>OX589616.1:1922837-2602080 GCA_951329385.1 Polia nebulosa
TTACGTTAGGGTACTGTGAGAAGCACGCTCTAGCCTTGCCGATGCAGGGCGGCGCCACGCCCGTAGCGGTCGCGGTCCATCGGGTCGAACATGTAGAAGTACTTACGTTAGGGTACTGTGAGAAGCACGCTCTAGCCTTGCCGATGCAGGGCGGCGCCACGCCCGTAGCGGTCGCGGTCCATCGGGTCGAACATGTAGAAGTACTTACGTTAGGGTACTGTGAGAAGCACGCTCTAGCCTTGCCGATGCAGGGCGGCGCCACCGCGCGCCCGTAGCGGTCGCGGTCCATCGGGTCGAACATGTAGAAGTACTTACGTTAGGGTACTGTGAGAAGCACGCTCTAGCCTTGCCGATGCAGGGCGGCGCCACGCCCGTAGCGGTCGCGGTCCATCAGGTCGAACATGTAGAAGTACTTACGTTAGGGTACTGTGAGAAGCACGCTCTAGCCTTGCCGATGCAGGGCGGCGCCACCGCGCGCCCGTAGCGGTCGCGGTCCATCGGGTCGAACATGTAGAAGTACTTACGTTAGGGTACTGTGAGAAGCACGCTCTAGCCTTGCCGATGCAGGGCGGCGCCACGCCCGTAGCGGTCGCGGTCCATCGGGTCGAACATGTAGAAGTACTTACGTTAGGGTACTGTGAGAAGCACGCTCTAGCCTTGCCGATGCAGGGCGGCGCCACGCCCGTAGCGGTCGCGGTCCATCGGGTCGAACATGTAGAAGTACTTACGTTAGGGTACTGTGAGAAGCACGCTCTAGCCTTGCCGATGCAGGGCGGCGCCACCGCGCGCCCGTAGCGGTCGCGGTCCATCGGGTCGAACATGTAGAAGTACTTACGTTAGGGTACTGTGAGAAGCACGCTCTAGCCTTGCCGATGCAGGGCGGCGCCACGCCCGTAGCGGTCGCGGTCCATCGGGTCGAACATGTAGAAGTACTTACGTTAGGGTACTGTGAGAAGCACGCTCTAGCCTTGCCGATGCAGGGCGGCGCCACCGCGCGCCCGTAGCGGTCGCGGTCCATCGGGTCGAACATGTAGAAGTACTTACGTTAGGGTACTGTGAGAAGCACGCTCTAGCCTTGCCGATGCAGGGCGGCGCCACGCCCGTAGCGGTCGCGGTCCATCGGGTCGAACATGTAGAAGTACTTACGTTAGGGTACTGTGAGAAGCACGCTCTAGCCTTGCCGATGCAGGGCGGCGCCACCGCGCGCCCGTAGCGGTCGCGGTCCATCGGGTCGAACATGTAGAAGTACTTACGTTAGGGTACTGTGAGAAGCACGCTCTAGCCTTGCCGATGCAGGGCGGCGCCACGCCCGTAGCGGTCGCGGTCCATCAGGTCGAAACATGTAGAAGTACTTACGTTAGGGTACTGTGAGAAGCACGCTCTAGCCTTGCCGATGCAGGGCGGCGCCACCGCGCGCCCGTAGCGGTCGCGGTCCATCGGGTCGAACATGTAGAAGTACTTACGTTAGGGTACTGTGAGAAGCACGCTCTAGCCTTGCCGATGCAGGGCGGCGCCACGCCCGTAGCGGTCGCGGTCCATCGGGTCGAACATGTAGAAGTACTTACGTTAGGGTACTGTGAGAAGCACGCTCTAGCCTTGCCGATGCAGGGCGGCGCCACGCCCGTAGCGGTCGCGGTCCATCGGGTCGAACATGTAGAAGTACTTACGTTAGGGTACTGTGAGAAGCACGCTCTAGCCTTGCCGATGCAGGGCGGCGCCACCGCGCGCCCGTAGCGGTCGCGGTCCATCGGGTCGAACATGTAGAAGTACTTACGTTAGGGTACTGTGAGAAGCACGCTCTAGCCTTGCCGATGCAGGGCGGCGCCACGCCCGTAGCGGTCGCGGTCCATCAGGTCAAACATGTAGAAGTACTTACGTTAGGGTACTGTGAGAAGCACGCTCTAGCCTTGCCGATGCAGGGCGGCGCCACCGCGCGCCCGTAGCGGTCGCGGTCCATCGGGTCGAACATGTAGAAGTACTTACGTTAGGGTACTGTGAGAAGCACGCTCTAGCCTTGCCGATGCAGGGCGGCGCCACGCCCGTAGCGGTCGCGGTCCATCGGGTCGAACATGTAGAAGTACTTACGTTAGGGTACTGTGAGAAGCACGCTCTAGCCTTGCCGATGCAGGGCGGCGCCACGCCCGTAGCGGTCGCGGTCCATCGGGTCGAACATGTAGAAGTACTTACGTTAGGGTACTGTGAGAAGCACGCTCTAGCCTTGCCGATGCAGGGCGGCGCCACCGCGCGCCCGTAGCGGTCGCGGTCCATCGGGTCGAACATGTAGAAGTACTTACGTTAGGGTACTGTGAGAAGCACGCTCTAGCCTTGCCGATGCAGGGCGGCGCCACGCCCGTAGCGGTCGCGGTCCATCAGGTCAAACATGTAGAAGTACTTACGTTAGGGTACTGTGAGAAGCACGCTCTAGCCTTGCCGATGCAGGGCGGCGCCACCGCGCGCCCGTAGCGGTCGCGGTCCATCGGGTCGAACATGTAGAAGTACTTACGTTAGGGTACTGTGAGAAGCACGCTCTAGCCTTGCCGATGCAGGGCGGCGCCACCGCGCGCCCGTAGCGGTCGCGGTCCATCGGGTCGAACATGTAGAAGTACTTACGTTAGGGTACTGTGAGAAGCACGCTCTAGCCTTGCCGATGCAGGGCGGCGCCACCGCGCGCCCGTAGCGGTCGCGGTCCATCGGGTCGAACATGTAGAAGTACTTACGTTAGGGATACTGTGAGAAGCACGCTCTAGCCTTGCCGATGCAGGGCGGCGCCACCGCGCGCCCGTAGCGGTCGCGGTCCATCGGGTCGAACATGTAGAAGTACTTACGTTAGGGTACTGTGAGAAGCACGCTCTAGCCTTGCCGATGCAGGGCGGCGCCACCGCGCGCCCGTAGCGGTCGCGGTCCATCGGGTCGAACATGTAGAAGTACTTACGTTAGGGTACTGTGAGAAGCACGCTCTAGCCTTGCCGATGCAGGGCGGCGCCACCGCGCGCCGTAGCGGTCGCGGTCCATCGGGTCGAACATGTAGAAGTACTTACGTTAGGGTACTGTGAGAAGCACGCTCTAGCCTTGCCGATGCAGGGCGGCGCCACGCCCGTAGCGGTCGCGGTCCATCGGGTCGAACATGTAGAAGTACTTACGTTAGGGTACTGTGAGAAGCACGCTCTAGCCTTGCCGATGCAGGGCGGCGCCACGCCCGTAGCGGTCGCGGTCCATCGGGTCGAACATGTAGAAGTACTTACGTTAGGGTACTGTGAGAAGCACGCTCTAGCCTTGCCGATGCAGGGCGGCGCCACGCCCGTAGCGGTCGCGGTCCATCGGGTCGAACATGTAGAAGTACTTACGTTAGGGTACTGTGAGAAGCACGCTCTAGCCTTGCCGATGCAGGGCGGCGCCACCGCGCGCCCGTAGCGGTCGCGGTCCATCGGGTCGAACATGTAGAAGTACTTACGTTAGGGTACTGTGAGAAGCACGCTCTAGCCTTGCCGATGCAGGGCGGCGCCACCGCGCGCCCGTAGCGGTCGCGGTCCATCGGGTCGAACATGTAGAAGTACTTACGTTAGGGTACTGTGAGAAGCACGCTCTAGCCTTGCCGATGCAGGGCGGCGCCACCGCGCGCCCGTAGCGGTCGCGGTCCATCGGGTCGAACATGTAGAAGTACTTACGTTAGGGTACTGTGAGAAGCACGCTCTAGCCTTGCCGATGCAGGGCGGCGCCACCGCGCGCCCGTAGCGGTCGCGGTCCATCGGGTCGAACATGTAGAAGTACTTACGTTAGGGTACTGTGAGAAGCACGCTCTAGCCTTGCCGATGCAGGGCGGCGCCACCGCGCGCCCGTAGCGGTCGCGGTCCATCGGGTCGAACATGTAGAAGTACTTACGTTAGGGTACTGTGAGAAGCACGCTCTAGCCTTGCCGATGCAGGGCGGCGCCACCGCGCGCCCGTAGCGGTCGCGGTCCATCGGGTCGAACATGTAGAAGTACTTACGTTAGGGTACTGTGAGAAGCACGCTCTAGCCTTGCCGATGCAGGGCGGCGCCACCGCGCGCCCGTAGCGGTCGCGGTCCATCGGGTCGAACATGTAGAAGTACTTACGTTAGGGTACTGTGAGAAGCACGCTCTAGCCTTGCCGATGCAGGGCGGCGCCACCGCGCGCCCGTAGCGGTCGCGGTCCATCGGGTCGAACATGAAGAAGTACTTACGTTAGGGTACTGTGAGAAGCACGCTCTAGCCTTGCCGATGCAGGGCGGCGCCACCGCGCGCCCGTAGCGGTCGCGGTCCATCGGGTCGAACATGTAGAAGTACTTACGTTAGGGTACTGTGAGAAGCACGCTCTAGCCTTGCCGATGCAGGGCGGCGCCACCGCGCGCCCGTAGCGGTCGCGGTCCATCGGGTCGAACATGTAGAAGTACTTACGTTAGGGTACTGTGAGAAGCACGCTCTAGCCTTGCCGATGCAGGGCGGCGCCACCGCGCGCCCGTAGCGGTCGCGGTCCATCGGGTCGAACATGTAGAAGTACTTACGTTAGGGTACTGTGAGAAGCACGCTCTAGCCTTGCCGATGCAGGGCGGCGCCACCGCGCGCCCGTAGCGGTCGCGGTCCATCGGTCGAACATGTAGAAGTACTTACGTTAGGGTACTGTGAGAAGCACGCTCTAGCCTTGCCGATGCAGGGCGGCGCCACCGCGCGCCCGTAGCGGTCGCGGTCCATCGGGTCGAACATGTAGAAGTACTTACGTTAGGGTACTGTGAGAAGCACGCTCTAGCCTTGCCGATGCAGGGCGGCGCCACCGCGCGCCCGTAGCGGTCGCGGTCCATCGGGTCGAACATGTAGAAGTACTTACGTTAGGGTACTGTGAGAAGCACGCTCTAGCCTTGCCGATGCAGGGCGGCGCCACGCCCGTAGCGGTCGCGGTCCATCGGGTCGAACATGTAGAAGTACTTACGTTAGGGTACTGTGAGAAGCACGCTCTAGCCTTGCCGATGCAGGGCGGCGCCACGCCCGTAGCGGTCGCGGTCCATCGGGTCGAACATGTAGAAGTACTTACGTTAGGGTACTGTGAGAAGCACGCTCTAGCCTTGCCGATGCAGGGCGGCGCCACGCCCGTAGCGGTCGCGGTCCATCGGGTCGAACATGTAGAAGTACTTACGTTAGGGTACTGTGAGAAGCACGCTCTAGCCTTGCCGATGCAGGGCGGCGCCACCGCGCGCCCGTAGCGGTCGCGGTCCATCGGGTCGAACATGTAGAAGTACTTACGTTAGGGTACTGTGAGAAGCACGCTCTAGCCTTGCCGATGCAGGGCGGCGCCACCGCGCGCCCGTAGCGGTCGCGGTCCATCGGGTCGAACATGTAGAAGTACTTACGTTAGGGTACTGTGAGAAGCACGCTCTAGCCTTGCCGATGCAGGGCGGCGCCACCGCGCGCCCGTAGCGGTCGCGGTCCATCGGGTCGAACATGTAGAAGTACTTACGTTAGGGTACTGTGAGAAGCACGCTCTAGCCTTGCCGATGCAGGGCGGCGCCACGCCCGTAGCGGTCGCGGTCCATCGGGTCGAACATGTAGAAGTACTTACGTTAGGGTACTGTGAGAAGCACGCTCTAGCCTTGCCGATGCAGGGCGGCGCCACCGCGCGCCCGTAGCGGTCGCGGTCCATCGGGTCGAACATGTAGAAGTACTTACGTTAGGGTACTGTGAGAAGCACGCTCTAGCCTTGCCGATGCAGGGCGGCGCCACCGCGCGCCCGTAGCGGTCGCGGTCCATCGGGTCGAACATGTAGAAGTACTTACGTTAGGGTACTGTGAGAAGCACGCTCTAGCCTTGCCGATGCAGGGCGGCGCCACGCCCGTAGCGGTCGCGGTCCATCGGGTCGAACATGTAGAAGTACTTACGTTAGGGTACTGTGAGAAGCACGCTCTAGCCTTGCCGATGCAGGGCGGCGCCACCGCGCGCCCGTAGCGGTCGCGGTCCATCGGGTCGAACATGTAGAAGTACTTACGTTAGGGTACTGTGAGAAGCACGCTCTAGCCTTGCCGATGCAGGGCGGCGCCACCGCGCGCCCGTAGCGGTCGCGGTCCATCGGGTCGAACATGTAGAAGTACTTACGTTAGGGTACTGTGAGAAGCACGCTCTAGCCTTGCCGATGCAGGGCGGCGCCACGCCCGTAGCGGTCGCGGTCCATCGGGTCGAACATGTAGAAGTACTTACGTTAGGGTACTGTGAGAAGCACGCTCTAGCCTTGCCGATGCAGGGCGGCGCCACGCCCGTAGCGGTCGCGGTCCATCGGGTCGAACATGTAGAAGTACTTACGTTAGGGTACTTGTGAGAAGCACGCTCTAGCCTTGCCGATGCAGGGCGGCGCCACCGCGCGCCCGTAGCGGTCGCGGTCCATCGGGTCGAACATGTAGAAGCCTACGAACAGTCAGGTGAGTCATGTTCCATCTATCAGGTGTCTTATGTGTGTAAATTTACATGTTTGTGAACGCCCACGATACAGGAATACTCAGATCTATTGATCAACCGAAGCTTCAGTTTTAAGCCATTTTCGGCCACAAAAATTATGATTCGACCATATTTTTGTTTTCCGTCATAAGCCAGAAAAAGGTTCGGCATAGCCGGAATTAGAAGTTCATGAATTGTCGTGCGGGATTCGGCCTACATCAAAAGCTCGGTAATATCAGACTTCTCTACTGTTTCTTGACTTCTGATTTTAAATTGACAAAGATATGAAATCATTTTTGTTTTCGGTTGCGTATTCGACCGAAAATTTGATTAAAACTGAAACTTCTTTTTCCTTGCTTAAAATCCATTTAGAAAAATATATTTTTTGATATAATTTAAATTTTACCTACGAATAGCAACAATTGACAATTTTTAAAAGAACGTCTTTTAAAATTTCGCTATATGTCTAAATCGACTCTAATATCTTACCTCTGGGAGTCCTGAACAGAGCCACCGCAAAGTCTCCCTTTCCGGCCACGAACACTCCCGTCTTCTCTTCCTTGAAGAATTGTACCAGCTAGAAAAGAAGGAAGACTACTATTAAAAAGCCGGTCAAGTGCGATTTGGACTCGGACGTAGAGGGTTCCGAACGAATCATATTTTTAACATGTATAAAAAATAGCCTTTTTCAGAATTAAAAACAATTTTCAATATTTCTTTTTTTTCAGTCGGAGGTGCGTGTATGAATTTAATTGTATCCCGGGCCCCCAATTCATGGTAGCGGTAGAAACTGTGGGGTTTTAGTCAGTAGGAGTCCGACATAACTCTTCGTTCTCCCCAGACGACGAGTATCCAAGAGGTTTTCCCAATAGTAAAAAAAAGGCTCAGTAATTTCAAAGATAATGGGTGAATGGTATTTTTTTATCTATTCACTTAAATAACTTTAAAATAGTTAATATTAAAATTTTGAATAAATACATAAATACAGGGTGTAAGGGGAACGCTTCCGAAGCCAGAACGTAGATTATTAACAACGTAAATGCAAACGAATACCAGTAATCTTTCACTTTACTTCGGCATCGCGTGGACGTCGCGTGGCGTCGTTGGCCGCGCGGCTGTCGGGGAGCGCATGCGCACTTTGTACTCGAAGAATGCGCAAGCGTTAGTCGATATTTTATGAATACTACTGTAGGCAATTCATTGTAAATTAGTACAATTGTGTCGTGTATAGCTATAAGAGAAAGTTAGGTTATTGTGTCTGTAACATGTGGTGGCGGCTGCATTCCATCATAGATATAGCCATCCTTGTCGCTCAGGTGCGAGCGTGTATTGCGGTCCCTGTCTGCGCATAACAGTGTACGAGTATGTAGCTATCCTTGTCGTTCTTGCGCGAGCGTATTTTGCTGTTCCTGTCGCGCCGCTTGTACCTGACGCGTTTTGCGCGCGAGTGTTTCTGATCGGCGCGGGAAAGCGTCTGAGTGGCCCGCGCTAATATGTAGCCCTGGGAGGGAAACACCGATGAGCCAAAGGATTGCGCGCCAACGTATCCGATTGGCCTACGCTGCAACGTTAGGGTACGATGCAACGAAATAGCCCTGTTCGAACCCAGCTCTGCGCCTTCTAATATGTAAATCTTTGTTTTGTAATTTTTGTACTGTATATCTATACTTATCGTGGTGTATTATTGTGGTGTGTTAAGTAAGATATACGAGTTTGCCAGTAATTTGGTGTTTAACTTTGTTGTTTAAAATAATCCGGCCCTATATCGTCCAAAATTACATTGCATTCTAAAGGTGTAAGAAACAAAAGTGTCTTTAAATGCAAATAACGGATTCATTTAACTGTTCTCACAGCATAGTGTACGCAAAATTCACACAATCATAATCACATTAATCACCTGTCTCCGTTTTCGGAAGCGTTTCCCTTACATCCTTTATATTTGAGATCCTCAATATTCCCATTCACTTTAGATGTTGCACGGTACCTAATTATAGCTTGAAAAACTTTTTTTGTTTTATTTTCTGGTTTGCACAATGTGACCCCCTCATATTCCAAATTACTTGATTTACCTTTATTTTGTGTCACATGTGTGTATTAAAATTATAATTTAATTCAAGAAAGTCCAAATAAAATAAAAATGTTGAACCTCCCTTAATAATTTGATCAGCTGATGATAATTTATATGGTAAGACCATTTTGATTTGGGAATGACAATGGCTTCCTTGAAGAAATTTGTTCATTTCCATGGGCCAAAGTTATAGCTAAAATACAAAAAAAATAATTACACCCAGTATAAAACCTCAGGGCCTGCAGTCTCGACATAGTTAACGATCGCGTAATGACCGAATTCGTTCGCTAAGAAATTAATGTTGCGACAATAATTTCTTAGCGAAAGAATTCGGTGGCAAACTTTTATGTTCTTTAAAGGCGCTCCCTCACCGGGAGCATTCGCGTGTAAAGTAACGTTACAGAGTCGAGCATTACATCAGTGAGGGAAGAGAACTGAGCATTACAGTGTACAAACTGTAATGATACAAAACGAGTTTACATCAGTGAAGGAGGAGAACCGAGCATTACAATGCGCACCTTGTAACACCTTGAAACAACTAAATCAGAATGCTCGCAAATTCAAATCTATACTAAATGTTATATTATACACGAATACTCGTCAGTCAGGGAGGTAGTATTGTAATGTAATGCTCAAAGTCGAATCTCTAATGTTACATTGCACGCGACAGCTCCCGGTGAGGGAGCGCCTTAATATTTTAAAAAGTTAATATTTATGTTACAAGCGGCAAAAATATTAAAATTTCATGAAAAATAGTGCCGTAAGTTAAAATTTACGCCGTCTGTGTATATATCATCAAGAAAATTAATTATTTTTTCAGGTTATAATCTAAAGCTTGCGGAAGTTTCGCTATCAATGTCGAGACTGCAGGCCTAGGATAGGTGACTACCATCTCATATAAGTCTACATCAACGCTTCCAATCTGTCTCGGCTGGTATACGACGACGCGGCAGACGCAGTTCCCAGGGGTATAAAACTTGCGTAGGACCTAGGAACAAGACAAATCGCTGGGTAAGTACATTTTGATAAGGGAAAAAATAATGTTTGGAGCGATATGTATGACGCCACATATGATCTAAAACACACAATTCCTGCATCGCGCAAGCAGAATTATCCACGCGATTTGAACATATACAACAGTCCAAAAAAACTTTTTTACAAAAAAATAGAACCGACTTCCAAAAAAAGTGCAAAATAACTTTAATTTCGGAAGTCGGTGTCAAATAACGAAGAAAAAAAATACAAACACCGACTTCCGTAATTAAAGTTTTTTAGAAGACGGTTCTATTTTTTTGTAAAAAAAGTTTTTTATTTTTAACCGACTTTCGAAAAAGGAGGAGGTTCTATGTTCGACTGTATGTATGTTTTTTTTTATGTATGTCCGCCGATTTCTCAGTCAGTTGTAGACCGATTTTTAAAATTCTTTTTTTATCCGTAAGAATATACTCCCGAGGTAGTCCCATATAAATTTTATCGAAATTGCTTTAGCCCTTTTTGAGAAACTGAACAAAAACGAAAAATACGCGTACCTCGATGACATTTTGGTGTTCTCCAAATGTTTAAATTCCACGTTCCACGTTATTGGGGTTTTTAACTAAAAACAGAACTCTGGGGTATAACAACTAAAAAGTGAAAAATAAAAAACTTTCTACAAAAAAAACAACCGACTTCCAAAAAAAAAATACTCTAAAAATTTAAAAATTACTTTAATTTCGGAAGTCGGTGTTAAATAACGATGAATTAAATGGTAATTTTTTTTTTGGAAGTCGGTTGTTTTTTTTTGTAAAAATTTTTTTTTTACTTTTTAGTTGTGGTTCCCCTTTTAATTGTGTTAATAAGACATAGACATTAGATCGCAGCAATCGCGGTTGATTTGCTGTCAATTTTTGAAGAGTTCCGTTGTCCGTCTCCGAAACTCAGCATCAGATCTATATGAAATTTAAATGGGACCATTTCGGAATAAACCCCTTTCGAATAAAAAAAGAATTTTGCAAATCCGTCAATTATGACGGAGTTATGCCCGAACATACATACAAAAAAAAATACAAACACCCGAATTGATAACCTCCTTCTTTTTGAAGTCGGTTAAAAATCAAAGATCGGGTAGTTGTCCACCAGACACAACACCCGTTTGCGAGGAGGATCCTCCCGCATCAATAGAGGTTTGAGGGACTTCAGGATTGTAAAGAGCCGATACGCGGCGAAGAGAGTAATCCCCTATATTTCCTTTTTGAATATTGTTTCGGGCGATAACGTTTCCACCCCCTTAAACCTTAACCAAATTAGATAATTTTGAGCTCATTAGATTTAGTATACTTTAATCTGGGGTCTGTACGTTTATCTTTTTTAACCGATTTCGAAAAAGGAGGAGGTTATCAATTCGGATGTTTGTATTTTTTTTTTTTTTTTTTATGTATGTTCGGGCATGACTCCGTCATATGTTGACGGATTTGCAAAATTCTTTTTTTGTTCGAAAGGGGTTTATTCCGAAATGGTCCCATTTAAATTTCAAAAAGATCTGATGATGGGTTTCGGAGACAGACAACGGAACTCTTCAAAAATTGACAGCAAATCAACCGCGATTGCTGCTATCGTATGTCTATGAATTGTTAACACAGTTTAATGGGGAACCACAACTAAAAAGTGAAAAATAAAAAACTTTTTTACAAAAAAATAGAACCGACTTCCAAAAAAAGTGCAAAATAACTTTAATTTCGGAAGTCGGTGTCAAAAAACAAAGACACAAAACAGGAACACCGACTTCCGAAATTAAAGTTATTTTGCACTTTTTTTGGAAGTCGGTTCTATTTTTTTGTAAAAAAGTTTTCAGTTTAGCTTAATTCACAAAAATAAAAACATTCAAAGCAGTTTTTAAATAAAAAATATAGATATTTAGATGTTAATTTCCCTCAGACCTGTTCCATATCCAGGAACTTGCAGGTGTAAGCGGTAACAAGTTTTTCTTTCGTGTCGATTTTGACTCAAATTTTGTCCTACCAGTATGGAGCCACCTGGGTAAATGTGACATTGGCTTCGTTTAAATCATTCAAGATACTGGTGGTTACGCATACTGGGCAGGACGACGCATGTTCTGTGAAGGGGGACTCCACACTATCACTAAGCTTGAGGTGGGTCAGGGATACCCTGTTTATTATTTATTTATTTATTTATTAAAACTTCATGCAACACAAATGTACAAAGGCGGACCTAATGCCTTAGGCCTGGCTGGCCTCGCTTTTGGCTTTGGCTTTTGCTATTTGGCCAGACTATTTCTACAGCGACCAACCTAATAAAATGTTACAACTGAAATTAAACTTTAATTTTCTCAAGGTAAAGGTTCTTTTTCCACAATACCTGTTCCATGTCCAGGATCTTTGTGTTCGGATGGAAGTGCAGATAGGAGTCCTGGTACAGCTGGTCTCCGCTCTCAAGGATCTGGTCCAGGGTGGTGGTGCACCAGCGACAGACTTCGTCCACGCGGTTCATAGCTACCGCCATGATGCAGCAGGGGAGAGCCTGTGGTGGACGTGGGGAGACAAGTCATTGATGGGATTTGTTAAGGATTATAGGTGTCCAGAGAGTAGTGGTGGCCCAGTGGTATTGGCCGCGACTTACAAGTTGTAGGTCGTGAGTTCAAACCCAGGCAGGCGCTTTATTTTGTGTAAATTATTTCATCACCACTGCTCTCAAAACGGTGAAGGAAAACATCGTGAGGAAACCGGCATGTCCTAGAACCAACAATTCGAAGACATGTGACATCCACCAACTGTGGGCCCGCGTGGTGGATTACTGTATAGAGAGGGGAGGCCTGTGCCCCAGCAGTGGGGACAATAAAAGGCTCACGAAGGCAGGTGTAGATTTACGTGCACATTGTTGCCGAGTGCGTAAGATATGTTCTTTGACACAGAGCGCTCCGAGCTTAGTCCAGGCGACTCACAATCACGCTTAGGATACTGTTGGTGCTGTCCCGCACTTTGCGCACCAGGGAAGCGCACTTTTTGCGCATTGTTGTGTGGGGATGCGCATTTTGATTGCTATATAATCAAAATGCGCATCCCCGATACACTATAGAAACGGGGCAGCCCCACCATCATCCTAAACGTCGGAGAGTGTTGTACGATCCTTGGATACATTTAACCCACAGCGCGGCGTGTGCACGTGTATTATATTATTATTTATCGTTTAGGGTTCCGTACACGAAGGATCCAAAGAGAGCCCTTGCTGTCACTGACGTGTCCGTCTGTCCGTCGTCTGTCACAAAATTTAGTTCCAAAGATTTTTTTGACTTCCCATTGATCTATGAACTTGAAATAGCAATACATTGATCAATCAGATTTTTTCTTTGAAATTCCCTCATTAGGTACGGAACCCTAAATGTGTGAAGTCCGACACGCACTTGGCCAGTTTTATTTAGCTGAAGCTGTCCCACTGGTACACAAAGACCTCCCCTCAAATCCTTCCAGGTATTCTTGTAACGAGCCACGTCGAGCCAGCCCCTGCGGTAGGCGGCTGGGTCGTCTCGCCACCTCTTCCGACCTCGGCGGCCCCATCCACCCTCAGGCACTCACTTTTTAGATATTTATATGATTTAATCCTACTAATATTATAAATATTAAAGTTTGTGAGGATGTATGGCGATGTTTGTTACTATTTCACGCAAAAACTCCTGAATGGATTTTGATCAAACTGTACAGTAATATAGCTTATACATCAGAATAACATCAATTCAATCTGCCTAGCCTTTTCCCAACTGTATTGGGGTCGGCTTCTGAATACCAGTATTTTACACGGAGCGACTGCCTGTCTGACCTCCAGAACCCAGTAACTGGGTAATACAATAGCCCTTGGTAAGACTGGCTGTCAGACTTTCGGGCTTCTGACGACCCGTAACGACTGTCAAAGGTCCACGATTGACAGCCGGGACCAACGGCTTAACGTGCTTTCCGAGACACGGAGGAGTCTCGGTATGTAAAGATGGTCACCCACCCATGGACCAACCCCGGAAAGCGTAGCTTAACCTGACGGATCGACCCGTGCGGCTGTTATTACTTTAGCCACGAGCTCCTCTGACATACATCACAAAAACTCAACGCAGACTGTAAATTACAATTGGGCGAGGCAGACACTCAACGCGGGCGAAACCGTTGGCATAAGCTAGTTTAAAAAATATGCAAGTGAGAATTTGACTGACCTGGAACCCTCTGGAGGAGGAGGAGAACTTCTTGCAAGCGATGGAGTGGCCTGCAGACATGAACTGTGTGCCGTCCTTCAGCACCAGCCACCCGGCGGTGTTGCGCAGAGCTGTGGATCCACACACTCGTATCAATTGTCGCCTTTTTTACCCGACTTCAAAAAAGGAGGAGGTTCTATGTTCGACTGTATTCTTAATTCTTAATTCTTTATTGTACACCAAACAACTAAAATAATACACAGTGATTAAATAGTTAGTGTACAAAGGCGAGCTTAACTCAATGTTGAGTTTTCTCCCAGCAAACCTTTGAGTGATAGAGAGAGATCACATTTGAGGGTAGGATCCAGTGTACAACATAAACTTACATAAATAGGTATAATTATCTGAATAAATATACTATATACTAAATAAATACCAATATATATCAATATTATGTCAATTTGAAAGGAAGTGCACTTTAATTTTCTACTTGAAGACCTCCACTGAAGGGCTGTCGCGTAGGGAGTGTGAGAGAGAGTTCCAGAGACGCACTGCAGTTACAGAAAAGGAACCATTACAGCGGCTGTATGTAAGTTTTATGTATTTCCACTGATTTCTCTGTCAGTTGTGGACCAATTTTCAAAATTTTTTTTTTCCGTTAGAATATACTCCCGAGGTGGAAAACAATTTCGATAAAATTTATATAGGACCCACCCATATAAATTTTATCGAAATTGTTTCAGCGCTTTTTGAAAAATTGAACAAAAATGAAAAATACGTATACATAGATGACGTTTTGGTTTTCTCCAATTACGACTATGTTTAAATTTCACGTTCCATGTTATTGGGGTTTTGGGTTAAAAGTGAAAAATAAAAAACTTTTTTGCAAAAAAAAAAAACAACCAACTTCCAAAAAAGAATATTATTATACACTACAAGTTTAAAAATACCTTTAATTTCGGAAGTCGATGTCAAATAACGAAGAAATAAATTATAAACACCGACTGCCGAAATTGTGTATATTCTTTTTTGGAAGTCGGTTGTTCTTACTTTAAGGTTGGAAATGATCAGATAGCTTCTTGACTTGACTTTAGGGCATGTCAGACTATTACTAACTAAAACCCACGCGTGTTCCCTTAGTTGCCTTTTACGTTTCATGGCCGCGGTGGGCGACAGGCTGTATCAATTGCCTAACCTTCGTATTTGGACAGATTATCGTGATTCTGTATCTCACTCATCCTCATCATCACCGTTTCAGCCGAAAGTCGTCCACTGCTGGATATAGCCCTCCTCCAAGTGTCGCCACAGCAACCGGTCCTGTTTTTTTTTTTTGGGGTTTTGGAAATCATCCAGTGACATCTTCCTCTCTGGGTGGAGCGGAAGGGTATGTCAGACTCTTACTGACTAAAACCCACCCCTGTTCCTTTCCTGCCCTGAGAGCCCAAGGGCGAGGTAACTCTGTTTCGAATTTATCCACGACCTCTGGGCAGGCATCAGCCATGACGGGCCCCGTCATGATTGCTGACAACTCTTTAAGGCGCGCGTGGAACACTACGCGCCGTCGACTCTCGGGCTTGATCCTGATCGGACATTGAGCTACCCACTACTCGCCGTCCTCAGGCCCGGGTAACCTTCGTATTTGGACACAGACTATCGTGATTCTGTATCTCACTCATCCTCATCATCATCGTTTCAGCCGAAAGACGTCCAATGCTGGACATAGCCCTCCCCCAAGTGTCGCCACAACGACCTGTCACGTGCGTCTCGCATCCATTGTCTACCCGTGACCCGCACCAGGTCATCGGTCCACATTGTGACAGTGAGACTTGTTACGGTGAGGCTTGTGTGACGCAGCGTGGAAAGGCCTCCCGTCTTCCAACCTTCTAGAACCTTTCGACCCCATCGACCATCTGTTCTGCGAGCCATGTGCCCAACTGTCACTTCAGTTTGGTAATTCTTCGGGCTACGTCGATAACCTTGGTTTTCCTGAGGATTAACCGTATTCCTGATTCGATCACGCAAGGAAACTCTCGAGTATTATATTTGTTATTAGTTTCTTTTCAGTTATTTGTGACGTTTTCTGATGGGTTGTGTACGTACCCTTGTTGAGTGTCTGCTCCACGGCGTCTGCCTTGTCGGCGGCTCTCTGCGCGTCCTGGCAGGTGGGGCTGCCGGGCGGATGCTTGCGGTCGTGTTCCTCGGCGTGGCGCTTCCTACCGTCCACGCCCACCTGTGGGGACATTGGTTTTGGTACTATGAAAAATGAAATCCAACAACAACCGTTAGACAGTATCCCTCGAGATTCTAACACATCACACACGTCTGCTCAGAAGATCCTCCCATTTTACAGGAGAATGAGCAACGTTCCACCCTGTTTCTACATTAAAAGACTTATTGCTAGCAGTGGACTGCTGAAAGATGATAATAATGAAAGTTCAAGGCAAGAAAGAAAATGTCCCAGATGGTACATTGCCGAAGATTGAGTTGAATGGTTTGAGATTGGAGAGGCCTAGGTACAGCGGTGGACTGCTGTACCTAAGCTATTGATTATGATATGACAGATAGAAAGAGTAATTAAATACTAAAAAATTCACACTACTTTATACATGACCTTAAATCTTAAGGGCCTACCTCCCCGTAAGTGGCGCCCTCATTGAATAAAAAAATGTATCTTACCATAGAAAATAAAGATTAAAGAATCCTATTTTGCGTTTGTTACAAACAGGATAAGGTATTTTTACGTTGTTGAAACAGAACTCAAAGTATTTCGTATCCAAAGTAGTAAGCAAAAGTGCCAAAAGCGGCCGTTTTTTTTTATTCAATGAGGGCGCCACTTGTCGGCTATATACGCCGACAACGACCAAGTCGACGATGGTATCCTTATATTATTACAGTACATTAGAGGTAGTTTAAAAGTGGCGTCAGTCACAGAAAAGTTAAAAGGGAACCGGTTATCTTGGTATGGTCATGTAGAGGAGGGATGAAATACATGTAACTAGAAGAGTTATGAATATAAATGTGGATGGATGGAAAGGGAGAGGGAGGCCAAAGAAAGGATGGATGGACTGTGTGAGGAGTGAAATGAAAGAAAAGGGAGTTAGTGATAGCGTGACGGCTGACAGGACAGAATGGAAGAAAAAAACGTGTTGCGCCGACCCCAAGTAACATGGGATTAGGGAAGGAAGATGATGATGTGCTAGAAAAATAATTACATTTAATATACACCTTAACGGTATCCTTATATTATTAATGGTAATGGGAACAATGGTGGTCTTATCGCTGACAACAATATCTTAAGTCGGTGTGAAAGTGAAGAAAGTTCATAGATACCTTGCTGGTAGCAGGCACGACCTTCACTCCAGATTGTCCCTTGACCAAAGGCGGGTCCACACCGCCCAGTTTCTTGATAGGCTTCACCACGGTTGACATGGCATACAGGTGGAAGTCACGCTTCACGCGTTCTAGTACCGGAATGTTTTGAAGGTAGCTGAGGTAAGGAATATGTTCAAATTAATGATGATTTTTGGGGGGGGGGGGGGAATCATCCAATGACTTCTCCCGCTCTGGGTGGAGCGGGACGGCGTGTCAGACTCTTACTGACAAAAACCCACCCCTGTTCCTTCCCTGCCTGAGTGCCCAGGGGTGCGGTAACTCATTTTCAGAATTTATCGGCTACCCTTAGGCATGCAGGCACCGGCCACAATGGGCCCCGTCAATGGTGGCTGACACTCATCTCTTTGAAGCGCGCGTGGAACACTATGCGCCGTCGACTCTCGGGCCTGGTGCTGATCGGACGGCGAGCTACCCACTGCTCGCCGTCCGCAGATCCGGGTCTACGGTGGCCGGAGATCGTCTCGCGACGTCCTGCGCCCAGTACCTCTCCTGCGGTGGTAGCGGCCGGGGCCGTGAGGGCCACTCCCTTGAGCTTCCCTCACGCGTCCCGCCTCTGCCTTCGCGAGCATTACAGCGGAGACTGCTTCCTATTCCCTCCCGCTCCGTACCATGGCCTGAACCAGGGCCGGGCGTGAGAGGTCGCCGCCACCTATCGCATCCACGAGGACACGGCGGTGCTCCGCCCAAAAATGAATGATGATGAATAGAGTATTTTACTCTAAACGAGAAAAAAACAAAAAATATATGATTGAGATAGCTTAGCCAAAAAGCACTCGGAAAATGATAGTTTTAGTTCATAAAATAACAAAACCAATTTTAAAATTCAATTCAAAGTTTTCAGTTTTTTTAATCTGACGTCATACGGCTGTGTAAACTATAAAGTGTCAACTGTCAACAGTGATCATCGTATCTATGCTTTGTACTTTTATTTATACAGCCAACTGACGTCATGACCACAGAGCAATACGGCATCCACTGTGTCCAGCGTTTTCGTCAAATTACGCGCGATATTTGAAAATGTAAAATTTTAATGCATTTTTATGGCACATAATGATTGAATGTGTTTTTTTTATTGGTTTATTAGCACTAAAGAATCTAATTAAGACACTTTTCAAAAATGGGTGTTGTACTATATTATATGTGGATGGATAGAGAAGGTGAAGGCCAAATATGGATGGGTTGTGTGAGGAATGATATGAATAGTGAGTAAAGTGACAGCGTAGACAAGGGAGAATGGAAAAAGAAAATGTGTTGCGCCGATTCCAAGTAACATGGGACTAAGGCAGAAAGATGCTATGGATCGGCAAAAGATGGGATGGCTACTGAGATGTGGACTGATGGATAAGTATACAAGCCCGCCACACTATTCAGAACACACACACACACACAAGTGTTGTATATTCAAAGACAGATCTGGATGACAACTGCTTTAATGTCATAAATTAAGAATAAATGAATAACAAAACATAGACAATCCACAACACTTTCCCCTTAAATAAGATACAAAAATATAAAAACAACAAACATAAATAAAACTCATTGCTTCAACTGTCCCTTAAATCAAATTCAACAATAACAAAAACAAAGCAACTAAATTAATGTTAATAACTTCTATAACATCTTCCCCTTAAATAAGATTCTTAGCATTTAGCATTCCACAACAACAAGAACACACGAACAGACTGACAGAAGACACACAGAAAAACACACACAGACACACATACCATCACATAATCACACACACACAACACAGAAGACACACACTCACACACACAACAACAGAAAGAAAAAGAAGAAGACGCAGATCAGAAGAAACAGAAGCAGAAGCACAGAAGAAGCAGAAGAAGAAATAAATAAGAAGAAAACCGTGATGAAAGAAGAAGAACAGAAGAAGACAAAGACATACAGAAGAAGAAAGAGAAGAAGAAGAAGAAAAGAAGAAGCTTTGTAGCTTTGTGTTTTGTTTTTTTGGAGGAGCATTGTACATATTTCTGTTTCCTTCTTCTTGTCTGTTTTTTTGTATGTGTGTACATTGATTGTTAAATAAATAAATAAATAAGCACAGAAGCAGAAGCATAGTGATGGATAAGTATGGAAGACATGCTGCGCCGACCTGTAATAAATTGGAATAAGGGAAAGAGGACGATGATGCAATCGTATAATAAGCCTATAACGTTCCCACTGCTGGTACTCAGGCCTCCTCTCACAGAGAGTGGGCATCCATCACACGGATCCCGTGCAGATTGGTAGATGTAACATATCCTCGAATTTTCAGTTCCAAGACATGTCAGTTTCCTATCGATGTTTTCCTTAACAGTTTTGAGAGCAGTGGTGATTAAATTAATTACAGAAAGTAACGTGCTTGTAACGAGGATTTACTGAAATGACGTAAACCAGGAGGCAGCACTGAGGCGTCAGGTCACTGTACCTGTCAAAACGCGATGGTTAAAGTGGCGTAAATCCTGAAAAGCCTTATTACTGGATAAGATAAGTAAGTTGAGTAAGGTAGTAACCGAGTTGTGTAGGACTGGAAGAAAAAATGCTGGTCGTCCAGCATCGAGACGGGTAGATGGCAAGACAATGCTGCCATCGCAGGTAGCAATCCTGGGGTAGCGAAATGGCATTAAGTATGTATTTCGTGGAAGAAGCTCTCAGAGAAGAGCTACAATTTTAGGTATGGCACATTCACTTTAACACTTCACACAAATATGTCATGAACATTCGGCCGATACTTCGTAAAAACACTTCGGAGTAGACCTCCTGGATGAGGGTGGCACAGGTACGTGGGGGATCCAAGTAACATGGGTGATAATGAAGCAGAATACACCAAAAAAATGCAAATACTTACGAAAATACCATCAACTTGGGCGATGTGAATGTCAGGAGGCACGCAGCGCCGTCATTCTGCAACAAATGTTACTAAGTGGTAGTTTCTCTTTAATAACAAAAACGTAACCATACTTGGTGATCTGTAATAGAAATTGTTAAATAACCTATTTCAGGCACCAGTCTCTCACAAAGTTAAACCCCGGTTTGTTAGTTGCAAAGCTTTAGCATTCAGGCCCTACTACCGACCAAGTGGCACCCTCATTGAATAAAAAATCGCAGCATTGCATAGAAAATAAATATTAAAGAGTCCAACGTCACGTTTGTTACGTTTTTAAAACAGGTCACAGAATGTTTCGTATCCAAAGTAGTAGGCAAAAGTATCAGAAACGGCCGTTTTTGGTACTTTTGCCTACTACTTGGATTCTTTAATATTTCTTTTCTATGCTTTTCTATACTACGCTACGATTCTTTTTTCAATGAGGGCGCCACTTGGCCAGTAACTGTAGTAGGGCCTTAAGTAACTTTGTGAAGAGAAAAAAACGTTTTATATTAATATTGACTCATAACTGGCAGGACGATAATATCGCCGAGTGGAAACAAATACAAAGAGTTATTAGAATGAAGTGGACAATAATACTGCAGCGAGATACTCGCTCGAGCGAATGAATCGCCGCCAGTTGACGTTTCGCTCGTCAATGACAATCGTTGAAGCGCCAAAATAATGTCGGCGCCATATGTTTTAAAATCAACAAATAGTATCAACCTGGTGCACCAAAATATTTATGGTTGTATGGGCAAGGATTTAGAAATAGAATTATTCCTTAAATTTAACAATGTAGATATTCTTTGTATAACTGAACATTGGCTTAAAAGCCATCAGATTATGTTTAATTATAGTAATCACCAGGTTGGTAGTTCGTTCAGCAGAGTTCGCTATACATGGTGGCTCATTAATTTTCATAAATAATATAGTTAAGTTTAAAGACCGCAAGGATATTGTGAGCCTCTCTGTTGAACAGACAGTTGAAATTGCCTGTATTGAATTGGAGCAGTTTGTTATATTAAGTGTGTACAGACCACCTAAAGGATTGTATGATTGTTTTGAAAAAGTAATGGATGAAGTGTTGCAAAAAATTTGTAACTCTAGTAAGTCCGTCATCGTTTGTGGCAACGTTAATTTGTTAGAAACTTCTAGCCTAAGCACTAAAATTATAAGTTTGTTTCAGTCATACAATCATGTAAATCTATTTATGGAGCCTACTAGAATAACCCCCACTACTGCATCTTGCCTAGATAATATTTATGCAGATATTTTACCTACCCACAAAAAAATTATTAATTTATTAGACTCTGATCATAGTGGACTATTGATCACTATACCAAATATAAACAAATATAAACGAAAAAAAGATATCACTGTTAACCCAAAATCTAAAGGTCGCTTGGAAACATTTAAAACTAAACTCTCAAATAAAATCCCACTTTTGTCAACTAATGATGACCCTAATCAACATTATAATGATTTTTTCAAAATGTATTGCACGCAATTTGATACTACTTTTATTCCTAAGACGATTTCGGTAAATAGCAATACTTCCTTCAGTGACTGGGCCACCATTGGTATTAATAAAAGTAGAAAACGGCTGTATGAGCTGTATGAAGAACGGACTTATATTAACACTGTAGAATTTAATTTATATGTTAAGAATTATTCTAAATTATTTAAAAAAGTATGTTATTTGGCGAAATCTCGCTACTTAAGTTCAAAAATAAAAATAGTAGTAATGTAATTAAAATGACTTGGGATATTATTAATAGCGAAACGGGAAGATCTTGCAACCGAAGTAGTGATTACAGCCTTGCTATTGATGGCAGTATCATTAAATCAGATTCGCAAGTCGCCGCGGCATTTGAAAATTTCTTTGCAGAGATTCCCGTATCGACTACAAAATCTCTAAATTCATCACCAACTGCTGCAGAAATTTTACTTAAAGAAAACGTTCCAGTTTGTGAATCCCAATTTAATTTCCAATATGTCACTTGTAATGATGTAATTAAAACTTTTAATACTTTAAATGTTAAAAAGACTGCAGATCTATGGGGTAATTCTGTTGACGTTGCTAGGTCTATTATAAACATTGTAGCACCTACTTTAGCAGTAATTTTTAATAATTGTATAGATTGTGGTGAGTTTCCTGATCTAATGAAATATAGTAAAATTATACCATTGTTTAAATCGGGTAGTACATCAGACCCTACTAATTATAGACCTATATCAGTGCTACCTACTTTTAGTAAAATTTTTGAGAAAATTATTTTAGATCAAATTCAAAGATATTTTAATAAACACAAAATTATTACACAACAAACAGTTTGGTTTCACAAAGGGTCGTTCAACAACTGATGCTGGTGTTGAACTTTGGGGACACATTTATAATGCATGGGAAGATAAATGCGATGCGTTGGGCATTTTTTGTGATTTGTCTAAGGCTTTCGATTGCGTTCTCCATGATACATTGATCAGGAAGCTGCACTACTACGGAGTCCGGGGCGCCTCTCTGGATCTTCTTACTTCATACTTGAGTAATAGAATTCAGAGAGTTGATGTGAACGGAAAAGGTCTCCCGGGTCTGTAGTCAGAATGGGGGTTCCTCAAGGCTCAATTCTGGGTCCTTTTTTGTTTCTAATCTATATCAACGACTTGCCTTACCTCTTAAAGGATAAACATGATATAGTGCTGTTTGCAGATGACACTTCATTTTTATTTAAACTCAAACGTCAGCAGGTGGTTGTTGATAATGTAAATAATGCTCTTTCAACTGTAGTTAACTGGTTCAACATCAATAATGTTCTCCTTAACGAGAAAAAAACAAAATGCATAAAGTTCACATTACCCAATGTAATACAAGTGAACACTAGTGTGTCAATAAAGGGTAAAGAGTTGAAACCCGAGGATTCCACAGTGTTCTTAGGTTTAACTTTGGATGCGCAGCTTCAGTGGAGCCCCCATATAGATAAACTGTCCAAAAAACTTAGCTCTGCAGCATACGCCGTAAGGAAAATTCGTGGTTTAACTGATTTAGAGACAGCTCGTTTAGTATACTTTAGTTATTTTCATAGTGTGATGTCGTACGGCATTCTGTTGTGGGGAAATGCCGCCGATATTCAGACAATTTTTTGTTTTACAGAAAAGGGCTATTCGTGCAATTTATAAATTAAGTCCCAGACACTTCCTCAGAGACAAATTTAAAGAGATTAATATTATGACTGTTCCCTCTCAATATATTTATGAGAATCTCATGTATGCACATAAAAATATTAATCTGTTTAAAAGATACAGTGATATCCATAGCATAAATACTAGGACCAAACACAAATTTATTGTACCTAAAATCAGGCTCAAGAAAAAAATAGGTGGTTCGTTTAGATGCCAATGTATACGTTTCTATAATAAACTTCCTAGACAAATTCAAGAACTAAGCATAAATAAATTTAAATCATTTATTAAACGTAAGCTATGCCAGAAAGCTTTTTACACAATTAATGACTTTCTTGAGGACAAAAAGGCGTGGGATTGAGCTGCTTCAATGATATACATGAGCCATTGTTTTCATATGTACAGACTGTTGTCAGCATTACCTGACCCACCCTAAAATCAAACGACTTTGGACCCTCTGCATGTATCATTAAGGTTTATTTAATTTATATGAGCTTATCAGACAACTGCTCGAGGATTTGATGAACAAATACAATAATAATATAGACACGCAAATTTGATCTTTAAAACGTTAGCATTAGGTTATATTTTATAACTATTTGTTATAATATGATAAGTGTAATAGCTTATTTTAATGGTTGTGTTCGAGTAATTCTGGTCTCGTGGTCTGTGTGTAAGACTGAGAAAAACGAGGTTCGAGATCAAATCCCGCGACAAAGATATTGTTTTGCTTTCAATATAAAATTTATATTCCAAAACAATTTCTTGTATTATTGTAAAGAACTACAGACTAGGTATACATAAACTTTTTAAAATGGTAATATTTTCACATAACTTGTAATAAGTGGGTAGTTGAAAAATAAATATTCGTATTCATTATAAAGCTGGTATTCAAATGCTACTATGGAGTGATTATTTCAAATACAAAATAATTTGCACGAGGAGAAGATGGCTGCTCGTGCTGTGCAAGAACAAACTTTATGATAGTATACTTTAGGGTTCAAATTTTTTTGAATATTGCGTCTAGCATTACAACTAAAATCAAATTTCAATGCGGCTTATAAAAGTTGTGTTGGTCTTGTGGTCACTAAGGTAGTGCGATGTTCATCGTTGTCTACGTTCGAAACCAAGTTTAACCTAAATTTAGATATTTTATTACACTTTTTTACATTTCTTTAATAGACGACGTAGGGTATTGTCTTTTTAAACGGGCAGTTTGTATAGAAATAAAACTAAAAAATTGCAAATTTAAAATGTTTATTATTTCATTAAAACACTTAAGTAAGATAAAGTAAGTAAATGCTCATATATTTCCAAATTAATATACTTTTTATATTAGTATGCCATATAAACATTAAAAAAGGCATGTTTATGCTTAAAAGTTTGTTATCGAGAAAATGAATTCATCTGTGAAATGCTTTACAAATTTATAGCTGCCTATATGTAGTAAATAAACATGTTATTTAAACAGAAAAAATCTGTTTACACGAGTAACAATAACATCACCACATAATCTGCAACATTTTAATGGTTGAACAATCAATCCATTGAGCATTTACTTACATGGTGTGTTTAAATATACCTACTAGATGAACTAGTAGCGGAGTGGCACACCATCCCCTGCTATGACTTGTTGTAAGCGGCTACGCATACCGCGCACCATGTTCCAACACAAATCTTTGCCTCTCATGTGCTCCCCCAAGTCGATGTCACGACCTCAGCCAAGTTGTGTTTGTTTCGCACTTCCGTTGTGTCCCAATTTAAAACCATTTGACCCCATAGATTTTCTATAGGGTTCAAATCAGGACTTTTAGATGGCCAATTAATAACTGTCACACCTTCTTGAGCAGCTAACCATTCCCGCACAATGCCTGCACGATGGATGGAGCAGTTATCGTGCATGAAATAAATATGTGACGTTGGATAGGCAATTCGCACAGTCGGCAGCATGACGTCATGCAGAATCTCCAAATACAAACTGCTATTAAACCTACCACCAACTTCCACCAATTCACCAGGTCCCATGGACGACATCCAGCCCCAGTAGCCCAGGGTTATTCTACCGCTGGTTCTACAAGGTAGCAAGCACTTCTCGTTGTAACGTTCTCCTTTCCTCCGCCATAAGATTTTACGTCCATCTTTGTCCGATTTAAATGATTTTTCATCAGTGAAGATCACAACATTTTCTTCCCAATTAAAATTTAAATATTCCTGGGCAAAACGGACCCTTTCTGCACGATGAGCAGGTGTCAATGCAATTTTCTGTGCCGGTTTATAATTCTTTATCCCAGCAACGTGTAAATGCCTTCTTACTGTTTCCACTGAAATATTGTGGTTTATTGCGGTTGCACGAATGGGCAAAAATGGATTTTCAACGTGGCTTGAAACAATAGCCCGGTGGCGTTCGAATTCGGGACTATACTTAATGGCTTTTGCTCCTGGACGAATCCGCTGAATATTTCCATTGTCTCCATAACGTCTTAGCCATAGCCTGACCGTATTTCTCTAAAACAAAAATAAACATTTTTGGAACCGTGTATGTAACCTGTAAGGAGTGAATATAATGGTAAAATAGCCAACTACGCGTTCATTCATCACAATCAATAAAATAAAATAGGTATAAAAAAACACTTACTGCTATATTAAGTCGGCGACCAATCTCTCTAATTCCAACATTCTGCTCATGTAAAAATATTATTTTATGTTTGGTATAGTCGTCAAGTTGCGACATGATGCTATATTACTTAACGAGTTAAACGATTTACAAATGTGTGTGCGCAGTCACTGTTATTAGGCGTAGTGTAAATTTTGTTACTTAGATGAATTTATGATCTACCTCACGAAGTAAATGTTTTACTTCGTATTCAACCATTCTTGATAAATATAAATCCTGTGAACTTAAAGTTTTTTTTAAATTACCCACCCGTTTACAAGATAAGTTATTAGGCGAAAATCATATTGGTCGTTCTTTGATATTGCAAACAATATTGTATAAATTAAAACAAATTAAAAAAGAAACTGATGTATAGGTGGACTGTGTTTTCGAACCCATATGCTGTTCGTCGTCAATCCAGCATCAAACCGCTAAGCCACAACAACTTGTTAGGAATACGCGAAATTAAAGATTGGGTTGTAATTATGTATTGTAACTTAAAAGCTTTTCAACTTTAATGTTAACGAGATAATGATCAAAATAGCTTAACAAAAACATATATAATGCCGGTGACTCCGACTTTGTTGGGTGGGTTTACCTTAACGTTACGTGTTAAAGATCAAATTTGCGTGTCTGTGTTATTATTGTATTTTTGTACATCGAGTGCTCGAGCACTTGTCTGATAAGCTCATAATATAAATTAAATAAACCTTAATGTTACATGCAGAGGGTCCAAAGTCGTTTGATTTTAGGGTGGGTCAGGTAATGCTGACAACAGTCTGTACTACTTACTGATGAAATTTTTTATATATATATTTTTTTTAATATTCGTTTTTGACATGAATACTTGTATAGTATTATATTATAATAATAATAATACTTATTTATTTATTTCGAACACACGTGATTCATATATTTGTTAGTAACACTTATAAAACTAGGTTAGTAACATTTCTTATCAATAATCAAATTAAAAAAAACTAATTCATATACCTGTAGCAATGTCCGGTTCCCGCTGCACCAGACCTGCAGCTGTGCATACGGGTCCAGTGCCCCAGGAACGGGCCATCAGGCTTATTCACTATCACCTTTAAAATTATATTTTTTATTTTTTTTTATTGACATTTTTTTTTTTTTTTTTTTTTGACTTGAATACTTTGTTAAGTATTATATCTATTTTTTATTTTTTGTTTGACATATTATGATTACTATTTTGTTTGACACAAATATTTACTTTGTAAAGTATTATATTTTTTTTTTTATTACTTAATTATTGTAAATGTGAGGACTATGTGGGTTATTATTATTATTTTTTCCTCCTTTTTACAGTAATTCTCAACGCTGTCTGACAGTTTGAGTACTTTTGCGGCCTACCCAAATGTCTTTTCTTTGGTATTGTTCGTCATGTCATTGAGCTCCTTAGTGGTTTTTAAGTTGAGCTATTCGACTATTGACAAATGCTTGCACTGACTGGACAGGTCCACTCAAATATGTTTGGTTCTTTCTTCAAAAGACCACTACAGACACTAAGCTGCATGGTCCTCATATAGAATAATGTGAATGCGAGAACTATGTATGTCGTTATATTCATGTAGATTTTATGATTGTCTGGCAGTTTGAGTATTTTTGCGGCCTACTCAAATGTCCTTACTTTGGTATTGTTCGTCGGTTCGTTGAGCTCCTCAAAGTTCTGAGTTGAGCTTCGTGATGACTGACAAATGCTTGCACTGTCTGGACAGGTCCACTCGAATTCGTGTGTTGCTTTCTTTATAAAGCTCATCCCAGACATAAACGTACATGGTTCTCATATGATTTAACCAGTTAAAATTGTATGGATTTGAACACTAAAAGAGACTTTGACCTCTGAGTTTGTTTCGGTGTTTCTTCTCAGGGTAGTCAGCTAGGAAACACCGGCCTCAGCTAGCTTAAACTGACAAAAAACATTGACGTAATGTTAAGTGTTAAACATTGATGTAACCTATTTACTGAATTAACATCATTTATCATAGTGGTGTGCCGTAAGATGTACCTATACCTCGAAACCCGGGTTCATTAAACGGATTTTTATAGAACCTTTTGGAATGTGTAATTTTCACTAAATACTAAAATGTTTACCCATTTATACTTGCCGATCTCAATTTTTTTGGTGGTAGGTATGGTGTAGGGTACTCACGATAGCATCCACCCTGAGCCCAGTGGGGCCACAAGCGTGCGGCTCCATCATGTAGTACTGCGGCGCGCCATGCACACGCCACACACACACGTGAGGCACAGTCCACACGATGCCATGTATGTGTATCTAGATGATGGTGTAGGGTACTCACGATAGCATCCACCCTGAGCCCAGTGGGACCACAAGCGTGCGGCTCCATCATGTAGTACTGCGGCGCGCCATGCACACGCCACACACACACGTGAGGCACAGTCCACACGATGCCATGTATGTGTATCTAGATGATGGTGTAGGGTACTCACGATAGCATCCACCCTGAGCCCAGTGGGGCCACAAGCGTGCGGCTCCATCATGTAGTACTGCGGCGCGCCATGCACACGCCACACACACACGTGAGGCACAGTCCACACGATGCCATGTATGTGTATCTAGATGATGGTGTAGGGTACTCACGATAGCATCCACCCTGAGCCCAGTGGGGCCACAAGCGTGCGGCTCCATCATGTAGTACTGCGGCGCGCCATGCACACGCCACACACACACGTGAGGCACAGTCCACACGATGCCATGTATGTGTATCTAGATGATGGTGTAGGGTACTCACGATAGCATCCACCCTGAGCCCAGTGGGACCACAAGCGTGCGGCTCCATCATGTAGTACTGCGGCGCGCCATGCACACGCCACACACACACGTGAGGCACAGTCCACACGATGCCATGTATGTGTATCTAGATGATGGTGTAGGGTACTCACGATAGCATCCACCCTGAGCCCAGTGGGGCCACAAGCGTGCGGCTCCATCATAAAGTACTGCGGCGCGCCATGCACACGCCACACACACACGTGAGGCACAGTCCACACGATGCCATGTATGTGTATCTAGATGATGGTGTAGGGTACTCACGATAGCATCCACCCTGAGCCCAGTGGGACCACAAGCGTGCGGCTCCATCATGTAGTACTGCGGCGCGCCATGCACACGCCACACACACACGTGAGGCACAGTCCACACGATGCCATGTATGTGTATCTAGATGATGGTGTAGGGTACTCACGATAGCATCCACCCTGAGCCCAGTGGGGCCACAAGCGTGCGGCTCCATCATGTAGTACTGCGGCGCGCCATGCACACGCCACACACACACGTGAGGCACAGTCCACACGATGCCATGTATGTGTATCTAGATGATGGTGTAGGGTACTCACGATAGCATCCACCCTGAGCCCAGTGGGGCCACAAGCGTGCGGCTCCATCATGTAGTACTGCGGCGCGCCATGCACACGCCACACACACACGTGAGGCACAGTCCACACGATGCCATGTATGTGTATCTAGATGATGGTGTAGGGTACTCACGATAGCATCCACCCTGAGCCCAGTGGGGCCACAAGCGTGCGGCTCCATCATGTAGTACTGCGGCGCGCCATGCACACGCCACACACACACGTGAGGCACAGTCCACACGATGCCATGTATGTGTATCTAGATGATGGTGTAGGGTACTCACGATAGCATCCACCCTGAGCCCAGTGGGGCCACAAGCGTGCGGCTCCATCATGTAGTACTGCGGCGCGCCATGCACACGCCACACACACACGGCGTAAGGCATGCACCACAATATGCCGTGGGTATTCATCTCGAAGAAACGCTCCAGCGCTAATCTGCAGTAATGCAATTTGATTGAGAATACTTTTAATGACGCTAAAATGTTTACACATCTACGGGGTTTAACGGAAGTGTGGTCATATTTTATGGATTCGCCTACCGAAATGGACAGCTTTCATTATGAGTCATATTACGGGAAGTCTTCCTTATATTAATTTATTCACTTCCATGAAATGGGCAGAAGATATTTTAAAATATGACCATACATTTATATGATACCCTATACAGGTTGTAACAGAAAGGTGTGGTCATATTTTAAGAACCGGTTCTGCCCATGGTGACCGTCCACCTTTAATCCTATTTAATAAATTTCATAAAAATTATATTTATTTCAAAACTAACGCCTTGGGCACATGGCCGAGTTTTTATAGAAACACACTTCCATCTGAATTTTAGGATTGACAGTGGAGCGCAATTAAAGATGAAATATCTATTCGTTTAAAATAACATCTGGGGATGGTGGCCTCTTACAAAACAACATTTATTTCAATGGCTGTCGACCCTTTTTGGAAACACATTAAGGGACCCTAATTAACAGCAAAAAAAAGGATATTCTATTCATGCAAAATACTAAAACATTTGAGTTTTGGAAAGTGCCTATAATAAAGTATTGTGTTTTACTGCAAACATATGTCTGAAGGGTCGCTGAGAAGCGATATCCTTACAAATTCTAAGAAGTTGGGATAGAAAGTTTTGAGTCCGAAAACCATTAAGATTTATTACAAAAACTAATATAAGGGCTATTCAGAAAAAAACTGTGGGAATATTAGAAAAAACTGAGCATTCGCAATGTGGGCTGGACCAAACCCAAAAATATGACACTTGGGAGTTTGAGAGGCTGAGATAGGTGGCTAAAGGACGACGTAGGCGGGGTTTTCGAAAAACGAAGGGCAGGGATGACGTTGCTGGAGCGGTGGAAGCGAAGCGATGTCGAGGACAGATGGGCTTGAGACTTGAGATGGCGTGGGTCGTGTTCGAGGAGTTAGGATGGAGGCCTATGTGCAGTTGTAGTTTTAGAAGTATGAGTGTCGTTATTAAGTTAAATATAAATAGACTAGTCCAGTTAAGTTAATTAGTATTTAACGTGTGTTTGGTTACGTCTCTGAAGAGATTAGGCAAGAGTATTAGTTAATACTTGAATATTATGAGTTTAGTTTATACTAGGGTTTAAATATCCGTAAGTAGAGTGTAAAGATACGTGTGTGAACCTCGGTGACAGTGATGGAGAATGAAGGGTGAGTTTTGGCTGTTCTATGTGAGCTTCTTATTGAACCTAGCTTTAGTTAGGTATTGGAAATCCATCACAATTTAGGATATGAGTGAGTGTCCGTGAGTGTGACAGGAAGAGTGTTCTGTTATTCTGATTTATTCTAGGCTGATATTGTGTTTAAGTAATAATTTAAACAGATACGCGGGTGGAGCCGCGGGGAGAGCCAAAGTTCTTAGAACTTAACAGGCAGAAGCGTGTTGTTGGCGCTATTGAACTGTCTGTGTAGGATTTCAAGGGAGTTGGAATGTTCAACTCTATTTACTTCTTGAGTGAAAACTCAACTATTTTATCAGTTAGTATTTGTATTAATTCCTGGATTTATATTCTCTATCTGTGACCTTTGTTTCGGTCAGATACGAGCACCGTACTTTATGGATGTACTTGTTGTACGAATGATGCACCTTCCTTGGGGTTGAGCCGATTATATTTATCACAATATACAGTCTACGACTGTTTAGGGACCATGTCTCCTAAGAGCATGTTGACGACGTTTCTGCCGCTGAAATTGCCGCCCCGTCACGTTTTACAGCTTGAGAGCTGCTAGGAAACAAGCTTCTTATAAGCATGGTTACGACGTATTGACGCTGGAAAGTTGATTGCGTTACTAAAGGAGTGTTGATCTGAAGTATTATGAGTGCAGATGTGAAGTATCGTGTGAGTAGATGTTGACCAACTACCTATTACGCTAGCGTAAGGGTTAATCACACGAACTATCGTTAATTAAAGATTTACTTAGCATCCCTTAGTTATATCATATGTTTCTAAACCATTTCTTATGTGTTTCACAACTTGAATTCCTAAGCCTCACAAATCATTTCTTTCGGGCCCTTCCTCGTTTCAATAACAAGGCTTTGGGCTGCTTTATACTTATGGAGTTCGAATTATCATCGGTTGGAGCCATGACCAGTCAGGGACGAGTAGCACAAGTTATGTGCGGTGATAGTCTAAGTAATAAACTTAGTACTGGCGGGGCACTACCTTTTCCCACAAAGGAAAACCGAACCTCAACACAAAAATCTATGATATCACAGAAAACGAAAATTTTTATCAGGCTGGGGTTTTTTTAGAGCGAGTTACACCATAGAAATGAACAACTTTCTGTAAGAAAAAATAGAAAATTCCCAAAAAAAATATTGGACTTTCCATACGAAGTTCAATATTTGTTGTTCGGCTGATCAAAATTTGTATGGGAGGTAAAATTTTTTTTTGAGAATTTCTTCGATGGCCTGATGCAATTCTTAAAATATGACCACTTCCGTTACACCCTGTATATTAGTTTGAGATCCCAGAGCCGTCAGACATAACTTATTTTCTGATTTGCAAAATGTGTGGGATTGAATAGTGTTAGTATGTAAAATTTTACGCTGGCAAAAGCAAGTAAAATCATATCCTTACTGTAGACTCATATTGTCATTTGCGTCTTTATGTTCCAGCTTGCCACTGTATACTTCCGCTAAGTCGTAGCGCACATAGTTTACACCTAGCACGAACCGTTTCACCACCTGCCGGGAAAAGAGTGTGGTTTAAGGGTTTACTACCGGCCAAGTGGCGCCCTCATTGAATAAAAAATCGTAGCATAGTATAGAAAATAAATATTAAAGAATCCAACGTCACGTTTGTTACAAAGAGGATAAAGTATTTTTACGTTGTTAAAACAGGTCTCAGAATGTTTCGTATCCAAAGTAGTAGGCAAAAGTACCAACAACGGCCGTTTCTGACAGTTTTGCCTACTACTTTGGATATTTTTTTTAGGTTACGTTAGTAGGTACGTTAGTAGGGCCTTAAGAAAATTATCTATCTGCCTCGCCATTTTCCAGCTAGGGGTCGACTTCCATTCTAACCAGATGCAGCTGAGTAACAGTATTTCAGATGGAGCCACTATCTATCTGCCTCCACAGCCCAGTACCACTTGGCAAGACTGGTATCATTTTTAAATGACAGCCGGAACGAACTGCTTAACGTGCTTTCGATACGGAGGAGTCTCGGTATGTTAAGATGGCCATTCACAGACCGACTTCGGCAAGCGTTGCTTAACGTGCTTGCCGAGATACGGAGGAGTCTCGGTATGTTAAGATGGCCATTGACAGACCGACTTCGGCAAGCGTTGCTTAACGTGCTTGCCGAGATACAGAGGAGTCTCGGTATGTTAAGATGGCCATTCACAGACCGACTTCGGCAAGCGTTGCTTAACGTGCTTGCCGAGATACGGAGGAGTCTCGGTATGTTAAGATGGCCATTCACAGACCGGCTTCGGCAAGCGTTGCTTAACGTGCTTGCCGAGATACGGAGGAGTCTCGGTATGTTAAGATGGCCATTCACAGACCGACTTCGGCAAACGTTGCTTAACCTTGAAGATTGAACCGTGTGGCTGTGATTATTTAGCCACGAGACCCTTTTTAAAAGCTTGTTATTAAAATTTCTTTGTTAGTTCGTGTGAGTTAATTCTTGCAACTGAATTGTAAAACAGTTATGTAACACAATTAAAATCAAAGCCGGTGGCGCGTGCGTTATATTGCAGGAAACGGAATGTTGTCACTTAAATATTAATATTTATTACGCTGTCTAATATTTAGTAGTTTTACTCATTGTTTTCTGCACCGGTCGACGTCATGACGTCGGCGCCTGCTGTTGATGAAAACTAGCGCTGGGGCTCTGTCTTGCATAGGGTCATAGCACTTAAGCTGAGCGATGGCCGTTGCGTGGATGTGACGCATTTTTTCCCCCAGCTTTTCTTTTTTTTTTTTTTTGTTTCTCTGTTATTTGCGTCATGTTTACCGTAAATAAACGTATTTTCTTTCTTTCTTTCTTTCTAACATGCACGACCTCGAAAAGTTAATCTAGGAATGTGCTCCTAAATGCGACGACGGGAATATCCACCCCACCTACGACTCCGTGACACCGGCCGCGTGCCCGCCAATCGCAAGTATACCAATACCGCGAAAGCGCGAAGTACGATCTCAATACGCTCGCTATAATTCCACTGTTTTTACCATTTTTTTACCATACATTCTATACACCTGATATCGCGACGAACTCATTGTCATACATTCTGTGCACCTGATATCGCGACGAACTCATTGAATAGCCCAAATCAACCACCCCCGAGAAGAAACCTACTTAGTTATCTCCAAGCAATTGAGCTCGTGAGTCGACGGCGCGTAGTGTTCTACACGCGCCGAACAAGAGATTAGTGTCAGGCACCACTGACGGGGCCCATCGTGGCCGGTGCCTGCATGCCTAGGGGTTTTTTTTTTTTTTTTTTTGGGGAGTGGGAAATCATCTTATGACTTCTTCCGCTCTAGGGTGGAGCGGAAGAGCGTGTGACTAAAACCCACCCCTGTTCCTCCCTGCCCTACGCGCCCGGGGGCGAGGTAACTCTTTCGAATTTATCCTCCACCCCCGGGCAGGCACTGGCCGTGGCAGGCCCCGTCCTTTGCTGACAACTCTTTGAGGCGCGCGTGGAACACTACGCGCCGTCGACTCTCGGGTCTGGTGCTGATCGGATGGCGAGTTACCCACTACTCGCCGTCCGCAGGCCCGGCATGCCTAGGGGTAGCGGATAAATTCTTAACATGAGTTGCCGCACCCCTGGGCACTCAGGCAGGGAAGGAACAGGGGTGGGTTTTAGTCAGTAAGAGTCTGACGGCCTCTCGCTCCACCCAAAGCGGGAGAAGTCATTGGATGATTTCCCAACCCACAAAAAAAAAACCGATTGAGCTGAAAGTTTGCATACACGTTTGGTTTCGATGAAAATGCACATTTAGCTATATAATATCATTCAATATGGCGGACACCTAAAAATGGCAGACCATTTATGTTAATGCGACGGTTTTAAATAGATCATGTTATCAAAAATGTTTAATAAACAATTTTGACTATCTAAAAAAAATTTAGAAGTTAAATTTGACTCACTTCCCCCCGGTTTCCAATTTAGCTGAAATTTTACTTACAAAAATGTAGTTTAGATTACAATGCATGGTTAGGAAAGTGACGTAATTCTAAATATAGTATGGTGGACTCCCGAAGATGGTGGACTAGTAATTTGTTATGCATTCCCATGATATGGGTAACATATCGAAAACAAGATCGGTCACATTGAAAATAATATCTTATTTTTATTTATTTATTTATCACAATCACTGCTATCATTACAATATTATTATTATTATTTTTTGATAGGCACGCGTTTGACCACTATCTCACCCGATGGTAAGCGACGATGTGGTCGAAGATGGAGCACGCTTGCCTAGAAGTAACCTATTGACTCTTGGTTTAAAGACTCCCAGGTTGTAGCTATCAGGAAACACAGACTCCTGTAGGAAATTCCACTCCCTAGCTGTACAGACAATGAATGTTTTCTCAAAACGCTTTGTGCGTATGGATGGGATGCCCACCACGAACCGGTGGCACCTCGCCGTACGTCTTGTGGGCCGTTGATGAAACAGGCTTGGCGGAATCAAATTATGCAATTCCGTCGCACACTCCTCAAAATGTAACCGATAGAAAACCGACAGGCTAGCAACTCGGCGTCTATGTTCTAGACTTTGTAGTTTCGACTCAACGAGCCTTTCCTTGCCGATGATCCTCTTGGCTCGTTTCTCAATTGACTCAAGGGCATCAAGCTGGTATCTGGCAGATCCGTCCCAAAGATGAGAGCAGTACTCCATACACGATCGAACTTGCGCTTGATAGAGTTGGAGCAGCTGTTCCGACGTGAAGTACCGCCTTTTTCACCATTGCGAGGATCCCCAACATTTTGGCAGCCACTTGGCCTTGCCTCTATGAAGGGTCCAAAATTGAGGGTAGAAGTTAAAGTAACACCAAGAAGATCAAGTTGGTCGGTTATCGGCATGGTCACACCTCGGAAAGATGGAGCCGGGTGAAATTGGCTCCTCTTAGCGCAAAAAAGACACGCATTGGTCTTAGCAGTGTTGAACTTGACCAGATTAGCATCGCCCCATTCTGAGTCAGCCTGTAAGGACAAGTTCAAGCGCCCAACGATAACCTCTCGGAGAGACCGGACCTGAGAACCGCTAGCTCGTGCGTCGGGCACGTATCTCTCGGCAACAGTGCTGTCGTCTGGATACCCAAAGATACCGGGTTTTAGCAGATCGTTAATATGCAGCAAAAACAATGTTGCCGAGAGCACCAACCCCTGAGGAACACCGGCAAATTCCTAATGCGGTAGCGTCGTCCTTAATTAAACTATTTGAAATAACCTAACACAACATTATATTTGTGAATTCATTCAGAGAGCATGAGAATAAATCGATCCTGTCTGCCATGTCATTCAGTGCGTGCAAGGCGCTCGTCAGTGGCGCTTTGCGTAGCAAGTTGGTTTGGGCATGTGGCACTGCTAGTAACCATTTTAAGTCATTGAGCTCCTTAGTGGTTTTTAAGTTGAGCTATTCGACTATTGACAAATGCTTGCAGTGACTGGACAGGTCCACTCAAATATGTCTGGTTCTTTCTTCAAAAGACCATTACAGACACTAAGCTGCATGGTCCTCATATAGAATAATGTGAATGCGAGAACTATGTATGTCGTTATATTCATGTAGATTTTATGATTGTCTGGCAGTTTGAGTATTTTTGCGGCCTACTCAAATGTCCTTACTTTGGTATTGTTCGTCGGTTCGTTGAGCTCCTCAAAGTTCTGAGTTGAGCTTCACGATGATTGACAAATGCTTGCACTGTCTTGTCTGGACAGGTCCACTCGAATTTGTGTGTTGCTTTCTTCAAAAAGCTCATCCCAGCCATAAACGTACATGGTACTCATATGATTTAACCAGTACACTTTGTATGGATTTGAACACTTTAAAAGAGACTTTGACCTCTGAGTTTGTTTCGGTGTTTCTTCTCAGGGTAGTCAGCTAGGAAACACCGGCCTCATCTAGCTTAAACTGACAAAAAACATTGACGTGTAAAAATGTTCCTTGTAACCTATTTACTGAATAAACATCATTTATCATTTAACCGTGGCTTGCGGCGCCGCGATGCGAAACTGTCAGGCACATTCAAGCAAATCTCCTTCAAAACACCGGAATTATAGGTTACCACCACGTAATAGTTTGAATACATATGTGGTTATAGCTAAGTCCCTCCTTGTCTCGAGTTTGTTGTACCCAACCATAGCGATAACGAATATGGTTGGGTACATCAACGGATAGAAGGGATAGACACCGTATAGTTTCATGTATAAAAATCTGGTGAAAATAATGTTTCGTTATGCCATCGTAAAACCATTTATCAAATGAAACGGAACGTATGAATTTAATTAAATGAATTTATTCTATAATTAAATTCATTATTTATGGATTTATTTGTGTTTATTTTGTTATATTTTTATTACACAAATCCAAGCCTAATTTAATGTACACTAGTGCCTAGCGCAATCTAGTGTCTTTAGGTGGTGAACTGTATCTATCGACTTGGTGCATCTCTTTCGACTAGATGTCATTACTAACTTCACAACAACATGTAACCATTTTTTAAACGTTACAGTCTGCTGAGAAAAATACGTAAAACAAAATGACGTCACTCAAAAGCATGTTTTAAAGTTTTTTTTTAACTATAATATTATTTTTCATGTTTACCTGCAGTGGTAGTAGTATATCTTCTCCCGGCCTGAACTCATATCCTAACGAGTCGATCGAAGCCATGAACAGTTGACAAGCCACCGCCAGGACTTCGTCAATAGTGCGCCTGGTCCACAAGTGTGGCCGACGGACGTGGGACATGACTGCCCCCACAATAGCCCCACATGACGACTGGTATAAAGTGTCGCGAGTGAATCTGTTGATCAAGACATGTACTATGCCAAATGTCTGTGAATGACCACCATAAGGCTGCATTTGGTGTGCAGGATGCAACTGAGGACTGATGCACAAAATTCAGACAACTGACTAATATTTTAAAAGTCATAAATGTTACAAACTTTTATAAAATATGCATTTGAAATAAAATATTGCAAAAATCATTACACACTACCATGCCTTTGACACGTATACAGGGTGTAAAAAGACACATCACAGAGCCGTTAACTACGCATACTGTACGTCTAACAAAGTAGCTTTTCGCAAAAATTATTGCTGGGAAACGACTTTTATTTTTAGTTATGAAAATTAATATAACTATTTTTTATTCTGCGCAATGTAACGCGAACACAGGCAAGTGGAGTTAAACCCCGCCCCTTTGCTCTAAGCCACGTAGGTACTTGTCGGATACGTTTGATATTCATTGCGTTTTCGAAACTGGATATTTGTATTTTCGAAAAAAAAAACAAAAAATAAAAACAGGTAGTTTGTTTGGAAAATAAGTTTAGTAATAACACTTGCGACTTTGACCTTCAATATCTCCAGAACCAGTGGATTCCCAGCTATGGTCTTGTGGAAAAAAATGATCCAAATAATGAGTAAAATATGTGACTTTTGGCTTCGGAAACTGTCTTTTTGCACCCAATATACTCTTTTGTTTATTTATCACGTCATGTCAAGTCATGTATAGGGTCTTTGACAATAACACCTTAGTGGTCGAATTTTAATCAGCGGATGACCACTAATTATTATAAATCTGAGATAACTAGTAACAATTTGGGAACTTACGTGTTAATATCAAGCGGCCTGCTACCCCGCAGGATGGTGCGGCCGCGTGCGGTCTCCACGAAGGCGGTGAGCACCTTCCACTCGTAGCCCTCGTCCGGCACCGCGCCCTGCGGCGTCACCGTGCTGGCCAACTTCGAGAACTCCCAGAACACTTTCACTGCTGATATGGTGAATCTGTGGAGAAGATACTTATTGTTATAAAGCTCTTCACTTGAGCGGGGATGTACAAAAGAGGTATTTCTTTTTATAGGGTGAGAAATCATCAAGCAACTTCTCCTTTTACTGACTAAAACCCACCGGTGTTCCATCAGTTGCCTGTGCCAGAGCTGCGGTGACTCCTTCGATCACTCCCGCGACCCTGGCAGACTAAATAGGTCTGAGACACAGACATGGTGGCAAGTTCTTTTTCTTCCATAGAAAACATCAGATGGGTATTATGTCTATGTGATAAGGCAACTGCCCGATGAGGGATGCAGCGTTTCTGTGAGGTCAGGTCTAATGCGCCTGTAGGGACACACAACACACACTCGCTCAGTGTCGGGGAACATATCTTGTTATTCTAGATAAATTAATTTAGTCAGAATAACGCGCTTGCTTGTATTAGACGTTTACCGTTTTAAATATAATAGTTTACCATATCAAGATTGTTTCATTTATTGGGTCCCGGACATATCCTAAATTGGTGACCCTGACGTGATCAAAGTGACCAATTGTGATTCTCACAAGAAACCGGTAGCCATATTCTTTTCTTTCAAGAAAAAAATATGGCTACCGGACAAGAAGCACCTCATCCTCAACCACACGCAGAGGTCATGGGCGTCTCCGTAGAGACGCGAATCCCCGAATTTTAGGTGGACCAACCTAGAATTTGGTTCATCCGAATTGAAGGAAGCTTGGCGCCACAGAAGCTGGGGGATGATGAGGGATTTCTTAAACTGCCCAAGGACGTAGTCACACAGCTTTCGGATTTTTTGGCAAAAACTCCAGACACCGGTAAATTTCAAGCTGTAAAGACGAAATTGTTAACAATGTTCGAGGACTCCAAAGCACGCCAAATTGAGAAGTTAATTAGGAAAATGGATCTTGGCGATCAAAAGCCGTCCCAGTTATTACATCGTATGCGTGACCTCGCCCGCGATAAAATGCCGGATGATACACTACGAGTTCTCTGGGGGGGTCATCTCCCTACAACGGTAAGGACAGTATTAGTCGCGAGCGAGACCAAAAGTTTGGATAATTTGGCTTCTATCGCCGATAAAATCACTGAGGCCACGAGGTACAGTCAAATTTCGGAAGTAGCGCAAAAGAAAACCGAGACAAAAGACACTGTGTCTGACGATATCCGTGCGGAATTCGCCAAGCTGAGCATTCGCCTGGAGAACATCGAGCGCCGCCGCCCCAGGGAGAGTCGCAGTAGAAGTCATTCCAGGCTTTCATCAAGGTCAGCATCACGACGACGAACCCCAGAATCACCGGATTGGCATTGTTTTACCATTTCACGTTTCGTCACAATGCTCGTAAATGCGAACAACCCTGCTCGTGGAAACCAAGGGCAGACAGTTCCAGCAGCAACGATAGATCGGGTAAACATCAGTCGGAAAACTAATTAATAAGGTGCAGTCGTCTGCGGAAGTCTGCACCGTGACTCCCTGTAGCCGCTTATCAGTGATGGACTTAAGCGCCGGACTTTCGCTTTTAGTTGACACGGGTGCCAACGTGTCTGTGTTACCCGCTACATGGAGAGCTAAAGGTACCCATTGTACCCGTACTAGTTATAAGTTATATGCCGCTAACGGCACTGAAATAGCAACTTACGGTGAAGAATGTTTAGTATTAGATTTAAGATTACGTAGACCATACCGTTAGGATTTTATTTTGGCAGATGTTAGTCGACCCATTCTGGGTGCTGATTTTTTGTGCCACCACAAAATATTAGTAGAATAAATAAACGGAAGCTCATTGATCAATTAACGGAATTGCAAGTCGTGGCATCGATTGTTAATGTTAACCAACCTACAGTAAGTACATTAGATGAAAAACATCTTTACTACAGTTTATTACGTCTATTTTATAACATTACAAAACCAGCAACATTTAATGAAACTCCGGCGCATAATGTACCTACATCGAGACGAAGGTGTATGCTCGCGCCCGACCTTTACCGCCGCATAGATACAATAAAATTAAGGAGTTACGAGTTATGCAGGAATTGGGTATCTGTAGGCTGTCAAAGAGCGCGTGGGCCAGTCCGTTACATGTTGTGCTCAAGAAAAACGGAGAATTAAGACCTTGCGGTGTCTATCGAGCCCTAAACGCGATTACGAAACCCGATAGATACCCAATACCCAGATTGTACGATTTCACTTTTATATTTGTAGAGCCTATCATTGCATAAATGTAGCGCCACAAGACATTGAAAAAACGGCCATTATTACCCTGTTTGGATTGTTTGAGTTACCTCGCATGACCTTCGGTTTACGTAACGCAGCTCAAACTTTCCAACGGTTTACGAATTGTATGGTTTTGGAAGGTTTAGATTATTTGTTTAATTATTTGGATGATGTAATAATTGCTATCGAAAATGAAGACTTGCATAGAGAACATTTAAGATTGGTTTTCGAACGTTTCAATAAATATGGTATCACTATCAACCTAAGCAAATGTTGTTTCGGACAATCGCAAATAGAATTCTTAGGACACGACGTTAACACGGAAGGCATTAAACCACTAAATAAAAAAGTAGAAGCAATTGTTAATTTTCCAAAACCAGAGACAGTTAATGATTTACGCCGGATGCTAAATTTTTATAGACCTCATTTACCAAATTTAGCGTCGTATTAATGCGAACTTAACAAGTATTTATTAAGAAAAATGATAAAACTAAAATAGAATGGACTGTCGTGGCGGAAGATGCGTTTGCACAATGTAAGACTGGACTTCAAGAAGCCGTTACATTGTCACATCCAATTCCAGATGTACCGTTAGGGTTGATTACAGATGCTTCCAGTACTAGCATAGGAGCTGTACTTCAGCAGAAGGTAGAGGGAAGTTGAAAACCTCTTGGTTATTTTTTCAAAAAGTTAACACCAACTGAGCAAAAGTACAGCACCTATGACAGAGAATTATTAGCTATTTATAAAGTGATCAAATATTTCCGAAAGTTGTTCGAAGGACGTCCTCTAACAATATACACTGACCACAAACCTTTGTGTCACGCCTTTACTAAAATCAGTAAAGAGGACACTGAAATTCAACGACGAATTAGATAATTACTTTTCATTAGTGAATTTACAGTCGACATACAACATATTATCGGTATAGATAATATTGTAGCCGACACGTTATCGCGCGTGGAAACAATTTTGTGTCCAACTGTACTCGACTACAATCAACTTGCTGATGAGCAAGTGAAAGACGAGTACTTATTGCAGTGGAATCAATCTTCGTGTGTCAATAACAATATTAAAATCAAGCAAATTAGGATATCAGGGAGTAATAAATTATTATACTGTGAAATTTCTACAAACATTATTAGAAGTTATATATATATAGGCAAATTGCTTTCAAGAGTGTCCATGATTTGAATCATCCAGGGACACGTACCACTCAGAAGATGCGTGTGTAAGAATTTTTTTTTGCCGGTTATGAATAAAGATGTACGTCGTTGGGCTAAAACATGCGTGAAATGCCAGAACGCGAAAATAAGCAGACATGTAATTTCGGATTTAGGAAGTTTGCCAGAAGCTGGACGTTTTGAACACATCCATGTGGATATAGTTGGGCCGCTACCAACATCTCCAGATGGATTTAGGTATTTGGTAACCATAATTGACAGATGCACACGTTGGCTGGAAGCGTTTCCGGTAAAGGAAATAACAGTTGATGAAGTCGCCAGAACAATATATGAAGGCTGGATAGTACGTGACGGTTGCCCAATTAAGATTACCAGCGATCAGGGGTGACAGTTTGAGTCTAACTTGTTAAATTAATGACATTTTTAGGAATTACTAAGATTCGTACCACACCTTACCACCACCAAAGCAATGGGGCTGTCGAGCGTTGGCAAAGGTCGTTAAAATCATCAATAATGACTCGATTGGATCGTAATACGTCTTGGGTTATGGAGTTACCTACGTTTTATTAGGCCTTCGAGCGGCATCGCGCAGCGATAACGGAGTAAACGCAGGTTAATTAGCTTTTGGAAAAACTTTACGTTTACCCGGTGAATTCTACGACAGATCAAAAGAAGTAGATAGTTCTGACCCAGTTTAGTACAAGATATTCGCAATACTATCACCCTATCGCAGACTGCGATTACGTTTTTCTTCGCGATGACACAGTTAAAAAGTCATTGAAACCGTATGATAGCCCTTATAAGGTAATTGACAGAGAACCAAAAGTATATCTTATACAGTTACCCGGTCGTGAAACCCGTATTTCAATCGATAGATTAAAACCGGCCAATTTGTAAAATGACACTACGGTCACAAATAAAGACAATAGTTCTCACACTGATATTCCAGTTCCTAGTACACAGATATCCAACTCCAAAACATTAGATAAACCGTACGTGACCAGGACCGGGCGAGTAATTCGAACACCCGTGAGATTTGCTGAGTAGTAACATTATAACATACCATTGCGCTAACAGGTTAGTTAATTAGGTAAAAATTTAGGTTCGATTCCTGGGTTGAGTATGATTAAAATTAGTTAAGTAATAATTAAGGGTCTACTATTCGTTTAACAGCAACTGTCCATATAAAAAAAAACGTGATTGTACGCAAAATCAACATTTACGTTAGTAGGTCAACTACACAAATGACTATGATTTTACAACGTTGAATTTTCAAATTTAAATAACACTTGCGCCGTAAGGAGCTAGTCAGTCGTTGCTTGTATACGAAAATCAAAAAGATAACCATAAAAATGTGTAACAGCCAAGTAAAACCACAACAAAATAACGTAGCAGTGTCCCAAAGCGTATCCAACGATGACATCACACAACGAGTCAGCTTGGTGGAAATGGTTTTAATAGCTTTTGCCATCATTTTCGGCATCGTGCTACTGTGGCTCATCAGACACAAATGCAGAAAACATGTATGGAACTGGTTCCGCAAAGAAGCAGGGGCTATGGGATTAACACCGGTAGGCAAAGGCCTCACCGTACAACAACCAACTACCACTCGTGATACGGTTGCATATTAGTAAAGTGTTTTGTGTGCAAGTGATTTTTATCGGCGTCAACATGCCAAAAACCGTAGATCCAAACGGGGCGGGCGACTACCCTTATTATCTACTGTATATTTACTTTTAACTTTGTTTTAACCCCGGTACGGTACCTCTAAATAGATATTCACAATATTGTAACGTAGTGATGTGAAAAAGCCACATCATACAAGTTGTTTAGTTTTAAACTTATTTGGTCATTTATATTCTGCTGCTCGATCGTAGGCCAATCTGCAGAGTTTGAGTTGTTGGTGCCAGGCCACAATGATGCCAAGAGAGGACAGCAGAATATAAACCAAACAATAATTGTAGTGTTAGAAAACTTTATAATTAGCATTATTATAAACTTACTAAGAACGTAACTTGTAAGTGTAAAACACACACCTGAAAGAGATCCAATTACGAAATTGTTATTGTAATAAAATATAACCTAAGCAAATTCTCAGTGAGTCATGTTGCGCAGTTAATCAAACAATGTGTTTTAAATGTATCTGGAAATTCTGGAATTATCTCTTAAATATTTTTTTTGTTTAAAAAGGGGGGAATAGTGTAGGGACACACACACATACACACTCGCTCAGAGTGTCGGGGAACCTATCTTGTTACTCTTGGTAAATTAAGTTAGTCAGAAAAACGCGCTCGCTTGTATTAGACGTTTACCGTGTTAAATATAATAGTTTACCATATCAAGACTGTTTCATTTATTGGGTCCCGGACATATCCTAAACGCCGTTTGTAAGTGTCTGTTTAAACAACGCTACAATACTAGCACAATACTTATTTGTGCCGCTAAGCAGTATTGTGGAGTTCCGGTTGAAGAATGTTGGCCGATCTCTAGGACACGTCGCGTCATCAATATTATTGTCCCATTTGGGCGCCAAAATATTTATTGGTGCTCAAATTTTATTTTTGTCGTAGTCTCTACCACGCATATGAATTGATAAATAGATTATATGGATAGTAATATTATTTGGCTAGAAAGGGTAACTAATTCTGAATGTTATTCATTCTTTTTTTTAAACTTCTTGTTCCAACTGTCCCAGTTGGGCGTTAATAAGGGACAATAATTTTAAAACTTTCTGTTTTGTAGTAAGAAGCAAGAAATTCTGACACCAGATTTGCTGAGGACCTTTCATTAGGTTGCAAAAATCATATAGATGGTCGCTCCACGTGAAATACCATTACGTTATCAACTGCATTTGGTTAGAATGGAAGCTCACCCCAATATAGTTGTAAAAAACCAGGCAGCTTGACTGGCAGGCTATCCCCATATCTCTGAACGTATCTGCTTTTTTGTCTATATCTATATAACCAGTGTGGTAGCCTCGGCGGAGTTTTCCATCGATCCCACCACTTGTGGCTCTAATAATGATATGGTACGGATGACCAATAAATGAAAAGATGTATGGATTGTAGGAAATATGACCGAGATACAATGGCGAAATTATGTGAAAAGTAAGGTTAGAAAGATGATAACAGATTATTCTCTAGTATTTCTTGGACCTCGAACTAAGTCTGAATAGTATTTCTTTCTGTAGCTTACCAGTAACAGCTGTCCCAGTCGGGTGCATTAAACTTATTGGCGCCCAAATGGGACTCATTTTTCCATAGTAATCCTTCACTCACTTGTTATCCCCAGGGAGCATCTTCCCATCCACGTTATCTCTGAAAGTATCCGCTAGTTCGTCAATATCAGCGTATATGACTAGAGTGGCGGCCCCAGCGGGGTTGGAGCGTCCCGTAGGTCCCACAGCATGTGGTTCAAGCATGCAATACGAGACATCGTCGACGCCCTTCCAGATGGCGACGCAATAGCCTTTGGAGCAGATAACGCCGTGTTTGTGCTGGAACAAAAGTTTTTTGTCTTTTAAAAAAAAAAAATCTCTCATACATTCATAAACTCACACCTTTTTATGATATTTTTTTTCACAACGGCCTAACGTCTAATATTTGTGTAATTTTTACGAATCCTTTTCCTCTCGAAACATTATAGAACTTCACTTGACTGGTTTTAAGCAGCATATGAGTCTTGTAACGCATTTTTTTTTTTTACTATTTTTAGACTCGTATGAGACCACTGTCTCACCTGATGGTAAGCAATGATGTGGTCGAAGATGGAGCACGCTTGCCTAAAAGTTACTTATTCAGTTTTGACTTTAAGACCCACAGGTTGTAGCTACAAGTTGCAGGTTGCACTAGTGCTATCAAAGCAAAACTCACATTTGAGAAGAAGTTAGTAAGAGCTTGTTTGATGCTGTTAACGCTGCCGCTCTCCCCTGCTTTTATATCACCGCCGACCACGTCGGGCTCCACCTCTATTTTTATCTGTAACAATAAATATTACACACAATAACTGGCCTGTTTTCCCCAAAGGGTAAGGCAGAGGTGTTTAGTAGCATATTTCTCCGGTTTTATTTCATCATCATCATCATTTCACTCCACCTCGTGGTCACCACTCCAGAAATTTAGCCCCATTTCGGCCCCATCGATTAGCTGTTCTACGAGTAATGTGCCCACTGCCACTGAAGTTTGACGATTCTTCGCGGGTTTGAGGTTGACTGGTAGAGAATGCCTTGTTGCATGTACCACTATTGTACATGAAGTTTAAAAAAAAAATAACCTTGGTTCTGTCGTGGTCTGGTCAGTGAACTTGGTCTGTTGTACTTTCTGACTATTTATATCTTACTCACATTAAAGTTGGTGACGTGGAAGTTGCTGACGATCTCATTGGGTTTCAGCTTGGGTGGTTTGCTGGCGTTTCTAATAGACATAGTATGCAATCTGTCGCCATACTTGAGCACTGCGTCCAGAAGCTCCGGCTTCCAGTACTCGTAGGGCTCTATGTGTTCCACGACTATGCCCATCACGGCGTTTGCTGTATCCTGGAGGAAGAATAGAATAGAAAAGAGGTGTATTTAGTCAGGTATGGAATGAGCTAGGCTAAGTTTGCAGTAGACAGACATATAGACATAATAATCCTAACTAATATAGTATTATAAATCCGAAAATATGTTTGTTTTTTTCGTTACCTTTTCAAGCCTCAATCCATGAACCGATCCTAATGAAATATACGTTATAAGGGGTGCTGGGGCCAGCTCTTCTTCGGGGGCTGAGTGGTGACACATACCTGGTTGTCTCTATTGGGCTGGTCGAGGAAGTAGTTCTCGTTCTGCGCGAGGCAGGCGCGCACGGAGCCGGCGGTGCGCGACAGGCGCGTCATGTACTTGCCCAGCGCGGCGTCCTCCAGTGCTGGGACCAGCTCCTCTTCAGGAGCTGGTGACACATATCTCTAGTTAGATCAGGTCGAAGAAGACCAAGTAAATTATGAAAGGATTGTGTGAGGTGATACGTCTAGACAGAGGGTTAATAATAATAAGTGACAGGGACAGATCCCTCCTGAAAAATTATTTAGTACTTCACTTAGATTAGCAAAAAATATTGGGCACGTATTTTTAAGAACAAAATCTAAGACACACTGTGTTGAAATTTCGCGTGATGTCACGCCTTGATACTTTTTTACATAAAAGCCACGGCATAACCGCATAACTCAGTTATTTTTTCGCAGCAAAAATACGTAAATCAGTGATTTTGCCATAAAAAAACGCGTAACTCAGTTGTTTTGCTATAGTAACAGCGCGTAACCCAATTGTTTTGCCATAACAACTGCGAGTAACTCAGTTGTTTTGCTATAGCAACAGCGTGTAGCTTAGTAGTTTTTCCATAGTAGCAGCGCGTAACTTAGTTGTTTTTCCATAGTAACAGCGCATATCTCAATTTTACTAAAAACTGAGTTACGTACTAACAGTTTATTTGGTCTACTGAAAAGTTTCTAATTTTGACTGATGTGATGTTAGAATTTAAGCTACGAATTTGGCCAGTTAACTCAATGTTTTTAATTGTGAATTTTTTACGTTCAAAATTAAGTAAGTTAGAAACCCTTCAAATATAGTGGAAGGGGATCTGTCTGTTATCTGAAGATGCACAAACTGAAATGTGACTGCACATACGAGGGCGGGTCAATAAGTCCGTGACTTTTGGAATAAAACACAGATTTTTTGATAAATAAATCATTTTATTTTTCAACGTAGTCTCCCTTGAGCTCTATACACTTTGTCCAACGCTTCTCCAATTTTTTTATCCCTTCCAAAAAATATGATTTGTCGAGGTCCTCAAAATAGGCCTTTGTTTGCGAGATGACTTCATCATTGGAGTCAAATCTTTTTCCACCAAGCCATTTCTTCAGGTTTGGGAACAAGAAGTAGTCACTCGGAGCCAAATCTGGAGAATAGGACGGATGAGGGAGCAATTCATAGCCCAATTCATGGATTTTTGCCATGGCAACTGCACATTTGTGTGCACCCTTGCATTGTCTTGGTGGAAAAGAACTTTTTTCTTGGCCAAATGAGGTCGGTTTTTTTTCAAATCGTCATTGAATCGGTCCAATAAGTTGGCATAATATTCCCCATTAATTGTTCTTCCCTTTTGAAGGTAGTCAATGTGCATTATCCCGCGTGCATCCCAAAAAACAGTCGCCATAACTTTATTGGCTGACAAACCCACCTTGGCCTTCTTTGGCGCCGATTCACCCTTAGAAACCCACGATGTTAGAATTTAAGCAACGAATTTGGGCAGTTAACCCAATGTTTTTAATTATGAATTTTTTACGTTCAAAATTAAGTAAGTTAGAAGCCCTTCAAATATAGTGGAAGGGGATCTGTCTGTTAGTATCTATCCATCTGAAGATGCACAAACTGAAATGTGACTGCACATATAATAGAATTCTTATGTAATAGAAGCAACCAGACATTTATGTAATCAGGATTTTGTAATACATAACATGGTTTAAAACAGTGTCCATGGAGTTTCTTGCACGTTCTTTTCCATAGAGATCTACGCCTTGAATGTGCAATTAGCTTCATCTTTCTGACTGACTGACTTATTGACTATTTAAAAGTGCCTGTAAATGGTTTATTTGAAATAAATCTTGTCTGATTGACCGTTATTAGGTTACGTGCGTTCAAAAGAGATAGCGAGATGTCCCCACCACGTCCCCACTATAATATGTCTTCTATCAATATCTGAAATGATAATTGGTGCTTCATTTAATAACCAATTTTGATGCTGTTTTCAGAAAAGATTTATTTTTTGTGTTATTTTTTGTTTGGTATAAGATATTGCACAAAAAATTTCTATAGTTTTAAAAACTTAAAAACACACTTTATTAAATATTTTTCGTGTTTTTCTTAGTAAACACTTTCATTTGACACCCATATCATTGGAATACATAAAAATAACTAGTCCGCCATTATTTGGGAGTCCGCCATCTTGGATAAAGAATGACGTCACTTAGCTTAACATGTACGCAAATTTCAGCTCAAAATCTAAATCAAATCAAGTGGGTCAAATTTAACTTCTAAGTTTTTTTTACATATGTAATTAGTTAGCTTGGAGGAGCTCGTGGTTAAAGTAATAACAGCCGCATGGGTTAATCCATCAGGTTAAGCTACGCTTGCCAGGGTTGGTCCATGGATGGGTGACCATCTTTACATACCAAGACTCCTCCGTGCCTCCGAAAGCACGTTAAGCCGTTGGTCCCGGCTGTCAATCGTGGATCTTTGACAGTCGTTACGGGTCGTCAGAAGCACGGAAGTCTGACATCCAATCTTATCAAGGGGCATTACCCAGTAACTGGGTTGTGGAGGTCAAATAGGCAGTCGCTCCATGTAAAATACTGGTATTCAGCTGCATTCGGTTAGACTGGAAGCCGATCCCAAGATAGTTGGGAAAAGGCTAGGCAGATGATGAATTAGTTAGCTTGTTAAGGCGTATATAGCCGTAAGTGGCGCCCTCATTGAATAAAAAATCGTAGCAAACCACAGAAATTAAAAATTAAAGAATCCTATGTCGCGTTTGTTACAAAGAGGATAAGGTATTTTTACGTTGTCGAAGCATGACTCAAAGTGATTCGTATCCAAAGTAATAAGCAAAAGTACCAAAAACGGCCAATTTTGACACTTTTGCTTACTACTTTGGATACGAAAAAGTTTGAGTCCTGTTTTAACAACGTAAAAATACCTTATCTTATGTGTAACAAACGCAACATAGGATAATTTTACCGCACCCCTGGCCCTGTAGACAAAGTAACATCGCTTCGTAGCGAAACGATATCTAAATTCGTCATCGTCTCTGAGACATCGATAAACATTTCCTAGCGTTAGCGTTCCTTAGTTATCTTTTATGGCGATCACGATCGAGGCGAAGGCGAACTCTGAAAGCGCTGCTTGTCTACGCATTTGTATGGGATAAACACGATAGCAATTCGTTTCTTTATGGTTTCGTTACAAATTATAACATTGCCTACCAACTTGCGATAACGATGTCGACAGTCGACTGACCACGTGACTTAGCGCGGTTTATGTCAATCTCATACATTTTAGGCTTTTCTAACTTCGTTATCGTTTTTAAATTGTTACTTTGTCTAAGCCCCCGGGGCACTCGGGCAGGGAAAGAACACGAGTGGGTTTTAGTCACTAAGAGTCTGACACACCCTCCGCTCCACCCGCGAGCGGGAGATGTCATTGTATGATTTCCAGCAGGATTATTACATCTTTATTTTCTATGCTAAGATACGAATTTTTATTCAATGATGGCGCCACTTATGGGGAGGTAGGCCCTTAATTAATTAGTAACAGACGTGTTAAAAAGAAAAAAAAATACGTGCCCAACAGTTTTTGGTAATCATACGGACCAAATATATTTTTTAGTCATATCTACTCTATTATGAATATAAATGTGGATGGAGAGAGAGAGGCCAAAGAAAGGATGAATGGATTGTGTGAGGAGTGATATGAAAGAAAAGGGAGTTAGTGATAGCGTGACGGCTGACAGGACAGAATGGAAGAAAAAACGTGTTGCGCCGACCCCGAGTAACATGGGATAAGGGCAGGAAGATGATGAGTCATATCTAGTCTATTGTCTCTGAGGTACTCACCGCCGGTTTCCTCTTCCCCGTCGCCCTTGTCCTTGGGAGCGCCGGGTCTCTTCTCCTTCAGCGACTGAGTGAGCTCGTTCACCACTTTGACGGGGTACAACTTGTACGGAGTGATCATTTGCTTGTTGTCCAAGTTGCCTTGACTCACTGCGGGAGTATTAATTGGCATTTAAATAAGTTGTTACAATAAAAAAACTTTTTAAAAAAAAATACAACAGCCTTCTAAAAATTACAAAATAACTTTATTTTCGGAAGTCGGTGTTTATATTTTGTTTCTTCGTTATTAGACACCGACTTCCGAAAAAAAAGTTATTTTGTAAATTTTAGAAGTCGGTTGTATTTTTTGTAATAAAGTTTTTTATTTTTCACTTTTTAGTTGTTGCATCCCAGAAGTGAAACTAAATATTGAAGTTACGCCCGAATGGATAACTCCAATAACATGTAATTTGAATATTTGGAGAAAACCAAAACGCCATCTGTGTATACATATTTTTTATTTATGTTGATTTTTTTCAATAAATTATATGGGACCACTTCTGAAGTATGACCTACCAAACAAAAAAAGAATCATCAAAATCGATTTACAAATGGCAGAGATGTCGCGTAACATATAAAAAAAAAAGTACACACGAATTGAGATCATCCTCTTTTTTGAAGTCGGTTAAAAATGAGAGTTATATTTATTGAAGTGAAACTTCTTTAGAATCGTTGTGATTTCAAACCGGATGCAACGGAAAAAACGACAGGTAAGAGACACAAATACAAAAATGTGTAGGATGAAGCCAGGAAAGAATGAGACAGAAATATATCTCCAAATTGAAACTAAAACATTTGTATCGTATTTAAGTTATCATAAGCCTTTTGTATCATTTGTTGAAACTGAAAATATGGAACTTGAGCAATAGATTATGTAACATTTATGTTAAATAAAATATAAAATATCTTTTAAAATTAATCAAAATACTTTCATTTTTAAACAATTAAACTTTGTAATTATCCTACCCTTGTTATATATATTCATCTCATTCTTTTGTCGATTTACTGAAGTTTCACTTCTATCGTGTGTGAATCGCACTCACACCTTTTTTATTTTTATTTAACAATGTTTGTACACGAAATGTCTAAAATATGTATTTGTACAAATAATATAATATACTATTTACAAACTTATAGAATACTTGACTAACTATAATTAAAAAAACTGGCCAAGTGTTAGTTGGACTCGCGCATGAAGGGTTCCGTACCATTAATAAATAATAATAATAATATTCCACAACTATCACACAACGCCATCTAATCCCATGCTAAGCAGAGCTTGTGTTATGGGTACTAGACAACTGATAAACATACTTATATATTTCTAAATACATACATATTATAGATAAATATCATACCATTATCTATAAAAACGGCAAATAAAATCATGTCTGTGTTTTAGTATTTGTTGATAGACGGCAACAGAAACCATCTGTGACAACTGTCTAACTATCACGGTTCGTGATACACAACCTGGTGACAGACGGACAGACGGACGGAAAGCGGAGGCTTAGTAATAGGGTCCCGTTTTATCCTTTGGGTACGGAACTCCTAACTAAATAAAACTTTAAAATACGGCGTCAAAAAATTCCTCCGCATCGCTGTCGACCGGAAGTGTGCCCAAAAGACTGGCGGCATTGCCACGTTGTATGGTAATGCTACACCACCTCTTTTTGTACACACAAATAACAAATCGACCAAAAGAAGGAAACAGAAAAATAGATACAAAAGTGATGCTTAATTCTAATGAACTCTCTTCCTATGAATGAAGAGTTAGCAAAAAATGAGAAATAGAACTACTACTAGTAATAGTCTGACTGTTTTTTTTTTTTATTAATGAGCCTAAACTATGACCACGCATTTTTGTTACACCCTGTATAATTTGGCACCCGTGCAAAACCGGGGCGAGTCGCTAGTTATAATAAATAAATAAACTTTTTTACAAAAAAATAGAACTGACTTCCAAAAAAAGTGCAAAATAACTTAAATTTCGGAAGTCGGTGTCAAATAACGAAGACACAAAACCAGGAACACTGACTTCCGAAATTGAAGTTATTTTGCACTTTTTTTGGAAGTCTGTTCTATTTTTTTGTAAAAAAGTTTTTTATTTTTCACTTTTTACTTGTGGTTCCCCATTAATTAAACTGTGTTAACAATTCTTAATTAGACATACGATGGCAGCAATCGTGGTTGATTTGCTGTCAATTTTTGAAGAGTTCCGTTGTCTGTCTCCGAAATCCATCATCAGATCTATATAAAATTTAAATGGGACCATTTCAAAACAAACTTCTTTCGAACAAAAAAAGAATTTTGCAAATCCGTCAATATATGACGGAGTTATGCCCGTACATAAAAAAAAATACAAACATTCGAATTAATAACCTTTTTCTTTATAAAGTCGGTTAAAAACAGTAATACTCACCAAGTTTGTCGATGAACTCTCCAGGGCTGGCGGCCACTATGATCACCGGACAAGACTCGGGCGGAACGAACTCTGGCTCAGGCTCCGGCTTCTCCTCACCCTCTGAAATATGACAAGCGTTAGTCTGATCAACCTAATGTTTCCACTGCTGGGACTCGTTTCCTTTCTCCTCTCCGTGAGAGGAAGTCGAAATCAAAAGTCTTTGTATGTATTTGTATCTATATAAAGCAATATCATCATTCTCCTGCCCTTATCCCAATTTATTTGGGGTCGGCGCAACATGTCTTTTTCTTCCATACTCCTCTATTAGTCGTCATCTCTGTAGTCACCCCCTTTTTACCCATATCCTCTTTCACACAGTCCAACCATCGTTTCTTTGGCCTTCCCCTACTCTTATAGCCATCCACATCCATACACAAGACTTTCCTCACGACATTTTCTTCATTCCTCCGCATCACATGCCCATACCACGACAACCGATTTCCACACAACTTTTCAGTCAGCGGTGCCACTTTCAGACTTCCTCTTATATACTCATTCCTAATTCTATCCATGCGCGTAACACCACACATCGCTTAGCATTCTCATCTCAGCCGCCTGCAGTTGCTTTATATAAAGCAATATATGTACTTAAAATACTTAAAACTATATATATCTATAAACCTTAACAAAAAATAAAATCTTTTAACTAACTAAAAATAATGTAAAATATGGCGCATAGGAAAATTCCTCCGGAATGGAAATATACCCAAAAGACTGGCGACGATTTTATGGCAATGTTTATCTTCTGTCCATGGAAAAAGCCAGACTGCAAATCATAACTAAAACATTCAAAACAAGTCATTTTTCAAGCAGTTTGATGCAATTGGTGGCAATTATTTTAGTTCAAAGATTTGAAACCGAATTTAATGATACCACAATGTTGAATTTATTTTTAATTCAGCCATTTATGCTACAGGGCGTGCCAAAACAATATACATACATACATACATACAAACTCTTGAAATACACACTTGTAACTAGGTTTCTGGGGCAGTCGCCAGGCGTCGGTTAGGCTTTTTGAATGCCGATTTTACATAAACACAGTTCCATCAAAACGCCCGGCTGTCAGCACTTCCTAGCACTTTACACCCGGGCTGAAACAATCGTAGTTTTAATTTCTTAAATTCTGAGGCACACAGGACACTTTAGTCGGCTGTACCGTCCCCGTGATGTTTTTAGTGATGTCATGCACTCATGTTCGCAATAATTAAACAGTTTGGTGCTAGAATTTATTGAAAGTAAAACTCATCGTTTCAGCCCAGGTGTAAGGCAGTTTTCCCACCGCCGGCGAGGAAGCGACTTACTCTTGGCTATTTTGACGCTCAAAAAACGTACAATAGATATACATTTCGTGTAAACAAAAGAGATGCATATACTAATGGTTGATTGCCGACTGTTCTCACCGCCAGCGAGGACTCGCTCCACAAGTTAGTCGCTGAGCGACAAGAGCTATCAAAGCTTACTCGCTCAGCAACACTCGCTCAGCTATGCTCACTCAGCGGACAGAACTCACGCCGAGAGACCAACCCGAGCGAGAGGTGCGTTTAATCGCCCGTTGCACTCGCACACTCGCTTAAATCCCAGCGACAAAACTATCGGAACTACCTACTCGTACATACTCTCTACTCGCTGTTCGCCAACTCAAGCTTTACTCGCTCATCGTTGGCAGTGGAACAAGAGCCTTAAGGGCTAGTGTTATAATAAAAATAATTCTTTATTATCAGGCACATAAGAAGCCCATAAATAAAATTCAAAAAATAATAAACTAATAATTATTGAAAAACATAAAAACTACTGCACACGAAGTGACGGCGTCGTATTACGCTGCGAGGTGTCGCGTAGCTGGCCATAAAGCACATCTTTTTTTTTGTGGGGTGGGAAATCATCCAATGACTTCTCCCGCTCTGGGTGGAGCGGGAGGGCGTATCAGACTCTTACTGACTAAAACCCACCCCCGTTCCTTCCCTGCCCAGAGTGCCCAGGGATCGGTAACTCTGTTTCGAATTTATCCACAACTCCTGGGCAGGCATCGGCCATGACGGGCCCCGTCATGATTGCTGACAACTCTTGTTCGTCGCGCGTGGAACACTACGCGCCGTCGACTCTCGTGCCTGGTGCTGATCGGACGGCGAGCTACCCACTGCTCGCCGTCCGTAGGCCCGGGTATACAGCACACCTTTCGGCCAAAACTCTTCCTTGAAGAAGGTCATCAAATGATGAGTCGGAACGCGCACCACGAACGACTTGAAATTGGTGTTATGGCCTCCAACTTCTACACCCTCAAGGTCCAGTTGGTCTTCACCCGCATGTACTCTACGATGTCCTCAGTCTTCTTAGAGTGATGAAGTGTGAGTGCTAGTCAGTAGTGCTAGTCGATTGAGCTGACAGGGTCTTGCGACCGCCTACCGGAGGGCACCTGGTGAGGGTCACGGGGAGACGATGGATGCGAGACGCACAGGACTAGTCGTTGTGGTGACACTTTTTTTTTTGTGGGGTGGGAAATCATCCAATGACTTCTCCCGCTCTAGGTGGAGCTGGAGGGCGTGTCAGACTCTTACTGACTAAAACCCACCCCTGTTCCTTCCTGCCCTTAGTGCCCGGGGGCGAGGTAACTCTGTTTCGAATTTATCCTCAACACCCGGGCAAAAATTGTGGTAACACTTGAGAAGGCTTATCCCCAGCAGTGGACGTCTTTCGGCTTCTAATTTTCGTGTCGTGATAAATTTACATAGTCATACTGTTTGGCCCCAGTAAGATGGCCACGTTTATAGTCTTTCAGACTTGATGACACCTTGTAACAAGGCAGTGTTAAATCCTTGTTTATTTTGTGACCTCTATTCCAAATTACGTTCTTTCCTACCTTTATTAATTTAAAATTCAAAAATTACTAGTTTTCTCTGTCAATACTCTGTTTTTATATTAAAAATCAGTTCTAATTCCGCCACCGAGCTAGACTAAGCTCCTATCCATCATTGTAATTTTCCTTCTATTCAATAAATGACAGTTACCAGTTTGTAAGAGTTACTAGAACAGTGAAGTGCAGCTTTTATAACCAGGCAGTTCCTACCAATAATACAATTTATACCTTTACCTAGTCACAGTGTATGGTGTACGTACGATTAATAAGTGCTCCATATAATCAAGCCTACTGTATATAATAAAATATACGTCTGAACTCGTCGTGTTTATCTTCATCTAACTCTCATCTACGGTCCTCCTACTCTACGTCTGTCCTCTGCGTGTCACTCCTACGACCTCCTCTACGTGTCACCACACCAATACTCCGGCCCGCAGCGTGACAACCTGCATGGAGGAGGACGAGACAACAGCTCATCTGCTACTGAGCTTTTTTTTTTTTTGGGGTGGAAAATTATCCTATGACTTCTTCCGCTCTAGGGTGGAGCGGAAGGGCGTGTCAGACTCTTACTGACTAAAACCCACCCCTGTTCCTTCCTGCCCTGAATGCCTAGGGGCGATGTAACTCTTTCGACTTTATCCTCCACTCCCGGGCAGATCTGCTACTGAGCTGCGCAGTGATCGCTACATACAGGGCAAAATACTTCGGACACCCAGAGGTAACATAAACGAGATAGTCAGTAACACCAGGACGCTGCTGGCCTTCCTTGAGAAGCTGGGGTGGATCGAATGACAAACCTGTCCTACTTATACGCAAATACGCGCCTTGAGCGTGGAGTTGCAGAAACCAGCCCCACATGTGTATGTAACACATGATGATGGCACATGAAGAGGTACTCACCGCCAGGTTCCTCCTCGTCGACGCCGGCACTCTCGCCGGCCATCTCATCCTTGATACGCTGGAGGCGTATCTCGTCACCTGTAAAACAAATTCAAGGTATTTGTTACCCAATTACTGGATTATGGAAGTCAGATAGACAGTTGCACCATGTAAAATACTGGTATTCAGCTGCATCCGGTTAGACTAGAAGATGACCACTACACAGTTTGGGCACACATAATATAATACTAGCGTACAGATGCCTCATTCCATACAAAGAAACGGTACCGCCGTAACTATGGGTTTTCGACTTGCACAAGCAACTTTTGTTCTTCGTTCGGGCCCGTCCTCTACACCTCGCTAGATGGTGTTAGCAGCGACGGCTTGCAAGTTGAATGAATTTACATAAAGTCTTACCAATATTTTCTCACACATTGAGGAATTACTTTACAGTATATTTGGCACTTCATAACAGTTTTACTGTTTCAGAAAGTGTCACTATACAAATTTTAAAAAGGCGAATGGATAAACTCTAAAACTTTAAACAGCGCCATCTATTGGTACAAGAAATATAAGTGGGATTCGTTCCAATAAACATCTTGTGCTTAGGGTAGTTTATTAAATAAGAAAATACAGTGTTTACCTTTTTTTTCAAAATGTTATTGTTACTTTAAACTTCAATAAGAAATCGTTGCATATAACGCCATCTATTGAAATTTATTTGAACTTAAGGCGTATATATCCGCCAAGTGGCGCCCTCATTGAATAAAAAATCATAGCAAAGCGTAGAACATATAGATTATAGAATCCTATGTTGCGTTTGTTACACAGAGGATAACGTATTTTTACGTGGTTAAAACAATACTCAAAATGTTTTTTTTTTGTTTTGTTCTGCCGTTTTTGATACTTTTGCTTACTACTTTGGATACGAAACATTTTGAGTATTGTTTTAACCACGTAAAAATACGTTATCCTCTTTGTAACAAACGCAACATAGGATTCTTTAATCTTTATTTTCTGTGCTAAAATACGAATTTTTATTCAATGAGGGGACCACTTATGGGAAGGTTGGCCCTTAATTTTCTTTGTTCGAGATGAAACCCCGTGGTTTGGGGAAAGTTTCTGACCAGTAAACCCAGAGAGGTAGAAGCCAACCTCGCAAAGTGAGGCTAGTCGCAAACTATGCTCCACCTATAATCCACCTAATACACGCAGTTAAAGTGACCTCTGCACTACCACCGATGCAGTGGAAAGTAGCAGAGTTTTGGGCCAAAAATATTTGAATTATTGTTGTAGTGACATCTATGACACCACACAAGAACTAAACACACAAATCCGACATCGCACAAGCAGAGTTCTCCGCGCGATTTGAACATATACAACAGTTCGAACACAACCATCGGGCAGTTGCACCAAACACAACACCCGTCTGCGAGGACGATCTCCTTGCATCAATGCGGGACTTCACACCCTGATCCGCATACCTCTACACCTGATTGCGAATACGAACAATCCGCACATTATATCCTGTGGGAGTGTACTCTTTGGCAGGCTGAGCGCAATATTATGTTGGATAGTATTCAGCCTACGTCTGGAGTTGTCTATTACACGGACCTTGTGGAAACTAGAACGAATCTACGCTTTGGCAAACTGAACGCAATATTATGTTGGATAGTATGCAGCCTACGTCTGAAGTTGTCTATTACACGGACCTTGTGGAAACTAGAACGAATCTACGCTTTGGCAAACTGAACGCAATATTATGTTGGATAGTATGCAGCCTACGTCTGAAGTTGTCTATTACACGGACCTTGTAGAAACTAGAACGAATCTACGCTTTGGCAAACTGAACGCAATATTATGTTGGATAGTATGCAGCCTACGTCTGAAGTTGTCTATTACACGGACCTTGTGGAAACTAGAACGAATCTACGCTTTGGCAAACTGAACGCAATATTATGTTGGATAGTATGCAGCCTACGTCTGAAGTTGTCTATTACACGGACCTTGTGGAAACTAGAACGAATCTACGCTTTGGCAAACTGAACGCAATATTATGTTGGATAGTATGCAGCCTACGTCTGAAGTTGTCTATTACACGGACCTTGTGGAAACTAGAACGAATCTACGCTTTGGCAAACTGAACGCAATATTATGTTGGATAGTATTCAGCCTACGTCTGGACTTGTCTATTACACGGACCTTGTGGAAACTAGAACGAATCTACGCTTTGGCAAACTGAACGCAATATTATGTTGGATAGTATTCAGCCTACGTCTGGACTTGTCTATTACACGGACCTTGTGGAAACTAGAACGAATCTACGCTTTGGCAAACTGAACGCAATATTATGTTGGATAGTATTCAGCCTACGTCTGGACTTGTCTATTACACGGACCTTGTGGAAACTAGAACGAATCTACGCTTTGGCAAACTGAACGCAATATTATGTTGGATAGTATTCAGCCTACGTCTGGACTTGTCTATTACACGGACCTTGTGGAAACTAGAACAAATTTCCGTGCGTTCAAGTGTTTTTGCCATACCTATTATGTAACAGCTAACAATTTTAGCACCCATTAATATTAGTGTTTTTAACCAGTGGTGCTTGGCAACTGGGCTTACCCCAGTTGTAATTACCCCCTTTGTGCCTAATGGCCTAGCTTTGTTCTGTCTCCTGCTTGATTAGGAGGGAAGTGGAAATTATGTTTTTCTTACTCCTCCGCTGTCTTATCTGATTAATTTCGTTGCGGGACCCAAGACAGTTTAATCGTTTCTCTGGGACTCGTCGAGCTTCATTGCCTCGGCATTTTTTTCTGGTGGTCGCCACTGTTGATTCTGGCTTACAGAAGTTACAGTGGTTTGGGAATAGTGTGGTGGGCTTGTCCCACACCTCTATAAGTGGAATTGGCAAAGCTTTGGGCCAAAATTATTTGAATTAGTGTCGTGCCATCGACGCAAAGTAGAAGAACTCACCCTTCTTGATCCTGGGCTGAGTCAGCAGTCCCTTGGCCAGCGTCGGAGCGGGATCAAAGGCGACCACCTTCCCTCCGGCCGACATCCACAGCCCGAGCTGGTGGTAGTCGCCCAGAAGCAACGAGATGGTGGTGGGGTGCGTGGTGTCGTACCACATCTTGAAGAGGTAGTCTTTCATGTCTGGGGAAAAGAAGGAGTTTTAGATTAGTTCTACCACATATAATATAAAACTAGCGTACAGATGCCTCATCCCATACAAAGAAACGGTACCGCCTTAACTACGGATTTTAGACTTGCACAAGCAACTTTTGTTCATGGTTCGGGCCCGTCCTCCGAACCTCGCTAGATGGTGTTAGCAGTGACAGCTTGCAAGTTGAATGAATTTACATAAAGTCTTACCAATATTATCTCACACATTGAGGAATTACTTTATAGTATTTTTGGCACTTTATTTTACTGTTTCAAAATGTGTCACTATACAAATTTTAAAGAGGCGAATGTATAAACTCAAACAACAAACAGCGCCATCTATTGGTACAAGAAATATAAATGCCTTAGGATTCGTTCCAATCAACATCTAAATTTGAATTAGGAGTCAATTATTCCACAATTTTATGGTTAGGGTAGTTTATTATAAGAAAATACAGTTTTTACCATATCTTTTTTAAATATTTATGATTTAAACTTCAATAAGAAATCGATGCATGTTACGCCATCTATTGAAATTTATTTGAACAAAATTTTCTTTGTTCGAGATGAGACCCCGTGGTTCTACGTAACAAAAAACCGTAAAGAGCGAGTCAGACTCGCAAGGTTTTCCGAACGAGTCATATTGTTTTAATGTTTTTTAACCCTGGACTCCTTACAGATATTTCTGTAATTTCTAAATAAAGAACTAAGTACTCTATTTTTTTTAATTGTAGTTTAGTTTCGGAGATGATGGAAAAATTTAAATGTATTTTCTGAAATAACCTTAAAACTATTTTATTTTAAAATTATGAAACTAATTAAACCTCACAATATACTCTTTTATTTGACATGTCGCACGGTACTCTTTGAAAAACGTTTCGTTTTGCGCCCCCAAAGTGACCCCCTTATTCCAAATTCATTTATTTTCATTACACACCCGTGTTCGGGTCCCAAATATTCATATGTGTACCAAATTTCAACTCAATCGGTCCCATTCAAAGTAATTTTGCTGTGACAGGCGGACAAACAGACAGATATACGAGTAATCCTATTTCTCTATATTAGGGACTGTTCGCTTTGAATATGTTTTTACAGACTTACGTTTGAACTCGACCTTCTCTTCTTCTTCACCTTCTCCGAGGCCTTCTTTTTCATCGCCGCCTTCTTCTCCTTCCTATAACAGAGTAACATAATGTGACCCCCGAATGTATTTATTATTTATTTTGTCTAGTACCCATAACACAAGTGTTCGATACTCATCGAACACATCATCATCAGCAGTTTTGACTCAAGTAGGTCGCGCGGCCGCACCAGCGGAAAGCGTGAGCTACGCGAGTCAGTGCGCGATCGACCGGCATACTTGTAGCGCTCATTACCATCATTAGCATTAATTAGCGTAAAGTTTCGGAATAAACGTACTCTGAATCTTAGCTCAGACTTATCATTTAGCACCCGAAATAGCTAGCAGCACGAACCTTACCGTTCATATTGGTCCTTCGAAACCGTCAAGGACTCCGCGACCGCGATAAATCGTAACGCGAAGTGCTTGTACCGTACCAGCAACCTATGGGTTGCCGCGAACTAGATTAGGCGTGAGTTCATAGGGATTCACAACCACCGTGGGGAGCTACCCGCGCAGCAGCAACAGCGAGCCAGCAGCATAGCAGCAATAGCCGTAGGACAAGGCGGCTTTCAAGTAAGAGCGTTCCGTATCTTCTGTCTCGCTTAAGTCTAACAGCAGCACAATGGAGACTTTATACTTCCAACAAACTGAATTAGCAGAGAGCATTGCCAAGGTCCTTATTAATTTCAATAAGGATAGCAAACAGCGTAAGACTATCGACTACTGTAAAAAGAGACTAGATCGTTGTGAAATTCGTTGGCTCTGCTTAGCTTGGGACTAGATGGCGTTGTGTGTTAGTTGTGGAATATTATTATTATTATCTCGTATATTTATTTTTACACATATTATTTACATTTTTAAATATTTTAAAAGAAAACATATAAAAAACATTTAAAAATATAAAAAATAGTAGTCCACCGGTATCGGGAGCAGGGTCCAAGCTACCGGTGGTTAGGGCTCCAGAGACAGGAACCTCCTCACAATGCGTGCCGTATCAAGGAGTACTGCCTTCTGTATCAGGCCCTTGATCCAACCGCGCAACGACAGCTTCGACAGGTGGTCGTCGAGGCTTTTGGCCACCAGGCCATTGGCGGTAACGATTATTATTATTATTATTATTATTTGTAGCGACATCTATGTCGCCACTTACAAATAGCACAATTTATCCTGCATCGCTAAGGCCATCTTTTACCTATTGGAGGCCCTAGGCACATTAAGATAATGGGGACAAAACATAACAAAATAGTCATAGGGGATGACTATTTTGTTAAAATAAAACAGGTATAAAGGGTGGAATGTCGTTATCTAGATTTTAAAAAAATTGCACTAGTTCACTGGTGATTCATCTTTAAAATAGTGTAGCTACTAATATTATTTTTTTAAAACGTTGCCCCACACTAGGAATTATTCCTGTATCGTGAGTGCGTTCACAAACATTTAAACTCACATACACAAGACACCCAGACCCGGAACAACTATCTGTAGGCCATATAAATATTTGTTCCGTGCGAGGATCGAACCCGCGACACGAAGCGCAGCAGCCGAACGCTCAACCACTGCGCTAACCGTGCCTTCTAATAATTATTATTTAAGTGTATTTTTTTAATATAACCTGATTTTATCTAGTCAGTCATTTTAACGGCAATTCTCTCGACATGTACAACCTTATTTTTTCTTTAAACTAAACCTCTTAAGGCCCTTCTCACGGTCCAGTGGCGCCCTCATTGAATAAAAAATCGTAGCATAGCACAGAAAATAAATATTAAAAAATCCAACTTCACGTTTGTTACAAAGAGGATAAAGTATTTTTACGTTGTTAAAACAGGTCTCAAAATGATTCGTATCCAAAGTAGTAGGCAAAAGTGTCAGAAACAGCCGTTTTTGGTACTTTTGCCTACTACTTTGTAATGTTTAAAAATGCTTTATCCTCTTAAGTGGGATTTTTTAATATTTATTTTCTGTGCTATGCTACGATTTTTTATTCAATGAGGGCGCCACTGGACCGTGAGAAGGGCCTTAAGGGTTCATTGTACTCATGATTACCAACAACTTTATTATGGGACAAATCGAAAATCGCGAAAAAAAAAACAGCTGATCAGTACATTTTGTAGAGTTATTCAAATAACGACCTCTATATGATGCGGAGGAATGAAGAAAATGTCGTGAGGAAAGTCTTGTGTATAGATGTGGATGGCTATAAGAGTAGGGGAAGGCCAAAGAAACGATGGTTGGACTGTGTGAAAGAGGATATGGGTAAAAAGGGGGTGACTACAGAGATTACGACTAATAGAGAAGTATGGAAGAAAAAGACATGTTGCGCCGACCACAATTAAATTGGGACAAGGGCAGGAGAATGATGATTCAAATAACGACCTCTAGATGAGGTCTACGTGTCACATTACTAGTGTGACCTCCGTAACGTGACAAGTAACTCACCCCGGGCACTTCGTCCGGCAGTCGGAGCGGCAGACGCATCGGCTCGTCGAGCTCCACAGAGAACGTGTTGGCGCCCATCTCGAACTTCTCCGACAGATCATCAATTGTGATCTCCTTGCGACCTGTCTTCTTCAGGTGATGGAGGTAGTAGTCTGCTGCGGCGTCTGTGGGGATACCGTTGGAAAACATTATTATTAGAAAATTCTAAGTGATGTTACCTACCCATAAAATTCTAAAATCACCAACCTGCTTTGTAGCAAACCACAACTGATTAATTGTTTTCAGAATTTTCTTTTTTATCATACATAATATTAAATTATGTTATGGCGTATATATCCGCCAAGTGGTGAATAAAAAATCGTAGCAAAGCGTAGAAAATAAAGATTAAAGAATCCTATGTTGCGTTTGTTACAAATAGAATAAGGTATTTTTACGTTGTTAAAACAGGACTCAAAGTGTTTCGTATCCAAAGTAGTAAGCAAAAGTGTCAAAAACGGCCGTTTTTGGTACAACATAGAATTCTTTAATTTTTATTTTCTGTGCTCAGATACAAGATTTTTTATTCAATGAGGGCGCCACTTACAAGGAGGTAGGCCCTTATGCCAGTGGCAATATTTAAAAAAAAAAGTTCGCAATAATTATTATAGCATTCATATATAATCGCACGCACTACTTCCGGTTGTACGCCACGTTTTGTCAATAATGCCAACCTAACCTCTTTTCTGTTCAAAAAGCATGTGGTGGGGAGTAAGTAGCAAGAGCTCTTATTGGGACAGTTGTTGTAAAGTAGTTAAAGTGTAAACACGCACAAAGTGATTTTGCGAGAACATAATAAATAAATTATGAGTGAAATTGTAACAAATTGTTTAAATTTCCTGGACTTTTATTACTTTTCAACGAGATATGTTTCTTTGGTCGTGGATATTTGGACCAATTCTCTTTATCCATAGAGACTTTATCTATGGAAATGAAATATAATGTAATTCACTGTTATAGACTACCAGTTATAGCAATCAGGAAACCTCCAACACGGAAAGGCGCACAATGAAAGTATTCCCATTAAATGTTGGTTGGGTAGATGGATCGTATAAAGAATGACATGAGAGAAAAGGGATTGAATGATAGAGTGACAGCTAACAGGGATTGAAGAAGAAAACATGTTGTTACCGGCCCCCATGTAACATGGGACCAGAGGACCGATCACTAAGTAACACGGGACCAGAGGACTGACCCCCAAGTAACATGGGACCAAAAGACCGACCCCAAAGTAATATGGAACAAGGAAACCGACCACAAGGTAACATGGAATAAGGAGACCGACCAATAATTAACATGGAATGAGGAGACCGACGACTAAGTAACACGGGACAAGAAGACCGATCACCAAGTAACATGGGACAAGGAGACCGACCCCAATAACATGGGACAAAGAGACCAACCAACAAGTAACATGGGACATTGAGACCGACCACCAAGTAACATGGGACAAGGAGACCGACCACCAAGTAACATGGGACAAGGAGACCGATCACCAAGTAACATGGGACAAGGAGACCAATCACCAAGTCACATGAGACAAGGAGACCAACCAACAAGTAACATGGGACAAGGCGACCGATTACCAAGTAACATGGGACAAGGAAACCGACCACCAAGTAACATGGTACAAGGAAATCGACCACCAAGTAACATGGAACAAGGAGACCGATCACCAAGTAACATGGGACAAGGAGACCGATCACCAAGTAACATGAGACAAGGAGACCAACCAACAAGTAACATGGGACAAGGAGACCGACCACCAAGTAACATGGAATATGGAAACCGACCACCAAGTAACATGGAACAAGGAAACCGACCACCAAGTAACATGGGACAAGGAGACCGACCACCAAGTAACATGGGACAAGGAGACCGACCACCAAGTAACATGGGACAAGGAGACCGACCACAAAGTAACATGGGACAAAAGGACTGACCCCCAAGTAATATGGGACAAGGGGACCGATCCCCAAGTGACATGGTACAAGAGGAGGAAGATGGTGATGGTGTGTAGCATATTGAACTTACCCAAGATATTATACATATGATCCTGGTGCATGTGTGGTGGAGGCACGGACGCGGATGCTGCTGCAAAGGCCGCTGCAGCCACCAGGCCGATCGTACGACCCGCCATGTCTTCCTCCTAACATTGGGCAAATGTAAACGTTACTAACGACAAAATAATGAAATGGAAACTCGGCGTGAATATATCGTTATTAATTTAAAAAGCTAAGGTACGCCGAATTTTTTGTAGCATATTTTCCGCTGAGTGACCCTAAAAAATATGATAAGATTCAATCTGCCTAGCCTTTCCCCAACTATCTTGGAGTCGGCTTCCAGTCTAACTGGATGCAGCTGAATACCAGTATTTTACATGGAGTGACTGCCTATATGACCTCCACAACCCAGTTACTGGGTAAACTACATATCATGCAATATTCAGTTTTCACTAATAGAAAGAGCGATAAATGAGGAAGGTTTGTGTGTATAATTTGTAGCCGGGCGGGTCGCTAGTAAATTAATAACAACTTGTCTGTCTGTTGAATACTCCTAAAATACTTAGAGAAGTAACTCACCCCGATGCCACACTTCTCCGCGGACTTGCCGATGGCCGAGTTCTGTCCGCGCGGGCCCATCAAGATGGCGGCCGTGCCTTTGTTGATCCACTCGTATTGCTTGTTCTAAGGGACACAATTTATTACAACAGTTATAATTTGTGACCGCTCAATTATTATTATTCTTTATTGTACACATAAAACATATACAGAAAAACACAATGGGACAGTTAATTACAAAGGCGAGCTTAACCCAGCGTTTGGCTTTTCTTACAGCAAACCACAAGGTGAAAAATACATAATTGCTTAGGATTATCATAAGTGCACAACAAAACTCAAAATCTAATATTGTTGCTTAAATAAACTAAACAAATATGTGATACACAAACATAATATATACCTATAATATAAACATAGAAATTCTATAAAAACATATTATCATGGGTCATGTTGACAGGAAATGCTCCCTTATTCCTCTCCTGAACACCTCCAACGAAGGGCTATCGCTTAGAGTGTGTGGAAGAGAGTTCCAAAGGCGTAAAGCACGAACAGTAAAAGATCCACCGTAACGACTAGAAGAGTGGGAAGGAAACCGAAGGAGAAGAGAGGACGATGAGCGGCAAGGTTTTCCTCTTGGAACAAGATACTCAAAACCGTTCCCGGAGATACAAGGGGGAGTTGGGATTGTGAAGAACTGAAAAGAGTAAGGAAAGAATGTAGGTATCCCGGCGTTGCCGAATAGGGAGCCACCTCAACCGCTTCCGAAATTCCGACACATAATCGTACTTCCGAAGGCCAAAGATGAAGCGTATGCACAAATTCTGCAGACGTTCGAGCTTATCAAGGAGTTCCTCAGTCGCATCAAGGAAGCAGACATCAGCATAGTCTAGAAGAGGTAGAAGAAGGGACTGAGCGAGAGTAACTTTGGTCGAAAAAGGCAGGAACTTCTGGAGACATTTCAGAGACCGAAACGAACAAAACACCCTCCTGCTTACTTCTGCAATGTGAACATTCCAAGATAGATTGCAGTCCAGGAAAACACCTAAGCTTTTGACCTTTTTGGAATAGACTACAGCAACGGCATCGTACAAAACTGGAACTGGAAGAGACTGGCTACTCAACAGATTTACAAAGTATCTGCCACCAATAATGAGAGCTTGTGATTTTGCTGGATTTACTAAAAGTCCAAAACTTTTAGCCCACTGACTGATATTATTAAGATCATTATTGATGGCATCGATAGCTCCATTAAGCTCTTCAGGTTTAAAGTGGCGATAAAGCTGCAAGTCGTCTGCATAGAGATGGTAGTGTGAAGATAAGACCTTAGTGATAGCGTTAATGAATATAGAGAAAAGAAGAGGAGAAAGGGCACCACCCTGAGGAACACCCGCAGCGAGGTCGCACCAGTCAGAGGAAGCCTCCTCCGAGCGAACCGACTGCGAGCGACCCCAAAGATAAGAATTAAACCACCCAATCACAGGAGGAGATATATTACGAGAGGATAGGATACCTAAGAGGATGTCAAAATGAACTGAATTAAAAGCACCGCTAGAGTCCAGTAGATTCAACACTGTAAGAAGCCTGTTTTCCATGGCCAGTCGGATGTCGTCAGTTATTTTAACGAGTGCCGATACAGTGCTATGGCCAGGGCGGAAACCAGATTGATAAGGAAAAAGCTCAAAGCTTCGTTTTCAGTAAATTCGGACAAAAATTATGATTCAGCCGTATTTTCGTTTTCAGCCATACAAACCAGACGAAACTTATACTCGGCAATATCAGGGGGGGATAGATAAAATACTTTTTTGTCAACTTTAACGCTAACGCTTCGTGCAAAATGTATGGCAACGACATTACTAGGCGTGAGTCACGTGACAGCTCTCTCCACAGGTAACGTCCTTGCCATACATTTTGCACGAAGCGAGAGCGTTAGCGCTATTACTAAAGTTATTTGGCTAAGGGGGCAGAGTCTTTAGACAAATTACTTTTCTGTTAACGTTAACGCTAACGCTTCATGCAAAAAATATGGCAACGACATTACTGGGCGAGAGTCACGTGACAGTTCTCTCCTCAGGTAATGTCCTTGCCATACATTTTGCTTGAAGTGTTAGCGTTAGCGCTATATTAAAAGTTATTTGGCTAAGGGGGCGGGTCCGCTCGTGGTTCCATTCTGCTGACTTAAACGGACGCAAGTTTATATTGAAGTAGTGAAGCGAGGATATGTTTTATTTCTCTCTTTGCAGCTTCGTTTTTAGCCGAAAAAAAGACTTCTTTTTCGTTTTCGGTTGATAATCCATTTTCGGTTGGACACTAGTAAAATACGTTTGAAAGGCAAAAAACCTAACAGATGCGGAAATAAATAGAATACAAATAGAATCCAATGAATTTTACGCTTTGCAATGTGCAACCAGCTTCAAATTTTCACTTTCGAATGTGCAACCAGCTTCAAATTTCCACTTTGGAATGTGCAACCAGCTACAAATTTACGCTTTAGAATGTGTAACTAGTTTCAAATTTACGCTTTGGAATGTGCAACCAGCTTCAATTATCCACTTTGGAATGTGCAACTAGCGTCTAATTTACGCTTTGGAATGTGCAACCAGCTTCAAATTGGTCACACCACCATATGTATGCCTATGGAGAAACTTTGAAAACTTTGGCCGTATTGGCAGAAAGAGATGATAATCCAGGAGCCCGTTATGTTAATCAAATTAAATCTGTTTCAGACTAGAGACCATAGTCTGCAACGCCATTCAAACCGGCGAAGATAGAAGAACATGGCGAAATATTGTCCACGTGAAAGTCATTCATCGTGTTCACGACCCTCAATATTGACGGAACGGAGCAGGGTTTTTTTTTTTTTTGGGGGGTGGGAAATCATCCTATGACTTCTTCCGCTCTAGGGTGGAGCGGAAGGGCGTGTCAGACTCTTACTGACTAAAACCCACCCCTGTTCCTCCCTGCCTCGAGTGCCCAGGGGCGAGGTAACTCTTTCGAATTTATCCTCCAGCCCCGGGCAGGCATCGGCCGTGGCAGGCCCCGTCCTTTGCTGACAACTCTTTGAGGCGCGCGTGGAACACTACGCGCCGTCGACTCTCGGGCCTGGTGCTGATCGGACGGCGAGTTACCCACTACTCGCCGTCCGCAGGCCCGGGTACGGAGCAGGGTCAATGTGGATCCGAGTTGTACATTACTGCATTTGCTGTTCTTCCCTCTGCCCCCAAAACATGTAACACAGGTGACCTCTGCGCTGCCACCGCTGACACCGTGGAAGTGGCAAAGTTTTAGGCCAAACAAAATTGAAAAACTGGCCAAGTACGTGTCGGATTTCGCACATCAAGGGTACCATATATTGGTATTTGTTAGTAAAGTATACGTAATAATAAACATTGTGATGAAATTTCAAGTTCATAGGTCAGTGGGAAGTTAAAAAATTCTTAGTAACAAAATTTTGTGAAAGACGACGGACGGACAGACAGAGAGACGGACACTTAAGTGACAACAATAGACCCTAAAAACGGTCGTACTAGCGACACAGAGAAGAAGAAGAGGACAAACGACGCAAGGAGGATGCTCAGTGGTAAGCGAAGTCGAGCTGTGGAAGACATTGATGATCACAGGCCGGCGGAGGGCAGTGCAAGCCTGGCTTTTGATATAATATACAAAACCGTTCCAAATATATAGAAAATAACTTATAATATTACTCCAAGCATATCCAAAGCAAGGTGCTTAAATTTTCTAGCTCTCCGCTCGCGCTTGCTTCCTTTTGAATAAGTTCTTTCTCTGTATGAGGTGATATGCTGAAGATTTGATGACCCTCTGAAAATAATTCTGCCGGCGCTTATATTGATGATGAACGTGTAGTGACATCTATGATGCCACAACCGAACTTATCCTGAATTGCGCGATTTGAACATTACAACAGTCAGAAATCAATCATCGGGCTGTTGCACAGAACAGAAAAAACAGTAGAAGTGGCAAGTAGGCGGGGCCCGCGTACCCCGAGTTTTGCGGAGTTCCGCATATGTCTGCTCCGCGCACACACCATGCGCATCAGTCTTGTTACAACCGTCGCGGTGATAAAAACTTGAAAAAATATACAAAAATGCCCTATTGTGCTGTTTTAGAATCTAAACACGATAGCAGAACTAAAAACGTATCAAATGGTGGAATATCATACCGTCCGATTAGTCCTAATTTATTTTATTTCGATTGAAATTTGAAAAACAATATTTTATTAAACAAGACAAGTAAAAGTTGATTTTATGTTTTACAAAGTCTACTTTCTTTTAAACTCAAACATATTATTCGCGAAAATTCCTGCACATGTCAAAGTCTACTCTACTACAGTACTAATGGCCTCGTTACGGAAATGTCAATCTTATCACTAACACAATACAGCTTTAAATTGAATTAATTTGAAGCGTAACTTGCTCCTTAAACTGTTTCGTGTGCTCATTAAACAGAAAAGGTAATCATCGTCTTCCTGCCCTTATCCCATGTTACTTGAGGTCGGCGCATTACGTTTTTTTCTTCCATTTCGTCCTGTCAGCCGTCACGCTATCACTAACTCCCAGAATAAGACTAAACAGAAAAGGTAATAAATACTTAAAAAGAGTAGACAATAAACGACTCTATATTCAAATAACTATAGTTTATTTTCAAATAAGCGAGAACTGACATATTTCCTACTATTTTTCAATAGTAAATTATCAATCACACCAAGAGTTACTTAGTGTTACGAAATACAATTAACCTGTATATGTGTGATGAAGAAGAAGCGCTATACAATTTCAGCTGTTTTTTCTGTTCTGTAGGCTGTTGCACCAGACACAACACCCGTCTGATTGGAGGATCCTCCCGCATCAATGGAGGTTGGCGGGAATTTACACTCTGTTCCGATGCCTCCAAAAACCCCTGACTAGCATACTGACCTCCAGCTTGGTCTCGGGCGCGCCGATCTCCGCGTTGAGCTTGGAGGCGCTGACGGCGACGGGCGAGATGTTGAAGCTGTCGTCGGCGCCCGGCGCCAGCGCCGCCAGCATGACGTCCGCCAGCTGCGACACGCCGCCCTTCACGCGCACCAGGCACGCCGTCGTCAGCGGCTCGTCCGACGGCAGGCCTGCCGACGTACACAAAATAACAATTCTTTTTTATATAATATGCACAGTTAAAGGCTAAAGTAATAACAGCCGCACGGGTCGATCCGTCAGGTTAAGCTACGCTTGCCGGGGTTGGTCCATGGATGGATAACCATCTTTACATACCGAGACTCCTCCGTTCCTCGGAAAGCACGTTAAGCCGTTGGTCTCGGCTGTCAATCGTGGATGTTTGACATTCGTTACGAGTCGTCGAAAGCCCGAAAGTCTGACAACCAGTCTTACCAAGGGGTATCGTAATTACCCAATAACTGGGTTGTGGAGGTCAGATAGGAAGTCGCTCTATGTAAAATACTGGTCTGCAGCTGCATCCAGTTAGACTGGAAGCCGACCCAAGATAGTTAGGAAAAGTTTAGGCAGATTATTATACACAGTTTCTACGTAAGTCTACCGACATAACCTAAAGAATCGCCAAACTTAAGTGGTCGATCGAAGATGCAGCGTTGGAAGGCCTCTCACAAGGTAGACCGATGACCTGGTGAGAGTTGCGGGTAGCCGATGGATGCGAGACACTCAGGACCGATCATTGTGGAGACACTTGGGGGAGGCCTATGTCCAGCAGTGAACGTCTTTCGGCTGAAATGATGATGATGAAACGTAATACCCCAGCTTCCTTGTATAGTTCATTAGTGGAAAATTGCCATGATTTCCCAGAAGTGCCTTAAAGACAGCGCATTGAGGTCGTTCCCGCTGCAGCATTTACGCCCTGCCCCAGACACCAACACAATATTGCAATACAAATTGGACGGCACGGTTGGCTCAGTGGCTGAGCATTCGGCTGCTGCGCTGCGTGTCGCGGGTTCGATCCCCGCACGGAACAAATATTTGTATGGCCTACAGATAGCTGTTCCGGGTCTGGGTGTTTTGTGAATGTGAGTTTGCATGTTTGTGAACGCACCCACGATACAGGAATAATTCCTAGTGTGGGGTAATGTTTAAAAAAAAAAAACTGTACAAAACTGTACAAATTGGCACAGAGAGTTGAATACCTGAATGCAAGTATTCTTAGTAACACTGGCTCGTAAAAATTCTGCGACGTAGATAAATTTGCGAGTCTTTTTTGCGAGCTATCGAATGTGTACTTTGAAAGACTGTCAGACAGCCAAGATACAGCAAACACGGATAGGTCCACAACCAATATATAAGCTGGTATCTCTGTGAACGTCTAGGTGGAGCTAGAACAAGCCTGCAACACTAATCCCTACTACTCAACTGTATCTCCTGAAAGCCAGAATCAACAGTGGCGACCACCAGAAATACGCCGAACCAATTAAGCTCGACGACTCCCGGAGAAATGATTGAACTATCTTGGATCCCGCAAAGAAATTGAGCAGACAAGAACAGCGGAGGAGGAAGAAAAAATGGTGGAAGCTGAAGAAGTGTTGTGAGAACTGCTTTATGTGATCTAATATAACTAACTCTTCTAACCAACTTCATGAGTCTCTAAAACGACTGCGGAGCCACCTCATATGTAACCCAAATCTTGTTGAAGTGGAGATACCTCGATGTGACGGCTGAAGGGTAGACATACTATGTACCACCTACTTTCCTGCTTCAAATTCTGCAGCCGAAGCAGCTTAGGGATGCTTATGTGGAGCCTTTTCACAGGGCATGCGTCACCTCATGGCTACATACTGGTCGGGTAGAGTCAAAATCACGAAAAGAAGAAGATTCAGTCTTCTTCTGCCTTGATGCCTTGGAAGTATTGAGTCAATAAAACTTAGTTCTCTAGTTCTTAGTTGAATCGATGGTTTCCTAATTTTTCAAATACTTTGGGCTCAGAAGTTGGCCACATTAATTGCAGCGTCTGTACCGTTCATCAGGACCTGCATCGTGCAGGTGTATGGGCACTTTGGGTATTCCAATATATGAGTCATGTTCTGGACAGGGGCACCGCACTCACATTGGGTACCAGACGAGTATATAAGGCCCTCCATGGACAGACTGCTTAGAGCAGTCAAGACCAACTGCAAGAAAGCAGTCGTGTTGCGGTTGGAGTTGACTGCAACCCGACTGCTCTAAGCAGTCCGGCCGGTCCGGTCTACTACGTCGATCTCGTGAGCTCACCGCCGAACTTCGCAAGACTGCGGGAATTCGCGAACGAGTGGCACGCCGTCCGGAGTGGAATGGAGCGCGAGGAGCAGTGTCCAATTGTGGGAGAAACGTTTCACGGTACACACGTGGCTAATTTGTTCAGGATCAAGAAGCGCCTGCGGTCGATAAAATAAGATGGCCAAGGGAGCTACGTCCGCACGCACCCCTCGATTCGGCCCGTATAACTTCTATGTTGGAAGGGCCATGGGAAGGTGGAGGAAGTGCTCTAAGCAGTCCTTGTGCAGTTGTTGTACAGTTGTGTTTGACCGGAACTGCTCTAAGCAATCCATTTATGAATAGATATAAAATAACAGGGCTGGGTGGGGCGCGGAAAGAGGAAGCGGCGATGCTTCAAGCGGTCCGTGTACAGCAAGTCGAGCAGCTCTTGCTCAGCTGCCGGCAGAATTTTAGCTGCGATAGCAAATGAACTGCTTGAGCGGTCCGTGTATGGCGACTGCTCCAAGCAGTCCGTCTATTGAAGCACTGTAACCCCATTTTACCAAGTTGTATTTGCAGCGGTAAACTTAGTTGTACCATCAACATGAAGAAAAACTGACTAAGTGCGTGTCGGACTTTGCAAATTTAGGGTTCCGTAACAAATGAGAGAATTTCAAAGAAAAAATAGATTTACCAATAAATTGATATTTTTTTGTAAAATATACGTAATAATGAACATTATCAACAAACAAGTTCACAAGTCAATGGGAAGTTAAAAAATTCTTCGGAATGAAATTTTGTGACAGATGACAGACAGACGGACACGTGAATGACAGCAATAGGGCTCTGTTTGGACCCTTCGCATTCGGAACCCTAGAAAGTATCTCTTACCATTCTCGTCGCAACCGTGAGGATCGAAGAGGAAGTAGTGTCCCTGGTGCTTCCAGATGGCTGTGGAGGCGCCGCGTGCGGTGAACACTCCGTGCGTGTGCTCCTTGAAGAACTGCTGCAGGACTGTCTTCAGGGGCGGTGCGCCGCTGCCACCTTCAGGGTTCACAGTCCCTGGGGGGAAAGAAAGGAAAGTGTGTCGGTTCTTTAATGAGTTTGAGCTTGTAATGAGGCACAATCCCAAACAAGGGTTTTTTGTTTGTTTGTTTGTTCTACTTTATTTAATTAAAATGAAATAAATATGAGGAGCTCATGGCTAAAGTAATAACAGCCGCACGGATTCTGCCTGGGGGTTGAGGATAAATTCGAAACAGACTTACCGCGCCCCTGGGCACTCAAGGCAGGGAAGGAACAGGGGTGGGTTTTAGTCAGTAAGAGTCTGACACGCCCTCCCGCTCCACCCAGAGCGGGCGAAGTCATTGGATGATTTCCCACCCCACAAAAAAAAAAAGCCGCACGGATTGAACCATGAGGTTAAGCTACGCTTACCGGGTTTGGTCCATAGATAGATGACCATCTTTACATACCGAGACTCTTCCGTACCTCGGAGAGCACATTAAACCAATGTTCCCGTCTGTCAATCGTGGATCTTTGACAGTCGTTACGGGTCGTCAGAAGCCCGAAAGTCTCACAACCAGTCTTACCAAGGGGTATCGTATTACCCAGTTACTGGGTTGTGGAGGTGAGATAGGCAGTCGCTCCATGTAAAATACTGGTATTCAGCTGCATCCGGTTAGACTGGAAGCCGACGCCAAGATAGTTGGTAAAAGGCTTCGCAGATTGAAATATGGCGGATGTTCTAAAACACGCTTTATTTTTATTCATCATTCTCCTGCCCTTATCCCAATTTATTTGGGGTCGGCGCAACATACCATACTCCTCTATTAGTCGTCATCTCTGTAGTCACCCTCTTTTTACCCATATCCTCTTTCACACAGTCCAACCATCGTTTCTTTGGCCTTCCCCTACACTTAAAGCCATCCACGTCCATACACAACTCATTCCTCCGCATCACATGCCCATACCACGACAACCGATTTCCACATAACTTTTCAGTCACCGGTGCCACTTTCAGACTTCCTCTTATATACTCATTCCTAATTCTATCCATGCGCGTAACACCACACATCGCTCTTAGCATTCTCATCTCAGCTGCATGCAATTGCTTTTCATTCATCCCTTTTGTGGCCCAACATTCTGAACCATACAAGACAGCAGGTCTGACCATCATCATCATCATCTTCCTGCCCTTATCCCAAGTTACTTGGGGTCGGCGCAACACGCTTTTTTTACATTCTGTCCTGTCAGCCGTCACGCTATCACTAACTCCCTTTTCTTTCATATCACTCCTCACACAATCCATCCATCCTTTCTTTGGCCTCCTTCTCCCTCCATCCACATTTATATTCGTAACTCTTTTAGTTACATGTGTTTCATCCCTCCTCTTTTCATGACCATACAAGATAAGCGGTTCCCTTTCAACAGCAGGTCTGACCATTGTTTTATAAATCTTCCCCGTAAGTTTAAGGGGAATGCGGGAGTCGCAGATAGTCCCGGTGACCTGCCGCCATTTTATCCATCCAGTGTTAATTCTGTTTATTATTATATTTAATGCTTTAATAATAATAATAATAAAAAAGAAAGTATATGCATGGGCAAACCGTATTGCAGAAAGTATATGCATGGGCAAACCGTATTCGCAGGTATAAGCGGCGAGTGGAGCGCTACATCCAGAATCGCACATTCCGAAGTAATGAAAGGTGGGTGTACAGGGATTGGGAGCGACCGGACCAAGGTGTGACTAATACGCACCTGCCGGATGATGACGCCATATACTCTTTCTGGCGCAGCATCTGGTCGGTGCCTGTCTGTCATACCGAGGGCGATTGGATTCGGGATGTTGAGCGCGCGTGCGATCTAGTACCAGAAATGGGGGCAATTATCATCAGCCCCCAAGATATAGCTCGTGCAGTCCGTCCGTTAGCTAACTGGAAATCTCCAGGGCCGGACGGGCTGCACAACTTCTGGATAAAATGGTTTACAAGGTCGCATGCCCGCTTGGCATCTCAGATCCAGTCTGCCTTAGAGTCAGGGTCGCTGCCCCAATTTCTGACTACAGGAATAACCCACCTGCTCCATAAATCAGGTAGTACTGCGGAACCTAAAAATTATAGACCGATCACGTGCTTACCGACGGTCTATAAGGTTCTTACATCCATTTTGAGAGCTAAGATTAACACACATATAGATAGTAACTATATCATGTCTGCCTCTCAAAATGGATGTAGGAATGGGTCCCGCGGTACTAAGGAGCTTCTCCTCATAGATATGACCATTAGCCAACAGGTTCGGCGTTCTCGAAAGGATCTGTCGACATGTTGGATAGACTATAAGAAGGCCTATGACTCAGTTCCTCATACATGGCTCATGAGGGTGCTAGAATTGTATAAAGTTGATGCAACGCTACGCACCTTTCTGATGTCATGTATGGGGCAATGGAGGACGGTCCTTCGCTATCCAGGATGTCGACAAATCCAGAGGAATAGCGAACCGATAAGGATCGAGCGGGGTATATTCCAGGGTGACAGTTTGAGTCCGCTTTGGTTTTGCCTAGCCTTGAATCCTCTAAGCACACTGCTGGAGAATTCAGGACTAGGTTACCGGTTGAAGAGAGGTGGTCAGGTTATATCTCACCTGCTTTACATGGATGACTTGAAACTTTTTGCCCCCAACAATCTGCAACTGATGGAGCTACTCAAGGTAACTGAAACCTTCAGTAGTGCCATCAGGATGGAGTTTGGTGTGGACAAATGTGCAGTCATGCATGTAAAGCGAGGGGAGATTGTGGAATCCGTGGGAACTCAACTCTCGGATTCCATAAACCTGAGATCCCTCTCTCCAACCGAAACCTATAAGTATTTGGGTATGTCGGAAGCGTTAGGTATCAATGTTGCTGACATGAAGCAATCGTTGAAGGAGCGCTTCTTTGGCCGCCTGAAGAAGGTATTTAATAGTCTTCTATCGGGCGGAAACAAGGTGCGCGCCTTCAACGGTTGGGTCATGCCGGTATTGATGTACTCTTTCGGCGTACTCAAATGGACTCAAACAGAACTTGACGCCCTGGATAGGCGTGTCCGTACACTGCTGACTGCATTTCGAATGCATCACCCACGTTCTTCAGTGATGAGACTGTATATCCCGCGGAAGTGTGGAGGCCGAGGCTTTTTAAATGCCAAAACCCTCCACAACCGCGAGGTATGCAGTCTAAGGGAATATTTTCTAGCTGCTGACGTGGGTATGCATCGAGATGTAGTGGCGGTGGACAAGGGCCTTACTCCACTCTCCTTGGCTAACGAGAACTGGCACAAACCTCTAGTGCTTGACACTAACGATCGCAGAGAAGTATGGCAGAGTAAGGAACTTCACGGACGCTTTTTCCGGGCCCTACATGGGCCCGATGTAGACCAACTAGCGTCCGTAGCCTGGCTGCGTGTCGGTGACCTCTTTGGGGAAACCGAAGGTTTTGTCTGTGCAATTATGGACGAAGTTATCATGACGAAAAACTACCGGAGATTTATTGTGAAGGACGGCACGGTTGACATATGTCGGGCATGTCATCGTCCGGGAGAATCAATCCGCCACATAATCTCTGGTTGTTCTCGTCTAGCTAACGGTGAATACTTGCATAGGCACAACCTTGTAGCCAGGATTATCCATCAGCAACTTGCTCTGAAGTACTCTCTTGTGGAATCGGAAGTGCCGTACTACAGATATGCGCCCGACCCAGTTCTCGATAATGGTCATATCTCATTGTACTGGGATCGGTCCATCATCACTGACAGGACTATTGTAGCCAATAAGCCTGATATAGTGGTGGTGGACCGAATCGAGAGGCGTGCAATGATTGTTGACATTACCGTCCCACATGACGAGAACCTCGTGAAAGCCGAGAAAGATAAACAAATCAAGTATATTGACTTGGCTCGCGAGGTTGTCGACATGTGGGATGTGGACTCAGCGATCATTGTACCGATAGTCGTGTCAGCCAATGGCTTAATAGCCACGAGCCTCGATCAACACCTCAGGAGGCTCTCGTTAGGCGGCTGGATCAAGGGCTTGATTCAGAAAGCAGTACTTCTGGACACGGCTCGCATTGTCAGGCGGTTCCTCTCTCTGGAGCCCTGACCGCCGGTAGCTTGGACCCTGTTCCCGATACCGGTGGGCTACTATTTTTTATATTTTTAAATGTTTTTTATATATTCTTTTTTAAGAAATATTTAAAAATGTATTTAATATGTTTAAAAAATGAATAAACGAAATAATAATAATAATAATAATAATGTTTATTTTCTCACCACAACAAAACAGTAGGTACATCATCGAAAATGTTAAGATAATGGCTTTATCATTGTGGGAGACTGGTGCCTAAACTAGGCTGCAAGCCTGTATTTCAGGACACCAGGACTCCGTCTTTTACACAGTAAACATCTAGATACATTACTATTAGGTATTTTAATTTTATCAGTGAACCCGAACACAAATTATCGACAAGTTTACGCTAGTATATATATATATATGTTTGTTGCTTTATTTTTATTATTCTCAGCAAACCCTTTGATTTGATACCCTTAACATGGAAATACATAAAAAATAAATAGTCCGCCATCTTTGGGAGTTCGCCATATTTGATTTAGAATGACGTCATTTAGCTAACCATACATTGTCATCGGTCCTTGACAAATGTGCAAAGTTTTAATTAAAACCGACATTTTGAAGTGAGTGTGAATCACGTTCAAAGATTCCGTAACATAGATACACACATCAACACTGTCTAGGGATATTTTGGATTTACTCAATTTACTCAAAATGTATTAAAAATAGCATACAATATATATATATATATTTATAAAGCCCATTTATCAGACTACACTCCAGAATAAAAGAAAACAATGTTTTTTTGCGTAAACAAATTTTTATTCAAATAAAGAAAAAACATGAAATAATGGTAAAACTAACAACGAATGTGTTTCTCAAGAAAAATTTACAAATAAGTGTTAGGTTTTGTTATTTAATCTGAATATTAATTGTTTATATTTGACTATTTATTGCAATCGACTAATTGTGCTGGCAGCACCGAAACGTTGAATTTGTGATTGTCTGTGGAAAGTTGTCGGTGTAGCGTTATGGCGGGCAACGGCTTGAAGAAAGGCCTTGTTCCCTTGGCGCTCGTCGAGATCGGTCACACAATTGGTCTATTGCCTTATTGGTGTACAGTTAGCATAATTTTATATTAAAGCTAGTAGAAGTAATAGCTCTATAATATTGTATTATTGATAAAGCTGTAAATATAATATTCTATACTGGAGTGAGCGGTTTTATTACAGTTCAGAAGTGGTAAGTACACGCCTATTTATAAGTGCTTGAATTTCGCTTTAGAATCATGGTTACGATTCTATTAGATTACACTAACAAAATGTTGTGTTATAACTACGTTTCATATGAATTTAGGTTTTATGGTTCTTTCTACGGGGTTTATGGGTGAAGATTTTGGTTATTTTAGAGCTGATGGTTTCAAAGATATTGTCAAAATACCCTGCAAAACTTTTCGCAACGTTTATTGCTTGTTTTTTTTTACAAAGAAATCGTGAGGGTAGAACGAAATGATCTTTTAAAAATTTAGGTTTTTAACCGACAAAAAAAAATGGATGGATCCTTCTACAGCGTTTATTAAAGGGGGTGAAAATTTTGCTTATATATCAGACGCACCGTTTCAGAGATATTGTCAAAATACCCTGCAAAACTTTTCGTGACTTTTATTGTGTGTGTTTTGTTTTAAACCCTTTTTATTATTTCTGTTTTATGAACTTCGCACCATGCCACGCGATGAAGGGACTAGCTCGTGGCGCTCATCGACGCCGACGAGGGCTCAATCGCACCATACAACTGAAGCCAGATCGATAGCAACTAACGACGGCAGTGCGAGGCCAAGCAGTAACAGGCGCCCTCGGATTCGAAGTCGGCATACAGCTCAAGCCAGATCAAGAGCTCGTAGCGGAGGCAATGCGAGGCAAAGCGGTCTCAGGCGTCTCCGAAGTCGAAGTTGCAGTCTTCGCCGGCACCCTACGTCGTTGAGTCTACGCGAGAAGGAGGAGCTGGGACGAGAACGAGAGCGTCTCAGAGTCATGGAAAGCGGGGTGAGCAGTGCACTTAGTCGTTTAGCGTCAAAGCGCCGTTTTCGTCCACATTCTCGTGAATCGTCTGTACATCGTGAAAACTTTACGAAATTAAGTCGTCACGTTTAGGCGCCTACGACTTCTGATGATTGTAAAATTGAACATCACGTCTAAACGACTAGTTTTATTTCTTTGAAAAAATATGTTACTCTAGACAATTTTATTCGTAATTTGATATGTGAATATTTGAAATTGTAGTGTTTTATCATAGTGTAATTAATTTGTAAAGTTATGTCTAACGCGGATAAAAAAAAAAAAATTAGAATAACGCAAAAAAAAAAAACATTAAGCGTATGTTTATGAAACTTTCACCATATTGAACATAATTTAATTATTTATCTTTTAGTATTTTAGTTTCAATGTAGGCGAAAGCATAGCTGATTCTCGGTTTAAATCCAGGAATGATTCAGATAAAACAAATGTGCCAACAACTAAAATCAATGATTCCTCAGTTTTTAACTGCTTCAATTGGGTATTTTCTGTTACTGATAGTTTCCCCTTGCACTAGATTTGAAAGGTTTCTAACTTACTTATTTTTAATGCATTTCAAAAGTTCTTTCTGTTTGCGATTTAAGTTTGTTTCTTTTGATACAAATACCTAATAAAATAAATTAGAGTCAACTACCTAAATGTAAGGAAAAGGAACATACTTTCTCTAGATACCCAAAGCCCCTCATAACGTGTACAAAGTGTATTTAAAGTTGGTCATAGTGCTGAAGAATGTTTTTCTACTTCAAAAAAAAATTAGGTTTAGGACTAATTCCATAACTGATATTCAGTTTAGTGAAGCACAATATTCAATGGTTATGCTGTTAAATAGGTAGTGCTAATTGGTGGCTTACACTCAAGTATAGGTGATTCCAAGTTGAATAGATACATGGTCTTAATCTACTTTCTATCACAATCATGGACGTAGAAATGTTAAGTCTTTTACATTGGTGATAAACAGCTATTATTATTATATTTCAAATTAGGGATGTCAGTAAGATATATAATCATACTAGCTGCGTCCCGCGGTTTCACTCGCGTAGACCGTGATAAAAGTTGCCTATGTGTTAATCCGGGGTATAAGCTATCTACTTACCAAATTTCATTCAAATCGGTCTAGCCGTTTGCGCGTGAAGAAGTAACAAACACACACACTCACAAACTTTCGCCTTTATAATATTAGTGTGATAGGTATTATGTAAATAATAATTGAATAAATTAAGATGTCAAAGAGCCATTTAAGTAGTAATTTAAATTAAAGCAACATTACTTTTTTTCATTTCTTTTTCAATCTAATCGTATATTTTTAAAATTTTATTATAAACTAGCGACCCGCCCCGGCTTCGCACGGTTGCAATTTTGTTTATTTAATTTCCCATAATTTTCTTTGATACAGACCTTGTCCTGACAAACACGAACAAAGAAAAAGAATGATCAAATTTGTTGCAGTCGTTCGGAAGTTATGCGCGTACATACATTTCGGCGATTTATTTTTATTTATATATATTTGCGGGGATCGGCATAATAATTATGCTTTTTCACATTAGAGCTGTACTGGCTTTGCATCAGCGTAGCTTGTTGTTTCTCCTGTTACGTTAAACAGTAACAGATGATAAGGCATCTTTGGATTTAATCTTACAAATAAGTTTCAAATACATATATACAAAGCTTGTAGTGTCAGAATTTTGTATTTTCTGAAATATGGTACCGAAAAGGGCATCAAGCATGCGTTGAATGCTGTCGCTAGCCCACAATCGAAAGAGTAAGTGGAACGGTACAACCGGACTATTCTAAGTTCTTAGATAGCTCAGAATCTCGGGGACGACAAAGGGTTGGGGATACCAAAGTTGGCAAAATTCAATGAGGTTTAAACTATACCGTCCAGAAGATGACGCGAAACCTCAGCGGAGGTAACGTTCGGTACTCACATGAATAGTAAAAATGATCCACGTTTGAATGACATATGAAAAGCTACTATAGAGACGCGACTAATCTTGTTACCATTCGCGAGCAGATAAAAGGATAGTTATGATAGTAATAGACATCCAGCTCGTACGAGGGTCATTCAATAAATACTTAGCCTACAAAAAGTAAACGAAAATTTTGGAAAAGTGGCAATTTATTTTTCAACATAGTCTCCTTTTAGTTCGATACACTTAGCCCAGCGATGCTCCAACTTTTTTAACCCGTCCGAAAAATAGTTTTTGTCAAACTCTGTAAAATAGGCCTCCGTGGCGGCGATAACCTCCTCATTCGATCCATATCTATTCCCGGCGAGTGATTTTTTCAGATTAGGAAACAGAAACAAGTCACAAGGGGCCAAATCTGGAGAATACGGTGAATGGGGCAGCAATTCGTAGCGTAATTCGACCAATTTGGCCATGGCAACGGCAGACGTGTGAACCGGTGCGTTGTCGTGGTGAAACAGCACTTTTTTCTTCGCCAGATGGGGTCGTTTTTTCTTTAATTCGGCGTCGAATCGGCCCAATAAATCGGCATAGTAAAGCCCTGTAATTGTTTTACCCTTCTCGAGGTAATCGATGTAGATCACACCTTGTGAATCCCAGAAAACGGTGGCCATAACTTTTCCGGCCGATTTTACAGTTTTCGCCTTCTTTGGAGCACGTTCCCCGGTCTGGATCCATTGTTTTGATTGCTCCTTGGTCTCTGGTGTGTACCAGTGGATCCAGGTTTCATCGACGGTCACAAAACGACGCAAAAACTCCTCTGGATTCCGCTTAAACAGCGCCAAACACGTCTCCGATGTGGTCTCACGGTTGCGCTTGTTTTCTGGTGTGAGTAAACGCGGCACCCATCGCGCCGACAGCTTTCTCATGCCGAGTTCCTCGTGAAGAATATGATGCACTGTTCCTTCCGAAATGCCTACAGTCTCAGCTAGCTCCCGAACCTTCAATCGGCGATCTGCCAATACGAGATCATGGATTTTTTTAATGTTTTCCTCCGTAGCAGCTGTTTTCGGTGCACCTGGACGTGGTTCATCAAAAACCGACGTACGGCCACGTGCAAACTCGTTGAACCAATTCTTGACGGTGGCCATCGATGGAGAAGAGTCACCGTACACAGCATCCAAGCGCTCTTTGATTTCGATGCGCGTTTTCCCTTCCAAAAATAGGAATCGAATCACCGAACGATATTGCTCTTTTTCCATTTTTGTAAAACCGATCGACACGTTCGCTTCCATAAGTTGTCAAATTAAAAAAAATGAAGGGATTGGAATGAAAATTTGAAAAAAGAATTAAAAAAGAATGTGCTACACTGTGGTAAAACTCTTTTGAAACTACAGCGCCCTCTGGCGATGAGGCTAGGTACTTATTGAATGCACCTCGTAAGTAGGAAAATTAGTAAAGATTACAAAAACTACATTTAAAAAAGAAAAAACTATGGGCCTATGTAGGGTCTTAGCGGGTAGTTGCGTCGCTCGGAAATGATAGACAGAAGCTAGCCGCGATTCCCGGATTAAGGAGCTCGAAAAACAAAAGAATCTTACCATGGGTTCATGTAGCTGCTTTAGATTTTTAATGAGAGTAGTAGTAATTGTGAATGTACTGATGATAAATTTGATGATTGTAAAGAAAATTAGAACAAATAAGTAGATAAAATATTCAAGTTATTGGTTGTATAATGTCAATTTGCTGTTTATTGAATTAATTGTTTGAAGTTTATTAAGGTTGCGTGATTTCTGAGTTTGTTATAAAAAGAAAATGGAGAAGAGATTGTAAACTGTTAAGTTGTTTGTTGTTGTTTTGAGTGATAATGAGTTGACTGGTGGGAATGACTTGTGGGAATGACTTGTGGGAATGACTTGCGGGAATGACTTGTGGGAATGACTTGTGGGAATGACTTGTGGGAATGACTTGTGGGAATGACTTGTGGGCATGACTTGTGGGCATGACTTGTGGGAATGACTTGTGGGCTGGAGACTTATGGGGTGACTGGCGCTTAGCTTAACTCCATGCAAATGTTGGAGGACTCCAAAAGTTGGAGACTTATGGGGTGACTGGTGCTTAGGGAACTCCATGCAAATGTTGGAGAACTCCAAAAGTTGGAGACATATGGGGTGACTGGCGCTTAGGGAACTCCATGCAAATGTTGGAGGACTCCAAAAGTTGGAGACTTATGGGGTGACTGGTGCTTAGGGAACTCCATGCAAATGTTGGAGGACTCCAAAAGTTGGAGACTTATGGGGTGACTGGTGCTTAGGGAACTCCATGCAAATGTTGGAGGACTCCAAAAGTTGGAGACTTCTGGGGTGACTGGTGCTTAGGGAACTCCATGCAAATGTTGGAGGACTCCAAAAGTTGGAGACATATGGGGTGACTGGTGCTTAGGGAACTCCATGCAAATGTTGGAGGACTCCAAAAGTTGGAGACTTATGGGGTGACTGGTGCTTAGGGAACTCCATGCAAATGTTGGAGAACTCCAAAAGTTGGAGACATATGGGGTGACTGGCGCTTAGGGAACTCCATGCAAATGTTGGAGGACTCCAAAAGTTGGAGACTTATGGGGTGACTGGTGCTTAGGGAACTCCATGCAAATGTTGGAGGACTCCAAAAGTTGGAGACTTATGGGGTGACTGGTGCTTAGGGAACTCCATGCAAATGTTGGAGAACTCCAAAAGTTGGAGACTTATGGGGTGACTGGCGCTTAGGGAACTCCATGCAAATGTTGGAGGACTCCAAAAATTGGAGACTTATGGGGTGACTGGCGCTTAGGGAACTCCATGCAAATGTTGGAGAACTCCAAAAGTTGGAGACTTATGGGATGACTGAAGCTTAGGGAACTCCATGCAAATGTTGGAGGACTGCAAAAGTTGGAGACTTATGGGTGACTGAAGCTTAGGGAACTCCATGTAAATGTTGGAGGACTCCAAAAGTTGGAGACGTATGGGAACATCAGAGTAGTTTGGGTAGCTCCAAAAATTGCACAACTTCAGTAACTTCAGGAGATAATGGGTAACTCCAAAAGTTGGGGACTTTAAATTATAAAAAAAAGAGATGTATTAAGCCTTTATAATTGATTGATTTGTAATTGACTTCACTATTTGTATTTACACTAGTGTATACATTTTGAAATATGTGTATTGAGCCGAGTGTTAGGTTTTAGTCTTTACTTGATACCGTATATGAGGACATACACGTTGTCAGGATGGACGAGTGTTAGGTTTTGTTATTGAATCTGAATATTAATTGTTTATATTTGACTATTTATTGCAATCGACTAATTGTGCTGGCAGCACCGAAACGTTGAATTTGTGATTGTCTGTGGAAAGTTGTCGGTGTAGCGTTATGGCGGGCAACGGCTTGAAGAAAGGCCTTGTTCCCTTGGCGCTCGTCGAGATCGGTCACACAATTGGTCTATTGCCTTATTGGTGTACAGTTAGCATAATTTTATATTAAAGCTAGTAGAAGTAATAGCTCTATAATATTGTATTATTGATAAAGCTGTAAATATAATATTCTATACTGGAGTGAGCGGTTTTATTACATAAGGAAAAAATAATTTGTTTTTAACAGTTCTGTAAAAAATCAGTAGTCAGTAAAACCACCCATGACGTTAATAACAGTCCTGCAACGGTTTTTAATGTTTTGGATTAAGTTATCCAAGTCTTGCTGCGGTATATTGTCCCAGGTCCGGCTAAGATGCAAAAAAAGTTGCTGCTCTTCCGTCGCAACGTTTGCAGGGAAATTCCTCAAAGCCCTTCTTTGGAGCATGTCCCACGCGTGTTCTATGGGGTTTAGGTCAGGCGATTGAGCGGGTCAGCCTAAGACCAATACGTCTTGCTCCTGCAACCAGCTCGTCACCACTCTCGCTGTGTGCGGACGGGCGTTATCGTGCATGAGCGTGAATTCTTGGCCCATTTGTAGTCGATGGGGGTAGATTATTGGTACTAGCACCTCGTTACGGTATTTTTCAGCCGTCATGGTGTTTCTGATCCAAACGAGGTCTGTTCTTCCACCAACACGAATTCCCGCCCAAACCATAATTGTCCCGCCGTGGTATGAATGGACTTTCTGAGGATGTTGCAGACGGCTCTCACGACCAGGAACTCGCCAAACACGCACTCTACGTGTATCGGGATGGAAACCGAACCGGGACTCATCGGTAAACAGCACTACAGACCACTGGTTTTCTTCCCAGAGCAAATGTTCACGAGCCCACTCTAGTCGTCGTCCACGATTTCCTCGGCGTAGTGCTGGAGTACGAAGCGGTCTGCGAGCATGAAGGTTAGCTTCATGCAGCCTTCTCTTCACAGTTTGGTCACTCACAAGCAACTGGTGCTCTGACTGGAGCCTCTGAACCAACTGCATGGCCGTAACATTTGGTTGTCTTCTCGCGGCAACTTGCAAAAATCGGTCTTGTCGTTGAGTGGTTATGCGCTTCCCGCATGGGTGTCTTTCAGCCACTTCACCAGTAGCACAATAACGTGACCATAACCTTGATATCACGTTTTGTCTTGTTCCAAATTCCTCAGCAATACTCCGTTGAGTAGCCCCAGCTTGGAGCATGCCTACTGCCCTTAACATTTCTTCTCTAGTTAAATGGCGCCGCTGCATGATGCACACAATAACATTAATTCGGAATTAACCGATAACTTGCTATAAAACTTAAATTGGACACAAAAAAAATAGCCACAAACTACTGTAGGTAAATGAAACCTTCGGACTTCGCTGCCATTATGCCGCGTAAATCTTTTGTTTTTAATGTATTTTTTCAAATTCAAATTTAGAATCGTTCAAAAAGGCTTACAAAATAAACTTTCTTCAAAAGAATTTAAAAGTGGCCAGTATTTTTTGAGTTTAAGAACTTTATACATAAAAAACTTTTTTACAAAAAAATAGAACCGACTTCCAAAAAAAGTGCAAAATAACTTTAATTTCGGAAGTCGGTGTTCCTGTTTTGTGTCTTCGTTTTTTGACACCGACTTCCGAAATTAAAGTTATTTTGCACTTTTTTTGGAAGTCGGTTCTATTTTTTTGTAAAAAAGTTTTTTATTTTTCACTTTTTAGTTGTGGTTCCCCATTAAACTGTTTTAACAATTCATAGACATACGATAGCAGCAATCGCGGTTGATTTGCTGTCAATTTTTGAAGAGTTCCGTTGTCTGTCTCCGAAACCCATCATCAGATCTTTTTTAAATTTAAATGGGACCATTTCGAAATAAACCCCTTTCGAACAAAAGAAGAATTTTGCAAATCCGTCAATATATGACGAAGTTATGCCCGAACATACATAAAAAAAAAAAAAAAAAAAAAAAAAAAAAAAAAAAAAAAAATACAAACATCCGAATTGATAACCTCCTCCTTTTTCGAAGTCGGTTAAAAATATCCCTAGACGGTGTTGATGTGTGTACATACCAACCTAATAAAGGCGTGTTAAAAAGTGAGGGTCTCAAAACATTTTACTTACCAGTGAATGTACTGTCCATGACGTCTGTCTCGATACAGTCGTAGTCTGACACTTTAAATCTGAAACAATCAGAAATGGGGTATGGTACTAAAAAAATCGAATTAGTCCGTAAACGAAAAAAAAAAGTTTGTGTGTACTTATGTACGCACACGCAGGAGAGCAGTGGTGGCCCAGCGGTATTGGCCGCGACTTACAAGTTGTAGGTCGTGAGTTCAAACCCAGGCAGGCGCTTAACTTTGTGTAAATTATTTCATCACCACTGCTCTCAAAACGGTGAAGGAAAACATCGTGAGGAAACCGGCATGTCCTAGGACCAAAAATTCGAAGACATGTGACATCCACCAATCCGCACTGGGCCCGCATGGTGGATTACGGCCCACAACCTCTCATAGAGAGGAGGCCTGTGCCTCAGCAGTGGGGACATTAAAAGGCTAATGATGACGTACGCACGTAAGAAGTTATACTTCTTTGGCGTAACAAGATAAATATTATCATCATCATCATCATAATAATATTATTACATTCTTTTTTTTTCGCATTCACTCTTGCTCTGTCTCTTTCCAGGGGCTCCCCAGGAGCGTTAAACGTTTAACGCAACCTTGTTGGAAGTAGCATAAGAAGTATAACTTCAATAACCAAAAAATATTGGGCACGTATTTTTACTTTAGTCACGTAAACAAATAATGAGGACGCTACAGTGCGTTGAAATGTCGCGTGACGTCACGTGGCGCGATACTTTTTACCACCAAAGTGACGTAACGAGCGCACACTCCTGAACTTTGATGCGTTTTATCTTTGTCAGTTTTTATTGGTTTACGGCAGTACGGAACCCTGAAACAGAGTTACCCGTTATTGTCGCCAGGTGGCGCTTATACAGTTTTAGTACAAATTCACGTTTACTGTAACGCGATCGAATAAGTTATAAAACTCACACTCGGGGTGCAGGTGCACTTTCTGTTCCTTCACTCTCATATTCCGACGGGACAGTAATCCGACACGACCGGGGACCATGAAACTAACGAGGTAGTTCAGATATACAGGCTATAAGGAACAAGGATACCGCAAACTTCGCGAAAAGGTTACACCTAATGCCACTAACAAAATCATGATAGTCATTAATCTCGGTAATCATCGGTTACAGAAATTGTCATATTTGAGCGCGCAATGTATTGTAAATAATGCGATCTCAACGCTCTGCACTACTATTTACCTACACTCGCGCCAACGAGCACGCCGTTGTTGTTGAGTCTCCCTAACGTATGCCGCCTCCCTCTTCGCGAGCATTACTGCTTCGCAGAAGGAGGAGACGGCTCCCCATTCCCTCTTGCTCCGTACCATGGCCTGAACCAGGGCACGGCGCGAGAGGTCGCTGCCGCCTATCGCATCCACGAGGACACGGCGGTGCTCTGCCCAAGCGGGGCAAACCTCTACCGTATGCTCCACCGTGTCCTCTGGGCGATCCTTGCAGTGGAAACACCCGGGGGTCACCTCCGCCTTGATCCGAAACAGGAACCTCCCGAAACAGCCATGTCCGGTGAGGACCTGCGTCAGGCGGAAGGTGAGGGCGCCGTGGTGCCTCTCCAGCCATTCCTCAAAGAGGGGCACTACCGCCACGATGGTGGCGTGTCCAGCGCTGATTTGCGACAGTCGCTCTCTCCATGTCACCATGAGATCCTGCCGGAGCTCTGTCCGCCGAGCCGCGAGTTTTCGCGGCAGCGGAGTTTCACCCTGGCGTTTTGCCTCCTCGCACCACTCATACAGGTGCGCGAGGATTTTTGCCTCCAGATCCCACGGTGACAGTCCGGCAAGGAGGCTCGCAGCCTCACGGGAGACCGTGCGGTATCCTCGGATCATGCGGATCGCCATGACCCTCTGAGACGCGTTCATCTGGCGAGCTGATCGCTGCCTCAATGAACGCGCCCACACCGGTGCCCCGTAGAGGGCCATGGACCGCACGATCCCCGCGTAGAGCTTTCGGCAGGAGGCGTTTGGCCCCCTCAGATTGGATAGGAGCCGCTTCAAGGACCGCCCCGGCCCTGTCCAATCTGGGAGCCAAACGTCGAAAGTGCTCGACGAAGTTCTACCGGCTGTCGAGGACGAGTCCCAGGTACTTCATCGTACCCTCGACGCCGATGCGAACCCCTCCTACCGTGATCTCGGAACCACCCACCACCGCCAGCTACCAGCCACCTCGAGTCCCAGTTGCCGGATCCTCGCTATGACTGTCGCAACCCCGCGTGTCAAACGGTCGGCCGCCGCCTCGAAGAGTCAATGGCTATGGCTATGGGCAGGTCTTTGCCTAGCACTTGGTCAAATAAGGTTGACAAAAAAAAAAAAAACTTTTTTAAAATTAAGGGTCAACTACTGGCCAAGTGGCGCCCTCATTGAATAAATATTAATAAAGTAGTAGGCAAAAGTGTCAGAAACGGCCGTTTTTGGTACTTTTCCCTACTGATGAAACATTCTGAGACCTGTTTTAACAACGTAAAAATACTTTATCCTCTTTGTAACAAACGTGCTACAAATTTTTATTCAATGAGGGCACCACTTGACCAGTAGTAGGCCTTAAAGTTATTTTGCACTTTTTTTTACTTGGAAGTCGGTTCTATTTTTTTGTAAAAAAGTTTTATATTTTCTCTTTTTATTTGTAGCTCCTCATTAAATTGTGTTACCAGTACATATACAAACGATCGCAGTAATCGCGACTCATTTATTGACAGTTATTCAAGAGTTCCACTGTCAATCTCCAATGATCTTCATCAGATCCTAATGTATTATATACTAAAACCTTTCTTGGAAAATACGCATTTGAATAACAAAAACACCATCCAAATCGTATCCGTAATTTATGAGAAAAACGCGGACAAACAAGCATACATACATACGGGTCGAATTCGAATGCAGATCCTCATTTTTTGAAGACGGTTAATAAGTAGTGTTTGTCAAAAAAATATCTAGCCTACACTGTCCCACTGCTGGGCAAAGACCTCCCCAAGTCCTTCCAGGAACTCTTCTCCCGTGCTTCCTCAAACCAACCCTCGTGGTACGCGAACAGGTCATCTCGCCACCCCTTTTGTGCTCGACCTTGGTGGCGCCATCCATTTTCAGGCACTCATTGTGGGGAGACTTATACCCAGAGGTGGTCGTGCATGCAATAAATAAAAATGTCTGACCTGGTCAATACGTCAGCCGCAGCTAGGGTCCCGGAGGGAGCTTCCTCCGCCTGCACTTCCTCTTCTTTGCCTTCTTCTGCACTGGGAGGTGAGTCCATGCTGATACCCATCTTCTCCAAGTGTTCCATCGTGTTCTGGTAGAGCTGGTCGCCGCGGACTAGTGTCTGAAAGTAAGCAATAGAGAAAGAAAATTTTACTGCTCCATCGTTGATCAAATCATCGCTTATCATCAGGTGAGGTGAGGCAGGTGAAAAAGGCGAGCGTATAAAAAAAAATCCGTGAGTTTCTTTTATGGCGAAAATAAACACTTAGGAAAGATTTTTGAACGTTCGTTCTCTAAACTGGGGATGAAGGTTTGTACGAAGATTCATCATTTTTGCCTTGCTATGATGAATTCTTGCTACTACCGCAGGTAGGATGTGACAAAAGGGTGAAAGAGAAATTTTGGGAGAATTTTGATACAACGGTAATGACCATCCCCGTGCATGAGGAATTGATAGTTGGAGGTGATTTTAATGGGCATGTAGGAAGAACGATAAATTGTTATGAAAGAGTACACGGAGGATGGGGTTTTGGAAGTCCCAATAACGAGGGGGAGAAGCTGTTGCAATCTGCACTACCGCATTTGATCTGGCAGTAGCCAACACTTGGTTCCAGAAGAGAGATGAACACCTAGTCACATACAAAAGTGGTAACCAAAAGACCCAAATTAACTATTTTCTAGTTAGGTGCAACCATATTAGGCACGTCAAAGACTGCAAATTGCTGCCAGGAGAAGACTTAGTCTCACAGCACAGGCTCCTTCCTGGTTATGATATTCGCGCTAAAAACACAGTGTACAAAAAGCAAAGAGCGTCCTCCTCCTAAAATAAAATGGCATATGCTAGAGAAGAATGATTGTGCGAAGGAATTTAGAGAGCAAATAGTAGACAAAATGATAGAAATGGGAGACATGAATGATCGAAGTGTAAATCAAAGCTGGAATGAGATAGCTGGGTGTATTAGGGATGCAGCGAAGGATATTTTGGGAGAAACAAAAGGAAGGGGCACAATAGAGAGGGATACATGGTGGAGGTTTACAGAAATATAGGAAGTGTTGAAGGAAAAAAGAAGGAATTCAAGGAATGGCAGAGTGTAGAACTGAAAAGTGTTAGTTTGAAAGCTGAAAAAAGAGCGAGTATGATGCGTTAAAGAAAAAAGCTAAGAAAGCCGTGGCAATAGCGAGAGCAAAAGCTCAGGACAAACTGTTCGATACACTGGACAGTCCAGCTGGCCAAAAAAATCTGTACCGGCTTGCTAGAGCCAGAGAGAGGAAGGTGAAGGATGTTAGTCGGATGTGTAAGGGATGAAGCTGGAATGCTTTTATCAGAGGATGAAATGATTTATGAATTTTGAAAGATTGACGAATGAGGAAAATATCGACTGGTGTTGTAAAAAAATCAAAATCAAAAAATCAAAAGTCATTTATTCAAACTAGGCTGAGAACCAGCACTTTTTGAACGTCAAAGTTCTACATAAAGACAGTCCCCCAAAAAACGCCCGCCCGTCACCACTTCCTAGTGTTTTAGCTGTGAAGAAGAAGTGGCCAACAAACTCCCCAGCAACACATCTGTCTGTTAAGTTTTAAGAACTTGAATCTATATAATTCTAAGCAACAATCTTAACATTATGTAAAACAGAAAAATAAATATATGCCGTCTAAAATATAATCATAAAATTAAATAAAATAATCCGCCACTTGCCAGCTAGCACAGTTGTAGAGAATAAACCAATGAATGAGAGGTTTGTGAGAATGGTCAGTGTGGATGAAGTGAGAATAGCAGTGAATGGAATGAAGAATGGTAAGGCAATTGGTCCAGGCGGAATACCAATTGAAGTGTGGAAGTCTTCGTCTCGTCTAAAAATTCATCTTTCATACAAAAATAGGAGTCAAGTTGTGGACTCGTATACAAAAGTTCGAGAAAGAGAGTACTTACATCCTAAACTCTCATTCTCAAGCTTTGCTAAAGTGAGCGCAGCGAACTCGAAAATTTTGGCACCGGTCTCTTACCTACGTTTTAATGTATGTATTATTGGATTTTATTATTTTCCTTGATCTTCAGAAGGCATTCGACACAGTTTCTATCCCTATTTTGATTAGCAGGTTGGACAACGTTGGAATCAGAGGAGTACCCCGAGAATGGCTACTAAGTTACCTTTCGGGTAGAAGTCAATGCGTAAGAGTCGATAATATGACTAGTGATGCCGCTTCCTGCACATACGGAGTTCCCCAGGGAAGTACGATAGCCCCAACACTATTCCTGGTGTACATTAATGACCTTTGTGATGTCAAAATTAATAAAGCTGATGTCTTGATGTTCGCTGATGACACAGTCCTTCTGTTCCATGAAAAATCATGGTCTAACCTAGTGAACGTCTGTGAAACGGGCCTTTCTCAAGTCACAGCTTGGCTTGAGGATAGTCTACTTTCACTTAACACCTCGAAAACGAAATTACTGTGTTTCAGCAAGACAAGATCAGGCAGCCCCGAAGACTTTAAAGTTAACGTTCACACCTTCCCCTGCAATAGGAATGGTTCTTGCGTTGCCTCCTGCGCGTGTCCGGAGCTAGTAAGAGTGAATCACGTCAAATATCTAGGAGTAATCGTCGACGAGAACCTCAACTGGAAACAACATATCTCATGCACAGCCAAAAGAGTCCGCAAGCTGATCCACATATTTAAAACCCTGAGGTATGTTGCGAGCACCAAACTTCTGATGCAAACGTATAAAGCACTGTGCCACTGTATCTTGGGCTACGCTATTGGCGCCTGGGGTGGCTCCGGTAAGACCCTCATGATTGAGGTGGAGCGGGTGCAGAGAGCAGTGCTAAAAGTTCTTCTTTCCCTTAGATTTCGGACGCCCACCACTGTTGTGTACAATACCGCCAAAGTTCTTAGCGTCCGAAAGATCTTCCTTTATGAATGCCTGCGCAGATACCACCGATATGCTGTCCCTGATTTGCCAATAACGTCCAAGCGGATTGATAAATGCCCAGTGGAAGGGACTAAAAGCGTATTCGCCACAAAGCACTACCACTTCGTCGCTCCACGATTGTACAACAAAATCGGTAAAGTTACGGGGATGAAACAGCTTAAACTACTAAACAACTTCCAATTCAAAAAAACGATAACGCAATGGTTGGACAGTTTTAATTATGAGGATACCGAAAACCTCTTCGACACCGTTGGTGGATTTTGATACACAGACACCTCCTAACACACTACTCACCCACTCTCCCCTCACACCCACACCCCCACATGCACTCGGGGTGAGTGGCACACTGTCTCACTTAGTTCTCTAGTTATTATATTGCATGCTATAACATTTGTATTTCTTTTTTTTTTTCTTTTCTTTTGTTAATTATGTTTTTGTCTTTCATGATTTTACTGTATTTGAGTCCCTGTATACTGAGAGGTCTGGCTCTTGTGATACAGGATGTCCTAGTACAAGAGCCAGAGCAACATTGTTTTTGTATATCTTTGAAGTGTTTTAATAAATTATTATTATTATTATTAAAAACACTTCTCAAAATTTTATTACCAATGAAAATAAAGTATTTTACCGTACCATTATTTTTCTAGAATATATAGACAATAGTCTCAATAAATAAGATAGTATGAGTGGCAATCATAAACCACTATCTCAACTAATGGTGGGTGTTGATGTGATCGGCAATGGAGCACGCTTATTTAAAAGTTAACTATCAATCTTAACGTAATAAGATTTTAGGCTTTGTGAATATACGCCGAAGCGTTGAAAGGCCCCCCACAAGGTGGACCGATGACCTGGTGAGAGTCGAGGGTAGCAGATGGATGCGAGACGCACAGGACCGGTCGTTGTGGTGACAATTGAGAGAGGCCTATGTCCAGTTGTGGACGTCTTTCAGCTGAAATGATAATGATAATGATGATGACAAATACATGTTGTTAGTCTGACCTCATCGACGTCCTCCGAGGTCCACTCGTTGGGGTCCACCACTTGCGACATGGCGAGCGCGGTGATAGCCACGGGCGTGGCCTGGCGGCCGCGGTGCTCCTCGGGGAAGCGCTCGTCTCCCTCGTGGAAGCTGCCGCGTACAATCCAGCGATTTTCGGCTATCGCTGGAGGAGAATATAAGGTTGGCGTTGAGAGTTTTATAAACTTCGAAAGTCATCGGTTATCATCGGGAATATGACGATGGTTAGGGTTTTCGTGTCTGTCGTGTTATGGATTTTAATGTGGTTCCCAACATTTAGAAACATCATTCCGAAAAGTTTGTCACTTGCACTTCATACAACGACAAAGTTTACGTGACGGTTAGATACGAGTAGTTTCGGAAACCGGCGGTTAGTATTAGCGAATAATAGTTTAGCTAAACACAGCGAATAATTAACTCAGTGAGTCTTATCGTTAGCACAGCGTACTGTAGCGTTGAAGAGCGAAGCTTAGCACAGCGTAGCGTAGCTCAGCGTAACGTAGGCTATAATAGGGAATATGCAAAAAAAAAATATTTGCTATCTAACCGGTTTATCGATGAATATACTTAAATAGAGTACGAACAGTGAAAGCAGAATCAAAATTGATCGAATATTAACGTTTGCTTGGAAAAAAATTTAACCTCTTAGGATCCGAAACTAAACTGTGAGTTTGAAAACAAAAAAAAATTAATAAGTGAAAAAAAAGCGTGATCGGCTGACAACCCGGGTTTTTCCGCGGATCCTAAGCGGTTAAACGAGATATAACAATTTTAAATAAATATTTATGTCCCTCTCTCGAAAAAGCTGTTTTCTATGGCAGTTGTATGGGCGTCATGTCCTTTGACGTCAAAGAACACGTCGGACTTCTCTTTCTAATTATCAACTTTAAAGCTTTATAACTTCGTCGCTGGTGATGATAATTTGAAAATTCCTTCATATTTCTTCACTGTAGTTTATAAGTCTTCAATTCAACAAATAAAAAAATATCATGCATATCCCTTAGTGATTAACACTCATTACAAAAAAACTTTTTTACAAAAAAAACAACCGACTTCCAAGAAAAAAAACACTAAAAATTTAAAAATAACTTTCATTTCGGAAGTCGGTGTTTGTATTTTATTTCTTCGATATTTGACACCGACTTCCGAAATTAAAGTTATTTTTAAATTTTTAGTGATTTTTTTCTTGGAAGTCGGTTGTTTTTTTTTGTAAATAAGTTTTTTATTTTTCGCTTTTCAGTTGTTATACTCCAGACCTAAAATCCCCAATAACATCGAACGTGGAACTTAAACATTTGGAGAACACAAAAACGTCATCAAGATATGCCTATTTTTCGTTTTTGTTCAGTTTCTCAAAAAGCGCTAAAGCAATTTCGATAAAATTTATATGGGACTACCTCGGGAGTATATTCTTTCAGATAAAAAAAGAATTTTGAAAATCGGTCCACAACTGACGGAGAAATGCGCGGACATATATAAAAAAATAAAAAAAAAAACATACATACAGTCGAACATAGAACCTCCTCCTTTTTCGAAAGTCGGTTAAAATGGTGTTTATTATTTTACCGTACATAGGTAAAAGTACTTTATTAATAAGTATAGTAATCTCGATTATATTTTTTTTATTTTTTGTTTTACACCTACCACAAGGTGGTATCTTTAACCCAAAGGTTGACTGGTAGAAAATGCCTTGTCCGCCTATGTACCACTATTGTACATGAAGTTTAAATAAATAAAATATACAAAAATATTGCCAGCTTATGAGACGCCTGGATAAATACTTGAATTTATTACAATCTGAGAGAATTTGAATCTATCGTTTCCAGCTCAAGTATGGACTGAAGCTTAGGGTATGTTAGTTAGTTTTTAAGTGATCGTAGTTTCTATTTAAAAGGCCTTAAGGTGAAAGCGCCAGGGTAGCCCGCGAAATTCAAATTTTCTTAGGTTTTTTTCCAATTTGCAGGTCAGTATTAGGTTGCATGTTGGTCAAAATAGGATTCGCGGCCGTAACAAGTACGTCTTTACAGAAGTGCAGCAGTTTTTTCAGTTAGAATTGATGCCAAATGTCATAATTTCATGAAATACTACATTTGACATCAATTCTAACTGAAAGAGTTGTATTGATGATTTTATTAAATTCTATAAATACATACCTACAGTTCTCGCCAAACATGGCCGCCCTGAAGTTGAATTTCCGATGCGCAAGGCGCAGCGCGAGTATGAGATTTACTACTGCGCAGCCATTGTAGTGAACTTCAGAGCGGCCAAGAAGTTTGGCGAGAACTGTACTTGCTACGGCCGCGAATTACAAAAAACGTAAAAAAATTGAATTTCGCGTGCTATCCTGGCGCTTTCACCTTAAGAAAATAAGAGTTGAATTTGAACTCTGTCTTGTATGACAATTCTAAAATTACCTGAAATAAATGAATAATTATTTCGTATATTACTTACATTTTTAAATATTTTTAAAAGAAAACATATAAAAAAACATTTAAAAATATAAAAATAGTAGTCCACCGGTATCGGGAGCAGGGTCCAAGCTACCGGTGGTTAGGGCTCCAGAGACAGGAACCTCCTCACAATGCGAGCCGTATCGAGGAGTACTGCCTTCTGAATCAGGCCCTTGATCCAACCGTGCAACGACAGCTTGTCGTCGAGACTTTTGGCCATCAGGCCATTGGCGGTAACGACTATCGGCACAATGACAGCCGAGTCCACATTCCACATATCGACCACCTCGTGTGCCAAGTCAAGATATTTAATTTGTTTCTCTTTCTCAGCTTTCAAGAGGTTCTCGTCATGTGGGATGGTGACATCGATTATCATTGTGCTACGCACAGAACAGAAAAAAACAGAAGACATCGCATAGCGCTTTATTAGTATCGGAACCAGCGTACCCAAACTCACACATATAGAAATCCTTAGTGTGATTGGTAATGTATTATTGAAAGAAATTGGAAACATGTCAGTCAACGCTTATTTGAAAATAAACCACAGTTTCATAAAAATAGAGTCGTTTATTGTCTACTCTTTTTAAGTATTTATAACCTTTTCCGTTTAATGAGCACACGAAACAGTTTAGTGAGCAAGTTACGCTACCCGCCGCTAGATGTCCCTATACATATTAAATGCATTCATTTTAAAGCTGTATTGTGTTAACGATAAGATTGATATTTCCGTAACAAGGTCATTAGTACTGCAGTAGAGTAGCTGACTTTGACATGTGCATAGTAGGAATCTTCGCGAATAATATGTTTGAGTTTAAAAGAAAGTAGACCTTAGCATGTAAAATATTAAGTCAACTTTTACTTGTCTTATATAGTAAAATATTGTATTTCAAATTTTAATCGAAATAAAATAAATTAGGACCAATCGACGGTATAATATTCTACCATTTGATTAATTTTTGGTTTTGCTATCGTGTTTACATTCTAAAACAGCACAATAGGGCCATTTTTGTATTTTTTTCACCGCGACGGTTGTAACAAGACTGATGCGCGTGGTGTGTGCGCGGAGCAGACATATGCGGAACTCCGCAAAATTCGGGGTACGCGGGCCCCGCCTACTTGCGACTTCTACTGTTTTTTTTCTGTTCTGTGGTGCTATGTCATAATAATTATTATTATTATGACATTAGAAATTGGTGTCCCAAAAATTTCGTTGACTTACGTTTCAATTTGTTGACAGGCGGCGGCATGTTGGCTCCCCGCTGGTAGACGTGCACGTCACTGATGCTAAACGGCTTATTTTTCATAGTGGAGCAGTTCTCCATGAAGTAATCGCAGAGCCTAGATATGCGATTGAAACACATCACGCAGGCTTTGCCGCCGTCTTGCAGACCCACCTAGATCGAACAGATTTGTGAACGCACTGAAAAAGGAACGTCACCCTGGTCTGCCAGGGTCGTAGAAATGATTGAAGGAGTATCCTTGCCCTGGCACAGGCAACTGAAGTGATCACGAGTGGGTTTTAGTAAGAGTCTGCTCCACCCAGAGCGAGAGAAGTTATTTGATGATTTTCCACCTTATAAAAAAAAACGAGTGTGCTTTAGACCACACGACTGAAGTAAAATTTCTTTAGCTCTATCTCTTCCGTTCACCTCGCCCGATCACACTTTTTTTTCACACACGCTCTCGTCACGCAGTCACCAGCGGGTTTTTTGGCGGGATTTTGTCGAGTTTGTGATGTAAAATTGATGTAGTTTTGTGTCTCAAGGGTCAACGCAAATGGACAATATGTGCAATCATTGAAACAGGCGCGATCTAGGGAAAATGGAGCTGAGAATTTTTTTGTAGTATTGACTACCTCAGCGAAGTTTGCCGAGAAGGCTGACTCGACACATTTGTTGCCAAATACTGCAAAAAAACATTAGAATGTGTTACATCTGCATTCTAATGGAAAAAAAGTATAAATAACTACGTAGGACTAGGCAATATGGTCAAAAGACTTTCACCTTCCCTTCGCGGATAATAAAATAAAAAAATAAAAAAGCATTCACCAGCTTACTCCCCAAGTCGCGTGCGTAAAGAAGTTTTACTTCAAAGAGACCCCGGCAGTGATTAAACACGTCATTGCTGGTGATATTTGTAGCTCAATGCTCAACTGCTCGCTGATCAGAACCGGCCGTCATAACCATAACCAGAAATACCAAGGAAAGTCAGGAAGGGGTGGCGTTCAAGTATTATGTAACGCAATTTGGGCGTAGGGGGGTTTTGTAAAAACGTTACTATGCATTACAGGAGCGGAAGGGGAATTCGAACGACGCGTTACGTAACATTGTTTTTTTTATTAATTAAAAACTAGCGATACAACATTTTTGCGCAACATAATTGCAACTTTTAGGTAAAAATGGTGACTTGGGTGTTACCCCCCTCCCTCAACGTTACGTACGTTGAGGGAGGGAGGTAACGTAAAAAACGTTACGGTGCTTTACATGGGGGAGAGGGAGGGTCAATAATGTTCATAAATAGCGTTACGTTATACTTGAATGCCGTGTATAACGTAACGCTATTTATGCATGTATCTGTTAATGTATCTGATATGACTATTTTATGTTGTAAAATTGAATTGTTGTGCGATTGTTTACATAATGTTGAAATTGAAAAATTAATTAATTAAACAATTATTACTGGAATGTTAAGAAAATGAAATGTAAATATGCATGAATATTAAGGAAATAAAATGGTCAGACCTGCTGTCATGTATGGTTCAGAATGTTGGGCCACAAAAGGGATGAATGAAAAGCAATTGCATGCGGCTGAGATGAGAATGCTAAGAGCGATGTGTGGTGTTACGCGCATGGATAGAATTAGGAATGAGTATATAAGAGGAAGTCTGAAAGTGGCACCGCTGACTGAAAAATTGTGTGGAAATCGGTTGTCGTGGTATGGGCATGTGATGCGGAGGAATGAAGAAAATGTCGTGAGGAAAGTCTTGTGTATGGATGTGGATGGCTATAAGAGTAGGGGAAGGCCAAAGAAACGATGGTTGGACTGTGTGAAAGAGGATATGGGTAAAAAGGGGGTGACTACAGAGATGACGACTCAAAGAGGAGTATGGAAGAAAAAGACATGTTGCGCCGACCCCAAATAAATTGGGATAAGGGCAGGAGAATGATGATGATTAAGGAAATAAAACGGCTATTATATTATATATATACTTGAACGCCACGCACCCGAAATCAATATCTATGACCACTCGGTGACACTCTCTGACACGCTTGGTCTATATAGGTTCTTTTTTTAAATTTATATTCATGACCATAGACTCAAGTCTTTCAGTCGGATACATAGTAATAAGATACAGAACACATTTCTTTTTCCGGTAGAATGCAGATGTAACATATTCTAATGTATTTTGCAGTATTTGCTATAGCATAAAAAGTATTAACAAAGAAGTGAACACATCTCACCCTGGTTCCTTGCCTGTCTGCCGGCCAGGGATGATACAGGTAGTACATGCCACCTTCGTACCAAATGGCAGTCTCGTACTCTCCGGGCACCTGCGAAGTTTACGTGACATTTTAACCCCCGACGCAAAAAGTTTGACCTTATGTGTGTTTGTCTGTCTATCTGTGGCACCGTAGCTCATAACCGATTTGAATGCGTTTTTTTTTTAATTTGAAAGCAGGTTTTCTAACCATGTTTTATCAAAATCGGTTCAGAAGTTTCATGGTCATCAGTTTGTGTTTTTAAATGTACGTGTGTCGTCTTGCGTGGAACACTACGCGCCGTCGACTCTCGGGCCTGGTGCTGATCGGAAGGCGAGCTACCCATTACTCGCCGTCCGCAGGCTCGCGTCTACGGTGGCCGGAGATCGTCCTGCGACCTGCGACGCCCAGGGCGTCTCCTGCGGTAGCTGCGGCTGGAGGCGTGAGGGCCACTCCGTGGAGTCTCCCTCGCCCGTTCCGCCTCCTCCTTCGCGAGCATTACTGCTTCGCAGAAGGAGGAGATTGCTTCCCACACTCTCTCGCTCCGTACCATATGCGCCCAGCCCTGGTCCATGCCCAGGGCCGGGCGCGAGAGGTCACTGCCGCCTTCGATAGGGACGCTGGGTTATACGATACCTCTTGGTAAGACTGGATGTGAGACTTTCGGGCTTCTGACGACCCGTAATGACTGACAAAGATCCACGATTGATAGCCGGGACCAACGGCTTAACGTGCTTTCCGAGGCACGGAGGAGTCTTGGTATGTAAAGATGGTCACCCATCCATGGACCAACCCCGGCAAGCGTAGCTTAACCTGATGGATCGACCCGCGTGGCTGTTATCACTTTAGCCTCGAGCTCCTACATTTTTATATTTTGCGTTCAGTACAAATTCAATAAAAAAAATGCCCTTCATTGTTATCGAAATATTACTGTATCAAACCTCTCTGCCTCACCCTAAAGACAATACTGGCATAATGATGTTTTTTTTACTTACTTGTAGTATCCCAGAGTCAGACTCCTTAAAGAAGTGCTCGATACCTCGGCACAGGTCGAACACTTTGGGGCTGCTCGACACCAACTTTCCCCAGACGGCGATACCACGCACCTAGAAGAGAGATTGAATTGATGATTGGAAATAATGAGTTAAAAATTTACTGTATTATATTTCACTGTATTTTTTTAGGGTTCCCGAAGGGTCCAAATGGAGACCTATAAATTGCTGACACTCACAGGTCCGTCTGTCCGTATTTCCTTCTGTCCGTCGTCTGTCACATAGGTTTTACAGCCAAACAGTTGGAGCTATAATCTTCAAATTTTCACAGTATTAAGCATCTTGTTGACCCAGAGCCATACAAAATAGTCAAAAATATATTTGGTACGGAACCCTAAATGTGCGAAGTCTGGCCGGTTTTTCATGTTATGCTACACTATTCTATGTTAGTCTTTGCTTATCTTCTTTTTCTCTATGCCACGTTGGATCTCCCTCAATATCTCCCAGTAGGCAGAGTGTCTGGTGCAGTCACGCGTATTTGCTGCATATTTGCTGCCTTATGCTATGCTAATCTGTTATTTTATAATTTGCTATTCTACGCTACTGTATTATCTGCCAGTCTGTGCTGATCCACGCAAGTCTCTACTATTTTCTGCTATTATTTTTAAGTAACTGAGACGAAAATAATAAAATTCAGGGAGCTGTTTAAGGGCCTACCTCTCCGTAAGTGGCGCCCTCATTGAATAAAAATCGTATCTTAGCCTGCCATAAGACAAACGCAAAGTCCTATTAATGAAACGGCCCTATTAATGAAACTGCCCTATTAATGAAACTGCCCTATTAATAAAACTACCCTATTAATGAAACGGCCCTATTAATGAAACTGCCCTATTAATAAAACTACCCTATTAATGAAACTGCCCTATTAATGAAACTGCCCTATTAATAAAACTACCCTATTAATAAAACTGCCCTATTAATGAAACTGCCCTATTAATAAAACTGCCCTATTAATGAAACTATTCTATTAATAAAACTGCCCTATTAATGAAACTACCCTATTAATAAAACTGCCCTATTAATGAAACTACCCTATTAATTAAACTACCATATTTTTGAAACTACCCTATTAATGAAACTGCCCTATTAATGAAACTACCCTATTTATGAAACTGCAATATTAATGAAAGTGCCCTATTAATAAAACTACCCTATTAATGAAACTGCCCTATTAATGAAACTGCCCTATTAATAAAACTACCCTATTAATGAAGCTACCCTATTAATGAAGCTACCCTATTAATGAAACTAACCTATTGATGCAACTACCTTATTAATGAAGCTACCCTATTAATGAAACTACCCTATTGATGCAACTACCTTATTAATGAAGCTACCCTATTAATGAAACTACCCTATTGATGCAACTACCCTATTAATGCAACTACCGTATTAATGAAGCTAACCTATTAATGAAACTATCCTATTGATGCAACTACCGTATTAATGAAGCTAACCTATTAATGAAACTAACCTATTGATGCAACTACCGTATTAATGAAGCTAACCTACTAATGAAACTATCCTATTGATGCAACTACCGTATTAATGAAGCTAACCTATTAATGAAACTATTCTATTGATAATAATAATAATAATAATAATGATTGTTGACATTACCGTCCCATATGACGAGAACCTCGTGAAAGCCGAGAAAGATAAACAAATCAAGTATATTGACTTGGCTCGCGAGGTTGTCGACATGTGGGATGTGGACTCAGCGATCATTGTACCGATAGTCGTGTCAGCCAATGGCTTAATAGCCACGAGCCTAGACCAACACCTCAGGAGGCTCTCGTTAGGCGGCTGGATCAAGGGCTTGATTCAGAAAGCAGTACTTCTGGACACGGCTCGCATTGTCAGGCGGTTCCTCTCTCTGGAGCCCTGACCGCCGGTAGCTTGGACCCTGTTCCCGATACCGGTGGGATACTATTATTTATATTTTTAAATGTTTTTTTTTTTATTTTTTCATTGAAATATTTAAAAATATAATTTATATGTATTTACAAATGAATAAACGAAATAATAATAATAATAAACCATTTATTTCAGGCGACACAGGCCCATAGAAAAAATACCTTAACCTAAACATACATATTTTAATATAAACAAAACTTGTGTTAATAAATAAGGCCTAAGACTATGTTAGTAGCACTTCACTTTACACTAGTCTGACTTTGTGCTGTCCTGTGGTACTTGTCCGCGGAAGCGACGGAACACCACGTCTTGCGGCCAAAAGTCTTCTTCCAGGACGAGGGAGAGAAAACAATTCGGTACACGCACCACGAACGCCTTAAAGTTGACGTTGCGGCGCGACTCCAGTAACTGCACCCTCGGCGTGTACCTCGTCTTTTGGCGCACGTACTCCACGATGTCCTCCGCCTTAGTGGTGTAGTGCAGGCGGGAGATGTACACCGGCGTGTTCGGCTTAGCGGCACGCAGGCTCACTTCGGGGTCCGTAGGAGCTTTACCGCAGCGGTTCTTGGTAGGTCGCGATCGACGCTTCCTCCTTTGCACCGTCACGAAACCCTCATCATTGTCAGCCCTGCTCGGCACCTTTTCAGGCATAGGCTTAATAATTGGAGCACCAGGGGCACTCGCGGTGACGCTAGCGAAATCCTTTTGTACGGGTTTTGCTAGGGCTGCAGACACGGGCAGCGGGACGGGACGAGAAGGTCGGGCGGCGAGGCGCGGAGGAGCCGCGGCGACGGGCGCAGGGCTGCGGGGCGCGAGGGCGGGGCGTACTGCAGGCTCAGCAATCGACGGATGCGCCGGCGACGAAACTGCTGACGCGGAAACCGACGATGATATATCGAGGCCGGCTCCGCGACACGTGCTGACATTGGACGTATCGACAGGTGACCTAATTACCGTCACACTATTGCGCAACTCGCTAACTTCTTTGCGCAAATCGGTGACGGTTTTTTGAGATGCATCTAATTTCGTCAGCACATCCGCGAGACTGGCCTTCAGACAGACAATATCCTTCAGAAGGCTCGTTACATCGACGTGGTCGAACGTCACGGGTGGAAGTTTGTGTAGCTCCTTCGCCACAAACGTCGGCACGTCGTCAGGGTCGGTCTCCTTAAACAGCGTGATTATATCTTGCAGGCTTCTCTTAGTCCCGTCACGCCGGCGGGACACCATCTGATCGCGCTTGTTCAGCACACTGAACAACAATAGCTTGGCAGCAGCTATGTCATCCTCACTGAAGTTCGTTGCGCAGATCTGGACAGCAGACACCTCGTCCATCACATCCAGCTTCTGCTGCAGGAACGCCAGCAGCTCATTCGCCACAAGTTCATTACTCATAGCGAGTAAATTACGAGCGACAGCTTGCGCCGCGCTAATCGATATAAAGAATATGCAAACACATCCGCTTCGGAACGCGGCACAAGAGAGACTCGATTGATGCAACTACCGTATTAATGAAGCTAACCTACTAATGAAACTAACCTATTGATGCAACTACCTTATTAATGAAGCTACCCTATTAATGAAACTACCCTATTGATGCAACTATCCTATTAATGCAACTACCCTATTAATGAAGCTAACCTATTAATGAAACTATCCTATTGATGCAACTACCGTATTGATGAAGCTAACCTATTAATGAAACTAACCTATTGATGCAACTACCCTATTAATGCAACTACCCTATTAATGAAGCTAACCTATTAATGAAACTATCCTATTGATGCAACTACCGTATTGATGAAGCTAACCTAACCTATTAATGAAACTACCCTATTAATGAAACCACCCTATTAATGAAACTACCCTATTAATGAAACCACCCTATTAATGAAACCACCCTATTAATGAAACTACCCTATTAATGAAACCACCCTATTAATGAAACTACCCTATTAATGAAACTACCCCATTAATGAAACTACCCTATTCATGAAACTACCCTATTAATGAAACTACCCTATTAATAGCTCACCTTGTGCTTATACTCATGGTCACGAATCATGAAGGTATCCTTTAGCTCTCCGAGCACCACACGACGGATGGGTCCCCCGAGGTCCAACAGCGACTCCTGCACGGAGTGATTATTTATTTATCTATTCATATTGCACACAATATAAACACATTTAAATATATATATATATATAGTCCTCTTCACCGTATCCGGCGACAGCGACCCAGACTACTTCTCCTTCCTTTCGTGAGCTCTCTGATGACTGGCAAAACCAAATTTTGTCTTGAAAACCCGGTCACACCGTGAACGGAATCTCATCAGCATCGTTGTTAAGTGTAGTTGTATTAATGCTTTGGGCGATTTTTGCGTATTTAGCGCTTCTTGACTAGGTCTTCAAGACGATTGGTTTTAAATTAAACACATTTACAGACAGCATAACATAAACATCAACACATGATGGACGGATTGATACACACACACATGATAGACGAAAGGGAATGAGAGATTTGTTGCGTATGAGTATTGTTAGCAACAATAACCACGTATTCTTATTGTTAACATCATTCCAGACACCCTTAGTTTTTTTTTGTGTTTGAAATCATCTAATGACATCGCTCTGGGTAGAGCGGGAGGCCGTGTCAGCGGTAACTCTGTTACGAATTTATCCGCTACCCCTTGGCATAGACACCCTTAGTATTGGGTGATTTCGACTACACTTTTGGTCTACCTGCATTTAGTGTTGATATTTCCAAGCACAGGCAACGTATCCATATTTTAGATATCATTGATGCTGTGGCGATTGTAAACACTGCCTAAGTCCGCGTGTGGGTACCGGCCTTCAGCTGGCAGTTGATAAAATTGAGGAGTCGTTCGAATATAGAAGGAGTACGTCATAACGTATGTTATATCAGCTTAGCCCTTGGAAGTGGGCACACATTATTAAAAATCAATATAGAATTTATCGCTCCCTCATGTTTTTTCTTATCCTCATGTAGCCAGTTACTACTTACACACCCCACTCTACCAGTAAGCAAGCGAGTCCCCAAGCTGCTAGAGCACCCCTAGAGCCCTGCAGGCTTTACTGGAGCCTTGAGGTTCTACAATACTGTAGGACCCCAAGGCACCAGTACGGCCTGCAGGGATCCTGGGACGTTAATAAGTTCGGGGTAGAGGTCTCACTCGCTGGCAACGCGAGAATGCGGTGTAAGAGAGTAACTGGTTTATTTGTGCAGTGTTATAAAAGAAAGAGGGATAGGGCACTCTAAATAACTATATTGGTAATCACGGCAAAATACAAGTGCCCACTTCGGCCAGGCAAGCAGAACTGATCCCTAAAACAAATGTGATGCCTACACATTCAACATTCAAACGGCTCTTCAATAATCTTACCAGCCTGCTGAAGGCCGGTACAGACCCGCTGAGTTTAGGCTGCGTCTCTGTCCCTCCTGCTACACCCAGAACGGGAGAAGTCATTAGATGATTTCCCACGCCCACAAAAAAAAAAAAAAGGCTGTGTCTACAATCGTCACAATACTCACCCGGTACATATTATACCCTATATCGAGCGTCTCATCCAACATGTCCTCATTCCAGGCTCGAGCGCGGTACCGCTGCAGCATGCCCAAGGCCGCCACGCAGCAAGGGATGGCGGTAAACGTCTTGAATTTTTGGTACCTGGGCGATGGAGAATCGAAATTATGCTGTGCTACGCTGTGCTAGACTTCGCTTAGTTCAAGGTACTAACCCATGGATAGGTGTAAACGTTTTGCAATTTGGTATTTGCACGATGGACCAACTATAAAATATGTAACAAAAATCGTGTTGTTCCTCTTAAGGATGTGTACATCTACAAGCGCAACATAGATGAAATCATAATTTTAAAAAATTAAGCACTGGCTAGTCAAGAGGTCAAAATCAAATAACTATTAAAATCAACACATTAAAAAAAATATATATATTATGATTTTACATAAGTACATATTTATTTCGCTAAATAGCCTTCGAGTTTCGCAATCGCTTCGTGCAGAATTGCAGAGGTAATAAATCAGTAAAAACATTACAAATATTAATAATTAAATCTATATTTTAATTATTTTTGAACAGTTTTTTTATAAATAACTTACTTTATTATGTTTTTATGCCCATTCTTAAAACGTAGGTAGAAGGAACAACAGGGTTTTTGTTACATACTGTATTATGCCATGTTTAGCTAAGCTTAGAAGACAAAACCAGAACGGTCCATATAATACGTTTTGAATATCTCGTATCTACACGATGGACAAACTATATAATGCTGTGCTAAGCTTAGGAAATGCAACATTATGCTGTGCTGCGCTGTGTTATGTTTAGCTAAGCTTAGAGACCACAGAATGAGGATGCAACTTACGCTATACATAATATGGGCATCCGTGAGGACCTCTTGAGGTGGTTCTCTTCTTACATTGATAACAGGTCACAAGCAGTAGTACTCAACAATTATATGTCTAGTTCGGTAAACGTGCCCAGCGGAGTACCTCAGGGTGCGTTGCTCGGTCCTTTATTATTTGTATTCCATGTGAACGACATCGACCAGTACCTCCATTGATCCAAACTACTATGCTTTGCCGATGACATGAAAATTTTTGCTACTATTTCAACGCTCGAAGATAGACTAGTATTTCAGACTGACTTGTATTGGCTCGAAGAGTATTGTCGGGCTAATAAACTCGATCTCAACCCATCCAAGTGTTCGGTGATCACTTACACTAGAAAACGTGTAGTCCTAGCCACTACTTATACTTTGGCGGGCCAGATCTTGCCAAGGTGCAATTCTATTCGTGACTTGGGCGTCCATCAGAGCAGTAAGTTAGTTTTTGACACACACATTGATGCAATTGTCAAAAAAGCTTCTAAATTGCTTGGGTTTATAATGCGTCTCTCTAAGTGTTTTACAGATGCTAAAACACTAAAACTTTTGTATTGCACTTTTGTAAGAGGTCAGCTAGAGATTGCGTCTCAGATATGGCATCCACGTTATCATAAATACATTGACCACATTGGAAACATCCAAAGACGTTTCATAAAATATCTTTGCTTTCATCAAAAGATTCCATATCAGTCAACCGGTTATATTGGACTCTGTAAGAAGTATCATGGTACCACTGCTAGATCGACGTAAAATTGCTGACTGTTTATTCTTGTTGAAAATCCTCAATATCAAGATTGATAACCCTGAGTTACTATCAAAATTTTATTTTAATGTGCCAAGTAAAACATTTCGCTTTAATCCACCCTTACGAGTATCTCATACATATTTGAATTATAGGCAGAACAGTTATATTGTGCGCGCAAGCAGTAGTTTCAATGATATATGCAAGGAATATGCTTTAGATCCATTCACAATTAGTGTGAATTTGGCCAGAAAGTGCTTAAGCCTCAATTTTTTTAAGTAGCGATAGGTTATAATTATTACTTTTTTTTGTTTTTCTTTTTAACTCTATTATTTAAGTCATATAATTGCAAACCATTTTTTTTTAAATTGGTTCTTTCTTCAAAGCGGTGTGTTTTTGTTTTTGTGCTCACACCCCAAAATATTATAGTTCTATAAGTGAGGATTTCTAATTGGCTTTCTGGTGACTACGGTTACCTTTTTTATTTGTTTTTATTAGCTGTAAGTCCTCCATGTACTAAATAAATAAATACTTTGGGGATTTTTCAATGCGGATGCTCACTGTAAGTATTAGTTCCAAGCATATGACACTAAATGTTTGTTACTTCTAATCAGCGCTTGTAGTCAATACGAGTTGCTTACCGAAATCTTCTTATTAAATACTATAGTCCGAGAGGCGAGCGAAAAAAAACTGCAAGCATTTTCTCAGACAGATTTTTGAAGTTATACTTTTGATGTTATACTCCTTTAGGCGCGTTATGAAAAAATGATGACAGTGAAATTTTAAGATGTGCGCGCATCACTGTCACACAAAATTCACAGGTTGAAGTTAGCTACGGTCTGTGGTTCATGAAAATTGATGTGTTCCTTTTGTATAATTTGTGACAGTTTGGTTTTTTATCTTGTTACGCCAAAGAAGTATAACTTCTTACGTGAGTACATAAGTACACACACACTTTTTTATATTGCGTCTCATTTGTGGTGTATAGAAATAACCTGCCCTCAGTCATTGGACTTTTTTTTTTTTTAATAATTAGTAAAAAAGAACACACTAGTGTAATATAGAAAAAACTAAATTTGTTCCATAATTCTACAATTAATTATTTAGTTAAAATTATATTATATAAACTATTGCATTATATTATTATTAATGACATTGTGTCATTGGGACCCAATTTCTAACTTGATTTCGTACAAAATATTATGTCCCTCATGAGGTAAAACGGTTCTTCACAGATTTTAAAATATTTTAATAGTCTTATCGGACCTGGGATGTGCTGTCCCGCCCCCGCCGGTTTGTACTGCGAGTGGTAGTTCTGTGCAGGACTCACCTATAGCTGGCCATGTGTCGCGTGCCCCTGAGGATGTGCTGTCCCGCCCCCGCCGGCTTGTACTGCGAGTGGTAGTTCTGTGCAGGACTCACCTATAGCTGGCCATGTGTCGCGTGGCCCTGAGGATGTGCTGTCCCGCCCCCGCCGGCTTGTACTGCGAGTGGTAGTTCTGTGCAGGACTCACCTATAGCTGGCCATGTGTCGCGTGGCCCTGAGGATGTGCTGTCCCGCCCCCGCCGGCTTGTACTGCGAGTGGTAGTTCTGTGCAGGACTCACCTATAGCTGGCCATGTGTCGCGTGCCCCTGAGGATGTGTTGTCCCGCCCCCGCCGGCTTGTACTGCGAGTGGTAGTTCTGTGCAGGACTCACCTATAGCTGGCCATGTGTCGCGTGCCCCTAAGGATGTGCTGTCCCGCCCCCGCCGGCTTGTACTGCGAGTGGTAGTTCTGTGCAGGACTCACCTAGAGCTGGCCATGTGTCGCGTGCCCCTGAGGATGTGCTGTCCCGCCCCCGCCGGCTTGTACTGCGAGTGGTAGTTCTGTGCAGGACTCACCTATAGCTGGCCATGTGTCGCGTGCCCCTGAGGATGTGTTGTCCCGCCCCCGCCGGCTTGTACTGCGAGTGGTAGTTCTGTGCAGGACTCACCTATAGCTGGCCATGTGTCGCGTGCCCCTAAGGATGTGCTGTCCCGCCCCCGCCGGCTTGTACTGCGAGTGGTAGTTCTGTGCAGGACTCACCTAGAGCTGGCCATGTGTCGCGTGCCCCTGAGGATGTGCTGTCCCGCCCCCGCCGGCTTGTACTGCGAGTGGTAGTTCTGTGCAGGACTCACCTATAGCTGGCCATGTGTCGCGTGTCCCTGAGGATGTGCTGTCCCGCCCCCGCCGGCTTGTACTGCGAGTGGTAGTTCTGTGCAGGACTCACCTATAGCTGGCCATGTGTCGCGTGCCCCTGAGGATGTGTTGTCCCGCCCCCGCCGGCTTGTACTGCGAGTGGTAGTTCTGTGCAGGACTCACCTATAGCTGGCCATGTGTCGCGTGCCCCTAAGGATGTGCTGTCCCGCCCCCGCCGGCTTGTACTGCGAGTGGTAGTTCTGTGCAGGACTCACCTAGAGCTGGCCATGTGTCGCGTGCCCCTGAGGATGTGCTGTCCCGCCCCCGCCGGCTTGTACTGCGAGTGGTAGTTCTGTGCAGGACTCACCTATAGCTGGCCATGTGTCGCGTGTCCCTGAGGATGTGCTGTCCCGCCCCCGCCGGCTTGTACTGCGAGTGGTAGTTCTGTGCAGGACTCACCTATAGCTGGCCATGTGTCGCGTGCCCCTGAGGATGTGTTGTCCCGCCCCCGCCGGCTTGTACTGCGAGTGGTAGTTCTGTGCAGGACTCACCTATAGCTGGCCATGTGTCGCGTGCCCCTAAGGATGTGCTGTCCCGCCCCCGCCGGCTTGTACTGCGAGTGGTAGTTCTGTGCAGGACTCACCTAGAGCTGGCCATGTGTCGCGTGCCCCTGAGGATGTGCTGTCCCGCCCCCGCCGGCTTGTACTGCGAGTGGTAGTTCTGTGCAGGACTCACCTATAGCTGGCCATGTGTCGCGTGTCCCTGAGGATGTGCTGTCCCGCCCCCGCCGGCTTGTACTGCGAGTGGTAGTTCTGTGCAGGACTCACCTAGAGCTGGCCATGTGTCGCGTGCCCCTGAGGATGTGCTGTCCCGCCCCCGCCGGCTTGTACTGCGAGTGGTAGTTCTGTGCAGGACTCACCTATAGCTGGCCATGTGTCGCGTGCCCCTGAGGATGTGCTGTCCCGCCCCCGCCGGCTTCTACTGCGAGTGGTAGTTCTGTGCAGGACTCACCTATAGCTGGCCATGTGTCGCGTGCCCCTGAGGATGTGCTGTCCCGCCCCCGCCGGCTTGTACTGCGAGTGGTATTTCTGTGCAGGACTCACCTAGAGCTGGCCATGTGTCGCGTGCCCCTGAGGATGTGCTGTCTTGCCCCCGCCGGCTTGTACTGCGAGTGGTAGTTCTGTGCAGGACTCACCTAGAGCTGGCCATGTGTCGCGTGCCCCTGAGGATGTGCTGTCCCGCCCCCGCCGGCTTGTACTGCGAGTGGTAGTTCTGTGCAGGACTCACCTATAGCTGGCCATGTGTCGCGTGCCCCTGAGGATTTGCTGTCCCGCCCCCGCCGGCTTGTACTGCGAGTGGTAGTTCTTGTGAGCGATCGCAGGGAGGCTGTGCAGGACTTTCTCCTCTTTTGGTAGAGGGATCATGTCGTCTCTGGGGATAGAAAATACTGTTTTATTACACCTCCTAAAGGAGTAAACCAACTTATAGGTACATAGCCCTCTGCTAGTTAAAATTCCATGTAGTAGGTAATCTTTTTAGGATTCCGTACCCGAAGGGTCCAAGCAGATCCCTATTGCTGTCACTCACGTGTCCGTCTGTCCGACTGTCCGACGTCTGCCACAAAGGTTTAAACCAAATTTTTCCTAACTAGCCCAAACCAAACCAAACCAAATTTAAAGTTCATAGGTCAATACCTATGAACTTTAAATTTGGTGATAATGTTTATTATTACTTATATTTTACTGACCAATAATTTGATAATGATTGATAAATCTGTTTTTTCTTTGAAATTTCGTCATTTGGTACAAATTCAAATTAAATTCAAATTATTTATTTGTATAACATAGGTACAATATAATAAGGTCTTATTCTAATGTCAGGATCGCTATGTTCAACCTCATAGGCATACAAATATTGGATAATTACATAAAATATAAATTTCAAGTATATATTTTTATGCATTGCATTATTCTTGATTTTTGTGTGAGGCACATGATTTTTTTGAGCCGATTAGTGTATGTCTTTAGTTTTTCTTTGTTTTCTTTTGTCTCGCTTGCGTTTACAACACAATTTGATACCTTTTGTTACCCAGTTTAGTTTCTTTCCAATAGGTATTCTAATTTTATTTATGGCGAAACATAAATCAAATCATAGAAAAGTTTAAATAAATGATTAAACTCATAAAAGGTTTAATCAGGGTCCAGACATTCATAGACATTACTAAAGGTAAGCCTATGTATAGCATTTTTAAATTTGTTAATATTTTCTATGCTATAATCTCGCTTTAGTGCGTACCAATGAGTAGTTGTATTTGTTTTTTACTGGAAATTTCACTATTTGGGCTATATGATCAGATACAGCCAGTTCTAATACCTCACTTTTACTGCCCCTAATATTATGTATAACGTTATCAATACACGTACCACTAATTAGCCGAGTAGGTTGTTTAACACTCAATTTTAAATTATAGTTCATCAATAGTTTTTTTAAATTGTGACGAAAGACGGGTTTCTTTTTTAGTATCAATGTTAAAATCACCACATATCACATTTTTATTATTATTATTGATGCAAACTTTCTGTAGTATACCTTCGAAATTATAGAGAAATGTGGTTAGGGCATCCAAGCTATTCTTAGGTGATCTATAAACACATATAATATTTAGCTTGTGTTCTATTATTTCGATTCCACAGCATTCGATATAATTAGGCCTGCAGTAATCATTTATATCTATATTTTTAAATTTATATTTATTATTAATAAAAATACACGCCCCCCCCCTTTCGAGAGTGCCTATTTGAGTAGGATGCAAGTCTAAAGTTAGGTATATGTAAGTGAATTTCGTCACCATCCTTCATATTATGTTCTGTTATGCAAACTATGTCCAATGGTTTTCCTTCATGAGAAAGTTCTTTTAAGTGATACGCAAATAGGTTTTTTTTGTAAAGGTTTTTTTTATATAATTGATAGGCTCGCGTTTGACCTCTCACCTGATGGTAAGCGATGATATGGTCGACGATGGAGCACGCTTGCCTAGAAGTAACCTGTTCACTCTTGACTTAAAGACTTCCAGGTTGTAGCTTTGAGGAAACCCAGACCACGTCAGGGAATTTCACTCCTTAATTATAACCTGGGGGTGTTTAAGTTATGAGTGAATAGGTTTTTCTAGTAGTCCAAGATCCCAGAGCAATCAGACATAACTTATTTTCACACGGATGAAACCTGAAGTTTTCAGTAGCGTCTCGTGTGCCTTGAATACCTACGCGCTTTGTGGAACTTGCCGAGTGACACCTGGGCAGGTACCAGGTGAGAAAGGTAACTAAAAATAAGAATAAATTCACATGGCTGATTTTTATATATGTCATGTAGAATATTATTTTAAAGTAATATCATAAGTGTCAGACACTTTTGATGGACAAGAGCTTTTTTCAGACGCTTTTAAGCTTCCCAAAAAATAAATGAACTTTACTTATTTTTACATGTCTGATTTTTTAATATGTTATTGAAGTATTTATTTAAAAGTTCTATTCAATCAGTCAGACAAATTAGAGTGACCAAACATCCCCTAGTGAGACGTCCATAATAACTCGGTTCCCCTTCTTAAACTCACCATCTGTTTCAATCTACTGTGTATGTGCTGTTTGTGTGTAATTATTTATTTATTTATTTATTTATAGAAGGTAGCTTCACAGCTGACAATAAGTAAACATAAATTGGATAATTCTAAACAATACGCCAATTACGAAGTACACAGATAAAACAATAAGCATAGAAGAGAGTGACATGAAGTATGTATAGTGTGTGCGTGTGTGTATTTGTACGGTGTGGGTTTCTGTGGATGTGTGTGATGATGTGTGTATGTATGACTAACTGGCACTACAGGCGTAACTGGGCCTCACGTGTTTGGTCTAACATATATACAATATAACTTATAGTATAAGTACAGTATAGTTCGAGCCTGCGAGAGCACATGTTTTTGCTTTTTGCGTCCTGCTTTTTGCGTCCTGCTTTTTGCGTCCTGCTTTTTGCGTCCTGCTTTTTGCGTCCTGCATCCTGCATCCTGCATCCTGCACCCTGCATCCTGCACCCTGCATCGTGCATCCTGCATCGTGCATCCTGCATCGTGCTTCCTGCATCGTGCTTCCTGCTTCCTGCATCCTGCATCCTGCATCCTGCATCGTGCTTCCTGCATCGTGCTTCCTGCATCGTGCTTCCTGCATCGTGCTTCCTGCATCGTGCTTCCTGCATCGTGCTTCCTGCATCGTGCTTCCTGCATCGTGCTTCCTGCATCCTGCATCCTGCAACCTGCATCCTGCATCCTGCATCCTGCATCCTGCATCCTGCATCCTGCATCCAGCATCCAGCATCCTGCATCCTGCATCCTGCATCCTGCATCCTGCATCCTGCATCCTGCATCCTGCATCCTGCATCCTGCATCCTGCATCCTGCATCCTGCATCCTGCATCCTGCATCCTGCATCCCGCATCCCGCATCCTGCATCCTGCATCCTGCATCCTGCATCCTGCATCCTGCATCCTGCATCCTGCATCCTGCTTCCGGCTTCCGGCATCCGGCTTCCGGCTTCCGGCTTCCGGCTTCCGGCTTCCGGCTTCCGGCTTCCGGCTTCCGGCTTCCGGCTTCCGGCTTCCGGCTTCCGGCTTCCGGCTTCCGGCTTCCGGCTTCCGGCTTCCGGCTTCCGGCTTCCGGCTTCCGGCTTCCGGCTTCCGGCTTCCGGCTTCCGGCTTCCGGCTTCCGGCTTCCGGCTTCCGGCTTCCGGCTTCCGGCTTCCGGCTTCCGGCTTCCGGCTTCCGGCTTCCGGCTTCCGGCTTCCGGCTTCCGGCTTCCGGCTTCCGGCTTCCGGCTTCCGGCTTCCGGCTTCCGGCTTCCGGCTTCCGGCTTTCGGCTTTCGGCTTTCGGCTTTCGGCTTTCGGCTTTCGGCTTTCGGCTTTCGGCTTTCGGCTTTCGGCTTTCGGCTTTCGGCTTTCGGCTTTTCGGCTTTTTTGCTTTTTGCTTTTTGCTTTTTGCTTTTTGCTTTTTGCTTTTTGCTTTTTGCTTTTTGCTTTTTGCTTTTAGCTTTTTGCTTTTTGCTTTTTGCTTTTTGCTTTTTGCTTTTTGCTTTTTGCTTTTAGCTTTTTGCTTTTTGCTTTTTGCTTTTTGCTTTTTGCTTTTTGCTTTTTGCTTTTTGCTTTTTGCTTTTTGCTTTTTGCTTTTTGCTTTTTGCTTTTTGCTTTTTGCTTTTTGCTTTTTGCTTTTTGCTTTTTGCTTTTTGCTTTTTGCTTTTTGCTTTTTGCTTTTTGCTTTTTGCTTTTTGCTTTTTGCTTTTTGCTTTTTGCTTTTTGCTTTTTGCTTTTTGCTTTTTGCTTTTTGCTTTTTGCTTTTTGCTTTTTGCTTTTTGCTTTTTGCTTTTTGCGTTTTGCTTTTTGCTTTTTGCTTTTTGCTTTTTGCTTTTGGATTTTTGCTTTTTTCTTTTTGCATTTTGCTTTTTGCTATTTGCTTTTTGCTTTTTGCTTTTCCCTCTTCAGAACGACGGAAGAACCACCAAAAAAAACCATCCCAAAAAAAACAATAGAACCATGAAGACTAGTTCCAAAAACAAAAGCAAAAAAAGCAAAAATTAAAAAGCGAAAAGCAAACATCAAAAAGCAAAAGCAGTGTTCAGAAGAACAACTACTCTGTGGTCTATGGTATGGTAACTCTATGGTCTCGCTCTTTTATAAATACACTAATCAACTTATAGAGTAAGATCCCAGAGCAATCAGACATAACTTATTTTCACACGGATGAAACCTGAAGTTTTCAGTAGCGTCTCGTGTGCCTTGAATACCTACGCGCTTTGTGGAACTTGCCGAGTGACACCTGGGCAGGTACCAGGTGAGAAAGGTAACTAAAAATAAGAATTATTTAACTTAAATTCACATGGCTGATTTTTATACAAAGTTGATACGACAGAGGGGCTTTCCTTTAAACTGCCTATACTAGGTATTATTTTCAAGCTCTGTACCAAAAATCAATTAAACCGGAGCAGTAGTTTAGTCACAAACGATTTTTTAAGTTTTGGCCTCGTTTGAACACGATGTATCTTTCCTAACAGCTGATTATGTCTATACGCACAGGTCATGCACCTTAAAACGATAAATCTGAGTATAACCTACGATACGACGCGTTGTTACCGTTCTCACGCAAGTCACCAGTACATTTTCGCTATAAGAGGCAATGCAAACAAGGATAATGGGTATAAAGTATGGTATAAAGGGTGGTTGCGTTTTACTCTGAATTGTAAGCTATTTAGTTTGTTTGAAAAAAAAAAAACCTCATTTATTATTATTTTTATTTTTATACCGTATCGAATTAATACTAAACACGTATAGTATACGTAGTTTAATTTAATGCCCCTCTGTCACATCAACGTTGTATATGTCATGTAGAATATTATTTTAAAAAGTAATATCATAAGTGTCAGACACTTTTGATGGACAAGAGCTTTTTTCAGACGCTTTTAAGCTTCCCAAAAAATAAAAAAGTGAATAATAAGCGAATAATCCATAACCTCAAATTCAAAGATGTAGTTTTACCGGGTGACTTGTATGACAGTGGTTACCATCGAGAATGTTACTTATAAAAATTTTACTGCTCTGCCAAAAAAATATTTTTCCGCCATACCAGAAAAACCAAAAAAATCATCGAATATTGTAAAAATTCATTAGTTGCATCGACATCAAGCCAACCTTGTAATCTTAGTACTAACGATGATCTATGTACAGCGTCTACCTCAAGTCAACAAAATAATTCAACAGTTCCAAATTTAGATGTAGTGTCAAAATCAAGTCCAGCTAATTCAATGCCTGAACCAAGTGTTGAGCCAAATGTGAAGTCAAGTGTTGACTTAGAATCAGTTGAGTTATGGATTATTCGCTGTTTTAAAATGTTTTTGCACTTTTTCAATATTTCTTCGGAGAGTAATATAAGTTTATCATGACATTTTTTACAAAATGTACATTTCAATTTCTCTTCTTCCATGATTATCACTATTACAAACAACTTAATAAAACACACACAAATAACCTGATGTAAACAACAAAAACATGTGCTCTCGCAGGCTCGGACTATACTGTATACTATAAGTTATATTTCACACAAACAGCACATACACAGTAGATTGAAACAGATGGTGAGTTAAAGAAGGGGAACCGAGTTATTATGGACGTCTCACTCACTCTGAAGCGCATGCATAGTGCTCTCGCCATCATACTTCTGGCTGAATAATTTTTGTCTTAGGGGACGTTTGGTCACTCTAATTTGTCTGACTGATTGAATAGAACTTTTAAATAAATACTTCAATAACATATTAAAAAATCAGACATGTAAAAATAAGTAAAGTTCATTTATTTTTTGGGTAGCTTAAAAGCGTCTGACAAAAGCTCTGGTCCATCAAAAGTGTCTGACACTTATGATATTACTTTAAAATAACATTCTACATGACATATATACAAATCAGCCATGTGAATTTAAGTTAAATAATTCTTATTTTTAGTTACCTTTCTCACCTGGTACCTGCCCAGGTGTCACTCGGCAAGTTCCACAAAGCGCGTAGGTATTCAAGGCACACGAGACGCTACTGAAAACTTCAGGTTTCATCCGTGTGAAAATAAGTTATGTCTGATTGCTCTGGGATCTTGGACTACTAGAAAAACCTATTCACTCATAACTTAAACACCCCCAGGTTATAATTAAGGAGTGAAATTCCCTGACGTGGTCTGGGTTTCCTCAAAGCTACAACCTGGAAGTCTTTAAGTCAAGAGTGAACAGGTTACTTCTAGGCAAGCGTGCTCCATCGTCGACCATATCATCGCTTACCATCAGGTGAGAGGTCAAACGCGAGCCTATCAATTATATAAAAAAAACCTTTTACAAAAAAAAAATACAACCTACTTAAAACGTAAATATATTAAGTAATAACGCAAAAAATGCATAATAACTTTAACTTCGGAAGTCGATGTTTCCAGTATTGTTTCTTCGTTATTTGACACCGACTTCCAAAATTAAAGTTATTTTGCACTTTTTTTGGAAGTCTTTTTGCTATTTTTTGTAAAAAAGTTTTTTTTTTACAGAAGTCGGTTGTATTTTTTTTTTTTTGTAAAATGTTTTTTATTTTTCACTTTTTAGTTGTACCCCATAACTAAAACTGAATTAATAGTAACGTTATGCCCGAATTGATAGCCCGAAAACTATGGAATTTGAACATAATTGGTGAAATTAGGGTGTATCAGGGCGAACTTTACAAATCTGTGTACCCCTTCAGAGTGAATCAGCGTGATGTTATTTTATGAAGTGATGTAAACAATAAACAGCAAACAACTGCAGCAACTCCGGAAGGTTTGCTATGATTTATTGAAGAGTTCCATTGTGTATTTATTGAAGAGTTCCATTGTGTATTTATTGAAGAGTTCCATTGTGTATTTATTGAAGAGTTCCATTGTGTATTTATTGAAGAGTTCCATTGTGTATTTATTGAAGAGTTCCATTGTGTATCTCCGAAGATTTTCATCAGATCTTCACAAAATTTAAATGGAATCACATGAAGAGCACCAGCTTTCAAATAAAAGAAGAACCATCAAAATCGGTTCACCAATTCAAAAGTTCTGAGGTAACACACAAAAAATATACAGTCGAATTGAGAACCTCAATTCGCCTGTAAGTTTTTTATTCTTTTTTTAGAGACTAGAGCTAGAAATAAATGCATTATCTTCGACTCACCTTCCAAACATGTGCCCATCGAAACCAGGCGAGTGTAGGAAGAAGTTCTCTCCTCTAAGTGACATGATCTGCTCGGGAGTGGGGTTCCCGGGCGCTTTGTCGGGCTGCGTCGGTAATACGGGCAACGGCTGGAGAGACAGCGAGAAGATAGATAGAAGAAATACAGAAAAAAAATGCTATAAATGTCCAATTCCCAGAACATTCAATTCCCAAAATGTCCAATACCCAAAAAAATGTTCAATAACCAAAATGTCTAAATCCCAAAATGTCAAATTCCCATAATCACGAATTCCCAAAATATCTAATCCCCAGAACATATTGAACTCCCAAAATGTCCGATCCACAGAACACATCATAGACCCAAAATGTCCAATCCCCAGAACATCATCCAACTCCCAAAATGTCCAATCCCCAGAACATCATCCAACTCCCAAAATGTCCAATCCCCAGAACACATTCAACTCCTAAAATGCCAAAATTCTAAAATATTGGTTTCTAAAATATTTAATTTCCAAAATGTCCAATTCCCAAAATGTCGAACTCCTAAAACGTCTAATCCCCAATATTTACAACATGTGCGAAAAACATTCACTCTTACACCTATATACTGTCATCGAAACTAGACATGTATACAAAATTTCAACTCAAGCGAAAATCGGGAAGTGGATCAAATTTAGCTTCTTAGATTTTTTTTTACAAAGAAAGTAAAACTAATTAAAGCGTGTTAATAAATAAACTTACGTCTGTAGGCAGCTTCTGGTAGAATTGGCGAACCTTCTTCCGGGAGTTAGCTCGCGAGGTCGCCAAACTGACGGCACTGAGCGAGCCAACGATGTGCTGACCCTGTAAGTATGGGATACGTTGAAAGCTGGATAGTTTCTGGCTAGGGTTTTAGTAACCAAATGTTATTATATAGTATTATTATTATTATTAGTATTATTATTAGTATTATTTATCATATAGTATTCGTCAAACTTAATGGCGTGTGGGAAGTTAGCTGCGAGTGCAACTGCGCAAAGGTACCGTCAAGTCGACAATAATTTAGGCCATTTAATGATTTTTATAACTGAGGAGCTCGTGGCTAAAGTAATAACAGCTGCACGCACGGGTCGATCCATCAGTTTAAGCTACGCTTGCCGGGGTTAGTTCATGATGTTAGTTCATACTTAATTGTCAGTTTGGAAGTTGGTGGTATTCCCATCATCATCAGCCTTTTAATGTCCCCATTGTTGGGGCACAGGCCTCCTCTCTGTGAGAGAGTGTGGGCCGTAATCCACCACGCGGGCCCAATGCGGGTTGGTGGACGTCACATGTCTTCGAATTTTTTGTCTAAGACATGCCGGTTGCCTCACGATGTTTTCCTTGTGGTAATCCCACACACCATTAAATTTGATGAATACTATACACCACAATCAATGCGTTTTGTATTCAAATCCGCACTCGGCAGAGGAGTAACCGAATTTATTATACAATGTTACGCTCAAAATCCGAAATCGTTCAATGAGCGTAAAAATAGCTTACAACGCGTTGTGGCTTCTTTAAAAAGTCACATCACCAATTTCACGTCATGGTACGTTAAAAACCGGCCAAGTGCGAGTCGGACTCGCACACGAAGGGTTCCGTACCATAAACTGAAAAAAAAAAAAACCCAAACGTGTTTTTAGGGTTTTTTTTTGGGCTGTACCTCATGATCCGTAATAGGTAGACAGTTGTAATGAAGATGCCATGACGCGTTCTGAGGGTTGGTGGTTAACGTAATGAACTTCGTCCACATCACTTACATCGATCCCGTTTATAATAAGGATCAAAAAGTCTTTTAGTCCAACTGAGATTATCTTAGCAAACTTTTCCCATACATTTCATAAAAATTAAAGTAAATTCAAAGTGGTCCGAATTTTCAGTTTGTCAACTATTTTTACAATTATTTTCATTAGAAAAAGATACTGACCGCTACGGTCGCCTCATGGACCCAGTTTAACGGCGCTTGAAATTTTTTGGACTGACCCCAAAAAAAGAACTTGCCTGAAAAAAAAATGCCTTTTTGTAAACCCCCTATTCTTTGTCAGAAGAATCGCCAAACTGAAATGGCAGTGGGAAGGGTACACTCCAAAAACCGCAGAACAGATGGTCGATGGGGCAGAAAAGTTCTGTTGGAAGGCCTCTCACAAGGTGGACCAATGACCTGGTGAGGGTCGCGGGGAGCTGACAGAAGCGAGACACACAGGACCGGTCGTTGCGGTGACACTTGTGGGAGGCTTATGACCAGCAGTGGACGTCTTTCGTCTGAATTAATTATGATACTTTGTCAATTACTTAGTTCATTTTCTCTTCATACGACAAACAATCTGCCTATCCTTGCCCCAACTATGCTGAAGTCTAACCGGATGCAGCTGAACACTTGACTCCCCATCTCCTCATAATTGCAAAAAATTAAAAGCATTTTGTTGTTTAATCAAGCTTTGGATCCTCTTTATCAGGTGTAATGTAAAATAAATTAAATATTAAAGGGAGGGTGGTATTTTCTATTTATTTTTATTATTTGTTGTTCTAACGGTAACCGAAATACACATTCTATGAAAATTTCAACTGCGAAGCTATTACGGATTGTGAGATACAGCCCACTGACAGACACACCAACAGCGGAGTCTACCTAATAGGGTCCCCTTTGGGTACGGAACCCTAAATACACGCTTTTCGTATTATTCTCAGAAAACCCTCTCATTTGATACCCATATTATGGGAATGCATAAAAATAACCAGTCCGCCATCTTTTGGAGCCGGCCATATTGGATTTATAATGACGTCACTTAGCTGAACATGTATTGTCACCCAAATTAAACATGTATAAAGAAAAAAAAAGAAAGAACCAGAAGTTCAGGCCCGAGAGTCAACGGCGCCTCAAAGAGATGTCAGCAACACAGGACGGGGCTCGTCCGGGCCAATACCTGCCTGAGGTAGCGAATAAATTAGAAACAGAGTTACCGCGCCCCTGGGCTCTCAGGCAACTGAAGGCACAGGGGTGGGTTTTAGTCAGTAAAAGTCTGACATGCCCTCCCGCTCCAACCAGAGCGGGAGAAGTCATTAAATGATTTCCCACCACCACAAAACAAAGGGCCTCGGGAACTCGTATTTCGAATTTATCCGCAACCCTTCTAGCGTTGACCGTTAGCCATTAAATTTCGCGTGGTAGTGACGCATATTTCCGTCCGATTTCATGTTCGATGTTTAGAAATGTACTCTATATTCACTTGTTAAGTTTTTAGGTGTCTGAAAAGCAACGAAATTGTGTATGTGTGGCGCTTTCGCGTATATAAAAAGATTTTATTTCTATAGACCTCTTTTTTTTGTGGAAAATCATTCTATGATTTCTCCCGCTCTGGGTGGAGCGGGAGAAGGGCGTATCAGGCTCTGACTAAAACCCACTCCTGTTCCTTCCCTGCCCTGAGTGTCCAGGGGCGCGGTAACTCTGTTTCGAATTTATCCACAACCCCTGGACAGGCATCGGCCATGACGGGCCCCGTCATGTTATTGCTGACATCTCTTGTTCGGCGCGCGTGGAACACTACGCGCCGTCGACTCACGGGTCTGATCCTAATCGGACGGCGAGCTACCCACTTCTCGCCGTCGGCAGGTCCGGGTCTACGGTGGCTGCTGCTGGGGGCGTGAGGGCGACTCTGTTGAGCCTCCTTCACCCGTTCCGCCTCCTCCTTCGCGAGCATTACTGCTTCGCAGAAGGAGGAGACTGCTTCCCATTCGCTCTCGCTCCGTACCAAGGCCTGGACCAGGGTCGGGCGCGAGAGATCGTTGCCGCCGATCGCCTCCACGAGGATCCGCCCAAGCGGGGCAGATCTCCACCGTATGCTCCACCGTGTCCTCTGAGCGATCCTCATAGTGGTGACACGCGGGCGTTTCCCTCCGCCTTAAGGATGATTCACGTTACACCGTGCCGCCACCGGGCCCCGGCCGGGGCGCGTCCACCGGGCTAGTCATTCATGCTACACCGAGCTGTCACCGTGCCGCCACCGGGCCCCGGCCGGGGCGCGTCCACCGGGCTAGTCATTCATGCTACACCGAGCTGTCACCGTGCCGCCACCGGGCCCCGGCCGGGGCGCGTCCACCGGGCTAGTCATTCATGCTACACCGAGCTGTCACCGTGCCGCCACCGGGCCCCGGCCGGGGCGCGTCCACCGGGCTAGTCATTCATGCTACACCGAGCTGTCACCGTGCCGCCACCGGGCCCCGGCCGGGGCGCGTCCACCGGGCTAGTCATTCATGCTACACCGAGCTGTCACCGTGCCGCCACCGGGCCCCGGCCGGGGCACGTCCACCGGGCTAGTCATTCATGCTACACCGAGCTGTCACCGTGCCGCCACCGGGCCCCGGCCGGGGCACGTCCACCGGGCTAGTCATTCATGCTACACCGAGCTGTCACCGTGCCGCCACCGGGCCCCGGCCGGGGCGCGTCCACCGGGCTAGTCATTCATGCTACACCGAGCTGTCACCGTGCCGCCACCGGGCCCCGGCCGGGGCACGTCCACCGGGCTAGTCATTCATGCTACACCGAGCTGTCACCGTGCCGCCACCGGGCCCCGGCCGGGGCGCGTCCACCGGGCTAGTCATTCATGCTACACCGAGCTGTCACCGTGCCGCCACCGGGCCCCGGCCGGGGCGCGTCCACCGGGCTAGTCATTCATGCTACACCGAGCTGTCACCGTGCCGCCACCGGGCCCCGGCCGGGGCGCGTCCACCGGGCTAGTCATTCATGCTACACCGAGCTGTCACCGTGCCGCCACCGGGCCCCGGCCGGGGCGCGTCCACCGGGCTAGTCATTCATGCTACACCGAGCTGTCACCGTGCCGCCACCGGGCCCCGGCCGGGGCGCGTCCACCGGGCTAGTCATTCATGCTACACCGAGCTGTCACCGTGCCGCCACCGGGCCCCGGCCGGGGCGCGTCCACCGGGCTAGTCATTCATGCTACACCGAGCTGTCACCGTGCCGCCACCGGGCCCCGGCCGGGGCGCGTCCACCGGGCTAGTCATTCATGCTACACCGAGCTGTCACCGTGCCGCCACCGGGCCCCGGCCGGGGCGCGTCCACCGGGCTAGTCATTCATGCTACACCGAGCTGTCACCGTGCCGCCACCGGGCCCCGGCCGGGGCGCGTCCACCGGGCTAGTCATTCATGCTACACCGAGCTGTCACCGTGCCGCCACCGGGCCCCGGCCGGGGCGCGTCCACCGGGCTAGTCATTCATGCTACACCGAGCTGTCACCGTGCCGCCACCGGGCCCCGGCCGGGGCGCGTCCACCGGGCTAGTCATTCATGCTACACCGAGCTGTCACCGTGCCGCCACCGGGCCCCGGCCGGGGCGCGTCCACCGGGCTAGTCATTCATGCTACACCGAGCTGTCACCGTGCCGCCACCGGGCCCCGGCCGGGGCGCGTCCACCGGGCTAGTCATTCATGCTACACCGAGCTGTCACCGTGCCGCCACCGGGCCCCGGCCGGGGCGCGTCCACCGGGCTAGTCATTCATGCTACACCGAGCTGTCACCGTGCCGCCACCGGGCCCCGGCCGGGGCGCGTCCACCGGGCTAGTCATTCATGCTACACCGAGCTGTCACCGTGCCGCCACCGGGCCCCGGCCGGGGCGCGTCCACCGGGCTAGTCATTCATGCTACACCGAGCTGTCACCGTGCCGCCACCGGGCCCCGGCCGGGGCGCGTCCACCGGGCTAGTCATTCATGCTACACCGAGCTGTCACCGTGCTGCCACCGGGCCCCGGCCGGGGCGCGTCCACCGGGCTAGTCATTCATGCTACACCGAGCTGTCACCGTGCCGCCACCGGGCCCCGGCCGGGGCGCGTCCACCGGGCTAGTCATTCATGCTACACCGAGCTGTCACCGTGCTGCCACCGGGCCCCGGCCGGGGCGCGTCCACCGGGCTAGTCATTCATGCTACACCGAGCTGTCACCGTGCCGCCACCGGGCCCCGGCCGGGGCGCGTCCACCGGGCTAGTCATTCATGCTACACCGAGCTGTCACCGTGCTGCCACCGGGCCCCGGCCGGGGCGCGTCCACCGGGCTAGTCATTCATGCTACACCGAGCTGTCACCGTGCCGCCACCGGGCCCCGGCCGGGGCGCGGCCGAGGCACGGCCGGGGCACGTCCGGGGCACGGCCAAGCATGGATCAGTTCATACAAAAAGTATACTATACATATTTGACCATGCAATTGTTTGACCGGCAATTGTTTCCCGGCCGGGGCACGGCCGGGGCACGTCCGAGCCCGCGGCCCGGTCTAGCATGAATCACTTCATATAAAATGTATGCAACAATCTTTGACCGTGCCCCGTCCGTGCCACGGCCGGGGGTACGGCCCGGTGGCGACACGGTGTAACGTGAATCATCCTTTATCCTACATAGGAACCTCTCGAAACTTCCGTGTCCGGTGAGGACCTGCGTCAGGCCACTCCTCAAAGAGGGGCCTTACCGCCGCAATTGCAGCATGCCCTTCTATACACCCCTGCGTTCCTATTCACCGCGCGCAAAATTTCAGCTTAATCGGAAACCGGGAAGTGAGTCCAATTTAACTACAATGATTTTTTTATATACATACATAGTTACAAGTGGAGAGCTAATAAAAGTGTGCTAAAGTAAATATATCTCACCTCATTCTTCTTCTTTTCAAGCAGCGCGTTGATGTTGAGGCTGTCCCACTCACTGTGGCAGTGGACTTTCAGCGCCTTTAAGTCCAGTCCGTAGGTAGGGTCTCGGAGGAGAGGTTCCTTTTGTACCACCTGTAGGGACACCACAATATTAATATCAGGTGTAAAAAGACAGTTTCCCAAGCCGAAAGCCAATTCTGCCCATTATTTGGATATTTTTTTTCCACTAGATCATACCTGGGAATCCACTGGTTCTAGAGATATTGGAGGACAGCCGCAATTTTTTTCCTTTTTTCGAAAATGAATCCAAAAAAAAAGTGTTTTTACTAAACTTTTTTCCAAACAAACATTACCTGAATTTTCGATTATTTTTTTTTCGAAATTACGCATTTCATCATTCTCCTGCCCTTATCCCAATTTATTTGGAGTCGGCGCAACATGTCTTTTTCTTCCATACTCCTCTATTAGTCGTCATCTCTGTAGTCACCCCCTTTTTACCCATATCCTCTTTCACACAGTCCAACCATCGTTTCTTTGGCCTTCCCCTACTCTTATAGCCATCCACATCCATACACAAGACTTTCCTCACGACATTTTCTTCATTCCTCCGCATCACATGCCCATACCACGACAACCGATTTCCACATAATTTTTCGAAATTACGCATTTGATGTTACAAAAACGCAATGAATATCAAACGCATCCGACAAGTACCTACGTGGCTTAGAGCGAAGGGGCGGAGTTTAACTCCACTTGTCTGGGTTCGCGTTACTTTGCGTGCAATAAAAAGTAGGTTTTTTTTTCTTACAAAATAAAATTCGTTTTCCAGCAATAAATTTTGCACAAAGCTACTATGTTAGATGTACAGTATGCGTAGTTAACGGCTTTGTAGTGTCTTTTTACACCCTGTATATATTAGGTCCCCCCCACCTATGAAATAAGCGTTTTGTATGGAGAATTTTAAAAGAAGTTGCATTTTTCATACTAACATTTTCTTAATTTATTTAACAACTATGAACACTAATGTTTTAAAACTTTTATGCAATAATGTTTAAAAACTAAGATAACGTATGCCACTTAGACTAAGCAAAAAAAAATAAGTTTTGGCTAAGTTAAGACAAATATAGTAGTCATTTCTGCTAACAAAAAGATGAGTCATTTTCTACGTATTTTTTTTTTAATAAAACTATAAGTAATAAGGTTTTTTTACTATTGGTAGTTGACTATGACGGTCATTATTCGATATAATATCAAAATAAAAGTGACGAGGTTCTCTATTTGTGAGAAAAAAAAACGCCAATTTCATATGTAGGGACCCAATATAATTTAGCTGTACGCACAAAAAGTTTTGGGGACACATTTTTTGAGACATGTGTGGATGGTATTCTACCTGTCTCCTCTTACGAGTATTGGAGGTGAAGCTGTGCTCAAAGAGCGGAAGAGAAACTCCGACTTGCAGTAATATTATATTCGCCACACACGTACTGTAGTTTATAATAGGCACACTATTTGACACAGTCATAAAACTACGAAGTAATTAAACTAGGAAGGACGAAATAAACTAATGACTTAAAATCTAGTCCGTGTCCCACGGCGGTTGACAAGCAAGAGACATTGGTTTCTAATTGGTATTCTAATGGCTCAATTACACCTTCCGATTTCAAGGGACCCAATTTACGAAGAAACTAACTAGGAACTGGGAAGCGAGCGATTACACTATCCTAAATTGGACTCCTAAATCGGGCTCTTAAGTCGGCTGTGCGGTGAGAGGGCTTCGAGTGTTGGAAAGTTTGTTAAATGAAAGTCTATGTTGCGAGATAAACTAAATGTCTATTTAACTGTTACCAAAATGTTCTTAAAGTAAAGATATACTAAATCTAATGTTCTGTTAAAATCTAAGAAATGTTAATGTTAAAATGTTTGGAATGTTATGAATGCACGCGGTCGCGATGTGTCCGTGTATTGCACTAACTGATGTTAGGTAAGTACATCGCTTTATAGGCGCGTCCGTCATAACACGTGAAGGGTTCGATGGCATTACACCGAACACGGCAGTTTTGCCAACTCTTACAAAATTCGAGTCCCTAGACAGAATATCAAAAGTCGCTATAAAGTCTCTTAGAACTGATTCTACCAGGAGCGGAACAAAAAAAAAGGAGCGGAACAAAAAAAAAGGAGCGGACTCAGATTTCTTTTTCTGGGAAAGGGACATTGGAAAATTAAATAATAATTTAAACACCTACAAACATACTATTAGCCCATTTGTAGCAACAAAGTCGCTAAATTGGCAACACTTAGCTCTAAATCGTGGTGGTGCGATTACACTATCCTAAATCGTACACAATTTAGGAAGTCAAATCGGGACCTCCCAATCTCACTAAATCGGACACTAACTGCTCTAACTGCTATTACACCTTCCTGTTTCCTAAATTGGGTCCCTTGAAATCGGAAGGTGTAATTGAGCCTTAAGGTTCGTTCACAAATAAACAATACGTGACGCCACCACATTCATTGTGCGTACAGCTAAGGAGTGGAATTCCCTGCCGAAGTCTGTATTTCCTGATAGCTACAACCTGGGAGTCTTTAAGTCAAGAGTGAATATGTTACTTCTAGGCAAGCGTGCTCCATCGGCGAGCACATTATAACTTACCATCAGGTAAGTCTTTCAGCTAAATGATAATGAAGACTGAACAGTCCACTTACCTCAACCAAAGTCAGCGTGACGGGCGGCTTCGGCTTCAACTTCTTGGCGGCTTCCATGTCTCCGTAGTTGGTCAGGAAGTCTACCACGAAGGACGTGATGCCCGCATAGCGGATGAAAGCACCGGCGCCGTTTCTGGACAATCGGAGTGAAATACGAGTAGTATGTAATGCCAACAGAGAGCTTAGTGTGAGTCTTATAACATACTCGAACGTGTTAAGGTAAACGTTCGCTTATGTCAAATCGTATATAAATAAAAAAACTTTTTTACAAAAACTTTTTTACAAAAAAAAACAACCGACTTTAAAAAAAATACACTAAAAATTAAAAAATAACTTTTATTTCGGAAGTCGGTGTTTGTAATTTACTTCTTCGTTATTTGACACCGACTTCCGAAATAAAAGTTATTTTTTAATTTTTAGTGTATTTTTTTTTGAAAGTCGGTTGTTTTTTTTTGTAAAAAAGTTTTTTATTTTTCACTTTTTAGTTGTTATACCCCACAACTAAAAACCCCAATAACATGGAACGTGGAATTCAAACATTTGGAGTACACCAAAACATCATCGAGGTAAACGTATTTTTCGTTTTTGTTCAGTTTCTCAAAAAGCGCTTAAGTAATTTCAATAAAATTTATATGGGACCAACCTCGGGAGTATATTCTTTCGGATAAAAAAGAATTTAGAAAATCGGTCCACAACTGACGGAGAAATCGGCGGACATACATAAAAAAAAAATAAAAAAAAACATACATACAGTCGAACATAACCTCCTCCTTTTTCGAAAGTCGGTTAAAAAAATAGAACCGACTTCCAAAAAAAGCGCAAAATTTCGGCAGTCGGTGTTTCTGGTTTTGTGCCCTCGTTTTTTGACACCGACTTCCGAAATTATTAATTAAAGTCGATACCATGTTTTTTTTTATTTTTAACGGACTTCGAGGTTCTATTGTTCGACTGTATCTGTTTTTTTTTATGTATGTCCGTCGATTCCTCTGTCAGTTGTAGACCGATTTTCATAATTCTTTTTTCATCCGAAAGAATATACTCCCGGTGGTCCCATATAAATTTGATCGAAATTGCTTCAGCGGTTTTTGAAAAACTAAACTAAAACTAAAAATACGTATACAGATGACCTTTTGGTTTTCTGCAATTACGAGTATGTTTAAATTCCACGTTCCATTTTATTGGGGTTTTAGTTCTGGGGTATAACAACTAAAAAGTGAAAAGATAAAAAACCGACTTCCGAAATTAAAGTTATTTTTTAATTTTTATTGTATTTTCTTTTCTTTTTTGGAAGTCGGTTGTTTTTTTTTTAAGTTTTTTAATTTTTTAGTTGTGGTTCCCCATTAATTTGTGTGAACAATAGATATACGATCGCAGCAATCGCGGTTGATTTGCTGTAAATTTTTGAAGAGTTCCGTTGTCTGTCTCCAAAACTCATCATCAGATCTAAATGAAATTTAAATGGAACCATTTCAGAATAAACTCCTTTTGAACAAAAAAGAATTTTGCAAATCCGTCAATATATGACGGAGTTATGCCTGAACATACATAAAAAAATGCAAACATCCGAATTGATAACCTTCTTTTTGAAGTCGGTTAAAAAACCGGCCAAGTGCAAGTCGAATTCGCGCACGAAGGGTTCCGTATCATTATTTATAAAAACGCCAAAAAAATATCACGTTTGATGTATCAGAGCCCCCTTATATATTTATTTTATTGTTTTTTAGTATTTATAGCGGCAACAGAAATACATCATCTGTGAAAATTTCAACTGTCTGACTATCACGGTTCATGAAATACAGCCTGGTGACAGACGGACAGACAGACGGACAGCGGAGTCTTAGTAATAAGGTCCGTTTTACCCTTTGGGTACGAAACCCTAAAAAGAGGTTACTTGTTATTGACACCAGGCGCCGCTTATACAGTTTTAGTACAAATTGACGTTTACTTTAAGCGCGATCAAGTACGTTAAAAAACTCGCAATAGGCCCTCAGGTATATCCTACTACCCGGGCCTGCGGACGGCGAGTAGTTGGTAGCTCGCCGTCCGATCAGCACCAGGCCCGAGAGTCGACGGCGCGTAGTGTTCCACGCAAAACGAACAAGAGATGTCAGCAATCATGACGGGGCCCATCATGGCCGATGCCTGCCCAGGGGTCGCGGATAAATTTGAAACAGAGTTACCGTGCCCCTGGGCACTCAGGGCAGGGAAGGAACAGGGGTGGGTTTTAGTCAATAAGAGTCTGACACGCCCTCCCGCTCCACCCAGAGCGGGAGATGTCATTGGATGATTTCCCACCACAAAAAAAGAAACAAAAAAAAGGTATATCCTACTAAATTTTATCCTAGCTTCTGCCAGCAAGCGGTTTTGCCCAAAATAGAATTTTCCCCATTGACCCCATTATATAATTTATAGTCTATATGTTATTCTAATGTATGAGAAGCTCGTGGCTAAAGTAATAACAGCCACGCGGGTCGATCCATCAGGTTAAGCTACGCTTGCCAGGGTTGGTCCATGGATGGGTGACCATCTTTACATACCGAGACTCCTCCGTGCCTCGGAAAGCACGTTAACCCGTTGGTCCCGGCTGTCAATCGTGGATCTTTGACAGTCGTTACGGGTCGTCAGAAGCCCGAAAGTCTGACAACCAGTCTTACCAAGGGGTATCGTATTACCCAGTAGCTGGGTTGTGGAGGTCAGATAGGCAGTCGCTCCATGTAAAATACTGGTATTCAGCTGCATCCGGTTAGACTGGAAGCCGACCCCAAGATAGTTGGGAAAAGGCGCAGGCAGATTGATTGATTATAATAATAATAATATTCCACAACTATCACACAACGCCATCTAGTCCCAAGCTAAGCAGAGCTTGTGTTATGGGTACTAGACAACTGATAAACATACTTATATATTTCTAAATACATACATATTATAGATAAATTACACCCAGACACAGAACAAATGATCGTGCTTATTACACAAACATTTGTCCTGGGTGGGAATCGAACCCACGACCTCCGGCATAGCAGTCAGGGTCACTAACCACTAGACCAACAGGCCAGTCAAATTATTCTGATGATTGATGTTATTCTGATGTCTAAGCTATATTATTGTAAAGTTTAATCCAAATCTGTTGTGTAAATTTTTCGTGAAAGAGTAACAAACATCCATAAACCCTCACAAGCTCTTGCATTTTTTTTTCTTTTATTTTTTTTTTCCTCGTGTACAAATTATACACTTTAACCTTCCTCATGAATCACTCTGTCTATTGGGGAAAACCGCATGAAAATATGTTCAGGAGTTTTTGAGTTTATCGCGAACAGACGCGACGGGGGACTTTGTTTTATAATATGTAGTGATATATATATACTAGCGACCCGCCCCAGCTTTGCTCGGGTACAAATTATATAACCTTCCTTATGAATCACTCCGTCTCATGGATATTTGTTGTTTGTTACTCAATTACGCCACAACGACTGAACAAATCTGGAAGAAATTTGGCACATAGACAGATTTTAGTCTGGAATAGCACTTAGGCCATAATTTATAATAACCCTTAGGGTTAGTAAATCCTAAGGGTTATTAATAATCATAATAATTGATAGTAATCAACAAGAATACTTTCAATGTATAAGAGAAAAAATAAAGAAAGCTTAACGAGGGTCGCAAATATAACATATCGTCTTGGCGTGACTGTTCCCCTCAGGGTAGGGTCCCAGATGGAGAAATGCTTCTCTGTGCAGACGTGCTGCGTGTCGTCCAAAAATGTTTTAGTTTTAGGCATGATCTTGACGCTAAGCTAAACTCAGCATAGCAAAACGCAGCATAGTACAGCGCAGCATAGTACAGCGCAGCATAGCACAGCGCAGCGCAGTGCAAGATTCTCAAGACTGCCGATTTTCTGTTGCTATAAAGACTCATCTTTCTAAGGAAACCTAAACTTTAGTGACTTTCATAGTTATAATGTTGTAAGTACTCACAATTTATCAATCCCGCCGATCTCATTAAGCATATGGGGGTCAAAGATGTAGCAGATTGTCTTGGTATGAGAGCCCCTCTCCGGGTCGGGCGGGTGACCCCAGATGAGGAAGTGCTTGTCGGCGCCCACCGAGAGGAGGAGCATGAAATTTTGGCCGATGCGCTTCTCCATTAGTCTGAATGACAAGATAATAGAAGGACTAAGTTAATACGAGATATTCGTGCGATTTTATAAAAAATACTAGCGACTCGCCCCGGCTCCACACACACGGGTACAAATTATACATCTAAAACTTGAATAACTCTATGTACGAGTATTTATGAACCGCAATAAAATCCATTTCGTAGTTTAAAATATCTAAGCGTACAGACAGACGGAGCGACTTTGTTTTATACTATGTAGAGAAATATGATAGAGATCTATGCTTTGGAACGTACTCTCAGCTTCACCTCAATACTTTGATCAAATATTAAGAGCGTTTACTCCTCACGGTATTTCATACAAACTTTCAAGTCTTTAGACTTGGAAATTAATGAACTTATTCTAATTAAACTTGGTACGTAGATGCAAGGTGCAAAAGAGATGAATGAAAAGCAATTGCATGCAGCTGAGATCAGAATGCTAAGAGCGATGTGTGGTGTTACGCGCATGGATAGAATTAAGAATGAGTATATAAGAGGAAGTCTGGAAGTGGCACCGCTGACTGAAAAGTTGTGTGGAAATCGGTTGTCGTGGTATGGGCATGTGATGCGGAGGAACAAAGAAAATATCGTGAAGAAAGTCTTGTGTGTGGATGTGGATGGCTATAAGTGTAGGGGAAGGCCAAAGAAACGATGGTTGGACTGTGTGAAAGAGGATATGGGTGAAAAGGGGGTGACTACAGAGATGACGACTAATAAAGGAGTATGGAAGAAAAAGACATGTTGCGCCGACCCCAAATAAATTGGGATGAGGGCAGGAGAATGATGATGACGTATATGCAAGGTAGGTCTAAAATAGTAGTTACGAACATTTGCGAAAAAGATTTCCGTAAGACATTGAGAGCAATTTTAAGTTTCCTATAGAATGTGAAAAATTTCTCTCTTCTTCTCTTTTTCTAAAATATTCGTAACTAACTTTTTAGACCTGGGTACCTTACATCTACGTACAAAGTTATTTACCATCGGTTCATTAATTACTATATAAGGACTAGAAAGTTTGTTGGAAAAACCGTGAGGAGTAAAAGTTCTTAAAGGGGAATGGGTGCTTTTGTATGGGCTCTATCGTCAGTACTGTATCGAGAGTAGTGTATGCTATTTGAAAATGAAAAACCCTTGCAAATCAATAAATGAATCTAAATAAGTTATTAAAGGATCTTATATAAACTAATCTTCAGCTGCATTTAGTTAGAGGTTAGACTGGAAGCCAACCCCAACATAATTGGGCCAGGCTGGGCAGATGTTGAAAATGACATACCCCATAAAGTCCATATCAGCGGTAAGATTGTCAGGGTGCTTTGCCAGTATTCCCCTGTCAGTCTCCAGCATTTTAATGGTGTACTTTGTGTCGTGCATGAAGAATGAGGTCAGGATCTGGTTCAATTGGAGGGCGGGCTTGCCTAAGGAGGAAGATGATGGTATTTTTTACTTTTTTTATCGTGTAACCCACAAATGGGGTATTTTACCAAAAAAATCTAAAATATTGGACACCAATTTTTTGCTTTACCAAACTAATAAAAAATGACAAAGATAAAATGTATCTAAGTTCAGGATTGTGGGCTCGTTACGTCACTTTGGTGGTAAAAACGTGACATTTCCACGCGATCATACATAAATGTGTAGCCGAGGAGTTTGTTGCACCACTATTTCCAAGTTAAAACTATTGTTTTAAAACGAAATGTATGAATTTACGAAATGTGGAAATGCAGAGTCGAAAGGTGAGCTATTTTGGGGATCTGCCTTTAAGGCGCTTTAAGGATCTTGAGTGGTTAGCTAAGGCGTCATACATCCACCTAGTAATAGGACTCGCCCATCAAAGAGCGTTGTCCAAAATTAGTCGCACTATTAATTTATTATACATAAAACAACAGGTATTATACTAAAACATGTATACTAAAATATAAACAATTAAATTATGTATAGAATGGTGAGTTTCATTAAAATAAATTTTATAGTTTTTGCGTGATTCTCAATTTTTTCATCGGCGTTAGACATAACTTTACAAATTATTTACACTATGTTTTAAAAATAAAATATCAAATATTTCCATAACAAATTACGAATACAATTGTCTAAAGTAACATATATTTTTTTCAAAGAAAGAAAACTAGTCGTATAGACGTGATATTGAGTGAATAATCGAAGGATAGAAACATTTATTACCGAGACACACAAAATGGTTATTGATTTGAATTGGATGAGTATTACCTTTATAGCACTTGAGCGCCACCATGCAACGTTTATAATACGTGTCCCCGATCTCTATGAGGTCATCCACGTCCCTCCTGACAAACTGCGCCGGGGTCTTCTCTTCGAGGAGTGCTCGACAAGCTACCGCTATGCACGCGGTTTGGGCACCTAACGAGAAGATTTGGTTGATAAGTAAAATAGTCTTTATTGAATCAAATAATAGGTGGAGAGGGCTCAAAGGGCTGTCCTCAAAGTCATGACAAGAAAGCCTTACAGATATCCAACGGAACAACTGTACGCGGACTGTAAGGTTTTGACAGTTCGGCAGCTCTTTGTGCTTCGCTCTATCTTGCGGGCACATGCTGGTATGCCACCGTCAAATCCTAATAAAAGGAAAAATACGCCTTCAGGAGCCCGACACAAAACATCTTTTGCAAAACACCAATTCTATGTTACAAGTATACACATTTACAAAAAACTACACAAACAGCTAAACATACTCGACCTGTACATACACGAACTCAAAACAAAAATTACAGAATGGCTTCTCCTCCAAAACTATGACAGAACAGAATCATTATTAACATACATTGTATAATAATCATCACACACACACGCACACACACATACACTACACATCCACTTCGAATACCCATCACCAACCACCACTAACATGATGTCCACACGATCCACTTATCTTCCTTATTATAATTATGTATAATGTCAATCCCTAAATATGCCGGAACACTCTCTCAAGATACAAGTATTATTGCCTAGTTTAAGAGACAGGGTTCAAATAGAGTATCTACTAAAATTGCACATAGTTAAGCTATTATAGTAATTAAATAGAGCACTGTACCAGTTAAATTTTGGTGGTAAATAAACTGATTATTATTAATCGGGAACCTCGTGGCTAAATAGTAACAGCTGAACAGGTCTATCTTAAAAGGTTAAGCAACGCTTGCCGAGGTCAACTCGTGGAATTGTAATCATCTATAACATTCCAAGACTCCTCCGTGACATGTGATATCCATCAACCCGTACTGGCCCCCACATAATGGATTACAGCCCATTCCTGAAGAGGAGGCATTCCCTGTAGTGGGAACATTATAAGGCTGATTATGTTATGTTAAAATAACTAGCGAAATATAGGTTTACTATACCCCTTTGCCTACCCTTTCGGTAAATATAGGCTTGAGGATGTACTAACACCGCAGTCAATCTGCCTAGCCTTTGCCCAACTATCTTGGAGTCGGCTTCCAGTCTAACCGGATGCAGCTCAATACCAGTATTTTACATGGAGCGACTGCCTATCTGACCTTTACATCCCAGTTATTGGGTAATACGATACCCTTGGTAAGACTGGTTGCCAGACTTTCGGACTTCTGACGAACGTAACGACTGTCAAAGATTACGATTGACAGCCGGGACCAACGGTTTTTTTTTTTTTGGAGGGTTGGGAAATCATCCAATGACTTCTCCCGCTCTGGGTGGAGCGGGAGGGCGTGTCAGACTCTTACTGACTAAAACCCACCCCTGTTCATTCCCTTTCCTGAGTGCCCAGCGGTGCGGTAACTCATTTTCAGAATTTACCGCTTTACGCTACCCCTAGGCATGCAGGCACCGGCCACGATGGGCCCCGTCAGTGGTGGCTGACACTAATCTCTTGTTCGTCGCGCGTGGAACACTACGCGCCTACCCACTGCTCGCCGTCCGCAGGCACGGGTGGGACCAACGGCTTAACGTGCTTGCCGAGGCACGGAGGAGTCTCGGTATGTAAAGATGGTCACCCATCCATGGACTAACCCCGGCGAGCGTAGCTTAACCTTATGGATCGACCCGTGCGGCTGTTATTACTTTAGCCACGAGCTCCTCTAACCATGTACTAACCGCAGTGTGAAGCAGAATATTTCTTGGAGTTACATCCGATACTCCCCTGACACATCATCTTATTCGTATCCACTTGGTTAAAGTTGTGCCATATCTAGGAGAAAAAATTCTTTTGAGTAGTGAGTCTACGTGACAGGATGATTTTGTGGTAAATTCAGAAATTATAAACTAACTAGCACTTCGCCCGCGATTTAGTCCACGTGGATTTCGAAAACAGCCTATAAGTAGCAATACTTACATAAATTCCCTACCGGAGTCTGTTTTCTCTTAGCTACAACCTGGAAGTCTTTAAGTCAAGAGTGAATAAGTTACTTTTAGGCAAGCGTGCTCCATCTTCGACCACATCATCGCTTACCATCAGGTGAGATAGTGGTCATACGTGTGCCTATCAACAATAAAAAGAGGCTGTATTTTCGAAATCCACGTGGTTATAAAAGCAATTTTATAATCTAAAGCACGGGGTCTAATCTCGAACAAAGAAAATTTAGTTCAAATAAATTTCAATAGATGACGTAATATGCATCGATTTCTTATAAATAAGTTTAAGTATCAATAATATTTTGAAAAAAAATATCGTAAAAACTGTATTTTCTTATTTAATAAAAGCCCCTAAGCATAAAATTGTCTATAATTGGCTCCTCATTCAAATTTAGAAATTTATTGGCACGAATCCTAGGCATTTATATTTCTTGTACCAATAGATGGCGCTGTTTGAAGTTTTAGAGTTTATCCATTCGTCTCTTTAAAATTTGTATAATGACATATTTTGAAACAGTGAACTGTTATGAAGTGCCAAAAATACTATAAATTAATTCCTCAATGTGTGAGAAAATATTAGTAAGACTTTATGTAAATTCATTTAACTTGCAAGCTGTCGCTGTTAACACCATCTATCTAGGCGAGGTGTAGGTAGAGGACGGGCCCGAACGAAGAAAAAAGTTGCTTGTGCAAGTCAGAAACCCGTAGTTACGGCGGTACCGTTTCTTTATATAGGAAGAGGCATTTATATGTACGCTAGTATTATATTATCTGTGCCTAAAGTATCCACAAAATGTAGCTTTAACAATTGTTTTTTTTTTGTAGAATTGGATCAGTAGTTCCGGAGATTACCCCCTACGTTCAAACTTACAAACAAATACCCCCTTATAATATTAGCATAGATAAAAGGAGAAACTGATTGACTGATTGACATCAACGCATAGCCGAAACTACTGGGACTAAGAACGTGAAATTACTTATTACACGGCTTCCTTTTATAATGTAGGGGAGCACTAAGAACGGGTTTTTGGAAATTCGACCTTTAAGAAGGTGAAAAAAGGGGATTTTATTGGATGTAACTTCGTAATTTCACGCGGGCGAAACCGCTGGCAGAAGCTAGTTTTAGTATATAGATTCTAAATTGCCCACAAAATCCTCCATTTAAAATAGCTACAGTTCTCATTTATCCAAAATGTTTATATTTATTATCAAACAAACAAAAATTTCGGTACAACTCTGTCTTTTAGTTGATTAAATGGCTATACCATTTTACCCAGTGTCCTTTATCTTTATCTTCTGTACATGTTTAAACCGTGGAAAAACAAAGTATTTTATTCTACTGCGAGAAAAAGCTACTCAAGTTTCTGGGTGGAGCTGGGCTGGCTATGTTAGCCAGGAGCTCCACGCACACCTATCTGAATGGAAGACTAAGTGCGGATATGGAGTCCCTACTCTACTTTAAAGTTACTACTGCAGCGTGTGCTGTGTGGCATGTGGCGCCGTTCTGCTGAAACTGGAACCACATGTCTCCAATCGAGCCACGAAAAAGTTAACAATCATGTCTCGGACATCCACATTGAAATTACAGATACCGCGCTAGTCGCGGTGGCCTAATACCCAAAATCATGCAATCGTAAATGCCATAAAATTATAATACATTGATATTAAAAACATTTACCTGTTTAATTTCAATTTAATTTTTTTCTCCTCTAAAAACACACTCTTTCGAAGATACTTGGGACTCACCCTCCTCAGCTTGGAGACCTCAGCGGGCGGCGGGCGCGTCATCTCCTCCCGCAAGATGCGCGGCCGCTTGGCGCGCGGTCTGCGCTTCCTCATATACGGAGGCACCCAGCGATGGGTCTTCAACTCGGGCAGGTCTATTACCTGGCAGGTAAATCAAAATCGATCAAGAACAGGAAGTTTTTGAACGTCATAAAATGGCCTCTCGCCTTTTGCTATTTCCTCACTGTCTAATTAAAGAACAACAGATGGAAGTTATAAACACAAACACATAAAGCAGGCCGATGTTGAACGAAAAAGTGCGACTGCTGAGCGTGAGGTCTTGGGTCCGATTACTGAGTCGAACAAAAAGTGCTATTGGGTTTTTCCATTAAGAATTACTCAGTAGCCCAGAGTTTGTAAGTTGGTGGTGTGACCCATGCCTCGGAAAGCACGAAGCCGTTGGGCTCTTGCGCCTGATCTCTCCCCTTTCATGTAGAGTTACCGTCTGTCCCATCTGACTACGAGTGAGAGAGAGGAAGAAACAGAGAGAGAACCTGTGTTTGCGCACACACTTTGTGAACTATAATTGAAATTCGGTCGGGAGGATGACTCACCACTGGAGGAGGCCTCTGGGGCGGTGGCGGAGGATGCCACGGCTTTGTCCGGAACTTGGCCTTGGTGATCTCTGGCCAGCGGCGCTTGAAGCGTGTTCGCCTGGCCTCGGCTCTTAGCTCCGCTGCCCTGATTACGAGTTTAAACGTTATGGAATGGCAAACAAGCTGTGTAAGACTTTTTCCACTAGAGATATGCGGGGGGATCACTTCAGGGGTTTCTCTTTCTTTAACTTTCCTAGCGTAGCTTAGAAATTTAAATATCTTGGTCATTTTCTTACCGACGACCTCAGTGACCATGTTGACATTGAACGGGAGCGTAGGGCTCTGGCGGTCAGGGGTAATATGTTGGCACGAAGATTTGCTCGGTGTACTGATCAAGTAAAGATAACGCTTTTTCAAGCTTATTGTCAGAGTTTTTACACCGGTAATCTTTGGGTCAACTACTCGAAAAGATCGCTGAATGCTCTGCGCGTACAATATAATTCTCAAAATTTTTAAGGATTTCCTTTCCGACCGGACGCAAAGAGTTAAAATCGAAAATTATGTTAGTTCTGATGCATGGGTAACCTATGGCGTCCCACAAGGCAGTATCCTCGGCCCGAGTCTCTTCTTGATCTATATAAATGACCTGTGTCAGCTACCACTTACAAGCGGTAAGATATTTACCTACGCTGACGACACGGCATTAGTATTTCATGGGGGGACCTGGGACGAAGTTCGGCAATGTGCTGAGCTAGGACTGCATAAAATAGGTCACTGGTTAAGATTTAACCGCCTTACCTTGAACCTCTCTAAATCTACATATCTCCAATTCTCTTTCTCCAAAATTAAACCTATAAGAATAAATATTAAACTACATGACTGCAACATGGCTTCTTCTGTGGAATGCTCATGCACAGCCTTATCAAAGTCTACACATGTCAAATATCTTGGTGTGATAGTGGATGAAAAGCTTGGCTGGCGACAACACATTGACATCACAACAACGCGTATTAGGAAACTTATTTGGGCTTTCAAAAAACTGAGACACGTAGCAAAGTTCGAACTCCTTCGCACTGTGTACTACGCGCTTGTGCAGTCGGTCTTGGGTTATTGCGTTACTGTTTGGGGTGGTGGATGCAAGACTTTTATGATACACCTCGAAAGGGCCCAAAGATCCCTACTTAAAGTCATGACTTTTAGTCCCTTCAGATTTCCCACCAAGATCCTATACGAAAAGTGTGAAGTGCTTACCGTGAGACAGAATTTTATTTTGCGGGCTCAAGCAGCATGGTATTACGCCACATATTTCCCAAAAAAATAAAAAGCGCACTATAACAAATGTTTGCTTACCTGTGCGCTGCCACACTGCGTCTGGTAGGCGACAACAAGCATTTCTCGCCATTTTTCTCTACAACAAGCTGAACAAAATCCTAAATATGAATTCCCTTACAACCCGCGAAACAAAAACCAAGGTAAAGATCTGGCTACTGAAACAAGACTATTACGCAACTGAAAGTCTGATGCAACCAAATTAAATATAAACATAGAACACAAAACTTTTGGTATTCCTCGCAAACATTTACACATAAGCTTGACTTTTTAACGATTTCGAAGTCTGCTGTTGATTTACATTAATTTTAAGTTAATCCTTGTTTTGTTTTTGACTAAATAATCCCTATATCTTTAGTTAATTTTAAGGTTTAGACATGTCCTAATTTTGAGTTAATTTTTCTATTTTATTGATTAATTGATATGCTTTATGATTTAATTATTGTTTTTTTGACTTCTTAATTTTTCTAATGTTATTTGTATTTTTCTATTTTCCTTTGTTTATAAAGTTGTTTAGATTTAAATATTTGTTAGAATTAATTTTTTTACGTGCTAAATTGTAATCATTGAAGAAGTCACTGGCTCCTGAAATACAGGTACTCTACCTAGCTCAGGAGTCAGGGTTTAATTTTTCTGTAAACTGTGTTTGTCCCAATAAAGAATTATTATTAATTATTATTATAATAATGTTTTTAGGATGCTGTTGCGATTGCCTCGTTTTTGCAGTGCCTCGGAAATGTTCGCGGTAACCCATACCGATGGGTTTCATGCCATCATCCGCAAGAAAACGGCCTCGCTCTTGAGCAGAATAAGGGGCAGTCACAATATCATCCTGAAGGCCGTGGCGGCCGATACGTCCTCCACAATAGTAAGGCAATTTGTGAGAAGACTTATACCCTAGTATTTCGTTTAGTTGATGGGTGGTCTTCTCATTAATTCGTCTTTAGTTAAGTTACTAACAATAGTGTTTAAGTGCAAACCGGTTACTAAGAATTTATGGATCTCTTAGTTGTCCGAAATAAAATGATTTATTATTATTACTAGCTGTGCCCGCGACTTCGTTCGCGTGGTTGTCGAGAACAAAACAACGTCGTTTAGATAAGAGTATATCACCTTTTTGATGATTTAGATAAGAGTCCTGACTTTGGTATAGTTGATTACGTTAATGCTTCTCTATATACTATGTTAGCGGTGGAATTACCCGGAGCATATACAAAAAGGTTGTTTGGGTTGCTAACACGTGATAGAGAAACATAGAGTTGGCCGTGTGAAAAACAATCAAAAGTAAGGTCTACACCCGCAACGGATAACGTCTGGCCTTGGGCTTTATTAATAGTCATAGCGTAACAGAGGCTTACAGGAAATTGCACACGTTTGAAAGTAAACGGAAAATTATTGGGGATAATGGGTATCCTGGGAATGAAAACAACATCACCGGAGCCGCAACCTGTTAAGATTTCGGCTTCGATGACATTTCGTTGGAGATTTGTTACTCTCAACCGAGTTCCATTGCATAGTTTTGGTGGGCTTAAATTTCTGAGTAGAATGATTGGTACTCCGACTTTTAAATAAATTTTGTGTGCTGGAAGACCTGGTGTATTTAGAGAGTCTAAAAACTCTACTGGATAGTGGGTGGCATCTCCTTCTTCTAAAACCGTGTTAATAGATAAATATTCCCTACTTTCTCCAGAAACATGTACCAATATTTGAGAATTTATTGCTGCTGCTTGGTCGTTGCGAGGTGCCAAAATAGCTCGTTGGCATAGCCAAGCAGCGTCATGGTTCGAGATCTCTGATGGATCTCCGTATACAGAGGAAATGAGTTCCTGCTGTGAGGCAACAGAAGAACACAGGCTTTCGACTAAAGTTACTTTACCTCCTTCTTGAGTCGGGTATGTGCCGTTACCAATTTGAAGTAGTAAATTTGAGAAAACCTGCGCGTTTGCGTCACCTCCCAAATATGCTCGCATATTAAAGCTCAAATTAGTTAATATGACACTACGCCATAAAATAGAGCTCTTTAAACAGGCACCTATTTCATCGGCCCTCGTTCCTCTGGGTATTATAGGGAGTGTCTGCCTGAAGTCTCCACAGAATAGCACCGTTAAGCCTCCCATCGGTCGGTCATTTTGTCTTATATCTCGCAACGTTCTATCTACAGCTTCCACAGCTTTACGATTTGCCATCGTACACTCGTCCCAAACGTTAAGGGCGCAATCGCGTAAAACCCTTGCTTTATCACTATTGCGAGACACGTTGCAAACAGGGTTTTCTGTGCGGTCCAAGTCGATTGGTATTTTAAATGTTGTATGTGCAGTTTTTCCTCCTGGTAATAAAGTGGCAGCTATTCCTGAGGAAGCGACGGCAAGGGCAATTTTGTTTTGGCTCCTTATTTGAGCCAAGATAACTTTAGTGAGGAAAGTTTTACCTGTTCCACCAGGTGCATCTAAAAACAGCATTTCTCCTAATGAATGTTCTACACTACAGCATACTCTATCAAAGATTTGACGTTGTTCTGTCGTCAAATTTGAACAGCCATTTCGCAATATTTCTGCTAACTCTTCGGGGTTGTAATTTATTTCAGATGTATACTCCCTATTAATTCGTTCCCCACCAACTGTCGGTGTCGGCAAGCCGTATTGACTGAGGGGGTTCCCTCCTATACTTGTAACTATATCTTGTATAGCCAGCAAAGCCCTATTATGGCAGCTTTCACGTACTTGGTCAGAAGTTTCACTATTTATATTTTGCTGTCTCAAAAAATCTTCGGCAAACGCGTCTTTATATTTTTGCCACAACTGCCCAGCGTCCGATAGGCCACAAAATGTCAACAAAATGGCAAATAAATGGCGCAAACGATGTGGACTATCACTGACGCATGCTTCGGCTAAAGCATCATCCCAATGCTGATCGCCATCTAATAAATGCCGTGCGCGGCAAGCAGCTTGAAATGTGGGATATTCTATATCGTCCACTTTGCGGAGCTCAGCAAAAGAAGTAGGTCCTCGCACTGTGTGAAGAAGAAGGCGTAAATAATAACACTCTGCATTATTTGGGTGCACCGTGTATACTCTTCCAATCACGTGTTCTTTAAAAATGCCGGACTCGCCTTCTACAGCAGTTCCACGTCTCCTGCGATTAAAAACACCTTGCTGCTTGTTATAAGTATAATAATGTGGCACTTCATTGTACAACAGAGACTTAGCGAAATTGTCTCTTTCGCAAAGGCGAAAGAATGCGAGCAAGGTGGTTTGTCTTGGGTTGTTCATTCTTTCTGCCACATTTTCTGGCTGAAAGTAAACTCGCTGCCCGCCTTCCAGGTGCACGTCAAGATGGATGACTGGCGGATACCTTTCATGAATAGGGAAACTCAAAATGCGCCAAACTGCCTCCGAAGAGCTTATGTATCGGCCAGATTGATACCTTGTCACTTCATCAAATTGGTTGTTATTTCTTAGTGCTATCATGGCTTGATCACTACCTTTATTAACATATTTACATATATATTTTATAGATTCGACGCTATTACAAATTTCAACATTAATGTGTGCTTGAAAAGCGTTTGACAAAACTGGAGAATACGGTACCACCCAACTATTATTTAGAATTATTTCTTGTCCACGGAATCTGACAGTAGCTGTGAAACCACCTTGTGACGGTGATCTTCGCCGGTATTGCGGATACCCATTTTCCCCAGCCATAGTTAGTTCTTTCAGTGCTCTGGGGTATTTTTTTGAGCATTGACCATCTTTCATGCACGGTGATTCCCTGTTTAAGAGGCCACATGGCCCGTGAACCATATGTGTTTTTACTATGTCATGCAAAATCGGATCTGCATTATAGTCCGGAAATTCTGCACTTATGACACTGTCTATAGCATCGGGACGAATTTTTTCTTCCAGCCACAGAAGAATGTGCGCGTGGGGTAAACCACGCTTTTGCCACTCGACGCTATACATAAAACAAAGAGTTGAACCGAAAACTTTCTCCTTTGTAAGTAGATTAATCAAGACTTTGAGTTTTAAATGAAAAATCCTAGCAATAATGTCATGTCTGTCGTATGACGCCTGTCCTGTGAGAAGTGCCTGGCAAATCTCCGTCCACTTTGGATTTGTTGTAAATGTTATAAAAAGGTCCGGCCGGCCGTATTTACGGACGTAACAAAAAGCATCTTGCGTTCGTTCGTGCATATACCGCGGACCGCCTGTGAAACTGGATGGCAAAATAACCAATCGACCCAAGTTTTCGACGTTATTATCTGATTGCATGGCGTCCCGCAAGTGCACGTATTCTTCAGCGCGTAACCGTCGCTGGTTAGTGCGAATATACACTAAACGTTCAGTTTCTATTTTTGCGTACATGTCCACAATAAATTGGCTGAACAAACCACGAAATCGTTGCAAATATACGAAACTGTTTTGCCTTATTTGTAAAAGGTAGGAATAGTATTGTTGAGCAGATATTTTTTTTTGATAATTAGTGACTCTCGTAGTAGGGTTCACTTGGTACAGCCCAAAATTGTACCCATCTTCACCATGACAATAAATTAGTGGATATTGCAGGGCGTCGTAAGCTCGGTGGGTTTCCAAAATGCGTTGAAGGCGATCGTCGCGTGTACGCAACACGATATCACGTCTCTCACACTCCTGGTCGACTAAAACAACTGCAACTTCATCTGCGACGGGTGCATTGTGTCTTCCACGGTGTTCACCCACAGGACGTCTATCGGCACTTATAACAATTTTGAAATCATTGCTGCCTTGTGGAATTGACTCCAATGCAGCTTTGAATTCACGAACGTACTGGTTAACGTGATGCAGCAATTCTTGAAGTTGACCCAAAAGCTCAGCATTGAGCTGGGGAAAATTGTGATTTCTAACATTGAGCTGTTGCGTGTAATCGGATACAAAATAAATTTGGAGAAATTTGGGTTCATTTTCTGGCAGCAAAGATCCAATAAGGTGATAAACTTGACCTTGTACTTTGAAGGTTGGCATGAACGGTCCTTCCGTTATTTGTTTTGCCCCAAAGGAAGTCATTTGGAAAGCACTGTTATATAAACGAATATTATCCAAAAAACGGTTCGACTGGGGATGATCGCCATTCAGGAGACTTTTAAGTAAGTGTGGTGGATCTTGGAAATTTGGAAGAACAATTTTTCCATTTGAGCAGCACATTCCATCTGTCTCTTTCCTCCATTTCAAAGCATGACAAAAATTACAAATTTCTCTCATGTCACCCACGAAAGTAAAGCCAGCATAATTAATTCTAGACGAATATGTGAACCCTGATTTTTCCCTATTGTCCCAAGGTAATAAAATATTTGCATCGTCATTTTCCATGGACTCATCAGCTCCGCTATTTGTTTCTCTATTCATATGGTATCGAGCTCGTTCTATTTCTAGGCGAGATTGACGTTGTTCTGCTGTTTCTGCTCGTCTTAGTTCATCTATTCTTTCCCTTTCAGATGCAAGATAACTTTCATTGTTTCTTTGTACACCTACATAGTTATGTCTAGCTATTTGTAATCGTTCTTCTCTTTGGGAGAGAGATTCAGACTCGCGCGAGAGAGCGTGTCGCTCTCGGTCAGATGACAGACGTGCTTGGCGTTCCTCGATACTCTCTTGAGAACGCAAAGTCGCGGTCCGAGTTCTTTGCGAACTTAAGCGCGACTCCCTTTCTGTGAAAGTCTCTGACTCGCGTGAGAGAGACTGGCGCTCCCGATCAGCAGACAGCCGAACTTCGCGTTCCTGGATATTCTCTTGAGAACGCAAAGTCGCGGTCCGAGTTCTTTGCGAACTTAAGCGCGACTCCCTTTCTGTGAAAGTCTCTGACTCGCGTGAGAGAGACTGGCGCTCCCGATCAGCAGACAGCCGAACTTCGCGTTCCTGGATATTCTCTTGAGAACGCAAAGTCGCGGTCCGAGTTCTTTGCGAACTTAAGCGCGACTCCCTTTCTGTGAATGTCTCTGACTCACGTGAGAGAGAGTGGCGCTCCCGATCAGCAGACAGCCGGTCTTCGCGTTCCTGGATACTCTCTTGAGACCGCAAAGTCGCGGTCCGTGTTCTTTGTGAACTTAAACGTGACTCCCTTTCGGTGAACGTTTCCGATTCACGTGAAAGAGCGATGTGCTCTCGGTTAGCAGATAACCGTGCTTCACGATCTTCTTCCGATTCCTGAGACCTACAAAGTCTCATCCTTTTCGCATTTCGGCTACGCAGCGAAAGGTTAGTTTTTTTTCTTTGAGGCATTTTCAAGGAAAATTAAAGCAATAAACAAAACTAACAACACTTATGACTGAATAGCCTACAAACTTAAAAGATCGGTGCGTCGAACAGTCTAGTGTGACAACGTATCGTATAACGATTGGCACTATTGGATTCAAACTACGAAGTAAATCAAATACAATCTTTACTTCGTACTTCAAACCAATGACCAAAGTTGACCAAACGAAACCAATAAGATAAGCAAATACTTTTTTTTCGACCAATTTAGAAAATCGATAAACCAAGCAACCAAAGAACTTTTACGACACACGCAAGAACTTTTAAGACACCTAACGAAACCCAATTTGCCTAGTAAACACGGTGGACGTCATCCTCGCGCGGAAAATCTTAACACCGCGATTCAGAAAATGACGTCATTTGCACAACGCCATCTATCGGATTTAGATTTCAACTATCAACATTAGTTCTATTTTTAGTCTTAAGATGTCGTTGCAAGTACTATACTTAATTGCGTAACGTAATATTTTACTTCTTGAACTCACTAAATTAATCATATCTTTTGATAGAGTGAACCGATTTCGATGAAACAAAAACTAAGTTAATCCTCAAGTTGCGTATAATTTTTGTATATAAACATTGTCAGCATTGAATTCGTAGATTTTACGTGATGTGCGCACAAACAAACAGACAAACAGACAAACAGACAAAAATTTCAAAAATGATGGAAATGGGTTCTGTTACTTATCTTTTCACACGCTGGCTATTTTTTGTTTCAATTTCTTCAATGTACAAAAATGACTTTTCTACAGATTTATTATATGTATAGATTATTAGCGCACCTCTGGTGGAAATGTGCTAATGGAGCTAGGAATTTATACCAACAAAAAACAATAACCGGCCAAGTGCGTGTCGAACTTCGCACATAGGGTTCCGTACCAAATGTATTTATGACTATTTGTATGACTTTGGGTCAACAACATGCTTATACTATGAAAATTTTAAGACTGTAGCTCCAACCGTTTGGCTGTAAAACCTATGTGTGTGTATACATTAGACACGAAGCGTTAGCGTTAACGTTAACAGAAAAGTATTTTGTCTAATCCCCACAGAACCCCTAAAAACAAAAGATGTGTGCAAGAGATTCTTAGGTACCCGAAGGGTCCAAACGGAGCCCTATTGCTGTCACTCACGTCTCTGTTTACAATTTTTTAACTTCCCATTGGCTTAAGAACTTGGAATGTGGTGATAATGTTTATTATTACGAATACCTATACGTTTGGAGGTATGCGGAACAGGATGTAAAGTTCTGCAAACCTCCATTGCAGCTGTGGCTCGACTGCAGTCGTCGACCAGGAGAGAATCTTCGACCGGTCGGAAGTGCAGTTCGCTGTGCCAATATCGCTAATGAGGTTGAGGGTGATGACCAGGAATGCGCGTCCGTTGCATGCTGGTGGCTTGGAGAAAATGATGACGTCACACTGGAGTAGCTGCACGAAGCACAGCCTTCGTGCAGCTGCACGAAGACCGTACTTCGTGCAGCTACTCCAGCGAGACGTTCATAGTCCCGACTATCACCAGTCACCAGTTTGGAGGTAATGACGTCATGACGAAGGCTGCGCTCACGTTCATCGTCGAGGGTCACCAGTTTGGAGGCATGTGGAACAGGGTGTAAAGTCCCACAAACCTCCATTGAAAAGGGAGGATCCTCCGACCAGACGGGTGTTGTGTCTGGTCCGGGCAACTGCCCGGTGGTAGATTTCGGACTGTTATTTATGTTCAAATAGCGCGGAGAACCCCTGTTGCGCGATGTAGGATTTGCTGTTTTAGTTCGTTTGTAGCGTCATAGATGTCGCTACATACGTAATAATAAACATTACTAACAAATACCACTAAATTGATAAATCTGATTTTTTACTTTGATAATTCCCTCATTTGGTTTGGTTTTTTTTTTAAATATTTACGCGTATTTACATAAATTGCCTTTTTGAATTTATTCTATTTTATTTTCTTTTATCTAATTTTATTTTTGTTAGTCTCTGCCACGTCGCGTGAGAGTGGCCGTGGCAAAAAAAAATGTATAACAGCTAAAATACTCACTCTTTAGCAATCTGTGAAGGTGTCTTCTCCGGTATGATCACTTCTGGTTCGGGAGACATTACACCGACATCTTCTTTCAAAATCTTCAAATCTTTTTCTTTTGTATCTTTTTCTTTTGGATCTTTTTCTTTAGGATCTTTTTCTTTCGTTTCTACTTTCTCTTTTGACTCCCCTTTGTCTTTGGGAGTTTTACCTTCAATGGTGAAATTTAATAAAAGTATTTATTTTAAAAAATTGAATATTTTCTAAAAACCAGATTGTAAAAGGCAACAAAAAAATTCCAAACAAGTCACTTTTGTTACACAGGTGGCAGTTATTTTAGTTCAATTATGGATTTCATACCACCAACTGCATCAAACCGCTTGAAAAGTGACTTGTATGGAATTTTTAGGTTGTCTTTTACTGTCAGGATTGATGAAAATATTTTTTACTTTATTTTCTACATTTTAGTCAGTTATATTTTTGGAATCGAACCCTTAATTTTGATACCCCACTCAATATAGTTCGTCAACTTTCATTTTTTCTTTGTCACATTATGGCGTCTGGTTGCCGCCATATTGTATTTTGATTACGATTGTTACGAGCTGGGTATGGGATAAATTATTTTACACCGATTAATTAACCAAATATCCTTTATTAACTTGAAAAATTTATTTACACAAACACTAATTCGCCAGCGATTCCGTTCGCACCCGTAGTCAAAAACAGACTGACTCACTCGCCGCCCGCCCGACCTATTTACACAGTCATAGAAGTTTCCAGAACATTGTCGAACTATCCCATAGTAGAGTATTCTAGAAACATCTATGAACTTCTACACAGTACTACAATGGAATATTCTCGAACGTAGTGGAAACTTCGACCACATTCTCGAACGTTCCAGTATAATACGGCGGACGTAACACTATCATGCCTTTAGTAGCACTCGCAAGATTGAGACGAACCAATTGACATAAAATATGAATTATCAAAATCGGCCCACGCGTTTGGTCTCTAAAGTGCCACAAAGGAACAAACATACATACATACATAGATACATAGGCTGATAAACACATTAGGCATAGTAGACGTAGGCAAGAAGACTGCCAAGCTCAAATGGGATCAGGCGGGTCACATCAGCAGTATGCACGATTACTACTGGGCAAAAGTTTCCACGTAATGGGTGCCTGAAAATGGACGGGTCTTTGTCCCAGCCGTGGGAGCATTAGAAGCTTTTTTTGTGGGTTGGGGAATCATCCAATGACATCTCCCGCTCTGGGTGGAGCGGGAGGGTGAGTCAGACTCTTACTGACTAAAACCCACCCCTGTTCCTTCCCTGCCTGAGTGCCCAGAGCTGCGGTAACTCATGTTAAGAATTTATCCGCTACCCCTAGGCATGCAGGCACCGGCCACGACGGGCCCCGTCAGTGGTGGCTGACACTCATCTCTTTGAGGCGCGCGTGGAACACTACGCGCCGTCGACTCACGGGCCTGGTGCTGATCGGACGTCGAGCTACCCATTGCTCGCCGTCCGCAGGCCCGGGTCTACGGTAGCCGGAGATCGTCTCGCGACTGCCTACGCCCAGTGCCTCTCCTGCGGTGGTAGCGGCCGGGGCCGTGAGGGCCACTCCGTTGAGCTTCCCTCACGCGTCCCGCCTCCGCCTTCGCGAGCATTAATGTTTCGCAGAAGGCGGAGACTGCTTCCCATTCCCTCTCGCTCCGTACCATGGCCTGAACCAGGGCCGGGCGCGAGAGGCCGCCGCCACCTATCGAGGATGCTGATTTTGCTGTAGGTAAGTGTTGTTTATAAAATTATTGGCTCACCTTTGTCTTTTTCTTTGGCATCTTTAGGCTCTTTTTCTTCTTTCGGTTTAGCCTCGTGGTCACCGCCACCAGTTGTGGGCCCCCTGAGGGTGGTACAAATTGGAAGGGCATAAGGACAATGGGCTGAATTGGTCTTTCAGATGTCATCTTTTCAGTTTCATAATTTTTTTCTTTTATTTTGTGATATTTATTGTAATTCAGCTTGTTATATAGTAGATAGTTATTGCATTTTAATACTAGATTGTAATTTATGTTTAAAATTTTGAATGCCCATGTGACGGCAGAGCATGGAGAATATTAACAAAACATGTATAACATCTATATTAAATTTGAGCAAAATATTTTTTGAGAGAGTTTTGCTCTTGCAAGATACATAATAAACCTGCGGTTTTGTAATTTTATGAGTTCGATTCAATTAAAGTTATTCAACAACAAGAGTAGGTTCATATCGCTGAAAACCAGCGCTGGGGCTCTGTCTCGCATAGGGTCACAGCATTAAACTGAGCGATGGCCGTTTTGCGTGGATGTGTTTTTCCCCAGCGTTTTCTTTTTTGTTGAGTTTCTCTTTCTTTTGCGTCATATTTACCGTAAATAAACGTATTATCTTTCTCTTTCTTTCTATTAGGAGGACCTATGCGCGTTTTGTATGGAGAATTTTAAAGAAGTTGCATTTTTCATACCTACTAACATTTTCTTTATTTAACAACTATGAACACATGTTTTAAAACTTTTATGCAATAATATTTAAAAACTAAGATAACTTAGGCCACTTAGATTAAGCAACTAAAATAAGTTTTGGCTAAGTTAAAACAAATCTAATGGTTATTTCTACTAACAAAAAGAGGAGTCATTTTTAAGGTATTATTTTTTGTTTATAAAACTATAAGTAATAAGGTTTTTTTTGCTATTGGCAGTTGTCTATGACGGTCATTATTCGATATAATATCAAGTCATTGATGAATATTTTAATTCAAAGTAGTGACGAGGTTCTCTATTTGTGAGAAAAAAACAATTTCATATGTAAGGAAGGACCCAATATATCATCCTAAATACTATACTAGGTAGCAATGAACTCTTCATATTTAAGTTTTAGTGGGTACCTACTCATCTCGTTTAATTTTATTTTAATTATTTTATTTGACATCTTCATATTTGACTGTTTTAGCATGTAGGTATTTAGCACTTTTTATTTGTATCCTCTGTTTATTAATTAGTTAGTAAATATAAATCAATATTTTTATTTTTTTATTTATTCATCAAAACAAGTTTCTTGTTACAAAACTTTACAAGGCACACCATTAGACCTCTGGGGTCTGTCTTAGTATTTTTATGCACCTTCTACATAATATATATTTACTGTTTATATATTTATGTATTATTTTTTTACTACAACTTGTTTCACTTAGTTCGTAGCTGTTACCTTCAAATGATCCGTCACAGACCTTTGAAAGGTTCATTTGAAAACCAGCGTCAGGCGGCTCCAGCCCGTTTGACATTATCGCTGAAATAGACCTTTTTAGCGCAGTCGTGAGGCACACACTTTGTTTGTTAAAATGTATTTTTTTTCTTCACTGTTATTTCTGTGTACCGTGCGTGTTTCGTATATTGTTGCTGAATAAATTTTATTCTATTCTTCTTTCTATTTTATATTCTATTCTAAATTTTATTAGGGCAGATGATTAGAGAGAGAGTTACAGTGGAGGGCAGAGTGAGACCCACACTTCGGTACCGATGTAGATATATAAAAAAATATTTCATAGTTGTTTATGTACCTATATCATCATCATCATCATCATCATCAGCCTTAATGTCCCCACTGCTGGGGCACAGGCCTCCTCTCTGTGAGAGGGATGCTTTTTTGGATAGTTAATATGTTTTAGTATTATTAGGTTCTTAAATAAAAAAAATGCCATGCATATTATGGCGTGCCCGTGTGTGTGTAATGCATGTGAGTGTGATGTGTGACAAGATACTCACTTTTTCTCCCCTTTCGGCATGATTTACGGAGACTGAATCAACAGATTGATCCCACATCAAAGTTAATCATAGATCGACATCGACGTTCCTTAGAAAATTACGTTTTTTTTTTTGTTTTTTTTTTTTTTTCTGTAAGCGTAAAACGCATAGTCAATGAAAATGAGAACAAAATCTAAAAATAGCTGTAGTAGGAACCTAATAATACTGTTTTCGGTTACCGGCAAAATAACAGTAATTTTAAAAGTATTCCTTGTAATTTATTCCATACTAGCTGCGCCCCGCGGTTTTACCCGCCTAGGCCGGAATAAAAGGTAGCCTATATGTTAATCCAGGCTATAAGCTATCTACATACTAAATTTCATCCAAATCGGTCCAGCCGTTTGAGCGTGAAGAAGTAACAAACATACACACTCACAAACTTTCACATTTATAATATTAGTAGGATATAATATTCCTTCTTTTTTTAGGGTTCCGTACCAAAATGGTAAAAAGGAACCCTTATGGTGCGACTCAGTCAGTCTGTCTGTACATCTATCACAGCTGGATATCTCAAGAACTACTTATGCTACAACTTGAAATTTGGAGTAGTTTTAGTTGTAAAAAAATACCTTACCTCCAAAGTTTGGTTAGAGAAAAATCTGAAATTATTGTATGTGATAGAAGTTTATGTAAAGATTACAGGAAAAATAAAACGATGTCTTTAAATAACATACTTTTTCAGATATCATCAACAAAAATTACATTAGTTCCACTATCGGTCAAGAGATGGCGCTGACCTAAAACTTCAATATTTTACACCGCAGTGTTAGAATTATCTAACGAATTAGTAGCTCATCCAAAATATTTAAATATGGTAGATGTTACGGAACCCTCGATCCGCTACAAGTGCTTCGACGTGTCTATCCTAGCTATTCAACTTTTTAAATTTCATCCAACCTGAAATTCTGGTTTGTCATGAGCTAAAAATTTTAATGTACCTACTAAAATAGCCTCATACCTACTAAAATAGGCTCTCATAATAGCCATGTGAAATAATTTTCTCGCAAACAGCATAAAAGTACCTTACCTTAGTATATTTTTTTGTTTTTTTTTTTCTTATTTGTTATAATTTACGGGAAAATATGCATCTCAACACATTACACCACATTTCAATATTTCGGAGTCCATGGATTGGCAAATTTTTTTTCGTATTTTGACTGTTCGATATTTTTGTGTTTTTAAATTTCGCGCCAATTACGTTTTTGAAACGTAGAGTTTTGATGTGCATAGATTTATTTAATTTTTCTAGAAGTCGGCCCGCGTTGATTTAGCATGGTGATTAATACTCGAACCTTCTCGGTATGAAGAGAGACCTTTGCCCTGCAAATGGGACAGGAATGAGGTGGTATAAAAAAGTAATTTACTGAATAGCACTTAAATGACGGAACAATAACAAAACGTACAATCACCTGATTTTCATTCATTAGCTTTGTGTTGCCATTAAGACAACTTTTCCTGTTTTACATGGTATGATTTTAATAATTCTTGACAAGCGATGAGTCTTTTCGACGTCTTTTAAAGCAATGGGTTTTGTTCTACAACCCAGCTGTTCCAATAGAGAAAGAATAAGCAGCTATAGTACTCTTTGATAAGCGGCCATCACAAAATCGTGCAACCGTTGTTTTAGATTACTTTTGTCAAGATCGCGTTTGACAACAAATTATCTGACCTAGATATTCGTTTCTTCGAAACCGTGATCATAATGTAAACTAAAATAAAATATTTAATTTATCATACATCTATACATAAGGAGCAAAGGAGGAAGAAGGAGGAAGAAGAAAAGTATTTGTAATTATGTAGTCATAAGAATCCGATAGTCGAATAATATTCTATCACTATGGTGATGAAAAATAACGGTGTTGTCAAAAATGTGTGCGATATAAAATATTGATGATATAATTCATAAAATACGTTGTACCTTTTATACTGTTTACTTTGCTTCCACAACTGCGTTCCTCCGCTACAAAAGCGTATTTTCTAAGAACAAGGTCATCGGTCTACCTTTTGGGAGGCAGTCTAACGCAATTACGATGTGTTAGTTATTAATTATCCCACAATTATTAAAATTAATAAATAATGTTTGATTAAAAACCTAAACGAGACATAAATTATGACTTGTTGACAACACGTGCTTGTATCAAAAAAGTTTCGTAATTCAAAATTGTTAAAGATCACGTCCACCAACTACCAGGTCGTAACTACCAGGTAGTAGATACTTTTTATTGGCCCGTTACATACTTACGTTTTGAGTCTATTTTCGGGTAAAATATTTCTGGAACGGCAACACTGTATATCACCTGTCGTACTCGTACTTTCCATAGTTAGTTTAGTTTCCATCATTCCATGCTCACATGCTAACTCATTCATTCGGAAAACCATAAAATTGACATCTGTCAAATCAATTTGTCATAAAAATTGTGAAATTCGTGATTTTTACGAATTATTTTTCTGTTTTTATTCTTAACAACTATTTAAACATGTCGGAAAACAAGGAAGTTGATAAATCTAACGTGGATCCTGAATTGGACGATTTGCTTGAAAGTAAGTGGGTTTTTTTTTATAAATTTTAATCATGGTTGCATTACACAACACCTAACCTCCGAGTAGTTTAAAACGTAAATATAATTGAATAATTAATTTGAAGGACTTTGAGACGCAAATTTAACGTGCAAGGTTGGAGAATAATCAGAGAGGCCGATAGCAATGTAATACCTAATAAACTGTCGTAATTTCATTACGATGTTTATTCTCTGTAATATGATAAATAAAACCTATTTAAGGAATGTGTGGAAATAAAAGACATGTTTGGCATCCCTTAATTCTTTATTGTTGATGTCAATTTGCTCAAATATTTGAAGTAGGACGTTATCAAAAAGGTATTGTGCCTTGGTTGGGGCTTCAAATAAAAATAACCTTTATTTAGAAACTTATAACTATTTTACAGTAAGTATTTTGTACATCAGACATTGTTTCTGTGTTTCTGGCAGAAATTTCTTTAGAAATAAGCACTACCTTTGTACTCGTATTTATTATGTTGTTTATTTATAGCTTGTCTCTGTGTGTACATAAATTGTTAAATAAATAAATAAATAATAGCGGTCAAACTTTTTGCGTTGGGGGTTAAAAAGCGAACATTTAAAAAACACAAAAGAGCTGATGATCTTGGAACAGCTGAACCAATTTTGATTTAAAACATGACTAAGAACCATCACTAGAAAACTTACTTTTAACATTTAAGACAAATGGTTTGTTGTGGGTACCACCACCACTGCTCACAAAACAGTGAAGCAAAACATTTTAGGAAAAACCGCATGTCCTTGGATAAATGTGGCCTGTCTACATCCACCAACCCAAATTAGGCCCGTGTGGTAGATTACAGCTCACACCTCCTCACAGAGAGGGGTTCTGTGACCAGTGGGAACATTTGATGACACGGTTGGCTGCTAAGCTGCATATCCCGGGTTGGATGCCCGCACGAAACAAATATTTGTATGGCCTACAGATAGTTGTTCTGGCTCTGGGTGTCTTGTGTATGTGAGTTTACATGTTTGTGAATGCACCCACAATACAGGAGTAATTCCTAGAGTGGGGCTTTAAAAAAAAAAAGAAATGGTGGTAAGCGATGATGTGGTCGAAGATGGAGCACGCTTGCCTAGAAGTAATCTATTAACTCTCGACTTAAAGACTCCTAGGTTGTAGCTATCAGGAAACACAGTCTCCGGCAAGGAATTCCACTCCTTAGCTGTATGTACAATGAATGTGTTCCCAAAACGTTTTGTGTGTGTGGGTGGGATGTCCACCGTGTACTGGTGGCGCACCACCGTACGTCTAGTGTTACGATGATGGAATGGGCTGCTGGAATTAGACTATGCAATTCCGACACACACTCCCCAAAATGCGAACGATAGATTTATATAATTGAGGTGGAGGGGTTCATGTTAAGAAGGTTTTATACATAAAATTATATTTAATACACTGTTATGATTACCCCTGTATTTAAAAATAGGTAAATTATACCTATTTTGTTTTTTAATCATCATCAGCCTTTTAATGTCCCCACTGCTGGGGCACAAGCCGTAATCCACCACGCGGGCCCAATGCGGGTTGGTGGATGTCACAAGTCTTCGAATTTTTGGTTCTAGGACATGCCGGTTTCCTCATGATGTTTTCCTTCACCGTTTTGAGAGCAGTGGTGATGAAATAATTTACACAAAGTAAAGAGCCTGCCTGGGTTTGAACTCACGACCTACAACTTGTAAGTCGCGGCCAATACCACTGGGCCACCACTGCTCTTTAATCAGTTTTCTTAATCAGTGTTTTAAATTATAAAATCTATATCTATCTGGTACTCTGGTTTCCGCACTCAGTCTACGCACAGGTGGACCATTGTGCGTGACCCGTAGCAGCTATTGCTCCAACCAATCCACCACACAGCAGATTAGGTCTCCAAATTAATTCAGAGCGTCTATGAGGGAATTCACTCCTGCTGTCATAAAATATTATGAGGAATCCAGCATATCCTAGACCCCAACATTTGCAGACATGAACATCCACCATCCCACACTGGGCCCATGCGGTAGTTGTGTTATGGTCTCACAGAGAGGTCTGGTTCAATCTCAATTTAGGCACTATGCAGTACATTGCTGCTTTGATGTTTAGGAAATAAAAATGTACCACGTAGTGCCTTTTATAATCGATGTCCACCGAGCAAAGCAGCAATGTACTGCATAGTGCCTATCAAATTGATGACAACTGAGTTAGCGAATACACCTGCTGGCTTACTATGTATACTACTGAAGAAGAAGTTCTGGAGTGGCGACCACGTACCGGAAGACGCAACATTGGAAGGTCTCCAACAAGCTTGACCGGTGACCTAGTGAGGGTTGTGGGTGGGCGATGGATGCGAGACGCACTGAACAGGTCGTTGTAGCGACACTTGGGACGGCTTCGCCTTCGTGAAATTAGTACTTCCCTCATTATAAATTATAGCCTATGTGCTATTCCAGACTATAATCTATCTCTGTGTCAAATTTCATCCAGATCCGTTCAGCTGTTCTGGCGTGATTGAATAACAAACATACATTCATCCAAACTTTCTCATTTATAATATAAATAGGATAAAGTGCTCATAGTAAGCAAAACTAGACATTTAACGCAATTCTATGTTGCTATGCGCTAAGCAAATAATAAGTTTTCTAAAATTAAGACAAATTAAATATCTTGTTGTCTAATGATGGAATGGGCTTGGCTGTCTGCATTAAGGCTCAACTACACCTTCCGATGTCAAGGGACCCAATTTAAGAACAATCTAACTAGGAAGTAGGAAGCTAGCGATTACACTATCCTAAATTGGACTCCTAAATCGGCAGTGTTGCCAACTCTTACAAATTCAAGCCCCTAGACAGAATATCAAAAGTCACTAGAAAGTCTCTAAAACTGATTCTATCAGGAGCGGACCAAAAAAGAAAAAGAGCAGACACAGATTTTTTTTTTCTGGGAGTGGGACTTTGGGTAATTTTATTTTATTTTAAACACCTATAAAAATGCTAATAGCTTTGTAGCGTCAAAGTCTCTAAATTGGCAACACTTTGCTTTAAATCGTGGTGATGCGATTACACTATCCTAAATCGTACACAATTTAGGAAGTCAAATCGGGGCTTTTCAATCTCACTAAATCGGACACTAACTGCTCTAACTGCTATTACACCTTCCTGTTTCCTAAATTGGGTCCCTTGAAATCGGAAGGTGTAATTGAGCTTTTATAATTGCACAGTTAATTATAATGCATACTAGTGTGTGTGCAGTGTTTGCCTAGTCTTAGTGAAAACATGCATATTAGTTGCAGCATTTTAGTGTTGAATTACACTAAAATGCTGCAGTTTTTTTTTACTTGCTTTTAAGGTTCCGTACCCGAAGGGTTCAAACGGAGCCTTAAGACATATTACACCGTGCGGCCACCGAGCCTCGGCCGTGTCCCGGCCGGGGCACGTCCACCGAGCTAGTCATTCATGCTACACCGGGCTGTCACCGTGCCGCCACCGGGCCCCGGCCGGGGCACGGCCAAGCATGGATCAGTTCATACAAAAAGTATACTATAGATATTTGACCGTGAAATTGTTTGACCGGCAATTGTTTCCCGGCCGGGGCACGGCCGTGACACGTCCGAGCCCGGTGCACACGTTCATGTTACACCGTGTTGCCACCGGGCCAAGCCCTGGCCGTGCCCCGTCCGTGCCTCGGCCGTGCCCCGGCCGGGGCACGGCCGCGGCCCTGTCTAGCATGAATCACTTCATACAAAATGTATGCAACAATCATTGACCGTGCCCCGGCCGTGCCACGGACGGGGCACGGCCCGGTGGCGACACGGTGTAACGTGAATCATCCTTTATTGCTGTCACTCACGTGTTCGTCTGTCCTTCTGTTCTTCGTCTGTCACACAAGTTTTACTGTCTTCAAATTTTCATAGTATAAGCATCTTGTCGACACAAAGTCCATACAAATAGTCAAAATAAATTTGTTACGGAACCCTAAACGTGCGAAGACCGACACGCACTCGCCGGCTTTTTTATTTTTATTTAGGCTGAACTGTCCCACTCCTGGGCAAAGACACATTATTTCCACTTCTCTCTGAGCTGTGCTTCTTCACGCCAATTCGCCAGGAAGCCATCAAACCAGGAGTCCAGCAATCTTCTCCTCGGTCTACCGCGACCCCGTCTAGCTGTGTCATCTTGCGATATACGGACAGCTTTGACGGCATCCCACAGACATGACCTGTCCAGTCCTAATTCAGTCCAGCTTTTACAGTCAATGAATTTAAGGCGCTATTTAATAATTATCTAATTCATCATCATTCTCCTGCCCTTATCCCAATTTATTTGGGGTCGGCGCAACATGTATTTTTCTTCCATACTCCTCTATTAGTCGTCATCTCTGTAGTCACCCCCTTTTTACTGTTTTTACCCATATCCTCTTTCACACAGTCCAACCATCGTTTCTTTGGCCTTCCCCTACTCTTATAGCCATCCACATCTATACACAAGACTTTCCTCACGACATTTTCTTCATTCCTCCGCATCACATGCCCATACCACGACAACCGATTTCCACACAACTTTTCAGTCAGCGGTGCCACTTTCAGACTTCCTCTTATATACTCATTCCTAATTCTATCCATGCGCGTAACACCACACATCGCTCTTAGCATTCTCATCTCAGCTACAATATATAATTATCTAATTATTATACATAAAACAACAGTTACTAAAATATGAATAATTAAATGATCTTTAAAATGGTGAAGGTTTCATAGAAATACGCTTTATAGTTTTTGCGTGATTCTCAATTTTGTATCCGCGTTAGACATAACTTTACAAATTAATTACACTATGTTATAAAAATATTATTTCAAATATTTACATATCAAATTACGACGGAAATTGTCTACAGTAACATATATTTTTTTCAAAGAAATAAGACTAGTCGTTTAGACGTGATGTTCAATTTAAAAAAACTTTTCTACAAAAAAATAGAACCGACTTCCAAAAAAAGTGCAAAATAACTTTAATTTCGGAAGTCGGTGTTCTTGTTTTGTGTCTTCGTTTTTTGACACCGACTTCCGAAATTAAAGTTATTTTGCACTTTTTTTGGAAGTCGGTTCTATTTTTTTGTAGAAAAGTTTTTTATTTTTCACTTTTTAGTTGTGGTTCCCCATTAAACTGTGTTAACAATTCATAAACATACGATAGCAGCAATCGCGGTTGATTTGCTGTCAATTTTTGAAGAGTTCCGTTGTCTGTCTCCGAAACCCATCATCAGATCTTTTTGAAATTTAAATGGGACCATTTCGGAATAAACCCCTTTCGAACAAAAAAAGAATTTTGCAAATCCGTCAATATATGACGGAGTTATGCCCGAACATACATAAAAAAAAAAAAAAAAAAAAAAAAATAATAATAATATACAAACATCCGAATTGATAACCTCCTCCTTTTTCGAAGTCGGTTAAAAATCATTAGAAGTCGTATAACTGCGGACTAAATACTTTTCTTTCCACTTTCCAGGCGCCCTCCAAGACATGACGAAGAAGCAGGAGTCAGCCGGCCCCGCAGCCGAGGGCTCCAGCGAGCTTCCGTCCAACATGTGGAGCGAGGAATTTATCAAGGAAGCCGCTGCACAGTTCGAGAACAACATGTCAGCTATACTCAGCAGCTTTAGCGGAGTGCCTGGTAAGTTAAACAGGAGCTTGCATGGTTTTTTTATAATAAACAGCTCGAGGAGACGATTTAAAAAATATAACTCACTAAATGATAGGATTTTTGAAGTTATACTTCTTTTGGCGCGTTAGGGAAAAATTATGAGTAAATTTTTACGATGCGCGCGCTCACCGTCACATAAAACCGACACCCTGAAGTTAGCTAGTACCGACACCCTTTTTTTTTGGCCGGGTGGGAAATCATCCAATGACATCGCCCGCTCTAGGTGGAACGGGAGGGCGTGTCACACTCTTACTGACTAAAACCCACCCCTGTTCCTTCCCTGCCCTGAATGCCCAGGGGCGCGGTAACTCTGTTAAGAATTTATCCGCTACCCCTAGGCATGCAGGCACCGGCCACGATGGGCCCCGTCAGTGGTGGCTGACTCTTGTTCGTCTTGCGTGGAACATTACGCATTGTCGACTCTCGGGCCTGGTGCTGATCGGACGGCGAGCTACCCACTGCTCGCCGTCCGCAGGGTCTGTGGTTCATAAAGAATGATTGTTTTCCTTTTGTAAACTTTGTGACAGTTTAGTTTTTTTATCTTGTTATGCCAAAAAGTATAACTTCTTACGTGCGTACATAAGTACACACACACTTTCTTTTTTTTACAATTTTCAAAAAACTCAACTAACAATTAGAACTGAAATGTTCCAAACAAGTTGCAACAACATTTGTTGTTGTTTTTAGGGTTCCTTACCCAAAGGGTCCAAACGGAGCCCTATTGTTGTCACTCACGTGTCCGTCTGTCGTTTGTCCGTCCGTCGTCTGTCACAAAATTTTGTTACGAAGAATTTTTTAACTTCCCATTGACCTATGAACTTGAAATTTGGTGATAAAGTTTATTATTACGTATACTTTACTAATAAATACCAATATTTGGTACAGAATTTGGTAAACTTATTTACGAACGCTTAACTTGGGGAGTAAGCTGGTGAATGTGTGACGAGAGCGTTACGAAAAGTGTGATCGAGCGAGGTGAACGGAAGACCAGGAGCTAAAAAATTTTACTTCAGTCTTCAGTGTGGTCTAAAGCACACTCGTTTTTTTTTTGTTTTAGTCTTCCAGCTTATTAAAATCATATTTCTTTAATAACAATACTTTATTTTGTTTTCAGAGGACCAGATCACACAAGAACAGATTGCACAGACGTTCTCAAAAATGGCAGGTACGCACTACGTGAGCTATACCACAGATAATATAATACTTGCGTACAGATGCCTCATCCCATACAAAGAAACGTACCACCGTACCTACGGGTTTTCGTCTGGCACAAGCAACTTTTGATCTTGGTTCGGGCCCGTCCTCTACACCTCGCTAGATGGTGTTAGCAGCGACGGCTTGCAAGCTGAATGAATTTACTTAAAGTCTCACCAATATTTTCTCACACATTGAGGAATTATTTTATAGTATTTTTGGCACTTCATAGCAGTTTTACTGTATCAAAATGTGTCACTATTCAAATTTTAAAGAGGCGAATGAATATCCTCTAAAACTTCAAACAGCGCCATCTATTGGTACAAGAAATATAGATGTCTAAGGATTCGTTCCAATAATCGTCTAAATTTGATTTACAAGCCAATTATTCCACAATTTTATGGTTAGGACAGTTTATTATATAAGAAAATACAGTTTTTACCATATGTAGTTTCAAAATATTAATATTACTTATACTTCAATAAGAAATCGATGCATATTACGCTACCTATTGAGATTTATTTGAACTAATTTTTCTTTGTTCGAGATGAGAACCCGTGGCTATACGTACAACTCGTACATTTTGAATCACGTTTTGTCCTTTTTATTTAAATTTAACAATTCGATTGTGATGAAAATAAAATAAACGCAACTGTAACAGTGATACAAACGCGTTCATTCGAGCCAAGTGTCAAGTTAACTCGACTGAAACTCGCGTTCTATTAGGTCGATGGCTCTGAGCTGAAGGTTGTGACAGAGACCTAAAATCTAACTGTCTCGTAGACTAGTAGGGCTTGTTTTTGGAACGAAGTTCCTTATCGCGCGTTGTGAAAGGGGGCTAGACGGAAAAAATTCTTACGAAAAGTTGTCACGACACTAATGAGGCTGTCCATCCAAAAAGATTGTGTTGGAAAAAAAATCTAATAAAAACTTCTTGTATTTTTGGTGGGTAGGTACAAAGTATGCAAGCAGATCAAGCATTATCTAATGCTGAGCTGAGCTGAGCTGAGCTTAGCTGAGCTGATCTGAGCTGAGCTGAGCTGAGCTGAGCTGAGCTGTGCTGAGCTTAGCTGATCTGAGCTGAGCTGCGATGAGATGAGATGAGATGATGAAGTATAACTTCTTACGTGCGTGCGTGTGTGCGTAGTTAATAATAAAAAAAAAAATTAAAAAAAAATAAAATTATATTACAATTCCTTCACTAATTAATCGAAAGGAACTTCGTTCCTTCCGGGTGTCCCTTGACACCTCTCAAGTTTTTTTAATTTGTTGTAGACAGAAGCGGATTGCCTAGTATACTGTCTTTTTGCGTATGTCGTTTTAACTGAGACTTCCGGTGCGACAAGATATTTCCTTCTTTTTTTTTTTTTGAAGGGTGGGAAATTATCCAATGACTTCTGAGCGGGAGCTCTAAGCAGAGCGGGAGGGCGTGTCAGACCTTTTCTGACTAAAACCCACCCTTGTTCCTTCAGTTACCTGTGCCAAGAGCCGCGGTAACTATCTTTCGAATTTATCCGCGACCACAGGTAGGCATCGGTCCTATGGGGCGCCCTCAGGTACTGCTGACATCTCTTTGAGGCGCGCGTGGAACACTACGCGCCGTCGATTCGGGCCTGATCGGACGGCGAGCTACCCATTACTCGCCGTCCGCAAGCCTGCGCATATGGTGACCGGGAATCGGCTTGCGACTCCCGACGCCCAGGGCGTCTCCTGCGGCGTCTGGAGGCGTGAAAGCGTGAGGTTTGCCTTTCCTTCACGCGTCGCGCCTCCTCCGCGAGCATTACCGCTTTTTTTATTGTTGATAGGCACGCGTTTGACCACTATCGCGATGATAGTGGTCAAACCTAGGCTTACACATTGAGAGTACCCTGAACTGGCGTTCTCAAGTTGCTAGTGTCAGTCAGAAAGTTACGGGAACGCTGCGGGCTTTGTATCGTTTGAAAAACTTTTTGCCATCGAACACGAAGAAAATGCTTGTGCAGACCCTAATTTTTCCTATTATCGATTATGGTGACGTGTGCTACTATGACCTGACTGCAGATCTCCTTAACAAACTTGACCGTCTTCTTAATTACTGCATTCGATTTGTTTTCAATCTGCGCAAATATGACCATGTCTCTGCGCATCGGTCGCTTCTTAATTGGTTGCCCATACGCCAGCGTAGAGAGCAAAGGGCGCTTACCACCTTGCACTCGTTTCTTTTCTCTCCAAATTCTCCTAGTTATCTAGCCCCTCACTTTTTATACATTTGCGCCAACCACAATAGAAATCTACGGTCATCGCATAACCGTCTTCTTTTATGTCCCACTCACCGTACTGACTTTCTTCACTGTTCTTTCTTCGTTCAGTCTATCTCTCTGTGGAATGCGCTCCCCCAAGAAATCAGGATGGTAACTAACCGATTAACCTTCAAAATTAAAGTTCGCGAACACATTTGTAAAAAGTTGGCAGTAGTATCCTCACAGCGTTAATTCTTTTTCCAATCATCTATTTGTACCTATGTTGTTGGCTATGTATATTTGTGTATTAAGTTTATTCATATGAGTATATATTTTATTTGTAGTTTACATATGTATTTATGTTCCTTTGCATTTAAATAAAGATGCCCTGTTTTTTTTGTTTTTTTCCTTATGGCACCTACCACTATTTGTTTCTGCATCACCCTAAGGTTGACTGGTAGAAAATGCCTGAGGCATTAAGTCCGCCTCTGTACTTGTATGTGCGTGAAGTGTTAAATAAATAAAATGATGTGGTCGAAGATGGAGCACGCTTGCCTAGAAGTAACATAAATTCACTCTTGACTTAAAGACTCCCTGGTTGTAGCTATCAGGAAACACAGACTCCGGTAGGGAATGCATGCAATCATGCTTCGCAGAAGGAGGTGACAACTTCCCATGCCCTCTCGCTCCGTACCTATAAATGTAGATAAATGTGATACTTTATATATCGGTAGTGTCCGACCGAAGGTTCAGTTTCGGCAAAAAAACTGGTTAAAACTGGTTCCAGCTCTAGTTTCGATTTCGGCCAAAAAGTGGCCGAATATTCGGCTCGACCGAAACTTGCGTCTTTGAGCTGAAGGATGTGATAGAGACCTATAAACTGACTGCCCCGTAGGTAGGTAGGGCTGCTTTTTAGGGTTCCGTAGTCAACAAGGAACCCTTATAATTTCGGCTTGTCTGTCCGTAGCTTAGCTCAGAGACTTAGTACTAGAAAGCTATAATTTGGCATGGATATACATATTAATCACGCCGACAAAGTGGTAAAATTGCAAGGCTGGATTTTCTTTACTCACCGACTGACCCAGTGGTAAAGCCAGCTTTAGACTTAATGGGCTTATTCGAATGAGGAATGATTGAAATTAAAAGTCAAACAGCTTGGTCTTCTCACTTCACTTTAATTTAGTAGCACACAGTCTCACAAGTTCCTTGGAATGATGATTTCACAATCAAATGTTCACAACTTACATTTGATGGGGATTAAGTTACCCAGTCACTTATAGATCTGCAATCCAGATAGTATCTCCGCATTCAGTATCGTTGTTGTGGTTATATATCCAATAACATCCATTAACACGTGGACGCGTGTGTTCGGAACCAATGTTGCCACTGCTTTGTTCTTCCAGTTATCTCATCATGCAATAGTGGTGACATTCCAATAAATTCAAATGTTTATTACTCAACACAGTACATAATCATACATTTCCAGATGTCATGTGAATGCGCAGTTCTCTGTGCAATTCAGGCACGCAAAATTCACGTTAAAATTAAAATTATATCATGGATTCCAATTAATACGCTATACAATTTCATAAGTTACAATAATACCTTGTATGTATGTATGTATGTATGTCGGGCTGGTTTCCGCAACTCCACGCCCAAGGCGCGTATTTTGCGTACAGGTGGGACTGCATTGTCATTCGATCCACCCCAGCTCCTCGAGGAAGGCCAGCAGCACCCTGGTGTTACTGACCATCTCGCTTAGGTTACCTGGATGTCCGAAGTGTTTTGCCCTGTATGCAGCGACTACTGGGCAGCTTAGCAGCAGATGAGCCGCTGTCTCGTCCTCCTCCATGCAGGCTCTGCAGAGTGGACTGTCTGTGACTCCTATGACAGAGAGATGCTTATTAAAAGACCCATGGCCAGTTGTAACGGCCGTGACTTTCCGCAACTGAAGTTTGGTCAGTCGTAGGGCTTGCTTTGTGAAGCGGTCATTGATGGAGGGGAGCGCCTCCTTGGCCTGCCTACACTCCCTATGATCAGCCCATAGCTTGTTGTGTTGATCTCTGGTGCGTTTCCTTACCAGATTGCGTAAGAATCCAAAGGGGAGAGGCACAATGGGTTCAGGTCCTATCGCTGCCATGCTCGACCCCCTTCTGGCGAGTTCGTCCGCTGCATCGTTGCCACGGGAATCGCTGTGTCCTTTAATCCATTGAATGGTTACTTTGTTGTGTTTACCTACCTGATTTAGGCGTTGGTGACACTCGTATATCAGCCCAGAGTTAACTGTTTGGCTGTTTAGCGCTTGCAGGACTGCCATGCTGTCCGAAAGTATACGTACCGAGTGGTCCTTAACATCCCTAGCTAGGATGGCTGAGGCTGCCAGGGAAATTCCCAAGCACTCTGCTTGGAAGACTGTATTATGGACCCCCAGTGGTGTGGCTATATGGATGTTGAGGTCCTCCGAGAAGATCCCCGCGCCCGTGCCATTACCTGTTTTGGATCCATCAGTGAAGATCCGCAGTTCTGCGGGGCATAGCCCCTCACAGCGGTGGTCCTCATGCAGTTGGATTTTGTATTTTTTGTCAAAGACAAATTGTTTGGGTATCCGGTCGTTGATTGCTCTAGTTATTGGGAAGTCGTTGTTTAGTCCCATGAGCAGAGCGGTGTGTTGAGTTTCTCTCTTACCCCAGAGATCCAGTGTTTTAAGGCGTACCGCGGCCATCGTCGCCTCCTGCTGAATAAACAGATGAAGCGGCGGGAGGCCCAGCATGGCTTCAAGCGCTGCCGTTGGAGTGGTCCTCATGCAGCCTGTGGTTGCCATGCAGGCCAGCCTTTGCATGTGTTGTAGTTTGTTTACGGCTGTGACTAGCTTGGTGCGGGGCCACCACACCACGGCACCATAGGTGATCATGGGCCGAATTACTGCGCTATACAGCCAGAGTATAATTTTGGGAGATAGGCCCCACCTCTTACCTATCATTTTCCTACATTGCCAAAAGGTGATGCAGGCCCTGCTTAGTTTATTGTCTAGATGAACACTCCAGTTTAACTTACTGTCTAAAGTGACCCCTAGGTATTTGACTTCGTTAGATAACTGGAGTTCTGTATTGAATAGCTTAGGCAGGCTAAAGCGGCCCAGCGCTCGTTTTTGGGTGAACATGACTAACTCAGTTTTGATGGGGTTTACTGATAAATCATACTCCCTGCACCATCGTTCCACGATGCGTAGCGCTTGTTGAGTGAGGTTGCAGATCGTTCCAGTCATCTTCCCAGGTACGAGGATTGCGAGGTCGTCTGCATAACCTATTGTGTAGTAACGGTTCGCGTTGAGCTTGGTAATCAGGTCATTGATTACCAGATTCCATAAGAGGGGTGAGATAACACCACCTTGTGGGCAGCCCCGGGCTATCAGGGCCAGCTGTTGTTCTTCCTCAAGGCGAATAACACGTTTGCTTAGCATGTTGGTAATCCAGTCAATTAATACCTGTTCTACACCATGCCTTGTGAGGGCGGCACCAATGCTGGAGAAGTTTGTCTTGTCGAAGGCTCCTTCGAAGTCTATGAACGTGCCCAGGCAGGTACCTTTCTGGTGAATCGCTTCTTTCAATAATACCTTACACAATATCATAAATTCCAATTATTACCCAATGAAATGTCATAAATTCCAATTAGTGCCCTATCTAATCCAAAAACATTATTAATACCCTATACAATGTCATAAATTCAGATTAATAAATTATAAAAGGTCAAAAATGCAAATTAATATGTTGTAACATGTCATAAATACAAAATAATACCATATACAATAGGTAGTGATTATTATGTGGAGACATAATAAGAAATATAATAAGGCATATTAAGGATATACTTACTAGGAACCCTGTCGAAAGAAAAGCATGGTAAGATTCGTCAATGTACATATCATACAACATAATTGTGCTAAATAAGATGATTGCATATATCAGCACCAATACATGGTGTATTTGAACCTAACGCTGGTCCCTCTACGTATACGACTCATTGTTATGTCTTTTTAATTACTTTCCCAATTTAGATAATTTGGGTGTGCCCCTTTCAAGTCCCAATTCAGAAAAAGAAAGGTTACCTTGAGAAATAACGTTTCGTTACGCCATCAAGACTCTACATGTCAGATTGACATGAATCGGATCGTGCAAATTTAATTAAACCAATTTATTATGGAATCGAAGAATTGGTGAACCGGATTGATTGATTTCCTGTTGTAATGGTGCGTTTACTCTCGGCTAGATGACACTGTAATCCTCACATTATAATAAGTAATAAATTTTTTAATTGTTACAAAATTAAATCATGTAAAAAAAGATTTTGTACAAGTAAAGTGGGAACTTTTTTTTCTCGACACGACACCCCACACTTCCATAGGCCATTCAAAAATATTACGGGTCTGTGAAAACAGTTTTTTTGAATCAGGGATCCGTTTGCGTAAAATTAGGTTGCTAATTTTTGTTAGAGTCAAGTGTCCACCCCTCCCTTGCCAGCTAAATGGTTGCTTTTGCATATGTAAAAAAAACACGGTGGTATATATAACGAAATTAAAAGGAAAACTATCACAGCTACGTTAGATCTCTTAGTTTTAGAGTAATAGTCGTCCAACTTATAAAATGTTTCTACTTGTTAAATTTCTTACAAAATACCTTGGAAAAAAATTACTTAGGTGAAGTGCGGTCTTGCGCGTGGCCCGAAACGCACTTGGTCGGTATTTCAATGGTCTGATAACTTTTCAAAAGATTTTTTTTTTTTTGCTTGTTCTTGTGTTTCCACGTGGGATTCTTTTTTGGTTTCTGTCGAAACGGTTCAGTTTCGACTAAAAATCGTGTTTCGGTCGGACACTGTAAATTGGCAATCTATCGACGAAAAACGCCAGTATCAACGATGCTTGAAATGCAAATTTTTAATTTATAACATTAATTTATTTTCATCTACGGAAAGACCTCATAACAGATTGCTGGTGTCAAAATTAACGTTTTTTTATAAGACTGTAGAATTAGCTGACTGAAATATGAAGCAAGAGTAAATACTCTTGCTTCATACTTCAGCTTCCACAAACGCTCCTTCTTCGCTTCTTCTTCAGCTTCTTTTGCTTCTACTTATCGTTATTGAGTCAATAACGATAAGTACTCTTGCCTTATACTTACGTACGTCTCTTACGTACATACGTCTTCTATCGGTATAGAGCTAAGGTTCAATAACGATAAGTACTCTTGCCTCATACTTGCATAGTCAACCGTTGTATAAGTAAGCTTCCCCCACAGAGGCCGCAGCGCACGTGCTGAAGCCGGAGGACGCCCCCGCCGCGCTGCCTGCTGACGCCGACCCCGAGGTCGTGCTGGACAATGTGGACGAGGTGAGCACGACTGTTCTATAAGAAAACCCCCCCACAGAGGCCGCAGCGCACGTGCTGACGCCGACCCCGAGGTCGTGCTGGACAATGTGGACGAGGTGAGCACGACTGTTCTATAAGAACACCCCCCCACAGAGGCCGCAGCGCACGTGCTGACGCCGACCCCGAGGTCGTGCTGGACAATGTGGACGAGGTGAGCACGACTGTTCTATAAGAACACCCCCCCACAGAGGCCGCAGCGCACGTGCTGACGCCGACCCCGAGGTCGTGCTGGACAATGTGGACGAGGTGAGCACGACTGTTCTATAAGAACACCCCCCCACAGAGGCCGCAGCGCACGTGCTGACGCCGACCCCGAGGTCGTGCTGGACAATGTGGACGAGGTGAGCACGACTGTTCTATAAGAACACCCCCCCACAGAGGCCGCAGCGCACGTGCTGACGCCGACCCCGAGGTCGTGCTGGACAATGTGGACGAGGTGAGCACGACTGTTCTATAAGAACACCCCCCCACAGAGGCCGCAGCGCACGTGCTGACGCCGACCCCGAGGTCGTGCTGGACAATGTGGACGAGGTGAGCACGACTGTTCTATAAGAACACCCCCCCACAGAGGCCGCAGCGCACGTGCTGACGCCGACCCCGAGGTCGTGCTGGACAATGTGGACGAGGTGAGCACGACTGTTCTATAAGAACACCCCCCCACAGAGGCCGCAGCGCACGTGCTGACGCCGACCCCGAGGTCGTGCTGGACAATGTGGACGAGGTGAGCACGACTGTTCTATAAGAACACCCCCCCACAGAGGCCGCAGCGCACGTGCTGACGCCGACCCCGAGGTCGTGCTGGACAATGTGGACGAGGTGAGCACGACTGTTCTATAAGAACACCCCCCCACAGAGGCCGCAGCGCACGTGCTGACGCCGACCCCGAGGTCGTGCTGGACAATGTGGACGAGGTGAGCACGACTGTTCTATAAGAACACCCCCCCACAGAGGCCGCAGCGCACGTGCTGACGCCGACCCCGAGGTCGTGCTGGACAATGTGGACGAGGTGAGCACGACTGTTCTATAAGAACACCCCCCCACAGAGGCCGCAGCGCACGTGCTGACGCCGACCCCGAGGTCGTGCTGGACAATGTGGACGAGGTGAGCACGACTGTTCTATAAGAACACCCCCCCACAGAGGCCGCAGCGCACGTGCTGACGCCGACCCCGAGGTCGTGCTGGACAATGTGGACGAGGTGAGCACGACTGTTCTATAAGAACACCCCCCCACAGAGGCCGCAGCGCACGTGCTGACGCCGACCCCGAGGTCGTGCTGGACAATGTGGACGAGGTGAGCACGACTGTTCTATAAGAACACCCCCCCACAGAGGCCGCAGCGCACGTGCTGACGCCGACCCCGAGGTCGTGCTGGACAATGTGGACGAGGTGAGCACGACTGTTCTATAAGAACACCCCCCCACAGAGGCCGCAGCGCACGTGCTGACGCCGACCCCGAGGTCGTGCTGGACAATGTGGACGAGGTGAGCACGACTGTTCTATAAGAACACCCCCCCACAGAGGCCGCAGCGCACGTGCTGACGCCGACCCCGAGGTCGTGCTGGACAATGTGGACGAGGTGAGCACGACTGTTCTATAAGAACACCCCCCCACAGAGGCCGCAGCGCACGTGCTGACGCCGACCCCGAGGTCGTGCTGGACAATGTGGACGAGGTGAGCACGACTGTTCTATAAGAACACCCCCCCACAGAGGCCGCAGCGCACGTGCTGGAGCCGGAGCACGACTATCTTCTTATCTCGTTTCGGTACATGGGTGGACAGTTTTGTATAGGTTTGGTGTATGTCTCTTATTGGCACGAGTTGGTTGAGTGTCTCATGTTAGTTCCGAATTGATAAATGATTTTTATTTTGTTAATCTATAATAATATTATGAAAAGTTAAAATTTGTAAGTTTGTTTGTAGGAAATAATCTCTGGAACGACTGAACCGATTTTAAAATTCTTTCAACAGTAGAAAATTACGTTATTTGTAGATGCTATAGGCTATAAATATTTTCGAAATCCACGCAGAAAAAGTCGCAGGCGAGGTACTAGTATGTTATAAATACCACTTTTACACGTCAATATTTTTTGTTAGTTTAAGCCAGATGAGGCCAGAGGCGAGGTCAGATGAGGCACGGTTGACCTCGATAAATTTACAAGAAAAACTAGCCGCCTGGAAAACGGAACAAGATAGCAATATGTCTAAATTTTTGGCAGAGCAGACTTCTATAATGACCAAATTGGCTTCCGATATTAGTGAAATTAAGGCTCAAAATGTCCAGATACAGTCTTCTAATGCGGAGTTTCGGAAATCAAATGAAGAAATGATGCAGTCTATCGTCTTCATGAACAAGAAATTTGAAGATATGAAGAAGGAGGTGGAAGAATTAAGAAAAGAACGCCAGGAACAACACAAATATATTCAAAGTTTGGAACAAAAGATTTCAGATCTTCAGCGAATATCTCGAGGGTCGGGCGTTGAACTTCGTAATATACCGCCGGATAGTTCGGAAAATATAGATAGTTTGACCAAAACCGTATGCACCATCGGCGAACTTGTTGGATTGCGCATAGCGGAAACTGATTTCCGCGACATACACCGTCTACCAGGAAAGCTAACCACTTCAAACACCCCGCGCCCCATATTAGCTGAATTTACCTCAGTAAAAACGAAGCAAGCACTTTTGTCAGCTGTCCGCACGTATAACAAAGGAAAAAGTAAAGAAAATAAGCTAAACACGAAACTTCTTGGAATGCCGGGCGAACGGAAACCGGTGTACATCGAAGAGCAACTTTCCGCCAGTACCAAGAAACTATTCTACCAGGCTCGAGAATTCGCTAAACAAAACTCGTACAAATACTGCTGGACCTCAAATGGTAACATTTTTTTACGCAAATCAGAAGGTGACAAACAACAATTAATAAACTCCGAAAAATGTCTCCAGGTACCCGACAGTAATAACCTGTGACTAACCATGCTTAACTACGCAACATATTTTTCCTATTTGTATAATTATTCCACAACAACAACAATCTTTCACATCACTCAACACACGCACAAAATTCCAACACACACAAAAAAGCAAAGTAATTACTACTTACTAGCACATAGCTCTCTCATAAACTTTCAGTCACCTTATGTCAAAGAATATTTTAGTATAACCTACATATATCAATGGCTAACATCACTAACATAAACAATGACCTCGACCAAATCTGCGTAGGAGATGCGTCTATCTGCAGCCCTGATAATTGCAAAAAATATGTAAAACATTTTGACACAAACAATATAAATCTTTTACACATAAATATACGCAGTATAAATAAAAACTTTGATTCACTACAAGTATTATTGAGCCGAACTGATATAAATCAAGACATCATAATACTGACCGAATGCTGGCTCAGTAAAACAAATAATTTACCTAAACTGGATGGTTTTCAATCGTACTGTACAAAAATAAATTCAAATCAAAATGACGGCGTAGTTTTCTATATAAAAGAAGACCTAAACGGTACAGTGTGGGAACCGGACTTTGAGTGTGGAAATTGCCTGGTGTGTCAATTGGATAACAAACTGGCAGTGGTGGCAGTCTATCGCTCGCCCTCATACGATTCTAAAGAAAATCATGATAACTTTCTACTAAGTCTAAATAACGTCTACAACAAAATGCCCTCGCTTCCTAATATCGCTCTTGTTGGGGATCTTAACATAGATATAAGTCAAGATAACAGAAACCAGCGAAGCCTGGATTATTTATTGCTTAATGCCTCTCACGGTCTTCTGCCTACCCACTTATTCCCTACCCGGTTAGACAATTGCCTAGATCACACACTCCTAAAAACCTACTTACCCGTAAGCACACTTGTGCTGGACACCCACATTACCGACCATAGACCCACTCTTTTATCTATTGCTGACCCCAAACTTGTGCGTAAGTTACGCCACACTACCACCCGTATAAATCATGACGCTATTGTGCAAAATCTACAAAACACGGACTTTTCAGATATTTATGAAACCACCGATCCAAATGTATCCATGAATAAATTCATCACTATAATCACATCTACAATATCTAATAACTCAGTACAAATTAAAATCCCCAGACGCAAACGAACTATAAAACCGTGGATAACTCCAGGTCTTCTGAAATGCATGAAAAACCGTGATAAACTTCATATTAAGTCCAAAAACGCACCCGATAATGTTATACTTAGGCTAACCTACACTCGATATAGAAACTTTTGTAATTCCTTACTTCGAAAGCTAAAAATCTCCTATGAAAAAAGTGAACTGGAGAGAACCAAAAATAATCCTAGAGAGTTATGGGAAACTATTAAGAATATTACAAACACATCCAAAACTCGAACTATACCTGAAGAGCTACTGAGTTTATGTGATAATCCTTATTCTTCCGTTAACAAGGTATGTCATTTCTTTGCTAACGTTGGCAAAAAACTGGCGGAAAATATCGAATCTGGTGCACAATCCCTCCTGATCCCAGAACAGCGTTCGTCGTCTTGTAACATCTCCAACTCGCCTATCAATTCATTGGCTCTGCTAGATGTAGATGAAGCCGAAGTAGAGTCACTTATACTTCAATTAAAAAATGACAGTGCTGTTGGCTGGGATGGTATATCACCCTTAATGTTAAAGAACTGCAAAAAAGTGTTAGTTCCTCACATTACTTACCTTTTTAATTGCTGTTTGCAAAAGGGTGTCTTTCCCGAAGCCTTAAAAAAAGCTATAGTGCATCCTATTCATAAGGGGGGAGATAGAGACTGTGTCAATAATTATAGGCCCATTTCGGTGCTACCGGTTCTTTCTAAAATTCTCGAAAGGATACTCAACAACCGCCTCAAAGATTTTTTGGATAGGTATAAAATAATCGCTGAGAATCAGTACGGCTTCCGGAAAAGAGTATCAACAGAAGACGCAATACTTGACTTGACGCAACATGTTGCGAAAAACCTGGATAGCAAAACTAAATGTCTAGGCATATTTCTGGACCTGTCCAAGGCCTTTGACACAGTTTCTGTTTCCTTACTGATCTCTAAGCTGGAACTGCTTGGTGTGCGAGGAATTGCCCTACAAATATTTAAAGACTATTTAAGTAACCGCACTCAACGTGTTAAAATCAGTACTTACCTCAGTGACGAAGAAATTGTCTCCTTTGGCGTCCCGCAAGGTAGCATCTTGGGGCCTAGTTTGTTCCAAATTTACATAAATGACCTATGTAATTTAAAGCTCCCAAAATGTAAAATTATTACTTACGCTGACGACACGGCGATAATAATACATGGACCTACATGGAATAGTGTTAAAACTGCAGCAGAGTCTGCATTAAGTACGATAATGACATGGCTAAACTCAAACCTACTTACACTTAATTTACGGAAATCCAGCTACATACCGTTTGCCATAAAACGGAATAACTTACCTCCAGACACTTTCTCGATTACTGCTCACTCATGTCAGGTCCCTTCTACTTCGCCCACGTCGTGTTCTTGTCCTAATCTTACCAGAACAACCAGCGTTAAATATCTAGGTGTACAAATAGATAGTGAACTAAAATGGGATAAACAAATTGATGCTCTCACCACCAGAACCCTCCGTCTCTTACATATCTTTAAGTCCCTGAGGGAATCTGCAAATGTCGACACTTTAAAAATGGTGTACTTTGGCCTGTGTCAATCGGTACTAGGATATTGCATAACGGTGTGGGGAGGGGCGAGTAAAACATTCCTTCTCAAACTAGAGAGAGCTCAGAGAGCTATACTAAAAGTTATGACCAAATAACCCTACAGATTCCCAACAACTCAACTGTATTCCGACTGTAAAGTTCTCACAGTACGTCAACTCTTTGTGCTCTACTCAGTCCTTAAGAAACATTCATCTCTACCCCCTTCCAACCGAAAAAAACGCACCTTTATCCCACCAAGTACTCCTCATAGAACAGTTTTTGCCACACATCAGTATCTTATTCTGAGCAGTCACATTTATAGAAAAATAAATAAACAACTAAACATACTAGATCTGACAAAATGGAATATTAAACAAAAACTTACAGCGTGGCTACTTCAACAAGACTATAATCACACAGAATCAATATTAACCTACATAACCTAGCACATGCACACACACACATACATACACACACATACACATACACCCTTAGGAATTAAAAAAAAAAATTGAGTTCATTATTTGATATTAAATTGATTTTAATTTGATTTAGGTTTGATTTACATTTGATTTTCATTTAGTCTTAATTCTATTTTAATTTGATTGTAATTTGATTTTAAATAAATTTTAATTAGATTTTAAGTTTATTCTATTTTATTTGATTTCAACTTTAATTTTATTTTGATTGTAATTTTATTGTATTTGATTTCAACTTTAATATTAATTTTATTAGATTGTAATTTTATTGTATTTGATTTCAACTTTAATTTTAATTTTATTTGATTGTAATTTTATTTTATTCAGTTTTACTTACCATTCATTTCCTGACAATTCTTTAATTGTGGGTAGATCGACAACTCCTCACTTAATAAAAAGGTAATATTAGAACATAACCTTATGGCCGTCCACTGTCTCTTAAGATACAGGCATACCCTAGTTTAAGAGACAGGGTAACGTTAATCGTCAACAGATACACCAGCATGTTCTACCATATGTTTGTGACATAACTTTGTATAACTTACTTGTAACTAGTTTAAGTTTTGTTTTCACACCATCTGTACCTTTTTGATCAATAAACAATTATTATTATTATTCCGTTTATTCATTTTTTAAACATATTAATTACATTTTTAAATATTTAAATATAAAGGATAAAAAAAAAAACATTTAAAAATATAAAAAATAGTATCCCACCGGTATCGGGAATAGGGTCCAAGCTACCGGCGGTCAGGGCTCCAGAGAGAGGAACCGCCTGACAATGCGAGCCGTGTCCAGAAGTACTGCTTTCTGAATCAAGCCCTTGATCCAGCCGCCTAACGAGAGCCTCCTGAGGTGTTGGTCGAGGCTCGTGGCTATTAAGCCATTGGCTGACACGACTATCGGTACAATGATCGCTGAGTCCACATCCCACATGTCGACAACCTCGCGAGCCAAGTCAATATACTTGATTTGTTTCTCTTTCTCGGCTTTCACGAGGTTCTCGTCATGTGGGACGGTAATATCAACAATCATTGCACGCCTCTCGATTCGGTCCACCACCACTATATCAGGCTTATTGGCTACAATAGTCCTGTCAGTGATGATGGACCGATCCCAGTACAATGAGATATGACCATTATCGAGAACTGGGTCGGGCGCATATCTGTAGTACGGCACTTCCGATTCCACAAGAGAGTACTTCAGAGCAAGTTGCTGATGGATAATCCTGGCTACAAGGTTGTGCCTGTGCAAGTACTCACCGTTAGCTAGACGAGAACAACCAGAGATTATGTGGCGGATTGATTCTCCCGGACGATGACATGCCCGACATATGTCAACCGTGCCGTCCTTCACAATAAATCTCCGGTAGTTATTCGTCATGATAACTTCGTCCATAATTGCACAGACAAAACCTTCGGTTTCCCCAAAGAGGTCACCGACACGCAACCAGGTTACGGACGCTAGTTGGTCTACATCGGACCCATGTAGGGCCCGGAAAAAGCGTCCGTGAAGTTCCTTACTCTGCCATACTTCCCTGCGACCGTTAGTGTCAAGCACTAGAGGTTTGCGCCAGTTCTCGTTAGCCAAGGAGAGTGGGGTAAGGCCCTTGTCCACCGCCACTACATCTCGATGCATACCCACGTCAGCAGCTAGGAAATATTCCCTCAGACTGCATACCTCGCGGTTGTGTAGGGTCTTAGCATTTAAAAAGCCTCGGCCTCCACACTTCCGCGGAATATACAGTCTCATCACTGACGAACGTGGGTGATGCATTCGGTATGCAGTTAGTAGTGTACGGACCCGCCTATCCAGGGTGTCAAGTTCTGTTTGAGTCCATTTGAGTACGCCGAAAGAGTACATCAATACTGGCATGACCCAACCGTTGAAGGCGCGCACCTTGTTTCCGCCCGATAGAAGGCTATTAAATACCTTCTTCAGGCGGCCAAAGAAGCGCTCCCTCAACGATTGCTTCATGTCAGCAACATTAATACCTAACGCTTCCGACATACCCAAATATTTATAAGTTTCGGTTGGAGAGAGGGATCTCAGGTTTATGGAATCCGAGAGTTGTGTTCCCACGGATTCCACAATCTCCCCTCGCTTTACATGCATGACTGCACATTTGTCCACACCAAACTCCATCCTGATGGCACTACTGAAGGTTTCAGTTACCTTCAGTAGCTCCATCAGTTGCAGATTGTTGGGGGCAAAAAGTTTCAGGTCATCCATGTAAAGGAGGTGAGATATTACCTGACCACCTCTCTTCAACCGATAGCCTAGCCCTGAAGCCTCCAGCAGTGTGCTTAGAGGGTTCAAGGCTAGGCAAAACCAAAGCGGACTCAAACTGTCACCCTGGAATATACCCCGCTCGATCCTTACCGGTTCGCTATTCCTCTGGATATTTCGACATCCTGGATAGCGAAGGACCGTCCTCCATTGCCTCATACACGACATCAAGAAGGTGCGTAGCATTGCATCAACTTTATACAATTCTAGCACCCTCATGAGCCATGTATGAGGAACTGAGTCATAGGCCTTCTTATAGTCTATCCAACATGTCGACAGATCCTTTCGGGAACGCCGAACCTGCTGGCTAATGGTCATATCTATGAGGAGAAGCTCCTTAGTACCACGGGACCCATTCCTACATCCATTTTGAGAGGCAGACATGATACAGTTACTATCAATATGTGTGTTAATCTTAGCTCTCAAAATGGATGTAAGAACCTTATAGACCGTCGGTAAGCACGTGATCGGTCTATAATTTTTAGGTTCCGCAGTACTACCTGTTTTATGGAGCAGGTGGGTTATTCCAGTTGTAAGGAACTCGGGTAGCGAACCAGACTCCAAGGCTGCCTGGTATTGAGATGCCAAGCGAGCGTGCGACCTTTGTAGCCACTTTATCCAAAAATTGTGCAGCCCGTCCGGCCCTGGAGATTTCCAATTAGGCAACGGACGGACTGCACGGGCTACATCTTGGGGGCTGATAGTGATTGCCCCCATTTCTGTTATTGGATCGCACGCTCGCTCGATCTCCCGAGTCCAGTCGCCTTCGGTGTGACTGACAGGCACCGACCAGATGTTGCGCCAGAATGAACTCATGGCGTCATCATCCGGCAGACACGTGTCAGTCACACCTTGTTCCGGTCGCTCCCAAGTCCTATATACCCACCTTTCATTACTCCGGAATGTGCGATTCTGGGTGTATCGCTCCACCCGCCGCTTATACCTACGGATGCGGTTTGCCCATGCATACACCTTCTGCTTCAGGAAGTCGATGCGCTCTGTGACACGGGACATATAGTCTCGGGAGCTGACTTCAGTCCCCGAAAAAGCCCGTCTCACAAAGCGCATCACTCTTGGGCGAGTGTTGCCCTCCCTGAAGCAGATTAGTTTGCCGATGAGTGCTCTGGCCCCACCAATACGACACTCGATCCTGCGCTGCCAAGCCGGCACGGCTGGTTTTGGTCGTGTAGCTCTGTCATTAGGGAATTTGACGTGAGCTACACGACATGCCGCTACAGCCGCGCAGTACATTATCGAGTGTGTGTCGGTGAGGTCTTCGCAGTTATCAAAATAATTTGATAACTGCGAATCCAGAGCAGCCACCAGCGCCTTATTCCTATTATGCATGGGCAAACGAGGCAAGCGTGGCCTAAGTTCGGGTGGCATGTTGCGATATTCCCGAATAGCACACTCCAAAGCACTCCTCAATTCGTCATTGCAATGGGTACTTACGTTTGTAACCATGTCACAACACTCCTCGTCAGCATGGCTAGGAGCATGGTTAGACGGTGGTACCAACACTGGTACCACAGTCTGCGACGGAGGGGCAATGACATGGCTACCCATTTCAGTTCGGAGGCGATCAAGTACAGTATCATCCAACATATGATTACGCTGGATGACCCGCACCTGATCCGACAGTCGTTGGGCCGAAACGTTGACGGCTGGCTCAAGCACCTGAAACAAAGAGAGCATCCGAACACGGTACGCGGTCAGGTTGTTACCTCCCTCTGTAGCCCCATAGTATGAGCGCATGACATTCTCGTTGATGGCTTGTGTCCATCGCATGCGCTTCACACTTCCGCCGGGAGCTGGGACCCTATCAGAGGCCGGTGGGCCTCGAGGTCCGAAGCTGCTCGGCGGCCGGCGTCCTCCCCGTCGACGCGCAGGTGGTGGTGTCGTCGGCGGCGAGAAGAACTCGTCGCTGGAGCTCGACGCAACTGCCGCGGCCGGTGTCACAGCGCTCACGGAGAGGCTGGATTCCGGCGGCAGCGAGGCGGAGCTGAGCGACGAGGCCGGAGGTGGTGGGCGTGCTTTTTGTGCTGCGGCTCTCGTCAACATTTTTCTTTTCTCACTGGTCTATTCGTCGTCATTATTAACTTTTACTTCTCATTTTCACTATTGTTTTTTATTATTTATATGTTGTAGGTACTATAGTAGTTTTTGTACGGTCTTGCATGCATTTTTGGATGTTTAAAATATGATAATTTGTTGATGAAATTAATAAAATTTGCAGAGAAAATTTTTTCTGTCAGTGCAGTTGACAGTCGAGCCACAGATTAACATTAGCATCAGATAGATTATTATTATTATTATTATTATCTCCAAAGTCACTAGCTACCCTGAGAAGAAACACTGAAACAAACTCAGAAGTCAAAGTCTCTTTTAAAGTCCATTAAGTCCGTACTAGTCAAATCATATGAGAAGTACGTTAATGTCTAAGATGAGCTTTTGAAGAAAGCACCTTTGAGTGGACCTGTCCAGACAGCAAACATTAGTCAGTTATTGTGTAGCACAACTCAGAACTTTAAGGAGCTCAACGATCGAGTTGAATGTCAGTTTAGCCGAGTATCGGCACGAGATAAGCGGCTCGCATTGGTATGAGTGTAGTGACTGTCTTGAATTTTGTATTGGCACGGAAACGAACTTTAGATCTATAAATCTCTACATGCAAGCAAACAATAAAATATTCCATCTCCATTAATATTTTTATTTAATTTATGTATTTGAGCAAATTTTTTTTAAAATCTTGTTTGACCACTATCTCACCTGGTAAGCGATGATGTGGTCGAAGATTGAGCACGCTTGCCTAGAAGTATTCACTCTTGACTGAAATACCCTAGTATAACAGGTCTTATTTTTCTCAGGTGTCAGCGGCCATCTCGCAAACTCTGAAGAACCTGAACACCAACACAGAGACCCTTCAGAACCCATTCTCCGACACGGACCTCGCCAGCATGTTCACTAACATCAACCTAGGGGCAGAAGGACAGGTAAGCATCATCATCACCGAAGAACTTCGCCGTCTTAGGGTGTTATTACATCAATCAATCGATCGTCAATCGATGCCATCGATCAAAGGTAGAATGAATCAGTCGACGTCGATCGATAGTTTCTACTACACCAATCGATCGATATTAGAATGAATTCGTCGACGTCGATCGATAGTTTCTACTAGGTACACCAATCAATCGATCGAGGGTCGATCGATGGTAGAATGAATTAGTCGACATCGATCGATAGTTTCTACTAGGTACACCAATCAATCGATCGAGGGTCGATCGATGGTAGAATGAATTAGTCGACATCGATCGATAGTTTCTACTAGGTACACCAATCAATCGATCGAGGGTCGATCGATGGTAGAATGAATTAGTCGACATCGATCGATAGTTTCTACTAGGTACACCAATCAATCGACCGAGCGTCGATCGATGGTAGAATGAATTAGTCGACGTCGATCGATAGTAGAATGAATTAGTCGACGTCGACCGATCAATTTTTTATCGACCGGTATCCGTGGATCCTCAAATTAGTTAGTATAGTTTATGTATTATGATATTACAAATTGTGCAAAGGTCAGAGTATATAAAGGCTATTTTATTTTTATCCGTCGATCTCTATTGCTAGATGGCAATGCATGGCAATGGTAAGGGCTATGCTCGGAGTTTCCTTGCGTGATTGAATCAGGAATAATGAAATCCGCAAGAACACCAAGGTTACCGACATAGTCCAAAGAATCGCCAAACTGAAGTGGCAGTGGGCAGGGCACATTGCTCGCAGAACAGACGGTCGATGGGGCCGAAAAGTTCTAGAGTGGCGACCGCGTACGGAAAGACGCAGCGTTGGAAGGCTTCCAACAAGGTGGACCGATGAACTGGTGAGAGTTGCCGGTTGCCGATGGATGCGTGAAGCACAGGACCGATCATTGTGGCGACACTTAGGGAGGCCTCTGTCCAGCAGTGGACGTCTTTCGGCTGAAATGCTGATGATGATGATCCGTCGATGACCAATCGATTGGTGTAATAACACCCTAAAGAGTTACAGCCCACTATGTAGAGCCTGCATGGAGGAGGACGAGCCAGCAGCTCATCTGCTGTTGTCGCGAAGTTACTACTTGACGACACAGTTGGCGCAATGGTTAAGCATTCGGCCGATGCGCTGCGTGTCGCGGGTTCGATTTCCGCAAGGAACTAATAGGCTTACAGATAGTCGTTCCGGGTCTGGGTGTCTGGTATATTATGTGAGTTTACATGTTTGTGTAGCAGTGGTGGCCCAGTGATATTGGCCGCGACTTACAAGTTGTAGGCCGAGAGGTCAAACCCAGGCAAGCGCTTTACTTTGTGCAAATTATTTCATCACCACTGCTCTCAAAACATCGTGAGGAAACCGGCATATCCTAGAACCAAAAATTTGAAGATTTGTGACATCCACCAATCCGCATTGGTTCCGCGTGGTGGATTACGGCCCACACTCTCACAGAGAGGAGGCCTGTGCCCCAACAGTGGGGACATTAAAAGGCTGATGATGATGATGATGATGACATGTTTGTGAAAGCACCCACACTGCATCGTTCTTTTAATACAGAAAGACTTCAGTTGGGCGATACTTCGGGCTATGTCGGTAAACTTGGTCTCCACTGTCATGGGCAGGGCACACGACGGGGCCGAAAGGTTCTAGAGTGGCGACAACGTACCGTAAGACTCAGCGTTGAAAGGCCTGCCTCAAGGTGGGCCGATGATCCGATGATCTGGTGTGGGTCACTGGGATCTGATAGATGCGAGATGATGAGTCCAGTGATGATGACGATCCCCTCCTGATTTATAGATTTAATTATTTGTTATCATCTTCCTGCCATTGTCCCATGTGACATGTGGTCAGTGCAACGCGTTTGCATCTTCCATTCTCTTCTGACAATCGACTACCTATCATTCTCCCTCTCCTTCTTTTTAACACGCTATTGTCACCTGTAACTGTGTAAAAAAATCTTAGAAGTTAAATATGACCAACTGCCCGGTTACCGATTAAGCTGAAATTTTGCATAATTTTGTTTAGTTTGGATGACAATGCATGGTTAGCTAAGTGACGTCATTCTAAATCCAATATGGCTGACTCTTAAACTAGACTAGTTATTATTTATGCATTCCTATGTTATGAAAGTGTGTTTTTTTAAACTACATTTTTTTTATTCATGTCATTCTTCACACAATATTTTCTTTACCCTCCATCTTTCTCTATTCATGATTTATAGACTAACGAAACTGATTTTTTTCTATTTTGCAGCAAGAAACAAACATGTTCGTCCCATTCATGCAGGGAATGATGCAGTCCTTACTCTCCAAAGAAGTTCTCTACCCTTCACTCAAAGAGCTGGTCGACAAGTACCCCACGTGGTTAGCAGAGAACAAAGGGAAGATTGAACAGACCGAGTATGACAGGTAAGATTCTGGTAAAACTTACCTCTAGGCCTCTCTCAAAGAGCTGGTCGACAAGTAACCCTCGTGATTAGAAGAGAACAAAGGGAAGATTGAACAGACCGAGTATGACAGGTGAGATTCTGGTGAAACTTACCTTTAGCCCTCTCTCAAAGAGCTGGTCGACAAGTACCCCACGTGGTTAGCAGAGAACAAAGGGAAGATTGAACAGACCGAGTATGACAGGTAAGATTCTAGTAAAACTTACCTCTAGGCCTCTCTCAAAGAGCTGGTCGACAAGTAACCCTCGTGGTTAGCAGAGAACAAAGGGAAGATTGAACAGACCGAGTATGACAGGTAAGATTCGGTTAAAACTTACCTCTAGCCCTCTCTCAAAGAGCTGGTCGACAAGTACCCCACGTGGTTAGCAGAGAACAAAGGGAAGATTAAACAAGCTAGTATGACAGGATACAATACAGGGTGTAAAAAGACACATCACAAAGCCGTTAACTACGCATACTGTACGTGTAACAAAGTAGCTTTGCGCACAAATTATTGCTGGGAAACGACTTTTATTTTTAGGTATGAAAAAGAAAATTTTTTTTTATTGCGCGCAATGTAACGCGAACCCAGGCAAGTGGAGTTAAACCCCGCCCCTTCGCTCTAAGCCACGTAGGTACTTGTCGGAAACGTTTGATATTCATTGCATTTTTGTAAGTGCAAATGCGTAATTTCGAAATTTTGAAAAAAAAAAACGAAAATCCAAATAATGTTTGTTTGATAATAAGTTTAGTAATAACACTTGGATTACATTTTAGTAAAAAAAAAAAATTGCGACTTTGACCTTCAATATTTCCAGAATCAGTGGATTCCCAGGTTTGGTCTAGTGGAAAAAAATGATCCATAATGGGTAGAATATGTGGCTTTCGGCTTCAGAAACTGTCTTTTTACACCCGATATATGACCGGTTTTTTTTTTTTTTTTTGGGGTGGGAAATCATCTCATGACTTCTTCCGCTCTAGGGCGGAGCGGAAGGGCGTGTCAGACTCTTACTGACTAAAACCCACCCCTGTTCCTCCCTGCCTTGAGTGCCCGGGGGCGAGGTAACTCTTTCGAATTTATCCTCCACCCCCGGGCAGAGATATATAACCGGTAAGATACATTTTCCGCCGAAATGGTTTTATTTCAGAAAATATAACGTTTTAGTTTCAAAGATTACACTAGATTTCAGATGAACAGATCGAAAATGGTCCGAGAACTTGAACATCATAGTTTTTAAGAGTTGTGCGTTCATAAAAAAATAATGGAGACATTGGTGCCGATTCTCTTGTTCAATAACTTTTTGACTGGCCTGTTGGTCTAGTGGTTAGTGACCCTGACTGCTATGCCGGAGGTCGTGGGTTCGATTCCCACCCAGGACAAATGTTTGTGTGATGAGCACGATCATTTGTTCTGTGTCTGGGTGTAATTTATCTATAATATGTATGTATTTAGAAATATATAAGTATGTTTATCAGTTGTCTAGTACCCATAACACAAGCTCTGCTTAACTTGGGACTAGATGGCGTTGTGTGATAGTTGTGGAATATTATTATTATTATAACTAAACTAAAATGAGAGAATCGCTATCTTTTACTAAAAGGCAGTGCGAGAAAAGGACGGTTATAGCTATGAACTGAGTTAGAGATGTCAAACTAGTTTACGCTTTGCGCTTAACCGTGTTTTAGTCGACATGTTTTTACAAGACAGAATCGGCACCATTATACACTTTTCAAGTTATTCTTCATGCATGGGACGAGTCGCCCCTACCGACCTTTCAATCCTGGCGAATTGAGAGGTCGGTTGGGGCGACCCATCTTCGCGTTTGGTAGACACTGATGTGTATTTAGCAAACTAAGCTCGTATTTCTCCATCTGACAGGTTCACGAAGCAGCAGAAGTTGATGGAACAGGTCTGCAGCGAACTGGAACCTGAACAGGAGTCAGACCCTGATGACGTTAAGAGGAAGCGCTTCGAGGTCGTGCTAGAACTTATGCAAAAGGTAACAATCACATAATAATATATACACCTTGTAAGGCACAAACTCACATACGTGTACCAGTGATCGAGTACATGATTCTCGCAAAGTTATTTAGCATATTATTATTCTCGCACCAGTTTATAAGCCTCTTCAAGTCATCTTGAAGTAAAAGGAGAATTTATGATGCCGACCATATGAAACGGGCGGACTTAATGCAACCAGGCATTCTCTATCAGCCAACCTTTTGTCACCGTGTTTGTTCGAAGTACAGCAACGCAGTGCAATTTTGGAAGACATTGTTCAGAGAGACATGAATCGTTCATGCAAAGTCAGCATCAGGCTGGGACCGTTGGTTTGAGGAGAAATAAATAAAATTCGTCTTAGCGGCATTCAACACGTCAAGAGGTTTGCCTTAAGGCGCAGACTGACTACGATTTGAGATACCTTCAAATAAGGTTGAGAATTGAACATAATAATTGTGTTGACGATGCGAATAGGCATTTATTTTACGGAGTTTCTTTAGATTACCCAGAATATACACAATAAACTAAATAATTGTCCAGTCAAAGTTTTAATAAAATGCTAATTCTATCCATTTCTTAAAAAAAATAATGTTGTTATCGCTGAAAATACAGAGATGTTCGACGCCAAAGTTTATTTTTGTGGAGCAATTTCCAAATTTTTTATTGAGAATATTTAACTATTTTTTACTATTCTATGCGGTTGAAATTTTTCTTTAAACACTGCTCTGTCCACTGTATTTTTTGCAAAGGATATTTTCATTGCATTACGTCATACTCGAATACCCAAGAAACCAATTTTTTTGACTGTTGAGGTAATACCGCGCCTTAAGCCAGTCAGCTTTCTCAGTCAAACTCTTCAGCAATAGTTTTCACATTGTTCCATGTCTTACCTGAGAAAACAACCTTTGTGTCGTCGGCGTACGAAAAAATAGGCCCACCATTGATGTGAATTTTGCACAGACTGTTAATTTGAATTTAAAAGAGCGGTGGGCCCAATACGCTGCCTTGTGGAACTCCATAACAGACATTCTCTTCGCCGCTACACAAGTTATTGATTTTTACTATTTGCTGTGTGTCTTTAAGATAGCTTTCAAAAATAGAGACAACTGTACTTCTAATACCTATGCTTTCTAGTCTGCGCAGAAGGATTGGGACGGACACGGTGTCAAAAGCTTTTTTAAGATATAAGAACACATGCATTTATAGCCCTTATATAAACAATCTCAAATGTTAATGTTGTAATAGCTTCTTGCGTTGAAAGTCCTCTTCTAAACCCATATTGTGCATTTGATAGTATACTATACTTACGTAAGTAGTTAATTAGCCTCATTTATTTATTGTTTATTCTAAAATTTTAGAAACGGTGATAACACAGATATGGGTCGATAATTATTGACATCATTTACGTCCCCGCCCTTAAACACGGGATTAATAACGCTCCGCTTTAGGTCCTTTGGCAATTTTCCCGTTTTTAAGCATTAGATAGCTGGTTTATTAGTGGAACCCTCATCATTTTAAAACATTTTGTTGATATATCATCCCAGTCAGGAGAAGCTTCAGAGCCAAGACTCTTAAGAATATCATCTACTAGTTTGGATGTCAAACATGTATGGTATTTTATTCACGTGTGCAATTTATTATTAACTAGCTTGTGCCAGCCGGCTTCGCCCATTGGGTAAAAAGTAGCCTATGTTTTAATCCGGGTCGTTCTATCTGTGTGTAAAATTTCATTCAAATCCCTTCAGCCGTTTTTGCGTAATTGAATCACAAACTTTCGCATTCATAATATTAGTGGGATACACAAATCTTCCTCGTTTATCGCTCTTTTTATTGGTTAAAATCGTATCAATATTTGTTGCGTGGTTTATAAGACGCAAGCGGAGAAACTGACTGAGACAGACAGAGGTGTCGATTCTCTTGTTCAATAACTAAACTAAAATGAAAGAATCGCTATCTTTTACTAAAAGACAGTGCGAGAAAAGGACGGCTATAGTTATGAACTAAGTTAGAGATGTCAAACTAGTTTACGCCTTGCGCTTTACCGTGTTTTTAGTCGACACGTTTTGACGTGTACCCCTTAATTGGTATGGAAATATTATTTCAACTAAATTTGACTGCTCTGATTTACGTTCGTCTCTTTCTTGTTTTATTAGAGAGAGAAAGATAGCATCATCATCTTCCCATGTTACTTGGGGTCGGCGCAACAAGTTGTTTTCTTCCATTCTGTCCTGTCAGCCGTCACGCTATCACTCATTCCTTTTTCTTTTATATCACTCCTCACACAATCCATCCATCTTTTCTTTAGCCTCCCTTTCCCTCTCCATCCACATTTATATTCATAACTCTTTTAGTTACATGTGTTTCATCCCTCCTCTTCACATGGCCATACCAAAATAAGCGGTTCCCTTTGAACTTTTCTGTGACTGGCGCTACTTTTAAACTACCTCTAATGTACTCATTTCTCACTTTATCCATTTTCGTTATTCCACACATCCATCTCAACATTCTTATCTCAGCCACGTGCAGTCTCTTTATAACCGACTTCAAAAAAGGTTCTCAGTTCGTGTGTATGTTTTTTTTTTGTATGTTTGTTACGCGATATCTTCGCCATTTGTGAATAGATTTTGATGATTCGTTTTTTGTATGATAGGTCATACATCAGAAGTGGTCCCATATAAATTTTATCGAAATTGATTATGCTCTTTTTTAAAAAATCAACATAAACAATAAATACGTATACACAGATGACGTTTTGGTTGTCTCCAAGTGTTCAAATTCCATGTTATTGGTGTTATCAATATTCGGGCGTAACTTTAATATTTAGTTTTACTTCTGGAAAAACTTTTTTTCAAAAAATACAACCGACTTCTAAAAATTGTAAAATAACTTTGATTTCGGAAGTCGGTGTCAAATAACGAAGAAACAAAAACAAACACCAACTTCCGAAATTAAAGTTATTTTACGATTTTTAGAAGTCGGTTGTATTTTTTGAAAAAAGTTTTTCATCCTTCTTTTTAACAGCCCAACATTCTGACCCATACAGTGCACCATTGACTCTGTTTTATAGAGATTTGCGCCCTTTCCAGATGCAGGACCTGGGCCAGCCCCCCAGCGAGCTGGTGGGCGACATGGGCGCTCCGCCCGCGCTGCCGCTGGCGCCGGACGCGCCGCAGTGCGCACTCATGTAGAGCGGGAGCGAGGGACAGCACGGGGATTGCTATCTTTTACTGAAACACACTGAGACAAAGCTCCAGCGTCTGTCTCCCTCTTATTATGTTACCGAGAAAAAGATAGCAATAGCCTACGTAAAGTTTCGGTAAGTGTGTCTTTAAATAAGGCTAATTAGTTGAATCAATCAGTAGTGATCGAATCACTGACTGATTCAACCGATATGTGTATGGTAGTGCCAATTCATCGAGCAGAGTTTGTCAAAGAGCACAGGAGCCACTCGTGGCCGTGCAAGTCTCGTCTGTCAGAGCCATAGTCAGAATGGTCACGAGGCGTCTCGTGCTGTCTGACTGACTCACGTTCGGTGAAGCTTTGGAGCCTTATAACTGATGATCTTAGCTCTGTAATGTAGATATCACATGAAGAGGAGTGTGCAGGATTGAATCAAGCAGTCGTCTCCAGTCTGACCGGATGCAGCTGATCTGAACTCCATAATCCAGGTATCTGGCGAGACCGGTTTCAGATTATCTGGCTTCTGACTGAAACATGACTGGCGATATATGGGTATATTATAGCTATACATACCTGTCTAACTCTTCGGGGACACAGGCGGGATGTTAAACGAAAGGATTTCATCAGAAACGCTTTTTGATTCAATCACGCACAATCTTCAGAGTGCCTGCTCTTGAAGTCTGTCGGTAGAATGATACAGTAAACTTAATTTTAATTATTAATAATTTTAACATTGTTTTTCAACACCAAATTAAGTGAAATCATGTCGAAATAAATATCTAAAGCGTCATTTGTATGAGGTTAGTACAGTCGGGGAATGTAATAGTTATTCAATTCTTAAAACGATAACGAATATGAATCATATATTTGAATTCAGATTTCGAGTTACGTAGCAAATTTTGGAATAATAAACTTTATGTAGTACAAAACGAAGATAAAATTCCATTCCAACCCATACTCTTTTAGGATCTTTTTAATACAAGACCACTTAAAATATACAACGCTAAAGTTGACGGCAATGAATTTAACTTATCTCGAATTATGAACTCAAGTATAGTATTAACTTAGAGAAGCTTTAATGTACTCGCAGTTGTGATAAACGATGAACATCCCTGACTGTACTGTGTGTGCTGTCTGTACTCGAACTAGCGAGGTCACATGTACTCTCAAACATAAGACAAACACTTCAGATCTCATACTGGGTGGTAACGGAAATGTGGCCAATGAAATGAACAACTTTCTTCAAGAAATTATAGTAAATACAGAAAAAAAATTGGACCTCCAAAGTAGTTTCGATCAGCTAATGAGAACTTTGTACTAGACTTGGGTTATAACAGGTCACACAAAATACCTGTTATTCCTGTTATTGTTACTCAATAGTAACAGATATCAATACCTGTTATTTTTCTAAGCGCGGTCTGTCGGGCAATTACACGTAGTAATGTTAGCATTATTCTTGCAGTGTTTCCGAACTGAAAGTTAGGAACAGATAAGATAATACGACTAGAAATAGTTGTCACTTTTCAAGGATGATTATCTTGTAAAACTACAATTAGGCGTGGAGTTACGGAAACCAGCCCGACTTACATACAAAACTACAATTTGAATTTTCGGATAATAATATTAGTTGCTTCTCGTTTTAACAAGATTCAATCAAGCGGGTGTGAACAAGACAGATACACGAAGAAGAAATAACAGATAACACGAATAGTTTTTACTTGTTAGTGATTGTGATTGAGTATTATGAATAATATTTTTTAACAGATATATGATATCACAGGAACAACTGTTATCTAGTATCTGTGATTTGTATCTGTTACGATAAATACGCCTCACTCCTACTTTGTACGGTAAGTCCAATTTATTTTGGGAATTGGCTATGGTTTCTTTGAAGAACGTTGTACATTTCCATGGGCACACGTCACTTATTTCGACATGACGTATAGTGCAATTATATTAACTTCTAACTCACATTATTTATAAACTCGAGGTGCCTAAAGATTTGCTAGAAATGCTCGTTCAAGCAATCATTCTGCCAACTGTGTCGGGATCGGCTTCCTTCCCGGCTGATGGCAACAGGCTGCCCCCTATGACATGACCCTTGAACATTACTGGCGACATGTGGCCGTACTATAGCTGCTCTGCTTAGCCCCTCGGGGCACACAGTCGTGATGATATTGTAAAAGATTCACTTTTATCAAGCAAATCCATAGACACCCCAAACTTGGTTTTAACTTTTTAAGTCTTAGAGCACAGATACTCTATGGAACGTAGGAATGAAGATATGTATGAATTGTTTGACTTTACATATAATATTTTATATTATGCATTTTTATACTGTAGCATATTATATTATGATAATAATCGGAAAAATGACTTTTTATTAGAATTTTAAAAACTGGTAGGTAAGTTGTCAGAATTGTAAATGGCTCTTTGAGTGCCAGAAGTTTACTTTAACACATAAAAATTATTCCCTGATAAAGCATTTAACCCTGGGTAGAATGAGCCATTATTTGCTCTTATACGATATGCCCACCACCCTGCACTCCTTCTCATGGAGACGAGGCCTGAGGCCCAGCAGTGGGTACGTTATAGAATTATTAAAAATACCTCTGCCTGTTTTATTAGCAAAGAACGCATATAGGAATACCTAGTACATCACTTGGTGTACCTGTTTACAAACTGAATGTCACATTTAAAGTCGAAAGTCTCGAAAATATTCCAGTTTTTTTTATGTGTTAAATTAAACAACTAACGTTAAAAAGTATTTATAGAAAAATAAATATGACTGAATAAGATATTACATAATAAGATGCCGACGACTTGAAAACCTCCTTCTTTTTTGAAGTTGGTTTAACGGTAATTTTGAATAAAAAAGACTACGTTCTTGACTTTACTTTAGGTTAGGTTTCGTGCAAGGTCTACATATCAACCTTGTACGTAAAATACCCAAAACTATGTAATATCTGATTCAGTCAAATAAAATATAAAATGGTGGCTTAATGGATCTAATTATATACCTTAGATTTTATTAAAAACCTTCATTTGTCAAAAATCAGTGAATGGGAGCCCTATGCCCAAGCACCCTATCAGATACGCCAGCCGAGCTCAGGGCTGTCCAAAATTGTTTACAAAAATTTTATTCTGTTATTCGGGTGCTTTTTATCAGAACAAGATAACCATTTTGCCCGTTATTTACCTATTTCATTTTTAAAGCATAGGTACTTAGATTAGGACTATAGCTACGTATAACGACGACTCGGAGGCGGTAGCCATTTGCTAGGTGCTGGGCACCGAAACTGCATAAATGAAGCATTTTAATAAAATTCCAAGGTATACAATTCGATTACAGAATATGTATGAAATACTTAGCACAAACATGTGAGACATTTGTATGAGAATGTGAAGCGAAGAGGCCGAGCGACATATAGGATACATAAAGATTTGTGTATTAAAATTATTGTTTGGTTCTTATTATTTATTAGTTGTTTCTTATTAATAAACGTTCAGTTATTATTTTGTGTTTAATTTTAAATAATCTTCAAGAAGGTAACTCTTTAGTCTTTATCTTACAGCAGTAAGGACGGTTTTCTTAATGTCAGCAGCATCACTTCGCGTAAAAAAAAAAAATACTTAAAAATTTTCAAAAAAACCCGACTGCAAAAAAGAACTGAAAAGTTCCAAAAAAGTCACTTTTCAAGAAGTCTAATGTAGTTTGTGGTAAATAGTTACTTATTTCAATCATAGATTTTCAACCTCCCTAAGGAGGCGAATCCAAAAATATAACTCACTTTTATGTAGAAATTAATAAGTCAAGGGCAAAGGGTCGTTCAACAACTGATGCTGGTGTTGAACTTTTGGGACACATTTATAATGCATGGGAAGATAAATGCGATGCGTTGGGCATTTTTTGCGATTTGTCTAAGGCTTTCGATTGCGTTCTCCATGATACATTGATCAGGAAGCTGCACTACTACGGAGTCCGGGGCGCCTCTCTGGATCTTCTTACTTCATACTTGGGTAATAGGATTCAGAGAGTTGATGTGAACGGCAAAAGGTCTTCCGGGTCTGTAGTCAGAATGGGGGTTCCTCAAGGCTCAATTCTGGGTCCTTTTTTGTTTCTAATCTATATCAACGACTTGCCTTACCTCATAAAGGATAAACATGATATAGTGCTGTTTGCAGATGACACTTCACTTTTATTTAAACTCAAACGTCAGCAGGTGGTTGTTGATAATGTAAATAATGCTCTTTCAACTGTAGTTAACTGGTTTAATGTCAATAATCTTCTCCTTAACGAGAAAAAAACAAAATGCATAAAGTTCACATTACCCAATGTAATACAAGTGAACACTAGTGTGTCAATAAAGGGTGAAGAGTTGAAACCCGAGGATTCCACAGTGTTCTTAGGTTTAACTTTGGATGCGCAGCTTCAGTGGAGCCCCCATATAGATAAACTGTCCAAAAAACTTAGCTCTGCAGCATACGCCGTAAGGAAAATTCGTGGTTTAACTGATTTAGAGACAGCTCGTTTAGTATACTTTAGTTATTTTCATAGTGTGATGTCGTACGGCATTCTGTTGTGGGGAAATGCCGCCGATATTCAGACAATTTTTGTTTTACAGAAAAGGGCTATTCGTGCAATTTATAAATTAAGTCCCAGACACTCCCTCAGAGACAAATTTAAAGAGATTAATATTATGACTGTTCCCTCTCAATATATTTATGAGAATCTCATGTATGCACATAAAAATATTAATCTGTTTAAAAGATACAGTGATATCCATAGCATAAATACTAGGAACAAACACAAATTTATTGTACCAAAAACCAGGCTCAAGAAAAAAATAGGTGGTTCGTTTAGATGTCAATGTATACGTTTCTATAATAAACTTCCTAGCCAAATTCAAGAACTAAGCATAAATAAATTTAAATCATTTATTAAACGTAAGCTATGCCAGAAAGCTTTTTACACAATTAATGACTTTCTTGAGGACAAAAAGGCGTGGGATTGAGCTGCTTCAATGATATACATGAGCCATTGTTTTCATATGTACTACTTACTGATGAAAAATTTTTTATATATATATTTTTTTTAATATTCGTTTTTGACATGAATACTTGTATAGTATTGCATTATATTTTTTATTTTATTTTTTTATTGACATTTTATTATTAATATTTTTTTTTTTGACTTGAATACTTTGTTAAGTATTATATTTATTTTTATTTTTTGATTGACATATTATGATTACTATTTTGTTTGACACAAATATTTACTTTGTAAAGTATTATATTTTTATTTTTTTTTGATTACTTAATTATTGTAAATGTGGGGACTATGTGGGTTATTATTATTATTTTCTCCTCCTTTTTACAGTAATTTTCAACGTTGTCTGACAGTTTGAGTACTTTTGCGGCCTACCCAAATGTCTTTTCTTTGGTATTGTTCGTCATGTCATTGAGCTCCTTAGTGGTTTTTAAGTTGAGCTATTCGACTATTGACAAATGCTTGCACTGACTGGACAGGTCCACTCAAATATGTTTGGTTCTTTCTTCAAAAGACCACTACAGACACTAAGCTGCATGGTCCTCATATAGAATAATGTGAATGCGAGAACTATGTATGTCGTTATATTCATGTAGATTTTATGATTGTCTGGCAGTTTGAGTATTTTTTGCGGCCTACTCAAATGTCCTTACTTTGGTATTGTTCGTCGGTTCGTTGAGCACCTCAGAGTTCTGAGTTGAGCTTCGCGATGACTGACAAATGCTTGCACTGTCTGGACAGGTCCACTCGAATTCGTGTGTTGCTTTCTTCATAAAGCTCATCCCAGACATAAACGTACATGGTTCTCATAGGATCTAACCAGTCCACATTGTATGGATTTGAACACTAAAAGAGACTTTGACCTCTGAGTTTGTTTCGGTGTTTCTTCTCAGGGTAGTCAGCTAGGAAACACCGGCCTCATCTAGCTTAAACTGACAAAAAAACATTGACGTGTAAAAGTGTTCCTTGTAACCTATTTACTGAATAAACATCATTTATCATTTATCAATATATTTTCAAAAAACGCCGACTTTAAAAAATAACTACAAAATTCAAACAAGGTCACTTCTCAAGCAGTCTGATGCAGTTGGTGGCAGTTATTTTAATCAAATTATTGCTTTCATGAACTTTGACTTGTTTGAAACTTTTCAGTTGTTTTTTATGTGCTCGTTGGTACTTTAGGCTTGAGATTTAAACAGAAGAATTCAATTTTTTTTGGAAGTCGGTTGTTTTTTTTTGTAAAAAAGTTATTTATTTTTCACTTTTTAGTTGTTATACCCCAGAACTAAAAACCCCAATAACATGGAACGTGGAATTTAAACATTTGGAGAACACAAAAACGTCATCAAGATATGCGTATTTTTCGTTTTTGTTCAGTTTCTCAAAGAGCGCTAAAGCAATTTCGATAATATTTATATGGGACCACCTCGGGAGTATATTCTTTCGGATAAAAAAAGAATTTTAAAAATCGGTCCACAACTGACGGAGAAATGCGCGGACATACATAAAAAAAAACATACATACAGTCGAACATTTCCTCCTCCTTTTTCGAAAGTCGGTTAAAAATAGCTATCACTGAAGCCAAATAGAGAACTGGTAGTCTGGATTAGAGCCGGTGGGTCTTGAACATATATCATGTCCCCACATGCTCAGTGGTGTATTTAAAGATTTGGCGACCCAGGACATTTGATCTACACGATTCGGATAGGTAAGATTTTCTTGTGATAGATAAGACACCACTGCACATGCTATATTCAAGTCGTCCAACTTATAGCTCCTGCAGACATAAGTTCTGCGAAATGTAGCTATACTATAAAAATATGTTAGGTATACAGTTCACATCTGTCTGCCGAATCCTTGGAGGAATATAGGCGTGATAGATAAATATGTTATCTGAGCAACGAGGACTCATCTCGAACAGTTCAAATAAATTTCAATAGATGGCGTGATATGCATCGATTTCTTATTGAAGTTTATGCTATTTAACTGGTGCGAACTGTAATCTTATTCACTAAGGCGTATATAGCCGCCAAGTGGCGCCCTCATTGAATAAAAAATCGTAGCAAAGCGTAGAAAATAAAGATTAAAGAATCCTATGTTGCGTTTGTTACTAAGAGGATAAGGTATTTTGACGTTGTTAAAACAGGACTCAAAATGTTTCGTATCCAAAGTAGTACTTTTACTTACCTACTACTTTAACATTTGTGTGATAGTTGTGGAATATTTTTATTATTATTTTAAGTCCTGCTACAGCAACGTAAAAATACTTCATCACAGGGCAAACACTTTTATGTAAATACCTGCGTACAAAGAACGGATTTAGGCTATAAATAATAAAAATTATTCGGAGTAGTAATAGCAATCGGTAATTCTTGCGTACAATATATCTTGAATAAACGCCATCTATCGTAATTAAGCCGAACCAAGACAAGAGGATAAATCTGTTGTGTTTCCACTGCTGTAAACTAGATGTCGCTACCAGTAGACTTTTAAAGCGTGTTGCAATAATGTATCCCTTTTTTTTTTTTTTGCGGTGGGAAATCACCTATGACTTCTCCCGCTCTGGGTGGAGCGGGAGGGCGTGTCAGACTCTTACTGACTAAAACCCACCCCTGTTCCTTCCTGCCTTTGAGTGCCCAGGGGCGAGGTAACTCTGTTTCGAATTTATCCTCAACCCCCGGGCAAAATAATGTATCCCTAAGAGCGGTTGCGCACTACGTCCGATGACCGATACCTACTTATCCGTGAAAATACGGTCCGGCGTGGTCGTAGAACAATTTGTATGGTAGGTTACGCACTACCGATCCGAGTTCGGTACGAGTTTTCTATGGATCTGTATTTTGACAAATATTAAGTATCGGACGTAGTGCGCAACCGCTCTAAGTCACCTGATGATTGGAAACACCGTATTTATCATAAATCTCGTAAAATTGTAAAATTTTCCCTAATAAGACCCGCTCTGGGTGGAGCGGGAGGGCGTGTCAGACTCTTACTGACTAAAACTCACCCCTGTTCCTTCCCTGCCTGAGTGCCCAGGGGTGCGGTAACTCATGTAGAGAATTTATCCACTACCCCTAGGCATGCAGGCACCGGCCACGATGGGCCCCGTCAGTGGTGGCTGACAACATCTCTATGAGGCTCGCGTGGAACACTACGCGCCGTCGACTCACGGGCCTGGTGCTGATCGGACGGCGAGCTACCCACTGCTCGCCGTCCGCAGGCCCGGGTAATGATAGTATGGGTGACCACAGGATGTGTAGCAGTCTTAGCCGCCCTATTTTTTGAAGTAAAAACTTCTTTAGGTGCGTTGGGCATTTTTGAGATGGGAAAAAACTATTGAACTCGCGCGACACCGACACCGACCGTCGGTCTTAGCACTCGTAGCGGATTGTTTTCGTTTGAAGTGAAAACCGACACCGCTACGCGATCCGCTACGAGTGCTCTTTGTTCAAGTTTTCACTTCTGTCGGTACTCCCGGAGTGCCAATTTTTTTTAAATAATTTTATCAATAAAAGTTTTTCGATTCAAAACTTTACAAGGCACATTACTTATTTGACCTAGGCTGCTTAGTACCGACGGCCGTTTATTTTTTTTTTGTTTGGGATGGCATCCAATGACTTTCCCGCTCTGGGTGGAGTGGGAGGCCCGTATCAGTCTTTTACTGACTAAGACCCACCCCTGTTGCTTCCTTGCCTGAGTGCCCAGGGGCGCGGTAACTCTGTTTCGAATTTATCCGCGACCACTTGACATGCATGCATCGGCCATGACAGGCCCCGTCAAGTGTTGCTGACATCTCTTTGAGGCTACTCTTTGGTAACTACGCAATATTATGTTGGATAGTATTCAGCCTACGTCTGGAGTTGTCTATTACACGAACCTTGTGGAAACTAGAACGAATTGCCGTGCGTTCAAGCGTTTTTTGCCATACCTATTAGGTATTGGAATCAATTGTAACAGCTCAAAATTTTAGGACCCATTAATATTAGTGTTTTTAACCAGTGGTGCTTGGCAACTGGGCTTACCCCAGTTGTAAATACCCCCTTTGTGCCTAATGGCCTAGCTTTGTTCTGTCTCCCGCTTGATTAGGAAGGAAATGGAAATTATGTTTTTCTTACTCCTCCGCTGTCTTTTCTGATTAATTTCGTTGCGGGACCCAAAACAGTTTAATCGTTTCTCTGGGACTCGTCGAGCTTCATTGCCTCGGCGTTTTTTTCTGGTGGTCGCCACTGTTGATTCTGGCTTACAGAAGTTACAGTGGTTCGGGAAAAGTATGCCGAGCTTATACCAACAAAAAAAAAAATGCGCGAGTGGAACATTACGCGCCGTCGACTCTCGGGCCTGGTGCTCTACGGTGGTCGGAGATCGTCTCGAATATAAATGCACAGCATACAAATATGAAGACGGTACAGTGCGTTGAAATTTCGCATGGCGTCACACCTGAATTAAGTAAATTGTACCAGTTTTTACTCAAAAGTGACGTAACAAGCCCCACTCCTGAACTTCGTTGCGTTTTATCCTTGTAATTTTTTATTGATTTGATAAAGCAAAAAAGACGTGTCCAATATTTTTTCATAATCTGACGAAATATTTTTTTTTATTTTTATAAATCAATAAGTTTTTCGCTCAGCGCTATGCTGTGTTCACAGTCGCCAAACAGATATCGCTCAGATTGGGCGCCGAGCAGTGGTGGGTGGTATAGGTACAGTGGTAACGGCTGCGACGCCTGCGACTTACAAGTTGTAGGTCGTGAGTTCAAAGTTCAGACCCAGGCAGGCACTTTGTGTATTTCATCACCACTGGTCTCAAAACGATGAAGGAGGCAACTGGCACACATCGTGAGGAAACTGGGATCTCCTAGAACTAAAAACTCGAAGACATGTGACATCCACCAACCCGCATTGGGCCCGCGTGATGGATTACGGCCCACACCCTCTTACAGAGAGGAGGCCTGTGCCCCAGCAGTGGGGACATTAAAAGGCGGATGATGATGATTTTTTCTTTTGGCACGTAAACCAACAATTTGGACGATACAGTGCGTTGAAATTTCGCACCCCTTGATAAACTTTGTACCGTTTAGTGTCGTAACAAACCCCCCCCCCTCCCCCCCCCCCCACTCCTGAACTTTGATGCATTTTATCTTTGTCATTTTTAACTGGTTTGGTAAAGCAAAAAACACGTGTCCAATATTTTTTTGATAATCTAACTTAACGGACTAAATACAATTATTACTTGTATACCCAGGAAACATCCCTATTGGTTCTCAAAAAAACTCAGTACTTAGTGGGCATCTCTCCCATTCGCACTAAACATTCTGGAAACAGTTTCATTGTGCGTACAGCTAAGGAGTCCAAGTCCCAGTCAGAAGTCTTGTGTTTCCTGATAGCTACAACCTGGGGGTCCTTTAAAGCTCAATCACACCTTCCGATTTCAAGGGACCCAATTTAGGAACAAACTAACTAGGAAGCAGGAACCGAGCGATTACACTATCCTAAATTGAACTCCTAAATCGGGCTCCTAAGTCAGCAGTGTTGCCAACTCTTACAAATTCGAGTCCCTAGACAGAATATCAAAAGTCGCTATAAAGTCTCTTAAAAACTGATTCTACCAGGAGCGGACTAAAAAATAAAAAGAGCGAACTCAGTTTTTGGAACGAAGTTCCTTATCGCGCGTTGTGAAAGGGGGCTAGACGGAAAAAATTCTTACGAAAAGTTGTCACGACACTAATGAGGCTGTCCATCCAAAAAGATTGTGTTGGAAAAACAATCTAATAAAAAAAAATCTTACGAAAAGTTGTCACGACACTAATGAGGCTGTCCATCCAAAAAGATTGTGTTGGAAAAACAATCTAATAAAAAAAATTCTTACGAAAAGTTGTCACGACACTAATGAGGCTGTCCATCCAAAAAGATTGTGTTGGAAAAACAATCTAATAAAAAAAAATCTTACGAAAAGTTGTCACGACACTAATGAGGCTGTCCATCCAAAAAGATTGTGTTGGAAAAACAATCTAATAAAAAAAATTCTTACGAAAAGTTGTCACGACACTAATGAGGCTGTCCATCCAAAAAGATTGTGTTGGAAAAACAATCTAATAAAAAAAAATCTTACGAAAAGTTGTCACGACACTAATGAGGCTGTCCATCCAAAAAGATTGTGTTGGAAAAACAATCTAATAAAAAAAAATCTTACGAAAAGTTGTCACGACACTAATGAGGCTGTCCATCCAAAAAGATTGTGTTGGAAAAACAATCTAATAAAAACTTCTTGTATTTTTGGTGGGTAGGTACAAAGTTTGCAAGCAGATCAAGCATTATTAAAAAAAAAAAAAAATATTACAATTACTTTTGTTATAGTTGTTGTTATTGCTAAATAGTTGAGTTGAGTTGAGTTGAGTTGAGTTGAGCTGAGCTGAGCTGAGCTGAGCTGAGCAGAGCTGAGCTGAGCTTAGCTGATCTGAGCTGAGCTGAGCTGAGATGAGATGAGATGAGATGATGAAGTATAACTTCTTACGTGCGTGCGTGTGTGCGTAGTTAATAATAAAAAAAATATTATAAATTAAAAAAAATAAAATTATATTACAATTCCTTCACTAATTAATCGAAAGGAACTTCGTTCTATCCGGGTGTCCCTTGACACCTCTCAAGTTTTTTTTTTCTGGGAAAGGGGCTTTGGGAAATTTTATTTTATTTTAAAGACACAAAAATACTAATAGCCCACTTGTAGCGACAAAGTTGCTAAATTGGCAACACTTAACTCTAAATTGGAGTGAATTACACTATCCTAAATCGAACACAATTTAGGAAGTCAAATCGGGACCTTTCAATCTCACTAAATCGGACACTAACTGCTCTAACTGCTATTACACCTTCCTGTTTCCTAAATTGGGTCCCTTGAAATCGGAAGGTGTAATTGAGCCATTAGTCAACAGTGTATAGCTTAGGTACTTCTAGGCAAGCGTGCTCCATCGTCTACCACATCATCGCTTACTATCAGGTGAGATAGTGGTGAAATGCAAGCCACAAGCAATCTTACTATATCTGTGTAAAAAAAATTCAAAGTCCTGTCTGACTGATCTAACCACGCACAGCCTAAACCGCTAATCCTAGATACATTAAATTTGGAGGGTGTGGTCTTTGTGAAGAGTAGGTAGGTATCCACTGAGAAAGGGTTTTTCAAAATTCAACCCTTAAAGGGGTGAAAAAGGGGTTGAAAGTTTATAACGGGGGAAGTTCTAATTCCTCGCAGGTGGAGCCGCTGGCAGAAGGTAGTCAGTATATCACACTAATATTATAAAGGCGAAAGTTTACGAAGAAAAAAACATGTTGCGCCGACCCCAAATAATGCTCGCGAAGGCGGAGGCGGGACGCGTGAGGGAAGCTCAACGGAGTGGGTTTAGTCAGTAAGAGTCTGACACGCCCTCCCGCTCCACCTAGAGCGGGAGAAGTCGTTGGATAATTTTCCCAACCCACAAAAAAAAAAAAAATGGGATGAGGGCAGGAGAAAGATGATTATAAAGGCGAAAGTTTGTAAGTTTGTTACTGCTTCACGCTCAAAAAGCTGGACCGTTTTGGATGAAATTTGTACAGATGGGTCTAAAATTATTAAGCTGCTAAATTAACACTGCTATATTTTTTTAGTGTCAACACCTACTAAATAAATTCTGAGATAGTTGTTATATTTAACAATCTTTTTTTTATTGTTGTGCGCGCGTTTGACCACTATTTAAGGCTATTAGTCACTCCTAGGATTGCCAGGTCTTAAAACCGAAAAGCTGGACTGACCAGCAAGTTAACCGCACAGCTGGATAATCGAACACCCTTAATTTTTTATTCTAAGTATATGCATACTATACTAGTGAAACAAAAATAACAAAGGTCAAACTTAAAAAGACTAACAAAAGGCCGCTAGGCCGGGCACTGTCTGATTTGGCCACACACGCAACCAAATAGCCTGACTCTCTCCGGCTTTATCCGGTCGCCTGGCAACGCTAGCACAACTGTACTGTACCATATGTACGTAGTTTGTATATGGATATTTGAAAAAAAAGCGTAAAAAAGGTGATAAACATCTATAGAATAAAGAAAGGTTGTACCTACTTATATAAATTGATTCTCATTTTAAGTACGCCAACAACTAAGTTGACAGTCAAGCTATGACAAGCATGAAAGTAATGAGAATTATTTATGTTAAAAATCTGCCTGTGTTTAAATGTAGTTCATCATCATCTTCCTGCCCTTATCCCATGTTACTTGGAGTCGGCGCAACACGTATTTTTCTTCCATTCTGTCCTGTCAGCCGTCACGCTATCACTAACTCCCTTTTCTTTCATATCACTCCTCACACAGTACATCCATACTTTTTTGGCCGTTTTCTGGACGTTGTGGAAAAATGACTCAAAATGTTTCGTATCCAAAGTAGTAAACAAAAGTACCAAAAACGGCAATTTTTGACACTTTTGCTTACTACTTTGGATACGAAACACTTTGAGTCCTGCTTTAACCACGTAAAAATACCTTATCCTATTTGTAACAAACGCAACATAGGATTCTTTAATCTTTATTTTCTATGCTAAGATACGAATTCTTATTCAATGAGGGCGCCACTTATGGGGAGGTAGGCCTTTAAGCTATAATTTATAATAGGTGTAGTAGGTACTATTTCTACGCGGGCGGAGCCGCCGGCAGAAGTTAGTCATTGATATAATTTAAAAAAAGTCACGAACTATTTAAATAATCTTTCCCATACAATTACAGACCGAAAAGTGAACCGTTTAAAAATTAAATATATTTAGTTAGTTTATTTCTGAAAGTTTCGAGGTGCGTGCAAAAAGCACACATGTTTGTCGTCGTTCAAGCTCGGCCAATGAGAGGCGAGGGAGCCAAAAAACAGAGTAATTAAAAATTCAGGAATCAAGATGGAGGTTGGGTGACGGTATCTCGGTGTTCACTGGCAGGTTTGACGGACGTGGTAGTGATTTTTACAAGGGTAGTAGGTACCAATAGCGGAGTTCTGACTGTCCCTAACAATAAAATTGTCAAAGATCTACAAATGACCGGGACCAACGGCTTAACGTGCTTTCCGAGGCACGTAGGAGTTTAACACTTTTACACGTGAATATTTTTAACACTTTTATACATCAATATTTTTAACACTTTAACACGTCAATATTTTTAACACTTTTACACGTCAATATTTTTAACACTTTTACACGTCAATATTTTTGTTTGTTAGTTTAAGCTTAATATTGACGTGATTGAGGAAACATCAACGTCGACCCTGTCTCTCTAAGCTCTTTGTCTAAAACATTCGTTCCTAACTTTTTAAACCTCATTATCGACCCTTCTTGCGTATACGTACTAATTTTCATTAAAATCGGTTGTTCATTTAAAAAATTATAGACTTTAAAATTTGTATGAAACGCCGCGAGGAGCAAAAACTTTAAAGCTACCCTTGCAGACCGATCGGTATATGGATACTTAGGTGACCGAAATTAAAAGCCACGTGACGTCATGCTTATATAGATACAAAGTGTAAATACTTACCACTTTTTACCTAGAAATGACGCAACAAGGCCCCATTCCTGAACTTCAATGCGTTTTATCTTTGTCAATTTTAATTGATTTACTGTAGCTAGATTAATCTGCCCGCGCCCTTTCCCAACTATCTTAGGGTCGGCTGCCAGTCTAACCGGATGCAGCTGAATACCAGTATTATACATGGAGCGACTGCCTATCTGACCTCCACAACCCAGTTACTGGGTAATACGATACCCCTTGGTAAGACTGGATGTCAGACTTTCGGGCTTCTGACGATCCGTACCTAACGACTGTCAAAGATCCACGATTGACAGCCGGCACCAACAGCTTAAGGCCCTACTAACGGCCAAGTGGCGCCCTCATTGAAAAAAAAATCGCAGCATAGCATAGAAAATAAATATTAAAGAATCCAACGTCACGTTTATTACATAGAGAAACGGCCGTTTTTGGTACTTTTTCCTACTACTTTGGATACGAAACATTCTGAGACCTGAGGGGACAAAAGCGCAGCTTTGTAACAAACGCGACGTTGTACTTATTCTTTAATATTTATTTTCTATGCTATGCTACGATTTTTTATTTAATGAGGGCGCCACTTTGCCGTTAGTAGACTAAGGGTCTACACATGCTTTCCGAGGCTCGGAGGAGTCTCGTATGTAAAGATGGGCACCCATCGATGGACCAACCCCTGCAAGCGTAGCTTAACCTGATGGATCTCCCAGTGCGGCTGTTATTACTTAAGCCACGAGCTCCTCCCATACTAGAATCAGACTAAATAGAATTATTATTTTAATATCCAGGAATAAGTTAGGTAAGTACAGTATTTTTTTTTACTAACTAGATCTTAATTTCATACTCAAATTTTCGTCTGTGCTGTTGTAGAGCTCCTTTATCTGGAGCTAAACCTGAATGTTGATTCAGGTCAGTCATGCTTAAAACCATAAAAATGCATTGTCATCGAAACTGACCACATCATCGCTTATTAGGTGAGATAGTGGTCAAACGCGTGCCTATCAACAACAAAAAAAACTGAACCAATATGTAAAAATTCAACTCCGTAGGATAAGAGGAAGTGGAATTCAGCTTGCAACATTTGACCCGAACAAACATACCTACAATAAAAAAGTGTGTGTGTACTTATGTACGCACGTAAGAAGTTATACTTCTTTGGCGTAACAAGATAATAAACCAAACTGACACAAAGTTTACAAAAGGAAAACAATCATTCTTCATGAACCACAGACCATAGCTAACTTCAGGGTGTCGGTTCTAGCTAACTTCAGGCTGTAGGTTTTTTGTGACGGTGTGCGCGCGCATCGTAAAAATTTACTCTCATCATTTTTCCCTAACGCGCCAAAAGAAATCTCTCCTCCAACCTTTTCCATTCAAGTCTGTCCTGAGCCACTCTGTTCCACATCACTCCTGCCACTTGTCTAATGTCGTCGTTCCACCTTTTCTGTGGTCTACCTCTTTTCATTTTTTCTTCTCTGGGATACCATCGCGTCACAATTTTAATCCATTTGTCTTGTCCTCATAGCATGTGCCCTGCCCATCGCTATTTAAGTCTTCTGATTTTGCCTGTAATTTCTGGGACCTATGTGTTACTTCGCGAGAGGGAAGCTCAACGGAGTGGCTCACGGCCCCGGCCGCTACCACCGCAGGAGAGGTACTGGGCGTACTGGGCGTAGGAAGTTGCGAGACGATCTCCGGTCACCGTAGACCCGGGCCTGCGGACGGCGAGCAGTGGGTAGCTCGCCGTCCAATCAGCACCAGGCCCGTGAGTCGACGGCGCGTAGTATTCGCACGCGCGCCTCAAAGAGATGAGTGTCAGCCACCACTGACGGGGCCCATCGTGGCCGGTGCCTGCATGCCTAGGGGTAGCGGATAAATTCTGAAAATGAATTACCGCACCCCTGGGCACTCAGCAAGGAAGGAACAGGGGTGGGTTTTAGTCAGTAAGAGTCTGACACGCCCTCCCGCTCCACCCAGAGCGGGAGAAGTCATTGGATGATTGCCCAAGCCACAAAAAAAAAAAAAATGTCCCAGATAAATGTATTCATCTGTCTAATCGATCATCGAACAAACATACATTGCAAGTTAAATAAAAGCATGTAAAAATCCCCGTTTGACCTGCTAAAGTAATGAATGAAATGAATGGTTACCCCCAGAAGTGATAGTATTTATAAATGATAAATGATAAATGATGTTTATTCAGTAAATAGGTTACAAGGAACACTTCTACACGTCAATGTTTTTTGTCAGATTAAGCTAGATGAGGCCGGTGTTTCCTAGCTGACTACCCTGAGAAGAAACACCGAAACAAACTCAGAGGTCAAAGTCTCTTTTAGTGTTCAAATCCATACAATGTGTACTGGTTAAATCATATGAGAACCATGTACGTTTATGTCTGGGATGAGCTTTATGAAGAAAGCAACACACGAATTCGAGTGGACCTGTCCAGACAGTGCAAGCATTTGTCAGTCATCGCGAAGCTCAACTCAGAACTTTGAGGAGCTCAACGAACCGACGAACAATACCAAAGTAAGGACATTTGAGTAGGCCGCAAAAATACTCAAACTTCCAGACAATTTACTTCGGGTCTCAAATGTCCTCATCGCTCCTCAGTAAGAGCGTCGCTACTAATTATTATGTACAGTGCCCCCTGCCGTCTGTTTTTGTAACTACAATTTGTGGTACGATTTGATATGTTGCTCCTAAACGATTTTGACAGATCAAGGATGCTGCAATAATACGAGAAACACGATGTTATTGGGCGTTTTAACATAAATCACACACTATTGAATAAATTGCGTAACAAAACTGTGCGTACCTACAGTTAAGGGTAGGAATTCCCCGCCGGAGTCTGTGTGTCCTGATAGCTACAACCTGGGAGTATTTAAGTCAAGCGTGAATAGGTTACTACTAGGCGAGCGTGCTTTATCGTCGATCACATCATAGCTAACCATCAGGTGAGATAGAGATCAAAAAATAAAATAGCAAATTCCAAGCTATCTTGGGGTCGGCTTCCAGTCTAACCGGATGCAGCTGAATACCAGTATTTTACATGGAGCGGCTGCCTATCTGACCTCCACAACCATACTATCAGATGAGATAGTGGCTTGCCAAGGGGTACGTAACAAGTACCCCTTTGCAAGACTGTTGTCAGATTTTCTGCCTTCTGACTACCCGTAACGACTGTCAAAGATCTACAAATGACAGCCGGTACCAACGGTTTTTAAGGTACACTAATAGCTTTCAAACCAGACCACAGCAACGCTGTTCCCGTCAGGCACAAAAACCTATTGTCGCGTCTCCGATAAGACGCGCGGGGCCTGACGGATTAATAGCAGCAGAAATGGGCATAGTGGTAGTACTTCCCCGGGCGAGCTCCTTTTTAAAGAGCACTTTAGTTGTTCTATCTTACCGAGGCGAGTTCACGTACATTTTTTGGGGTTCCGTACCTTAAAAGGAAAAAAGGAACCCTTATAGGATCACTTCGTTGTCTGTCTGTCAAGATCATTTTCTATGGAACGCGTGTAGATAAAACAAATCAAATTGAAAGTAATATCCAATACTATAAAATCCTCTGGACCTGTGAAAAAACCAAACTTTTAAGTCAAAGCAATCAAAAGCCGCCTATTTTGCCGCATATTTTGACTCTCGCAGGAGAATTCCAGGTACTTCGCGTTAACCTAGAATCATGAAATTTGGCAAGAAGTAAGGCCTCACAGCACAAGACAAGGAAAAAGTCCGAAAATCGTAAACTTGTAGTTCTATCATTTTTTTTTTAAACTGCATGTGCAGTTGGAGAATTGACCGTGACGTATATACGGAAAAAGATTATTTTCAACTAATTTTTTTTTTCTTTTTTCCTTTTTTATTATTTGATTTCAATATACTTATCTAATTTAATAAATAACTTAATAAATAAAATATGTACAAGCGGCCTAAAAGATCCAGGAGGAGTACAGCTCATTGGGCATCGAAAAATTCGTCCACATCACTGTCAATGGGAAAAGTGCCCAGAACGCTGGCAGCATTGTCACGTTGAATGGCAATGCTGATTCTATGGCCGAAAACAAGGCCAAAGCCACGTGAAGAGTCGACTAAATGTTTGCTGATGTCACGGCAAACTCGATGAGCACTCGGACCCCGTGGCCCTAGTGTTTCAACCCCAAACGGCTCAAACATATAACTCCCAATAAGGTTGTTATATTTGCGCCCTTTGAGGTTTTCTGCACCTGTAGCAGCCGCCCCAGCACAGCCCGCCGTGCTAAGAAGATGAGATGGCGCAAGGGTGTCGACACATGTTGCATCCCACACCAAAGGCCTACCCATCTTCCAAGGCATTATGGTCATCCCGTCTGGGCTCTTTCCATCGTCACGTGCCAAGCCATCAGGTTCTAAAACGGCTGACACACCGGCGGTGCCGTGCCATACGACCTGCGCTAAAACTGCAGGATAGGCCGTGGTGTCCGAGGTGGTCGACTGCTTCACCACATTGGCAGCAATGTGGAGCTCCACAAGGAGCACCCAGACGTAGACATGTAGCGATCTGGAAGGTGGTGTCACTCAGCATAGTACCTATGTTGGGTGACGGTAGTGCCTGTAGCCAGATTCCCGACTCTAATTCACCGGATTCACCCACAACCAGCAGGCGAGCACGCTCAGCAGTATTGGTTGGAAATTATTCCGTACCAATGTACAGAGCGGCTCGTCCCATTGTCTCTGGGAGAATGGGTTCTCGGGCAACACCGTATCCGAAAAAAAAAGTACATAGTTAAGTTTGTTATTAATCCTAATTTTCGTCAAAAAATAAAATAAAAATTACGATACTACGGAACCCTTCGTATGCGAGTCGAACTCGTACTTGATAGGGTTTTTTACTGTGTGCGTAATCAAAGTGTACTCGGACCGCACGGCGTCATAGAAAAAAAAACTTTTTTACAAAAAAAAAACAACCGACTTCCAAAAAAGAAAATACACTAAAAATTAAAAAATAACTTTAATTTCGGAAGTCAGTGTTTGTGTTTTACCTGACACCCACCTGTTTTTTTTTTGGAAAACAGTTTTTTATTTTTCAATTTTTAGTTGTTATACCCCAGAACTAAAAACTCCAATAACATGGAACGTGGAATTTAAACATACTCGTAATTGGAGAAAACAAAAAAAAATACATACAGTCGAACATAGAACCTCCTCCTTTTTCGAAGTCGGTTAAAAACGTCATCTAGGTATACGTATTTGTTGGTTTTTGTTCAGTTTCTCAAAAAGCGCTGAAGCAATTTCGATAACATTTATATGGGACCACCTTGGGAGTATATGCTTTCGGATAAAAAAAGATTTCTGAAAATAGATCCACAACTGACGGAGAAATCGGCGGACATACATAAAAAAAAGAAAACATAAAAACAGCCGAACATAGAATCTGCTCCTTTTTCGAAAGTCGGTTAAAATGTCGGTTAAAAAGCTTTCGCAAACGGAAAAAATATCCACATGAATCTATCTATACACATATCCAATAATCTATACACATAATATTGTAGAACCCGTAGGGCTCCAGGGGCGCTGCTGTAGTTTGGGGAGCTGTCTCACTAGCTGGCTGAACGACGGTATCGTGTAAAGTGACTCGCTTTACATGTGAAGTGTAATAAGGGAAACGCGTTGGGATAGCGAACTGGTATTATGAATACAAAATAAATATGCAAGCGCCCACTTCGGCGGGCGCACTGGGACAAACTTATATAACAAACGCTACAACTTATTCTTTCAAAGTTAACATTCGAACCACTCTTCAATATTTCAACAGCCAGCTGAAGGCCGGTGCGCACACACCGACTATAGGCTGTGTATACAATCGCCACAATATCATGAATCTATTACACATATCCAATAATCCGCCTTCGTGAAATAGAATATCCACTAGCTTCTGTCAGCGGCTTTGCCCGCATGGAATTAGTAGGTGCTTCCCCTATTATAAATTAAAGCCTAGGTATGTGCTATACCAGACTATAATCTATCTCTGTGCTAAATTTCATCTAGATCCGTTCAGCCATTCTAGCGTGATTGAGTTATAAACATTAAACATCCGTCCAAACTTTCGCATTTATATTGTTATAGTAGGAAGTATGACTAGAATCGGTCCAGCCGTTTTGAAGATTAGCCAGAGTAAACAGACAGACAGACAAAAATTTTTAAAATTATATTTATGTATAGGTATCGTGCAAATAACTGTATGAGATAAAAAAAAACGATTGTTTTTACATTACAAACAGATAACAGACAGACTTCAATTTTATTCGTTTGAGTTGATGATATTAATTTAAATTGATTAAGTAATAATATGATAGGGTAGGATCCTACAATAAGTAAACTGAGTCACGTAGATTCATCATAAGAAAAAAAATGGCGGCATTCTTCACACCCATTCCTTTATTGTCACCAGCAGAGAGAAAAAACAATCAATACGATTCTTCTATTGGCACATTTGTGCGTCACAGGTAAACCTTTTAATAGAAATTCAATGAAAAGGGTCTCGATTTTACAATAGATATGAGTGACAAAAACATTCGCCATTTCCTGTAGAACATTCTTTTCTTTGTACGTTTAGGAATGTAGTGTAAAGCTTGCTATGCTATAGTAAGCTTTGCATCTGAAAGTCCATTCAATTTTATTAACCGACTTCAGAAAAGAGGAGGTTCTCAGTTCGTCTGTATGTTTTTTTTTTCTTTTTTGTATTTCTGTTTACATTTTTGTTCAGGCAACACTACTATTGATGCAATTACACTTTTCACGTCCTTTTTTTTGGTTTGGGAAATCATCGTATGACTCTCCAGCTCTGGGAGCGGGACGGCGTGTCAGACTTTTACTGACTAATACCCACCCCTGTTCCTTCAGTTGCCTGAGTGCCCAGGGGCGCTATAACTCTGTTACGAATATATCCGCTACCCTTCTCAATTTTTCTTGAAGACAGTTGTTCATATCGATGGGCAGATGCAGTTCTTAACATATGGCTACAACTTTCCGTATATAAATATATTTGTATATATTTTTTTGTCATATTAGATTTTTTTTAAACTCACTTTTGTAGACACAAAAGTGAGTTTTTTCTGAGACACTCAGTATAATTATAACCATTTCATATTATAATGAGTATTGAGAGTGTTTTCATTTGTGCTGTATTGTCGTCTTTATATGAGGAGAGCTCGTGGCTAAAGTCATAACAACCGTCGGTCGATCCGTCAGGTTACGCTACACTTTTTGGGGTTGGTCCACGGATGAGTGACCATCTTTACATACCGAGACTCCTCCGTGCCTCGGAAAGCACGTTAAGCCGTTGGTCCCGGCTGTCAATCGTAGATCTTTGACAGTCGTTACGGGTCATCAGAAGCCCGAAAGTCTGACAACCAGTCTTACCACGGGGTATCGTGTTACCTGGTTAATGGGTTGTGGAGGTCAGATAGGCAGTCGCTACATGTAAAATACTGGATTCAGTTGCATCCGGTTAGACTGGAAGCCGAACCCAAGATAGTTGAGAAAAGGCTCGCACTGAAAAAAATAAGTAGTAAAGCATAATGAAAAAGCATTAATCTGAACTGCTTGAACAGTGCAAATTAATCTTTAACAGTTCAGATTAATGCTTTAACAGTTCAGATTAATACTTTTTCATTATGCTTTACTACTTATTTTTTTCAGTGCGGGCAGATGATGATGTCGTCTCCATATTGTACAATCATTTTATATTTCCAAATATTATCGCTAACGTTACAAAACAGCCCTAGCGACTATGGGTGACTAATACTTCGATTTATGACTGTACTTTGTGACCCGGATACGCTCCTTTTGCATAACCACGTAAATTTCCAATCAATGGAACCTTTTCAAAAGGACTTCGTACAAAAATGTGAATGGTGCTGAAAAAAACGTATTAGTCACTAACTAGCTTTGATCAGCGGCTTCGGCTGTTTGAAAGTCGAAAATTATCTGATGGTAACCTAAAAAGCATTCATCATGATCTTCATCATCTTTATATGGTTAGAAGATTGTTACCAAGGAAGATGGAATGCCAAAATGTTAAAATATTAGTACCGGTTAAAAATCAAAAGGATTTTACAATAAGTAAGAGTAAAAGTTATTTTTTCGTCATTTTCTTTCTTAGCATGTGGCTCATATTCTTATTTAACACTTCATTATGGCAATTTTTAACCGACTTACGAAAAAGGAGGAGGTTCTATGTTCGACTGTATGCATGGTTTTTTTTTATGTATGTCCGCCGATTTCTCTGTCAGTTGTGGACCGATTTTCAAGATTCTTTTTTTATCCGAAAGAATATACTCCCGAGGTGCTCGCATATAAATTTTGTCGAAATTGCTTAAGCGCTTTTTGAGAAACTGAACAAAAACGAAAAATACGTTTACCTCGATGACGTTTTGGTATTCTCCAAATGTTTAAATTCCACGTTCCATGTTATTGGGGGTTTTAATTCTGGGGTATAACAACTAAAAAGTGAAAAATAAAAAACTTTTTTACAAAAAAAACAACCGACTTCCATACACTAAAAATTAAAAAAATAACTTTAATTTCGGTAGTCGGTGTCAAATAACGACGAAGTAAAATACAAACACCGACTTCCGAAATTAAAGTTATTTTTTTAATTTTTCGTGTGTTTTTGTTTTGGAAGTCGGTTGTTTTTTTTTTGTAAAAAAGGTTTTTTTGTTTTTAATTTGTTTAAATAAAATGGGGTATTTAACTAAAAAAATCTAATTAGTCCGTCAATTAAATAACCAAAAAATAATAAACACTTATTTCTATTTTTACACTTTTGAACGCAAGACAATGTTACACTTGATGTTCTTTCTCCATATTTAGCTTATGGTTATGACAGATTATATGAGTTCATATAATAATTGTCTACCAATTTTAGTGTGATGGCCCTAGTTCATCACTTGTGGCTTCGAATCACAGCCCTTTGATAGTTTCTATCAATGTTCTTGTAAGCAGGCACACCAGTTATGTATGGAGGCTTCTTTAATTTGGTTTAGTGTTTATGCTTGAGTTTGTTTTTAATGGCATGATTGAGTGTGCTAGCTGGCAAGTGGCGGATTATTTAATTTTATGATTATATTATAAACGACATATATTTATTTTTCTGTTTTACATAATGTTAAGATTGTTGCATATAATTATATAGATTCAAGTTCTTAAAACTTAACAGACAGATGTGTTGCTGGGGAGTTTCTTGGCCACTTCTTCTTCACAGCTAAAACACTAGGAAGTGGTGACGGGCGGGCGTTTTTTGGGGGACTGTCTTTATGTAGAACATTTCAACGCACTGTATCGCCCTCATTTTTTTTTTCGTGACAAAAGTGATACGTGTCCAATATTTTTTGGTTATGTCACTGACGGAATAATATTTTTTTTTGTAAAATACCCTATTCAAAGTCCTGACTGACTGACTGACTGATATATATACATGCTCAACCTATTAGATCACCGGTCGCTCCCACCAGTAGTGTACGATTCAGTGCCCATATTATACTCCAAAAGCGCTAAAAACCTGGGCGTCCACATGGACTCTAAACTCTCTTGGGAGGTTCATATTGCTGATGTGAGTAAGAGGGTCTTCTACTCCCTTCAGTCTCTTAAACGTCTCCAAAAATTCTTACCATTTCACACTAAGGTTTCTCTTGCTCAATCTCTCCTACTACCGCTCATAGACTATGCGGATGTCTGTTTCCTAGATGCTACGGAGGTACTTTTAAACAAACTTGAACGACTGCAAAATTTGTGCATTCGTTTTATTTTTGGCCTCCGCAAATACGACCATGTGTCGGAGTTTCGGACCAGATTAGGGTGGCTGCCAATTCGGCGTCGGCAAGATACCCATATCATATCCCTTCTTTATACTATTCTGCACAATCCTATTTCTCCTCAATACCTTCGTGAACGCTTTGAGTACCTCGTTCCGAGAGGTAAACGTCGCACCGCCTCTTCTCTTCTCCTTCGTACTCCGCGTCACACTTCCAGCCGCTATAATGGCTCCTTTTCAGTGACTGCAGTACGTCTCTGGAAGTTCTGGAACTCTCTTCCACAATCCCTACGCGACAGCCCTTCTCTGAATGTCTTTAAGAGGAAAATAAAAGAGCACTTCCTTTCTCAATGACATATTATTAGGGTATATATTGGTGTATATTTGTATATATTAGTATATAGTATTGTGTATGTATTTTATATATAGGGCTTATTTATATAAGTTTATATTGTACACAATCCTACCCTCGAATGTGACCTCACTCTATCACTCAAAGGTTTGCTGGGAGAAAACTCAACTTTGAGTTAAGCTCGCCTTTGTACATGAACTGTGTAATGACTTTATCTTATGTTATGATGTGGTGTACAATAAAGAATTATATCAACGCACAGCCTAAACCGCTGGTCCTAGAGACATGGAATTTGGAGGGTTTGTTCTTTGTGAAGAGTAGGTATCCACTAAGAAAGGGTGAAAAATAGGCGACTGGAGCTGAAAATTCCAATTTTTAGGGTTCCATACCCGAAGCGTTCAAAAGGAACCCTATTGCTGTCACCCACGTGCCCGTCTCTCCGTCTATTAGTCCGTCCAAAAGTCCGTCGTGTGTCACAAAATTTTGTGTCAAAGATTTTTTTTAACTTCCCATTGGCTTATGAACTTGATGTTTATTATTACGTAAATTTTACTAAGAAATACCAAAACATTGATTTCCCTCATATGGTACGTAACCCTAAATGTGCGAAGTCCGACACGCACTTGGCCAGTTTTTAGGGTTCCGTACTCGAAAGGTCTAAACGGAGCCCTATTTTTGTCACTCACATGTCCGTCTGTCTGTTTGTCCGTTCATCGTCTGTCACAAAATTTTGTTACGAACTATTTTTTAACTTACCTTTGACCTATTCTTTTTTTTGTAGGGTGGGAAATCATCCAATGACTTCTCCCGCTCTAGGGTGGAGCGGGAGGGCGTTTCAGACTCTTACTGACTAAAACCCACCCCTGTTCTTTCCTGCCCTGAGTGCCCAGGTAATTCTGTTTCGAATTTTATCCTCAACCCCCGGGCAGACATCGGCCATGACGGGCCCCGTCCTTATTGCTGAAAACTCTTTGAGGCGCGCGTGGAACACTCCGCGCCGTCGTCTCTCAGGCCTGGTGCTGATCGGACGGCGAGCTACCCACTACTCGCCGTCCGCAGGCCCGGGTCTACGGTGGCCGGAGATCGCCTCGCGGCACCGGAAGCCCCTGGCGTCTCCTGAGGGCGTTAGGGCGAGGCTGTCGTTGCAGCCTCTCCCTAACCCGTTCCGCCTCCTCCTTCGCGAGCACTACTGCTTCGCAGAAGGAGGAGACTGCTTCCCATTCCCTCTCGCTCCGTACCATGGCCATAGCTATGAACTAAGTTAGAGATGTCAAACTAGTTTACGCCTTGCGAGTTACTGTGTTTTTAGTCGACATGTTTTTACGTGTACCCTTAATTTGTATAGAAATATTAGGTCAACTAAATTTGACAGCTCTAATTTGCGTCAGTCTCTTTCTTGTTTTAATAGAGAGAAAAAGATAGCAATAGCCTAATTTAAGTATAGTTTGTGCATAATAGAATTGGCACCAATGTTTATTATTACGTATTCACTACTAACAAATTACACTTGGACAGTTTTTTCAGCAGCCAAACCAACGAAGTCTCTGCCAAAACTTAGTCTTACATAAACCTAGTGATTCAATTACAATAATATTGAATTATCGCACGAGGGACATAAAATGGACGCGTGTCGTCTTTTATTTTGTTTTTCAATATGGCGGTTCATTTAGAGCGTATTGTTGAGTCTGTGTTTTTTAGGCTCGTACTGTCGGGTGGAGCGGACTTTTAATGAGTGATTTTGGACTACAGAATTTAATACCATTTTGCAGGAAACGGAATGTTGCCACTATTTTTTTTTCTTATTCTTGATAGACACACGTTTGACCTCTATCTCACCTGATGGTAAGCGATGATGTGGTCGAAGATGGAGCACGCTTGCCTAGAAGTAACCTATTTACTCTTGACTTAAAGACTCCCAGGTTGTAGCTAATAGGAAACACAGACTCCGGCAGGGAATTGCAATCCCTAGCTGTATGCACAATGAATGTGTTCTCTCTCAAAACGTTTTTTGAGTGTGGATGGGATGTTTACCATGTACCGGTGGCACTTCGCCGTACGTCTTGTGGTCCGTTGATGGAACGGGCTTGGCGGAATCAAATTATGCAATTCCGTCGCACACTACCCAAAATGTAACCGATAGAAAACCGACAGGCAAGCAACTCGGCGTCTATTCTCAAGACTTTGGAGCCACTTAAATATTAATATTTATTACGCTGTCTAATATTTAATTTTACTCATTGTTTGCTGCACCGGTCGACGTCATGACGTCGGCGCCGGCTGTCGCTGAAAACCAGCGCTGGGGCTCTGTCTCGCATAGGGTCACAGCATTAAGCTGAGCGATGGCCGTTTTGCGTGGATGTGACGCATATTTTCCCCAAGCTTTTTTTTGTTTTGTTTCTGTCTTTTGCGTCATGTTTACCGTAAATAAGCGTATTATATTTCTCTCTTTTCTAATTGATTTTTGAAACTCACCAAGGTGGGTCGGTCACGTAATGTCAACCAAAACCGTAACCGAATATTTGTCTTCCCTTTCAGTTTCGACCGAAACCGAAATTATCGTGGAAACAGAAAACCGGCCAAGTGTGTGTCGCACTTCGCACATTTTGGGTTCCGTACCAATTTTTGACAATTTGTGTGGCTTTGGGTCAACAAGATGGGTCAAATTTGAAGACTGTAGCTCTAATCGTTTGGCTGTAAAACCCTCGTGACAGACGACAGACAGTCAGACAGACGGACACGTAAGTGACAGCAATAGGGTTCCGTTTGGACGCTTTGGGTACAGAACTCTAAAAAGGAATACAGAATTAAAATTCTGCATTCGTTTTTAGGCTCCTATAACAGGCATTCTTTTAAAATCTGTTTTTAATCGACTTCAAAAAGGTGGTTCTATATTCGAACCGTATGTATGTATTTGTATGCTTGTCTTTCCGCGATTTTCTCGAAAACTACTGATCCGATTTGGATGGGGTTTTCGTTATTCAAATGCATATTTTTCAGAGTTATTACTGCGAGGAATGATAACATCCGCAAGAGAACCAAGGTTACTGAAATACCACAAAGAATCGCCAAACTGAAGTGGCAGTGGGCAGGGCACATTGTTCGTAGAACAGACGGTCGATGGGGCCGAAAAGTTCTGGAGTGGCGACCGCGTACCGGAAGTCGCAGCGTTGGAAGGTGGACCGATGACCTGGTGAGAGTCGCGGGTAGCAGATGGATGTGAGACGCACAGGACCGGTCGTTGTGGTGACACTTGGGGGAGGCCTATGACCAGCAGTGGACGTCTGCAGGCTGATTCATCATCGTTTGATGATGAATTACTGCGATCGTTTGTCTGTGTATTGTTAACACAATTTAAATGGGGAACCACATCTAAAAGTGAAAAATAAAACACTTTTTTTACGAAATAGAACCGGCTTCTCGGAAGTCGGTGTCAAAAAACGAAGAAACAAAGCCAGAAAGAAATACCGACTTCCGAAATTAAAATTATTTTTGCCTTCTTCTTTCTTTTTTTGGAACTCGGTTCTATTTTTTTTATTTTTAGATAATTGTTACGGCTAGTTTATGCATATTGGAACGCAGTTCCTTATCGCGCGTTGCGAAAGGAGGCTAGACGGAAAAATTAAGACTAAAAGTTGTAACGACACTTTTTGCTATAGTTGATATACATTTATATAATATATATATGTATAAATATTTATATATATATGTATATATATATAATCGAAAGGAACTTCGTTCCATCCGGGTGTCCCTTGACACCTCTCAAGTTTTTTTATTTTATTTTGTTTTTTTCCTGTGCAAGTCATAAATAAACTTTTTTCTTACTTTCTCAAACATTTGGAAAAATCGGTATTTTTATCCCAAAAATCTTATAGTAGTTTTTAAGAACTTGGTTGACCAAGCCTTGCTTGGTTTTATTTTTTTTTGGTAAATCATGTTTTTTGGAAATGAAACCTAGCTAGATCGATTTACTGGCCCTGAAACCCCCTGCATACTAAATTTTATGAAAATCATTGGAGCCGTTTCCGAAATTCAGATTATATATATTATACATATATACAAGAATTGCTCGTTTAGAGGTATTAAATATATTTTTATTAGATAGACTTTAGTCCGGACTGCCCGCCTACCACAGTCCCCTGTATATTTACCCAGTCGCTACATTGTCCCGACGCGAACAGGCGCCCGACTGTGTGCTGTGCCACCAGCTTTAGATGACTTCATACACTTTGTAGGAGGGACTATGTATGCCTATTTTTAATATCCGATTCCGGGTGTGGAAGAGACGGTTTTTTCACGACGTAATTATGATAGCATGGACACTTCATAGTTCGGGTTCATACCAAATCGGATTATTTAGGGCAATTAATATCACCAACAGAAAACATATAGAAAGAAATCGAAAGGCGAATAGCTAACACTTGGAAGAGATTTTGGTAGATAAACGAAATAATCACACTAATATTATAAAGGCGAAAGTTTGTGAGTGTGTACGTTTGTAACTTCTTCACGCTCAAACGGCTCGACTGATTTGGATGATTTTTGGTATGTAAATAGCTTATACCCTGGATTAACATATATGTTACTTTTTATCCTGGTCTACGCGGATGCAACCGCAGGGCGCAGCTAGTGAAAAATAAAGAGATGCCAATGTCGGAGAAGCGAAAAGTGTTCAATGCTTGCATCTTGCCATGTCTGACGTACGAATGCCAAACTTGGGCCTTAACCGATCAACAACAAAATAAAATAAACATTGTCAGAATGGAATTGAGAGGAGTGTATTTTGGGAGTAAGGAGAATAGATAAAATATAGTTATAAAAGATAAAAGAAAAGACTAAGTTCGGGAAAGTCCAATCATTATGCAGAAAATTGAAATGGCGCTGGGCGGGACATATGTTGAGAGACCAGAAAGAGAAATATACTAGAATAATAACCGAATGGTACCCTAGAGAAAGCAGAAGAAGTAGAGGAAGACAGCCAAAGCGATGGGAAGACCACTTGAAGAAAGTAGCAGGCCCAGAATTGTTACGTACAGCAAAGAAAAGAAACAAGTGGAAAGCTTTAGAGGAGACCTTTGTCGAAAGACAAGCTGTTAAGAGGAGAGACCAGTCAAATACCGAAAATATTAATCAGTTTTTTTACCTTTCATTTTTCAACTTAAATATGTTTGTCAAATAAATTTAAAATGGCAGCAATAAAGGCTTATTTTATTTTATATAAACAGTTACTTGCTAGAAATAGATCCAATAGACTTGGAGGTCTTTAAGTCAAGAGTGAATAGGTTAGTTCTAGGCAAGCGTGCTCCATCTTCGACCACATCATCGCTTACCATCAGGTGAGATAGTGCTCAAACGGGAGCCTAACTATAAAAACTAAACTAATTCCCTAGTCAAAGTAATTTTAATATGACTAGGGGATCAGTAACATTTTTTACTTGCTAGGTTATGTTTTGAACCCTAAACCGCTGATGTAAGAAGCAGGATCTCAACCGGTAGGCCACGGAGACCTTAAAAATAAATGGTAGGTACTTAAGTACTTACAGAAATTGAAAAAAAAAAGACTAAATGACAAAAATTGATCCCAAGAAAATACAATTAGTCGGGGAAAAATGAAAAGATCTGTGTAATTTTCCCAAATGCCTGCCAAAAAACTATGCCTCGAACTGACGACTAAAATTTCTTATCGCCACAACTGAAAACCAACTTTAAATCGTCTATTCTAAAGTACGTTTTCAAATGTCGTGACAGAATAACATGTGAAAATTTTTCGCAGTACATGCACGTTTGAAATTAAACTATATTTGTAAAATGTAAGGTTGGTTTTGGATTGATAAGGCTTGGTATGAACAAAATTTTTCGGGCAGGAGACCAATTAAAAAAATCCAAGAACGAAAAAGTTCGGATTCAGTTGAAACTACAAGGATTTCTCTCGGGTTTTCTCGTTGGCATTAAAAATTAAATTTTACGCAAGTTGCGTCGTCGTTTAACTTTGTTTTAATTTCGTTACCAATTAATTTCTTAAGTTACACACACACTAACTGACAAATTGAACGTAAAACTAATTTAACACACTTAGGTGTACTCGAAAACCCGCTCCTAACCCCTACCGCTTTTAGGGTGCGTTTGCACTGAAGCGGAGCTGAACGGAGCGGAGCGGAGCTGAACGGAGCGGAGCGGAGCAGAGAAGTGCCGGAATCGTCCACTCACAGATGAGACGAGTGACGCGATCACAATTTTAACCATTGTGATTGGTGGATTCTTCAGTGGAAACGCAGGTCGTGGATAAATTCGAAACAGAGTTACAGGGAGCCTGGGTACTCAGGGCAGGGAAGGGACAGGGGTAAGGGTCTGACACGCTCTCCCGCTCCACCCAGAGCGGGAGAAGCGATTGGATGATTTCCCACACCTAAAAAAAAAGGCTTGCATTGTAGTGCATTTTGCTCTAGTGTAGCAACGTGCGGTCACTGGTCGCGTGGCAGCCCCCACCAAGGCGCACGGAAAACAATACGCGAGCGATTTCTGACAATCATTTCTAAATATTACGAGTAAGTATATAAAGTTTAACTTATTATTGCCGAATAGGTAAAACGTTGTTTGATACACATGCGCAAATTTTCATTGCAGTTCTCGGTTCCAAAACGTTATTCTAACTACATGTAGGTAGAAACAGTTAGCTTATAATTCAGCTGCATAAAGCTGAATAAGTAACCTTTTTTTGGGAGGGTGGAAAGTCATCCAATGACTTCTCCTCCCGCTCTGGGTGGAGCGTGAGGGCGTGTCAGACTCTTACTGACTAAAACCCACCCCTGTTCCTTCCCTGCCTGAGTGCCCAGGGGTGCGGTAACTCATGTTAAGAATTTATCTACTACCCCTAGGCATGCAGGCACCGGCCACGATGGGCCCCGTCAGTGGTGGCTGACACTAATCTCTTTGAGGCGCGCGTGGAACACTATGCGCCGTCGACTCATGGGCCTGGTGCTGATCGGACGGCGAGCTCCCACTGCTCGCCGTCCGCAGGCCCGGGTCTACGGTGGCCGGAGATCGTCTCGCGACTGCCTACGCCCAGTACCTCTCCTGCGGTGGTAGCGGCCGGGGCCGTAAGGGCCATTCCGTTGAGCTTCTCTCACGCGTCCCGCCTCCGCCTTCGCGAGCATTACGAAGGCGGAGACTGCAGCTGAATACCTTAATTTAATTTTACATCGAGCGTCTGCCTATCAGTTCACTATAACACAGTACATAAGACTACTTCCTATTTTATATTATAACTCAATGATATTATAAAAGAAAGAATACGCTACGTTCATACAAATCGGCGTTCAGATATCGTTGACTTGTTATTACAAATGTCCTTAGTGTATAGAATAGTAATTATGGTATGAAATTCCTTCACTCTTAAATTTATCTTGGAACCATAGTTTTTACACTCTTATTAACGCACAACTTGGCATCATAGATATATTATTGTCTTGCCACAGACACGCTTTTCTTCGCTCGGAATTTGTCTGCAATAATTTGCGCGCGCTAATGCCATAACTACCTATTTTTAACCGACTTTCGAAAAAGGAGGAGGTTCTATGTTCGACTGTATGTATGTCTTTTTTTATGTATGTTCACCGATATCTCTGTCAGTTGTAGACCAATTTTCAAAATTCTTTTTTTATCCGAAAGAATATACTCCCGAGGTGGCCCCATATAAATTTTATCGAAATTGCTTCAGCGCTTTCTGAAAAACTGAACAAAAACGAAAAATACGTATACCTAGATGACGTTTTCGTTTTCTCCAATTACGAGTATGTTTAAATTCCACGTTCTTTCTAAGTGTCAAATAACGACGAAATAAAATACAAACACCGACTTCCGAAATTAAAGTTATTTTTTTAATTTTTAGTGTATTTACTTTTTTGGAAGTCGGTTGTTTTTTTTTTTGTATTTTTTTTTTAAATCTAAAATGACATTGTTATAATTGCAGAAAAAATAATCACAAATCTCATAAAACCTCTCTCTAGGCTCTCAAACTACCAGTAGTTTATTTTACGAACCGGGTAACATCCGCCATTTTGCTACAGACAGACATACGCATCGGTTTCTTATTGCATCATCATTTGGGACAAACCAAAGGCTCCAGATTCCTCGGGCTTGTATTAAAACATTGCTGAAATATATAAAATTGTAAGATGAACGGACGGACTCGTTGGCAAATTATAATTATAGCGATACTTTTGAAGGGGGCACAGATTAAAAAACAGAAAGAACACAAATCGATCACTTTTATTATAAAGCTTCACCTGTATAAAAATCAAATTAGCAAAAATAAATCATAGAAGTTTTTCATCCACTTCCCGGTTTCCGATTGAGCTGAAATTTTGCATACATGTTTAGTTTGGATGACACTAGTGCCGATTCTCTTATTCAATAACTTAACTAAAAAAAAATAGAGAATCGCTATCTTTTACTAAAAGGCAACAGTGCGAGAACAGGATGGTTATGCTATGAACTAAGTTAGAGATGTCAAACTAGTTTACGCCTTGCGCTTTAACGTGTTTCTAGTCGACATGTTTTTACGGGTTTGTGATGGGTGACCATCTTTACATACCGAGACTCCTCCGTGCCTCGGAAAGCACGTTAAGCCGTTGGTCCCGGCTGTCAATCGATCTTTGACAGTCGTTACGGGTCGTCAGAAGCCCGAAAGTCTGACATCCAGTCTTATCAAGGGGTATCGTATTACCCAGTTACTGGGTTGTGGAGGTCAGATAGGCAGTCGCTCGATGTAAAATACTGGTATTCAGCTGCATCCGGTTAGACTGGAAGCCGACCCCAAGATAGTTGGGAAAAGGCTAGGCAGATGATGATGATGTTGTTACGTGTTTGTATACGTGTTACCCTTAATTTGTATGGAAATATTAGTTCAACTAAATACAGCTCTAATTTAGTTTAGTTTAGCTTTGTTGGAGAGAAAAAGATAGCAATAACCTAAATTAAGTTTAGTTTGTACATATCAGAATTGGCACCAATGTATGGTTAGCTAACTGACGTCATTCTAAATCCGATATGGCTAACTCCCAAAGATGGCGGACTAGTTATTTTGTACGCATTCCCATGAGGAAAATAAAATGATTATCCGTGTTTTTTTAGTTTTTTAAACTACAATAGATACTAAAGTTTTTTTTATCAACCTTTGACCACTATACTCACCTGATGGTAAGCAATGATGTGGTCGAAGATGAAGATACGACGTTTCTTGTTGCGAAAATGTCATTTTGTTCGAGTCAGCATCATTTCAACAGAATGACATTCACTGCTGGACAACGGTCTCCCCCAAGTGTTGCCCCAAGGGCTCCCCCAATTGCGACACAACGACCGGTCCTGGGCGTCTCGCATTCATCAGTTTCCCGCGACCCTCACCAGGTCATCGGTCCACAAAAACCTAACAAGTATTAAAAAATGTTACTAATCAACCTCTAATGTTCTAACTGCTGGGACACAGGCCTCCTCTCTGTGAGGAGGTGTGAGCCGTAATCCACCACGTGGGTTCAATAAGGGTTGTTAAAGGTTTGCTTCGCATCTATGGCCAGTCTGCTGCTATTCTGCCTAAAGCCACATCTGTAGCTTCCACAACTCTACAGGCAGTTTGACATAGTGCGCGTTCCCTGGCCGGCTGTCGTTAGCGAACGACGCATGCGCCGTGATGCGCGATATGCCTTAAATGGGGGAAAAGAAACCCAGGAGGGTACTGGAGTCTCATTACTGGATAGTTTGAGCTTTGGTAAGCCATTCATCATCTATGAGAAAGAAGTGCACGTCACCTTTTCAAAGATATTTCTCGCCAACTGATGGCTATGCGTGACTGCGTGGCTGGTTCCTCCTTCCCATTACCATTCAATTTGGCAATCCTGCCAGTCTTCTGGGCACGGCTTGCTTAGTTGGCAGCGATGTGGAGGAGTACTTCGACCCTTAAGTGTATTCTGTTTTATATAATATGTAGAAGAATAGAAATAACATTTATTCGACACAGACACAACAAAACAGCAACAAACACAAAGTATTAGAAATAGTAGTTAACGAATAATAGGTACAGTAAAATTGGGATGATTTATGGGTCAGAAAAAAAATAATTCAATTTTTTTTTCGTGGGTTGGGAAGTCATCCAATGACATCTCCCGCTCTAGGGTGGAGCGGGAGGGCGTGTCAGACTCTTACTGTCTAAAACCCACCCCTGTTCCTTCCCTGCCCAGAGTGCCCAGGGGCGAGGTAACTCTGTTTCGAATTTATCCTCAACCCCTGGGCAGGCATCGGCCATGACGGGCCCCGTCGTTATTGCTGACAACTCTTTGAGGCGCGCGTCGAACACTACGCGCCGTTGACTCTCGGGCCTGGTGCTGATCGGACGGCGAGCTATCCATTACTCGCCGTCCGGTTACCTTTGGAAATTGAATCAGCACTCGGCCCGGCTGAAGCGCGGCCCAGTTAAAATAATGATTTGGTTGCTTCTTACATACATAGGACACAAAGATTTTTGTGTAATAGTGTGTGTTAAGAAAGAGTAGTATATAAGCTGTTACATATTGTAAATAAATCAAATTTGAATTTAATTTTCTTATCGGATTACCCCTCACAGCCAAGACACCTTTAGCCATCTCTGATCGGTCTCGTGTCTGCGAGACTGGCAGTGAGTATACTCTTCCTGAACCTGAAATTCCTGTCTACTCTCCGTCTGTAACCTTAGGTCGCATGGTGCAGACTTCCTCAACTTATCATCATTCTCCTGCCCTTATCCCAATTTATTTGGGGTCGGCGCAACATGTCTTTTTCTTCCATACTCCTCTATTAGTCGTCATCTCTGTAGTCACCCCACTTCCTCAACTTATCTATATGTTTATTTATTGCATAGGCTAGGTATATTATGGGTTAGGGCTATAGGGCTGATAGGTCTTAGGGTCCTAGGGACTGTTAGGCTGGTAGGTCTGAGTATGTCCTTTCACTTGTACTTCCACACTGCGGCCGTACGTGATGTGTGTTAGGGTGCGTACACGTACGTTAGTTAGATTCATCATCATCATCTGCCTAGCCTTTGCCCAACTATCTTGAGGTCGGCTTCCAGTCTAACCGGATGCAGCTGAATACCAGTATTTTACATGGAGCGACTGCCTATCTGACCTACGTTAGTTAGATTATTAAACAATATTAGAGTCGTATTTTTTGCTTTACCAAATCAATAAATAATTACAAAGTTATAATGGTATAAGATACGCTAATAGAAATATATACCTCCACGTGTTATTTGAACATGACAATGTTTATATGTTAGGGAATATGTACATTAATAAATTACAAATGGGTTGCCTAGCTAAATCAGGGGCCTATATTGTTAAATAATATAAACTTTAACTTTTTTTGATTAACTTCCCTCATATGTTATTTATGAACAACAAGTTTTTTGTTTTGTGTTGGGGAATCATCCTATGACTTCTCCGGAGGGCGTGTCAGACTCTTACTGACTAAAACCCACCCCTGTTCCTTCCCTGCCTGAGTGCCCAGGAGCACAGTAACTCTGTTTCGAATTTATCCACGACCCCTGGAAGCATGAGTCGACAGAATATTACGCAAATAATTTAAACAAAAAACTCGACTGTATATATATATGTATGTTTGTTCCGTTGTGGCACTAGACCAAATGCGTGGGCCGATTTTGATAATTCTTACGTCAATTGATTCGTCTTAACCTTACGAGTGCTACTAAAGAAATGACAGTAATCAAAATGCAATATGGCGACCACCAGACGCCATAATGTAAAAAAGAAAAAAATAAATTAGACGAATTTTATTAAAGGCGTATATAGCCGCCAAGTGGCGCCCTCATTGAATAAAAAATCGTAGCAAAGCGTAGAAAATAAAGATTAAAAAATCGTTTGTTGCAAAGAGCTAAAGGGTGCCACTTACGGGGAGGTAGGCCCTTAAGGTGGGGTATCAAAATAAAGGGTTTGAGGTGGCGATTTCAAAAACATAAGTTTTTTTTTATACTTAATTCCTAAAATGTAGAAATAAAAATAAAAAATAAAAATTCAAAAAACCCGACTAAAATCATCAGACTGCTTGGAAAGTGAAATGTTTGGAACTTTCAAGCTGTTTTTTATTTTACAGACGGGTTTTTTGTATTTTTTTATTTATCTATTTTATTTCGTTATACCCTGGGAGCTCCTTTACAAGCAGCTGCATAGAACCACTGGATTATGACAGATTATAGAGCTTTTAGCCCCTCACGGAGATGTGCTTACTTTGTGTCCCTTATCAGTAACTGTAAGATGATGTGATTACATTTTTATGTCGTATTTAAATACGCAGCGTCTCCTGTTATAAAACCACTAACAAAATTAATGATAAGTATCTGTCGTCTTGAGTTTAAATGCCTGTTTACCCAACTGCTTTAAAAGAATGTTAATGTTTTTCGATAGAATGTACATTGTACATATTAACTTATAACTTTTTCACTGGGACACAGTTCTCCTCTCCGTGAGAGGGAGAAGGGCTGTAATCCAACACGAGTTCACAATATGAATTATTAGATGTCACAAGTCATAGAATTTCTTGAGGAGCACGTGGCTAAAGTAATAACAGCGGCACGGGTCGATCCATCAGGTTAAGCTACGCTTGCCGGGGTTGGTCCATGGATGGGTGACCATCTTTACATATCGAGACTCCTCCGTGCCTCGGAAAGCCCGTTAATCCGTTGGTCCCGGCTGTCAATCGTGAATCTTTGACAGTCGTTACGGGTCGTCAGAAGCCCGAAAGTCTGACAACCAGTCTTACCAAGGGGTATCGTATTAGCCAGTTACTGGGTTGTGGAAGTCAGACAGGCAGTCGCTCCATGTAAAATAATGGTATTCAGCTGCATTCGGTTAAGACTGGAAGCCGACCCCAATAAAGTTGGGAAAAGACGCGGGCAGATTGATTGACTTTCTGGTTTCGGGATTCCCTCACAATGTTTTCCGTCATCGTTTTGAGAGCAGTAGAAATGAAATAAATTACGCAAAGCAAACCTACGACCTAAAAGTCAGAGCTATTACCACTGAGCCACCACTGCTCGCACCCAAAAAAACACCCGAAAAGCCTAAATTAATCCCAAAAAAACATGGATTTTCTTCGTCTACCTGTACTGTGCTCCACAGATTATAAAGCGGAATGCGCAAAGACAACACCCTATAGATTATGATTGTAAAACAAAAACCCGACCACCAACACTCAGGTGATAGTTTATACATGGTGTTATGGAATTGATAAGAGGTTCTTAACAATGTAACGTTGCAAGAGCAGCAAAAATATTTTGACTCAATTTTTAGGGTTCCGTACCCGAAGGGTCCAAACGGGGCTCCGTTTGGACCCTTCGGGTACGGAACCTATTGCCGTCACTCACGTGTCCGTCTGTCCGTCGTTTGTCATAAAATTTTGTTCCGAGAATTTTTTAACTTCCCATTGACTTATGAACTTGAAATTTGGTGATAATGTTTATTATTACGTATATTTTAACCAAATCATCATCAGCCTTTTTAATGTCCCCACTGCTGGGGCAGAGGCCTCCTCTCTGTGAGAGGGTGTGGGCCGTTATCCACCAATCCGTGGTGGATGTCACATGTCTTCGAATTTTTGGTTCTAGGGCATGTCGGTTTCCTCACGATGTTTTCCTTCACCGTTTTGAGAGCAGTGGTGGTGAAATAATTTACACAAAGTAAAGCGCCTGCCTGGGTTTGAACTCACGACCTACAACTTGTATGTCAATCAATGCCAATACCACTGGGCCACCACGGCTACTTTTAACCAAATACCAATATGTTATTGATAAATCAGATTTTCAACCGACTTCCAAAAAGAGGAGGTTCTCAATTCGTCTGTATGTTTTTTTTTTTTTTTTTTGTATGTAGGTATGTTACCCGATTTCTCCGTCAGTTGTGAACCAATTTTCAAAATTCTATTTTCATCTGAAAGAATATACTCCCGAGGTGGTCCCACATAAATTTTATCGAAATTGCAATCTTTTTGAGAAACTGAACCAAAACGGAAAATACGTGTACCTCGATGACGTTTTGGTGTTCTCCAAATGTTTAAATTCCACGTTCCATTATATTGGGGTTTTTAGTTCTGGGGTGTAACAACTAAAAAGTGAAAAATAAAAAACTTTTTTACAAAAAAAAAACAACCGACTTCCAAAAAAAAATACACTAAAAATTAATAAATAACTTTAATTTCGGAAGTCGGTGTCAAATAACGAAGAAGTAAAATACAAACACCGACTTCCGAAATTAAAGTTATTTATTAATTTTTAGTGTATTTTTTTTTTGATTGTAAAAAAGTTTTTTTTTCTTCAATAATTCCCTCATTGGGTACGGAACCTTAAATGTGCGAAGTCCAACACGCACTTGGCCGGTTTTTTATAGTAAACATTTAGTACTAAGCTGCTGAATATTTAGTCGTGTCTTAGAAAGAAAGAAAGAAAAGAAAATAAATAATATAGGTAATTTATTCGACACAGTAGAGATTATAAATAGACTTACAAAAATTAAAACAATAAGAAAAAATATATAACCCAAACTAAATAGAACCTAACCTCAAACGGCCCAAATATAACAATCTTATTGGGAGTTATATGTTTGAGCCGTTCGGGGTTGAAACACTAGGGCCGTGGGGTCCGAGTGCTCATCGAGTTTTCCGTGACATCAGCAAACATTTAGTCGACTCTTCACGTGACCAGAGGGCTGGCCAAAGAATCAGCATTGCCATTCAACGTGGCAATGCTGCCAGTGTTCAGCAGGTGTATTCGCTAACTCAGTTGACATCAACTTGATAGGCACTATGCAGCACATTGCTCGGTGGACATCGATTATAATAGGCACTACGGTTTTCATGTACGGCAAAGTGCCTATCAAATTGATGTCAACTGAGTTAGGGAATACGCCTACTGGGAACGTTTCCCATTGAAAGCGATGTGGACGAATTTTTCGATGCCCAATGAGATATACTCCTCTCTCTGTTATACCGTTTGTACATATTTTATTTTAGCCTGCTTATCATGGTAAGTTATTTAATAGTTTAGTAAAATTTAGCTAATTCAATTGTATATGTATGTATTTATTTAAGTACGTAGTTAATTTACAATAAATATTATCTAATAACTAACTATTTTTAACCTAACTACATACATTATAATAATATATTTAAAAAAAAAACAGAATATACTTAGGCGTCGAAGTATTCATCCACATCTCTGTCATCTGGGCAAGCCAGAATCGTGCCCGGAAGACTGGCAGCATTGCCACGTTGAATGGCAATGCTAATTCTTTGGGCGAAGAACGAGTCAGCCCTCTGGTCACGCAAAGTGTCAATCAGTCGGTGAGAAATATCTTTAAAAAGATGACTTGTACTCGGACCCCATGACCCAAGCGTTTCGACCCCAAATTGCTCAAAACTTAGTTTAGTTATATATATGTATCTCTACTGTAATCATGTTTAAAAATAAAAAAATAGATTTGAATTTAACTTGAATAGACACTCTCAATGGAATTTGGTTGATATAGCATGAACATTATGTTATGACACATAGAATTCTAGAAAAACAGTAAAGATGTTCTAAAAAGTTGAAAGGTTCCTAAAATCGATATCCACTTTAACGGTTAAAAAAAGAAATGTGCTTGAATACCTATCGTAACCACAATCATTAAATGACGTTATAAAACCCTGTTCATAATTATTATTGGGTTCCCATGAGTTTGGCGTTTTTTTCTAACAAATAGAGAACCTCGTCACTTCTATGAATTAAAATATTCATCATTTGCTTGATATTTAGACAACTGCCAATAGTAAAAAAACACATTACTTATAGTTTTATACAAAAAAAAATATATCTTAAAAATGACTCCTCTCTTTGTTAGCAGAAATGAAACCACTATTTGTTTTAACTTAGCCAAAACTTATTTTTGTTGCTTAATCTAAGTGGCATACGTTATCTTAGTTTTTAAACATTATTGCATAAAAGTTTTAAATCATTATTGTTCATAGTTGTTAAATAAATTAAGAACGTGTTAGTATGAAAAATGCAACTTCTTTAAAATTCTCCATACAAATCGCTGATTTCATAGTTGGGGATCTAATATTAAGGCGCTATTAGCTGCCAATAATAATAATAATAATAAGTCTTTATTTTTCAGATAACTAAGATCCAATGTGTTAGTAATTACAATAATGACTTACAGCTATTGTTAGTAAAGTGCCACGATATTCACCAATATAATTTAATAGTCACAATAAACCAATGACGAATGACCTTGAGTGGTTAGCTTGCGTGTTCTGCGCTGAGCTCACGTAACGCTTCGTATTGTCCACCCAGTAATTATAGGCCTCGCCCATCAAGGAGCGCTGTCCGAAATTAAACGCATTATTAATTTATTACACATAAAACAACAAGTATTAAACTAAAACACTGAGACTAAATTATAAATAATTAAATGATCTTTAAAATGGTGAAGGTTTCATAAACATACGCTTTATAGTTTTTGCGTGATTCTCAATTGTTTATCCTCGTTAGACATAACTTTACAAATTAATTACACAATGTTATAAAAAAATAATTTGAAATATTCTGAGATCAAATTACGACGGAAATAGTCAAGAGTAACATATATTTTTTTCAAAGAAATAAGACTAGTGGTTTAGACGTGATGTTCAATTAAAAACCATTAAAAGTCGTTTAACTGCGCCTTAACTAACTTCCGCCAGCGTCTTCGCCCGCGTGGAAATAGTACTTCTCCCGTTATAAACTTTCACACCCTTTTTCACCCCCTTAAGGAAGTCGGTTATATTTTATTTTTAATAAGTTTTTATCTAAATACAGATGTATTGGTGTATCAGGGTGAACTGTACAAATCTGTGTACCTCACACAGATTTGTACAGTTCACCCTGATACACCCTAATTTCATCAATTACCTATGTTCAAATTTCCATATTTTTGGGACTATCAATTCGGGCATAATTTTACTATTAATTTAGTTTTTGCTATGGGGTAAATCAACTAAAAAGTGATAAATAAAAAAAAAGTTCAAAAAAAAAAATACAACCGACTTTCATACATAACACGAAAAAATGCATAATAACTTTAATTTCGCAAGTCGAAATTTTTTTTTGTAAAAAGTGTTTATATATGTACAGATGTAGGTAAAACTTTTTACTTTTGGATATTTAATCACGCATGACTAGCTGAACAGATCTGGACGAAATTTGGAATACAGATAAGCACATTTTTTTCTGTGTACGTAGGAGCGCTCGGTGTCTTATAAAATATCTTACGCACACAGAAACAATGTGAACGTGAATCTACTACACACATCGAAGACCAACCCGCCTTCGTGAGATATATAGAACAACTGTACATGTTTAATGTTTCAGTAAATTTTATTAATAAATCCCCTACAAAAACCGTACCATCCTGTACACAAAATAAGGCTCTGTTTGCACAGTCAACAAGCAACGTGTGACATTTAGTGAGCAAACAGCGCACTAGCTGGAAACAGCCTTACTAATTGATACCCACAACAAGGGTCCAATCTGACACCACCGTGTCATGCCGTCAGTATTAGTCGTCAATGAATAACTTTGAATACCCTTACGATTTAAACATAATAATAATAAAATCATCATAATCATCATCTCGCAAGAGCAGTGGTGGCCCAGTGGTAGTGGCCGCGACTTACAAGTTGTAGGTCGTGAGTTCAAACCCAGGCAGGCGCTTTACTTTGTGTAAATTATTTCATCACCACTGCTCTCAAAACGGTAAAGGAAAACATCGTGAGGAAACCGGCATGTCCTAGAATCAAAAATTCGAAGATATGTGACATCCACCAATCCGCATTGGGCCCGCGTGGTAGATTACGGCCCACACCCTCTCACAGAGAGGAGGCCTGTGCCCCAGCAGTGGGGATGATGAATCATTATCTGTCAGGGTCGCGGGAGTGACCAAAGGAGTCATCTTACCCTGGCACAGGCAACTGAAGAAACACGGGCGTGTTTTAGTCAGTAAGAGTCTGACACGCCCTCCCGCTCCACCCAGAGCGGGAGAAGTTATTTGATTATTTCTATCAATCTGCCAGCGCCTTTGCCCAACTATCTTTGGGTCGGCTTCCAGTCTAATCGGATGCAGCTGAATACCAGTACTTTACATGGAGCAACTGCACCATCAGTACACAGAGTATCAGTGTATATCAGGATGGCCACCAGTCAGTATGCATTTAAGCGAAAGTTGCGGAATTACCTTCTTAACATGTAAAGGAGTCGTCTCAAAATCCTTATCTCTAACTTTATATATTATTATTATATATGTAGGTATATTATATTAAATATATATGTATGTTTATTTTAACTATATTTATATATACTTTTGTAATTATTTTCGTCTTAGAATTATTTTATTTTTTCAGTTTATGCACCTGCCATGTTATCTCTCCATCACCCTTGGTTGACTGGTAGAGAATGCCTAAGGCATTAAGTCCGCCTTTGTACATTTGTGTTGCATGAAGTTTTAATAAATAAACTGCCTATCTGACCTCCACAACCCAGTAACTGGGTAATACGATACCCCTTGGTAAGACTGGTTGTCAGACTTTCGGGCTTCTGACGACCCGTAACGACTGTAAAGATCCACTATTGACAGCCGGGACCAACGGCTTAACGCCGCCGCAGCGTCTCGGTATGTAAAGATGGTCATCCATCCATGGACCAACCCCGGCAAGCGTACCTTAACCTGATGGATCGACCTGTGCGGCTGTTATTACTTGAGCCACGAGCTCCTCACAGCTGGACATAGACCTCCCCCAAGTGTCGCCAAACTGAAATGGCAGTGTGCAGGGCACATTGCTCGCTGATCAGATGGTCGATGGAACCGAAAAGTTCTGGAGTGGTGACCGCGTATCGGAAGAGGTAGCGTTGGAAGGTGTCCCACAAGCTGGCAAGTTCGCTAACTGAGTTGACATCAATTTGATAGGCACTATGCAGTACATTACTGCTTTGATGTAGTTGAAAACAAATATGTACTACGTAGTGCCTATTAAATCGAGGGCTGCGGTAACTCTCTTTCTAATTTATCCACGACTCAGGCAGGCATCGGTCCTGGCGGACCCAGTCTGTTTTGCTGACATTTCTTGAGGCGCGTGTGGAATACTACGCGCCGTCGACTCTTGGACTGGGCCTGCAGTCTCGACATTGATAGCGATCGCTACGTCCTAACGATCTGTCACTACATCGGAAAAATAATTTATTTTCTTGAAATATGTACAGAGACGGCGTAATTTTTAACTTGCAAGCACTATTTTTCATGAAAACTGATCAACTGATCTGCTGGTCTTTGTACATATTTCAAGAAAATCTGTTATTTTTCCGGCCGATTTAGCGATCGCTATCAATGTCGAGACTGCAGGGCCTGGTCCTTATCGGACGGCGAGCTACCCATGACTCGCCCGACCCTGCAAGATCTTTAAACCTTAATTTATTTCTGACTTCTTACCAACACTGCTGCCTACCCAATTTTGTTTAAATAGTGGAAATCGAGACCCCATGCGACGTGATTCATATTGATAGTACTTTACTTGATCATATTGATCGTACCTTACTTGATCATACTGATCGTACCTTACTTGATCATAATGAATCGTACCTTACTTGATCGTATTGATCGTACCTTACTTGATCATATTGATCGTACCTTACTTGATCATATTGATCGTACCTTACTCGATCATATTGATCGTACCTTACTTGATCATATTGATCGTACCTTACTTGATCATATTGATCGTACTCGTACCTTTCTCGATTTTATGGATTGTACCTTACTTGATCATATTGATCGTACCTTACTCGATCATATGGATCGTACCTTACTTGATCATATTGATCGTACCTTACTCGATCATATGGATCGTACCTTACTCGATCATATTTTTTTTCGACCTATTATGAAGGAAAACCCGAAATACCATAACCTCTGTTCCAAACAATTTAGTACCAAAACCGAGGTCAGATTAGAGCGAGCGAGCTGCTAAACAAGCTTATGAAAGACAAGACCAGTTTAAAAAGGCTTGGAATCTATTCAATTTTGTACAAGCGAAGAGGTCTTTTTATTTCGGTTGGCTCATACATAACATGACCATTATAAATAACCCTTACCCTATTCAACTTTCCATCAACTTAGAGGTATTTTTATCCTGGTTGTATCGACTGATTTAAAAAGACCTCTTATTGACAGGAATTGTAAAGAATAAGAGGTCGATGTAAATTGGTCACTAACGTGGTATTTGATCCAAACAAGCCAGTTTTTGTGAAGAATTTTGACAAAGGAGTTTTGAATTCGGTTAGTTAGGGCAGTCACAGTTAATTCTTTTTTTTGGGATCTTATTATTGAACTTTTGGTTCTCTTGAGAATGTTGTTAAATGCAGTTGAAAACGAAAAGTTATGTTTTCAAAGCCTATCCTTATCCGACTATCCTACTTCACTACATCATACTAATATTATAAAATGTGAATGTAAGTTTGTTTGTTACGCTTTCACGCGAAAGCCACTAAACCGATCATCATGAAAGTTTGTACACATATTCTTGGAGGTATTAGAAGTAACATAGGATACCTTTTATGAAAAAAAAAATATGAATAAAACAAAGTCCCCCGCCGTGTTTGCTATACGCGATAACTCAAAAACTACTGAACGGTTTTGCATGCTATTTTCACCAATAGATAGTGGTTCATGAGTGTATAATTGTTACCCGATCAAAGCTGGGTCGGGTCGCTAGTAATATTATAAATGCGAAAGTTGAACAGATATGTGTTACTCAGTCACGCCAGATCGGCTGAGCGGATCTGTATGAAATTTGACAGAGATGGTTATAATCTGTAACAGCAAGTAGACTATATTTATGAAGGGGGAAGCACCAATTCCATGTGGGCGAAACCGCTGGCATAAGCAAGTAAATAATTTATATTTCTATGTTAATTTTGGGTCTATCACTGGTTAAACGGTAAATCTTGGGGCTCGTGGCTAAACATTACAGCTGCACGGATCAACTTGCAAGGTTAAGGCGCAGTTACATAGGCGGTAGCGACCTCTCGAGCCCGGCCCTGGCTCAGGCCATGGTACGGGGCGAGAGGGAATGGGATGCCGTCTCCTCCTTCTGCGATGCAGTAATGCTAGCGAAGGCGGAGGCGGGACGGGTGAGGGAAGCTCAACGGAGTGGCCCTCACACCCGCGGCCGCTACCGCCGCAGGAGAAGCACTGGGCGTAGGCCGTCGCGAGAAGATCTCCGGCCACGGTAGACCCGGGCCTGCGGACGGCGAGCAGTGGGTAGCTCGCCGTCCGATCAGCATGAGGCCCGTGAGTCGACGGCGCGTAGTGTTCCACGCGCGCCTAAAAGAGTTGTTTGTCAGCCACCACTGACGGGGCCCGTCGTGGCCGGTCCCTGCATGCCTAGGGCTAGCGGATAAATTCTCAACATGAGTTACCGCACCCCTGGATACTCAGGCAGGGAAGGAACAGGGGTGGGTTTTAGTCAGTAAGAGTCTGACACACCCTCCCGTTCCACCCAGAGCGGGAGATGTCATTGGATGATTTCCCACCCCGCCAAAAATAAAAAAAAGACGCAGTTATACTACTTCTAATGGTTTTTATATATTATTGTAACTTATTTTATTATTTGATTACAATTTAGGTACATATTGTACTCGTAGTGTAACTTATTGTAATTAATTTGTAAAGTTAAGTCTAACGCGGATAAAAATTGAGAATCACGAAAAAACTATAAAGCGTAATTTTATGAAACCTTCACCATTTTAAAGATCATTTAATTATTTATATTTTAGTATACGTGTTTAAATTATTTGTATTTCATAACAAGAGGTTTCTTGTTATTTGAACAAAAATAAAATTTAAATATTGATAATAATGAAAATGGAATGTTAATAGACTCAAAATATCAAATGATATAAATCGATACTTATAATAAATATTATTAAGACATACAATATTTTCTTTTTCAGATTTGTAGATTTTATGTACTATATACTACATGTATAGTGAATTTCATTGAATTGAATTGATTTAAATCGAATTGTGTTTAAATTAATTGTTTTTGTATTTTAAATAGATCTTATTAAATGTATTTTTTTTAATGAACTTAAATTTAATTGTTGTGTATTAAGTAATAGATGTTCACTTTTTCAATTTTATGATTGCATGTTTTTCAAACATTTTTTTTTTTTTGTAATTCTAAGCAAGAAATAAAAGGCTTTGTTTTATTTTTATTTTATTTATACGTTTATTAGTATAATACCTGTTGTTTTATGTATAATAAATTAATAATGCGTCTAATTTTGGCAACGCCCCAGGATGGGCGAGTCCTATAAACTGCGTGGACATACGACGCGTTACGTGAGCTCAGCAGAGAGCACGCAAGCTAACCCAAGTCAAGCTATTAACTGTCAAGGTCATTGGCAGTTAATAGCTCCTTAAGCAACGTTTGCCGAGGTCAGTCCGTGGATGGGTGCTGGGTTAAGAGTCTCGACTCCTCCGAGCACATTAAGCCGTTAGTCCCAGCTGTCATTTGTAGATCTTTGACAGTCGGTACGGGTAGTCAGAAACCAAAAATATGTATGACACCACTGTTGGATATAGGCCTCCCCCAAGTGTCGCAAAAATGACCGGTCCTGTGCGTCCCGTATGCATCTGATTCCCGCCACCCTCACCAGGTCATCGTTCCACATTGTGGGAAGCCTTCCAACGCTGTATCTTCCGGTACGCGGTCGCCACTCCAGAACCTTTCGGCCCATCGACCATCTGTTCTGCGAGCAATGTGCCTTGCCCACTTCAGTTTGGTGATTCTTCGGGCTATGTCGGTAACCTTACTTCTCCTGTGGATATCGAAGCTGGCCCCTACATAGTTGGGAAAAAATAGGCAGATGGTGGTAAGAAGACAATCTATGTTATTTAATACTAAGAAATGAGGAAACAGTAGCCATTTTGTTTTTTTTTCCAAGAAACCAAAAGTGCGAAAAGATTATTTTGCCAAAAACATCTGTTATTTTTTTCTCTAACCTAATTCGAAATTGGAATCCCAAAAGTATTGAGTTACTATAAAGCGAGCCGAATTTGAAAAGACCTTTTTTGAAAAGGGATCCATTCTCTATGGATTAAGATTGACGAAAGGTATGTCCGAGCAAAGTTTTCAATGCAGCTGTCAAAATTATGTTTAAGCAAATATAAACCTTTTAGCATTAGACATTAAAACGCAATATGATTTGCTGGGTTGTAAAAACAAAATGATAAAAGCGTTCTATAGATTTTTGGAATAACAAAAGAATAGTCTTATTTGCAGTTCCTAAAATGATTTTCGGTTTGATTTTGTGATTTATGTTTATTGAGATAAGTAAGGCTTATAATGTTTTGAGCCGCAAATTACAGTTTGTTAAAATATGCGAAATCTAACACATGTATTGTCGATATTCTAAGTCCAAATTGGATTGAACGTAAAATGAGTACCTACCCAAATACAAATACTTAGAAGTTTGAAATAGGAACCTTCGGCATCCATCTTAGATTTTAACCATTGATAGCCAAAAAACATTTTAAACAGTTAAGTTTTGGCGGGATTTTTTCGAGTGAAGTTCAGTGGCTCTTTTAATTATTCGCAAATTGATTCATAGTGTGATGTAAAATTGGTGTAGTTTTGTGTCTACGCAACTGGACAATATGTGGAGTCATTGAAACAGGCGCGATCTCGGTAAAATGAAGCTGAGAAATTTATCGTAGTATTGACTACCTTCATACTTCAGCTTGCCGCGAAGGTTTTTTTTTTTTTGGTGGGGTGGGAAATCATCCAATGACTTCTCCCGCTCTGTGTGGAGCGGGAGGGCGTGTCAGACTCTTTAGTCAGTAAGAGTCTGAACCCACCCCTGTTCCTTCCCTGCCTGAGTGCCCAGAGGTGTTGTAACTCATTTTCAGAATTTATCCGCTACCCCTAGGTATGCAGGCACCGGCCACGATGGGCCCCGTCATTGGTGGCTGACACTCATCTCTTGTTCCGCGCGTGTAGAACACTACGCGCCGTCGACTCACGGGCCTGGTGCTGATCGGACGGCGAGCTACCCACTGCTCGCCTGCCGCGAAGGCTGACTCCACACATTTGCTGCCAAATACTGCAAAGACATTAAAATGTGTTACATCCGCATTCTAATGAAAAACAAAGTGACTGTACTAGGTATTTAAAAACTAAATACTTTCTAAGCTTGACACTGAATAAATGCACTAACCGTACGAAATTGTATTAGAAGTTGACAAAAAAAAAAATACTTAAGTAAAAAGGAATTCGTAGTTATGTAAGTACAGTATATTACAGAAATTCAATATGGCGAAATTACAGCAAAAACAAAACCCAAAGAAATAAATAAATAAATCAATGATTGATTTTGAATACTTATATGAACTTATACTTCCAAGTCAATCCAAAGTTATCAGTTTATCACAGTTCAAAGTGGTTCATTTAGTCCGGATCACATATAAAAGAGTTCGTTCTTGCAAATTCGAGTTAAAATACGTGCGACAGCTCACTGGACTCTTAAGGACAACTAGAAAAACGTGCAAAAGTTTCAAACCCGTACATCAACAAATACAAAAGTTAAAAACAATTAAAAATGAAATATGGAATTCCTTGCTAGGGCCTGTTCCCTGATAGCTACAACCTGGGTGTCTTTAAGGCGCTATTAGCTGCCAACGACCTTGAGTGGTTAGCTTGCGTGTTCTGCGCTGAGCTCACGTAACGCGTCGTACGTCCACCCAGTAATAGGACTCGCTCATCAAGGAACGCTGTCCGAAATTAGACGCATTACTAATTTATTACACATAAAACAACAAATATTAAACTAAAACACTAAGACTAAATTATAAACAATTAAATGATCTTTAAAATGTTGAAGGTTTCATAAAAATACGCTATTAAGTTTTTGCGTGATTCTCAATTTTTTAACCGCGTTAGACATAACTTTACAAATTAATTACACAATGTTATAAAAATATAATTTCAGATATTCTCAGATCAAACTACGACGAAAATAGTCTAGAGTAACATGTACTTTTTTCAAAGAAATAAGACTAGTCGTTTAGACCATTAAAAGTCGTATAACTGCGCCTTAAGTCAAGAGTAAATAGGTTACTTCTAGACAAGCGTGCTCTATCGTCGACCACATCATCGCTTACCATCAGGTGAGATACTTAGTGGTCAAAGGCGAGCCTGTCAATAATAATAAAAAACCGGTCAAGTGCGAATCGGACTCGCGCACGAAGGGTTCCGTACCATTATCTATAAAAACTGTTGTATGGGAGCCCCCTTAAGTATTTACTTTATTCTATTTTTAATATTTGTTGTTGTAGCGGCAACAGAAATACATCATCTGTGAAAAATTGAAAATTTCAACTGTCTAACTATCACAGTGCATGAGATACAGCCTGGTGACAGACGCACGGACAGCGGTGTCTTAGTAATAGGGTCCCGTTTTACCCTTTAGGTACGGAACCCTAAAAATAGCCACAGAAACAACGTGCACGTGAATCAACACATCCAACGCCGTACACCTTCGTAAAATAGAAAAGCTAGATCACATGATTTTTAATGCAAAAAATAGTGCCTAATTTAGCCCCAAATATGCAAATATAAATCATATCAATATTATATAAATGCAATAAAATAATTCAACAATAATATATAAGTATTTGTATTAAGTATCATAATAATATCACAAATTTATGTGAAAATTAATAAAATTTGATTTTGAATAGCCAGATTATACATTATTGTCATATTATTTTATTGGAAATTATTGTTGAAAATATTAAAATTAACTTAATAGTATGGAATATACCTAGTCCATTATATAACAAAAACCCGTAATAACCTTGAATTTACAAACGAGTAATGTTGGCCCAGTGGTAAGACCGCCGACTTACGAGTTGTACGTCGTAGGTTCAAACCCAGGAGGGTGCTTTGCTTTATATAATTTACTATAAAATTAGTCCTACCCCCATTATTAAATATAGCCTTGTTTAAATAAGCATAGCCTATGTGCTGTTTCAGACTATAATCTATCTCTGTGCCAAATTTCATCCCGATTCGTTAAGCCGTTCTGGCGTGATTGAGTGTTGAACAGCCAAAAAAATAAACAAACTCAACCATGACCATCTTACATCTTCGGTTTTCTTCTATTTTTAGGGTTCCATACCCGGACGGTCCAAACGGAGCCCCATTGCTGTCACTTACGTGTCTGTCTGTCATCTGTGACAAAATTTTCCGAACAAATTTTTAACTACCCATTGACATTTTTTTTATTTGGGGGGTGGGAAATAATCTTATGCCTTCTTCCGCTCTAGGGTGGAGCGGAAGGGCATGTCAGACTCTTACTGACTAAAACCCACCCCTGTTCCTCCCTGCCCTACATGCCCAGGGGCGAGGTAACTCTTTCGAATTTATCCTCAACCCCCGGGCAAACTTCCCATTGACTTATGAACATCAGTATTAATATTTGGTGATAATGTTTATTATTACGCATATTTTACTAACAAATATCAATGTATTGATAAATCAGACTTTTTCTTTCATAACTTCCTCATTGGGTCATCATCTTCCTGCACTTATCTCATGTTACTTGAGGTCGGCGCAACACGTTTTTTTCTTCCATTCAATCCTGTCAGCCGTCACGCTATCACTAACTCCCTTTTCTTTCATATCACTCCTCACACAATCCATCCATCTTTTAGTTACATGTGTTTCATCCCTCCTCTTCGCATGACCATACCAAGATAAGCGGCTCCCTTTCAACTTTTCTGTGACTGGCGCCACTTTTAAACTACCTCTAATGTACTCATTTCTCACTTTATCCATTCTCGGTACTCCTTACATCCATCTCAACATTCTCATCTCCGTCACATGCAATCTTTTTTCATCATACGTCTTTTTCACAGCCTAACATACAGTACGACAGTCTCAGTCTAATCACGGACTTTTATATTTTCCCCTTTAACTGGAGGGGCATCCGTGGGTCGCAAGTAATTCCAGTGACCTGTCGCCATTTCATCCATCCTGAGTTGATCCTGTGCGGTACGTCTCGGTCTATATCGCCATCCCCCTGGACAAGCGGCCCGCGGAACCGAAAGTCGGAGCAGATCGGTATAGGCGTTCCGGTGAGAGCTATAGGTATAGGACTGAAGAGACCGCTGAAATCGCAGAACAGGTATTCTGTTTTGGTTCTGCTCAATTTCAGGCCAACACTCTCCAGTCTTTGCCACCACGTCTCCAATCTGCTCTGGACCTCTAAGCCGCTTTCGGCAACCAGCACAATATCATCAGCAAACAGCATACACCTAGGACCCTCTTCTTGGATGTCCGAAGTCAGAACGTCCATTATCATCACGAAGAGACCCCTGCCGACCCTGCTGCCCTGCCGGTTGAGGGCTGACCCCTGGTGCAAACCAACTGCCACACTGAAGCTGTCAGTGATGCCCACTGCAGGAATTAAAAAACGTAATTGGGTACTGCATCGACTGTACATCACTCGGATCAACTACACATACTTCCCAGGCACACCTTTCTCCTTAAGGGCCCACCACAAAACCTCACGAGGCACCCAGTCATATGCCTTTTCGAGGTCAACGAACACCATGTGCAAGTTTTTATGCAGAGCTCTGTATTTCTCGCACAGCTGACGGGTAGCGAAAATGGCATCCATTGTACCTCGACCTAGAACCGAACTGGTTCTGTGAGATTTCACTCTCTTCTCTAAGGCGCTTTTCAATAACTTTTTCCCATGCTTTCATACTATGTGACATTACTTTTATTCCTCTATAGTTGTTGCACTCCAGCACATCACCTTTGTTCTTGAAGATGGGCACCAACGAACTATTGCACCATTCATCAGGTATGGCTTCTTCCAGCAACAACTTATTACCTACCGAATATACCTTACGGAACCATAAATGTACGAAGATCGACACGCGCTTGGCCGGTTTTATCATACCTGTGTGACAGACTCTCTCTAAAAGCCGATGTGTCACCATAACGCCCAAGTAGGTACTATAATAAACATATACTGAAACATAATAACACTATTATAATTATATTATTTAAATAAAAAAGAACATCAGAGAATCAATAAAAGGAATTCACAAATTATTATGAAATAAAAACTGAATATATTTAGCATATTATGTGCATAAAATATATGTTTGCTTAAGTGAGAATATATAAATATAGGAGATATTGGTTTGTTTGTGTTTATGTAATTTATTAATGTCGTATTCAAGTTCTTTTAAAGTTGATACTTATTGTTTTACTGTTTTTGTGTTTTTCTTGTTGTTGAGTTGGATAGAGAGGGAGAGGGTGGCCAAACCGGACTACTAGACGTGTGGCGTTGTGCCACTGGTACATGATGGACATCCCACCCATACCCTGAAAACGTTTTAGGAATACTTCCATCGTGCATTCCCTGCCGGATTCCTTGTTTTCTGTTAGCTACAACTTATTTTTATTTTTTGGGGGTGGGAAATCATCCAGTGACTAGGGCGTGTCAGACTTTTACTGAAAAAAACCCACCCCTGTTCCTTCAGTTGCCTGTGCCAAGGAGTGTGACTTTCTTTCGGATTTATCCATGACCCCTAGGCAGACAGCGGCCCTGGTGAGCCCCGTCAGTTATTTCTGACATCTCTTTGAGGCGCGCATGGAACACTACGCGCCGTCGACTCTCGGGCCAGCGCCACTAGCCATACTACTTTTTTATTATAATTTACGCTAACGCTTAGTACAAAATGTATGGCGATGACATTACCTGCGATAAGTCACGTGACACTTATCTACGCAGGTAATGTCATCGCCATACATTTTGTTCTAAGCGTTAGCGTAAATTATAATAGAAAAGTAATATGGCTATGCTATGGCTATAGGCTATGGATAAGGACCAGACCCCTGGTTCTTATCGGACAGCGAGCTACCAATTACTCGCCGTCCGCAAGCCCGCGCTTACGGTGGCCGGAGATCGGCTTCAGATCCCCGACGCCCAGGGCGTCTCCTGCGGATGATAGCTACAACCTGGGGGTCATTAAGTCAAGAGTGAATAGGTTACTTCTAGGCAAGCGTGCTCCATCGTCGACCAAATCATCGCTTACCATCAGGTAGAAAAGTGATCAAAAGCGAGCTTGTCAATAATAAAATAAGAAACGCCCGGTGACAACATTAGTGCTTTAAAAACCAGCAAAATTTTTACAACAGTCGTTTTTTTGTGGTGTCATAAAACAGCTTTAGAAGTTTTACGTGGCCTAAGGTCACAGGGGACACACGAACATACATCTTTTGAATACTATGTTTTTGAAGTTTTTAGGTACCTACTCGAATATCTATGGTACTGTGACGATTGTAGTCACAGCCTAATCTTAGCGGTTCTGTACCGGCCTTCAACTGGCTGGTAAGAGTTATTGGAGAGCCGTTTGAATTTAGAAGGTGTAGGCATGAAATTTGTTTTAGAGATCAGTTCTGCTGGCCCGGCCGAAGTGGGCACTTATGTTATTTCTGACAAAACCCAATATAATAATATTTAAATCGCCCTCATCTCTTTTCCTTATCCGCCCGTAGCGAGTTATCCTTTCGTACAGTACTCTCGCAGTAAGCAAGCGAGTCCCCGAGCTTCAAAGAACGTCCCAGGATCCCTGCAGGCCGTACTGTTGCCTTGGCGTCCTACAGTACCTACCTATACGAAGTCGACCGCGTCAAAAGTGGTGTGATAATCTGATCTTGTATGCGGGGTTAACTTGGCCAGAAATCGACCAAGACAGAGACGTGTGGAGGGAGAAAGGGAGGCCTTTGTCCAGAAGTGGGACAACAAGTAGGCTAAAAAAGGTATACAAGGATAGAAAGAACTTTTTGTATCTTTAAGGAGTCCGCACGGTGCTCGGGGGTTGAGGATAAATTCGAAAGAGTTACCTCGCCCCTGGGCATTCAGGGCAGGGCGGAACAGGGGTGGGTTTTAGTCAGTAAGAGTCTGACACGCCCTTCCGCTCCGCCCTAGAGCGGGAGATATCATTGGATGATTTCCCACCCCACAAAAAAAACTGACCGAGATAGGAACGTTTCAGCCATCCCCTTCGAACCTAACCTAACCGAGTCGGGGTGCCCCGTGTCCCGTGCTCGCTCTTGTATCCTTTTTTTTTGTGGTTGTGTTGTCATCCTATCTCCCGCTCTGGGTGGAGCTGAGGGCGTGTCAGGCAAAAGCCTGACACTGCCGCGGCCAGCTACGCGACACCTCGCAGCGTAACACGACCGACGCCGTCACTTCGTGTGCAGTAGTTTTTATGTTTTTCAATCTGTTTTAGTTTATAATTTTTTAAGATTATTTTTTTGTATTTTATTTATGGGCCATAATTGCCTGATAATAAATAATTATCATTATCATCATTTTACTGACAGATAAAACCCACCCCCGTTTCTTCTTTCCCTGAGTGCCCAGGGGCGCGGTAACTCTGTTACGAATTTATCTGCAACCCCTTGGCATATAGGCATCGGGCCCCGTCAGTGGTGGCTGACATCTCTTTGAGGCGCGCGTGGAACACTACGCGCTGTCGACTCTAGGCCTGATGCTGATTGGACGGCGAGCTACCCATTACTCGCCGTCCGCAGGCCCGCGTCTACGGTGACCGGAGATAGTCCTGCGACCCCCGACGCCCAGGATGTCTCCTGCGGTGGCTGCGGCTGGGGTCGTGAGGACCACTCCGTTGAGCCTCCCTCACTCATTCCGTCTCTACTTCGCGAGCATTACTGCTTCCCAGAAGGAGGAGACTGCTTCCCATTCCGTCTCGCTCCGTACTATGGCCTGGACCAGGGCCGGGCGCGAGAGGTCGCTGCCGCCGATCGCCTCCTCGAGGACACAGCGGGGCAGATCTCCACCGTATGCTCCACCGTGTCCTCTGGGCGATCCACACAATGGTGACACACAACCGTGTCCGGTGAGGACCTCCGTCAGGCGGAAGATGAGGACGCCATGGCGCCTCTCCAGTCGCTCTTGCATCCTAACATTGCCGTTTGTAAACACATAATCATGATCAGTGCTATCACAAACTCATCAATATACAATTTTACTAAATGACCAGACGACATCCAGCCATCTGGTTAAACTTTGCGTTCAACGACTTGACTGGTTGTTCCTCAGCCATTTAATTGAATTTCAGCGTTTAATGAACGCCGTAGGCGTCCAATTGACTAGCTAATTCAACCAGATGGATGCGACCAACCCCGACAAGCGTAGCTTAACCTGATCCAATCACATTATAATAAAATTATCACTCAACGAGTTGGTTCGGAACGCGAAACAATTTCTATACACGAACAATCAATTGGTACTTGTTATCCTCAAACGTCACCGTCATTACCTTATTTTTGTAAGTACCAACTCGTAAAGTGATTGAAAAGTAAATTGTTTGGAACTTTTTAGATGTTTTTGCAGTCCGACTTTTTGTAAACTTTTATGGATTTTCTTTATTTTTAACCGACTTCCAAAAGGAGGAGGTTATCAATTCGGATGTCTGTATTTTTTTTTTATGTATGTTCGGGCATAACTCCGTCATTTATGAACGGATTTCCAAAATTCTTTTGTTCCGAAATGGTCCCATTAAAATTTCATAAATCTGATGATGCGTTTCGGAGACAGACAACGGAACTCTTCAAAAATTGACAGCAAATCAACCGCGATTGCTGCTATCGCCTAGATATTCATTGTTAACACAATTTAATGCAGAAACTTTTGGAAGTCAGTTAAAAGTTCAGATAAAAAACTCGAACCCAGAACCTCACGCTCAGCAGTAGCGCTTCCAACTACTACACCATTAAGGCCATCAAATGAAACTTAATACCACGTCACTATCAATTACCTACCAAATATCTTGAACACCTACAAGAACAGTTCTGCTCATACTATTAAGGCAATAATAGCGTCATAATAAATGGCTCCGTCAAACGGATGCCTTTGCCGCATTATTCAACCCAAAATGGCGGACACCGGGTACTATTTTGACAAATCACTTGTCAAAGAGTCACGAAGAAAATGTTTTATTTAAATTAATATAATAAACCTTGTATTTTTAGGGTTCTGTACCCGAAGGATACCCGGAGCCCTACTGCTGTCACTCACGTGTCCGTCTGTCTGTCTTTCCGTCTGTCCGTCGTCTGTCACACAGGTTTTACAGCCAAACGGTTGGATCTTTTTTTTTTTGGCGGGGTGGGAAATCAGCCAATGACATCTCCCGCTCTGGGTGGTCCGGGAGGGTGTGTTAGACTCTTACTGACTGAAACCCACCCCTGTTCCATCCCTGCCTGAGTGACCAGGGGTGCGGTAATTCATGTTGAGAATTTATCCGCTACCCCTAGGCATGCAGGCACCGGCCACGGTAGGCCCCGTCAGTGGTGGCTGACAAACATCTCTTGTTCGGCGCGCGTGGAACACTACGCGCCGTCGACTCACGGGCCTAGTGCTGATCGGACGGCGAGCTACCAACTGCTCGCATTCCGCGGGCCCAAAAACGGTTGGAGCTACAGTCTTCAAATTTGCACAATATAAGCAACTTATTGACCCAAATCCATACAAATTGTCAAAATATTTGATACGGAACGGTGTTACGGTTTTTTTGTAGGTTGGGAAACCATCAAATAACTACTCCCGCATCAACATAGGTGTGAAAAATCTATACAGAATATGATGACTCCAAAAAAATTAAAATGCATAGATGGCATGAAAAACCGACTTCCCATTTGACGGTACATGGTTACTCGCTTATGGACATCTGCAATACCAGAGAGATCACAAATGCGTTTTATCGTGTGGCAATCTTCATCGATGTCCTGTACCCTGGGGTGGGCGGAGGGGTCTGTCAGACTCTTTATACTGACTAAAACAACACGGTGTTCTGACTGGAGCGCTTGCGCATTTCGTCACGCTGCCCGGGCTAGGTATTGGCCCGCATGAATTCAGGCCAGCGATACAGTAGTTTTCTATGAGAGTTTTCGTAATCAGATCAGTACTTCCAGAGATTTCCAACTTCAAGCAAACAATTGTAGTGGGCGTAGGCCCACTACAATTGTTTGCTTCGGTTAAAAAAAGTCGGTTAAAATATATCGGATGTTGGTACGGTATGTAGATACCGTACCAACATCCGATATATTTTAACCGACTTCGAAAAAGGAGGAGGTTCTCTGTTCGACTGTTTTTAATTTTTTTTTTTGCATGCCCACCGATTTCTCTGTCAGTTGTGGACTGATTTTCAAAATTCTTTTTTTATCCGAAAGAATATACTGCCGAGGTAGTCCCATATAAATTTTATCGAAATTGCTTTAGCGCTTTTTGTAAAACTGAACAAAAACGAAAAATACGTATACATAGATGACGTTTTGGTTTTCTCCAATTACGAGTATGTTTAAATTCCACGTTCCATTTTATTGGGATTTTGTAGTTCTGTTTTTTATTTTTATTTCACAACTAAAAAGTGAAAAATAAAAAAAACTTTTTTACAAAAAAAAACAACCGACTTCCAAAAACGAAAATGCACAAAAAATTAAAAAATATCTTTAATTTCGGAAGTCGGTGTCAAAAAACGAAGAAATCAAATACAAACACCGACTTCCGAAATTAAAGTTATTTTTTAATTTTTTGTGTATTTTCTTTTTTGATGTGGTAAAAAAGTTTTTATTGGTTCAGATTTACCTCCTCCAATGTAAATATAACTTCATGTTTAAAGTCATTTGTTAGTAGAGTGAGTCCGTAACTGCCGAATTATTTAAATAAGATAATTATTTGTCATACAAATCAATAGCAAACTAGTTCTGTGCATGTGTGTGTGACTCTCACCCATACATATAACTAAGAGAGGTTACCACACACTCTTATAGCATGTTCAACGCAAGTGAAGTGGGGCGCTGGAATGTTTGTTAAAGTCATCTTGCCCTGGCACTAGCAACTGAAGGAACACGAGTGGGTTTTAGTCAGTAAGAGTCTGACACGTCCTCTCGCTGCTCCCACAACTGTTAATGATTAAATGATAAACTATTTTATTGCCACGTCAACATTTCATTTTTTGTCAGTTTTAGCTAGATGAGGCCGGTGTTTCCTACTACCCTGAGAAGAAACACCGAAACAAACTCAGAGGTCAAAGTCTCTTTTAAAGTGTTCAAATCCATACAATTTATTCTGGTCAAATCATATGAGAATGAGAACTATGTACGTTAATGTCTGGGATGAGCTTTTGAGGCAACACGTAGATTTGAGTGGACTTGTCCAGACAGTGCAAGCATTTGTCAGTTGTCGTGAAGCTCAAATCAGAACTTTGAGGAGCTACACGAACCGTCGAACAATAAGGACATTTGGGAAGGCCGCAAAAGGATTAAAACTCCCAGACAATCATGAAATCTACATAAATATAATGACCTACATAGTTCTCGCATTCACGTGTCTGTTGTTATGTTATTATATTGTTATTATATTATATTGTTCTGTTGTCTGTCTTTTGAAGTTAACTGATGTTAACTGTCTCCTTGACCAACCCTGCACTTCTCCTGCCTAGGAATGACATTAAGAGACTTCTTTATTATCCCATAGCAGAGTATAACCTCTTCTTATAAAAAGAAGGAATGATCATTGATCATTGACGGCACGCGTTGCCAGAGCAATCTGGAAAACCCAGACTCCGCAGTCAGGTCGGCCGCAGCGAAGACAATCTCCACAGGTGGGGGTCCTCGGATGGTTCCGATCTTCAGTGTTTTACGATTCCCGAGTTGGGCTACAAGTGATATTGATTTTTTAATTAACCGACTTCAAAAAGGGGACATTATCAATTCGGATGTTTATATTTCTTATGTACTCGTATGTTCGTTCATAACTTCGGCTTCGTCATAAATATGTACACGGATTTGCAAAATTATTTTTTTGTTTGAAAGGCGTTTGTTCCGAAATGGTCCCATTTAAATTTCATATAAGTAGATGTGATGAAGAATTTCGGAGACAGATAATGGAACTCTTCAAAAAATTACAGCAAATCAACTGCGATTGCTGCGATCGTATGTAGTGTTAACACAATTTAATGGGGAACCACAAATACATAATAGTGAAAAATAAAAAACTTTTCTACAAAGAAATAGAAACGACTTTCAAAAAAAGTACAAAATAATTTTAATTTCGGAAGTCGGTGTCAAAAAACGAAGACACAAAACCAGAAACACCACACACAGGCGAACATAGAACCATACCATACCATATGTATTTTTTAACCGACTTCAAAAAAGAGGAGGTTCTCAATTCGTCCATTTTTTTTTATTTTTTTTATATTCAATGATTTCTCTGTCAATGGACCGATTTTTTAAATTCTTTTTTTATTCGAACGAGTAGGTATACTCCTGAGGTGGTCCCATACACATTTAATCGAAATTGATTTAGCGCTTTTTGAAAAAAAAAAACAATTAAATCAAAAAATATGTATACACAGACGACGTTTTGGTTTCCTCCAATTATGCTCAAATTCCACGTTATTGGGGTTATTAATTTAATATTTAGTTATAGTTCTGGGCATATTATTTTCTTAAAGTGACGAAAAGTTGCAAATACCTAGCGAAGAAACAAAATACAAACACAGACTTCCTAAATTAAAGTCACTTCACAATTTTTGGTGAATTTTCTTTTTGGAATGCGTTTGTATTTTTTGTAAAATAAAGTCTATTAGGAATGACTCAGTAGCAGCCCGGAGTTAGGAAGTTGGTGGTGTGATACCCTGGTGCCTCGGAAACCTCGTAAAGCCTGTTAGTCCTGCGCCTGATCCCTCCCCGGTCGTGTCGGATTGCCGTCCCATCGGGCTATGAGAGTAAAGGAACAGAGCCTTTAGACAAAATACATTTCTGTTAACGTTAACGCTAACGCTTCGTGCAAGATGTATGGCAACGACATTACTGAGCGTGAGTCACGTGACAGTTCTCTCCGCAGGTAATGTCGTTGCCATACATTTTGCACGACGCGTTAGCGTTAACGTTAACAGAAATGTATTTTGTCTAAAGGCTCAGAGAGTGTACCTGTGTTTGGGCACACGCTTGTACATTATAATATCTGTGCTCTTGAAAACGTCCCTACGTAATACCTAAGTCTATAACCTATAGTCATCACCAACATACTTGGCAAATTTCGTTGAGATTGGCCACCGAGATCCAAATTCGGTCGAGCAGATTACTGGAACTCAGCTGCATCCACTGGGCCACCAGTCCACCACTGTTCGCAATGGCAATCGGAAGTTTCCATAGAGAGGCCACTCAATATTTTCTAATAAAGGAATGTGTGTAATATTTCTCATAAAGTAAGTAGGTACTTTTAGTGTCATTGGGCGGGTGGCACTAAGCCGAAGTGGCAAGTGAGACAGACGTGTCACTCGGAGACCTCCCGGAGCAAGTGGGCTTTTGACATAGACTAAATATTGTAGATAGGACGGTTCAGAGGTTGGGAGACGTGGTTGGTTTTATGCCTATTTCGTACGGTTTTCGATATTTAAATGCATAATTTTATTGGGTAGATGACTAAAAAAAAAACGAGTGTGCTTTAGACCACACGATTGAAGTAAAACTTCTTTAGCTCCGTCTCTTCCGTTCGCCTCTCCCGATCACTCATTTCGTAACGCTCTTATCACGTATTTACCAACTTACTCCTTAAGTCAAGCGTGCGTACAGAAGTTTTACTTCAAAAACTGGCCAAGTTCGTGTCGTATTTCGCACATTAAGGGTTCCGTACAATATATTGGTATTTGTTATTAAAGTATTCGTAATAATAAACCTTATCACCAATATTCAAGTTCATAGGTCAATGGGAAGTTAAAAAATTCTTCTAAAAAAATTTGTGACAAACGACGGATGGACAGACAGACGGGCAGACGGACACGTGAGTGACAACAATAGGGCCCCGTTTGGACCTTTCGGGTACGGAACCTTAAAATTGAAGACACAGTGCGTTAAAATCACGCATGGAGTCACACCTGATTTAAAATTGTATCACTTTTTACTCAAAAGTGACGTAACAAGCCCCCACTCCTGAAGTTTGAATTCGTTTTATCTTTGTCTTTTTTTATTGATTTGATAAATCAAAAAATACGCGTTCAATATTTTTTGATAATCTATCTTACGGCCTAAATAGATTTTTTTTTACCCTGGAATAATTCAGAAACACACATAACAAAATAACAAAAAAAAAACACTGGTAATATTTTATTATGGGACCAAAACTAAAATTGCAAAAAAACAGCTGTTCAGTACATTTTGTCGAGTTATGCAAACATAAATGTACAGCGTGTAACGGCAAGGTGTGGTCATATTTTAAGATCTGCATCTGCCCATCGATATAAAGAACTTTATTCAAGAAAACCTGAGGAAATTCTCAAATTATTTTTTACCTCACATACAAATATTGATCAGCTGATGATAACTTTGTATGGAAAGTACAATAATTGTTGTTTTTGGGAATTTCCTTTTTTCTTCTTAAAGAAAATTGTTCATTTCCATGGGCAGAACCGGTTCTTAAAATATGACCACACCTTTCCGTTACAGCCTGTATAGGGCAGATGATTTGTTTTCGTGTTAAATAATTATGAGTATTGCATTTGCTGATTATTTCATTTATTGTTGTATTATTATCTCCACCTTGTACTAATTTATTTTACAAGTAACGTAGGCATAAAACTCACACCTCAAAACAAAGTTGTCGTGTCTACACACACCTCTGTGGGAAGCCATTATCAAAAAGTTTTAAGATGCAGATACCGGGTGATTCATAAGGAATCGTTTTTTATTTAATGTACTCGCCATTAAGCCGAGTCCTAGCGGTGAGCCTTTAGAGTTCCAGCGGGGAATTGTAAAAACACTGCGTGATATTTATTAAAACCTAGCTTCGGCCAACGGCTTCACCCGTGTGGAATTTGTTCTTCCCCTATTATAAATTAAATTATTAAATTTCACCTCGATCCGTTCAGTCGTTCTCGCGTGATTGACTAACAAACATACGTCCAAACTTTCACAGAATACATACAAACAAACACAAACCATCACACACACACACCCAGGAAGATAGTAGGCTAAAAAAATTATTTGAGCAAGCGTGAAACGTATAGTTCAAACCTTCTCAGTACAAGAAGAGGCTTTTTCCCAGCAGTGGAAAGGTCATAGATGACATTGTTTTATTAAAGTTGTTAACGACAGCTTGTTGGCGAATATATGTGCGCTATCAACAAAAACACTGTCTTGTTAGTTCTTGCGGGTTGCCTGGGCCCACGTGGTGGATTACTCCTATTCCCTCAACCAGAGAGGTGGCCTGAGTCCCAGCAGTGGGAACACGGATGCCCAATGTGGAATACCTCCATTATAAGGCTGATTAAGCTATGTATATGTTCGTTTGTTCTCAGGATTACTAGAACGGTTATGGATGACTCGATGACTTTTTTTCAGGGTGGGAAATCATAGATGAATTCTCCTGCTCTGGGTGGAGCGGGAGGGCGTGTCAGACTCTTAGTGACTAAAACCCACCTGTGTTACTTCCGTTGCCGTTACCAGGGCCTAGGTGACTCTTTTAAACACTACCACGACACTGGATGCCTATGTTTAGTATTGTTTTTGTTTTCTGGTTTTTCCAATATGTATAAATTTTTAAGTAGAAGTCAAATTCGACGTTTTCAAACTCGTACTCAATTACTTAATCGTACTAATATAATAAATGCGAAAGTTTGGATGAAATTTGGCACAGAGATAGATTATAGTCTGGAATAGCACATAGACCATAATTTATATTGGGGGAAGTACAGGCTAGTACCTAATTACAAGCGGGCAAAGCCGCTAATAGAAGCTAGTTTAAAACAAACCGTTACCTAACTTTTTAACTATTAAAATATCAATCAGTTAATTAGAAAAAAGCAGTCTACTGTAATATCTATAAGAAATCATGTTTATGACAGCAGTAATAACAAACTCCGAATCTTAATCAATTCTCCAAGCTTATTATAAATCGACAAACAAAACAAACTATGTACGGAACCCACTTACAAAAACCTCATCGCACCTGCCACAAATACTGCAGTAATCGGTCACTCACCCCTTTAAGTGCACGTAGTAAAGTATTTTACGCTTCGTCTTAAGGGACATAACATAATGTTATCAAAAACGTCTGGCGAAATGTGGGTGTACTATACCCGAAGTGGGTATGGTACACCCAGAGTCCTCTGCCTACCCTTTAGATCACAGACGTGATATTACATTTATGTATTTAAGTGTGTTATCAAAACCATATGTTTGTATGTCACCTTTATATTATAAAAGGCTGAGCAGTTTTTAAAATTGTTTTACTTTTTATCTCATGAATGTGAGTGGAGCATTTTTGGCAATGGAACGGGTCGCTTGTCCAGGGGGATGGCGATATAGACCGAGACGGAACGCACAGAATCAACTCAAGATGGAAGAAATGGCGACAGGTCACTGGAACAACTTGCGACCGACGGATGCCCCTTAAGTTAAAGGGGAAAATCTATAAGTCCGTGATTAGACCTGTCCCACTGTATGGATCAGAATGTTTGGCTGTGAGAAAGACGGATGAAAAAAGGTTGCATGTGGTGGAGACGAGAATGTTGAGATGGGTGTGTGGAGTAACGAAGAATGGATAAAGTGAGAAATGGATACATTAGAGGTAGTTTAAAAGTGGCGCCAGTCACAGAAAAGTTGAAAGGAAACCGCTTATCTCACCGTTAAAGAGGAGGGATGAAACACATGTAACTAAAAGAGTTATGAATATAAATGTACATGGATGGAGAGGGAGAGATGGATTGTGTGAGGAGTGATATGAAAGAAAAGGCAGTTAGTGATAGCGTAACGGCTGACAGGGCAGAATGAAAGAAAAAATTGTGTTGCTTGACCCTAAGTAATATGGGATAAGGGCTGGAAGATGAATGGAAGTTATATTTATTGGATGGGTGATCAATCCATTACGTATCAAGACCGCTCCGTGTCCCAGAAAGCCGTTGGTCTCGACTGTCATTTGTAGATCTTTGACAGTCGTTACAGGTAATCAGAAGCCCTGGAACGCACAGGCAACTGAAGGAACAGGAGGTGGGTTTTAGTCAGCAAGTCTGACACAGCCTCGGGAGCTCCACCCAGAGCGGGAGATGCCATCTGATAATTTATTAGTCCATATTCATATCCTATTTCTAATAAAAACAGAGACTTGTTTATGTTTACAAAAAGGCCAAGAAGTTTTTAATATGTTTTAGGTTTGAGTCTTATCTTAAGAATGTAAGGCGAGCATTTTAATTTTGGCAAGGGTTTTGTAGCCGGTCGTAAATATGGCAAATCGCGTCACTTCATATCTTTATCTTTACTAATAGTGTAAAACAAAGTCGCTCCGTCTGTCTGTGCGCTTAGATCTTTTAAACGGTTTTCACCACTAGGCAGAGTGATATATGAGGCAGGTTTAGGTGTATAATTTGTACCCGTGCGAAGCTGGGGTGGGTAGTGTATAATTTGTACCCGTGCGAAGCTGGGGTGGGTAGTGTATAATTTGTACCCGTGCGAAGCTGGGGTGGGTAGTGTATAATTTGTACCCGTGCGAAGCTGGGGTGGGTAATGTATAATTTGTACCCGTGCGAAGCTGGGGTGGGTAGTGTATAATTTGTACCCGTGCGAAGCTGGGGTGGGTAGTGTATAATTTGTACCCGTGCGAAGCCGGGGTGGGTAGTGTATAATTTGTACCCGTGCGAAGCCGGGGTGGGTAGTGTATAATTTATACCCGTGTAAAACCGGGGTGGGTAGTGTATAATTTATACCCGTGCGAAGCCGGGGTGGGTAGCTAGTATATTATAAAACAAATGGTCCCGCCGCGTCTGTCTATCTGTTCGCGATTAACTCAAAAACTACTGAACTAATATTCATGCGGTTTTCACCAATAGACACAGTGTTTTATGAGAAAGGTTCAGACAGGTGTATACCGTGACAACCTTATGTTTCGGTCTTATGTTGCCGACTGGCAGGTTAGAAGTTTCTAGAAACTCTTGGAAAGCTGTTTGAAATTAGTTTAGAATAAATGATAGGCTTGACGTTTGTATCAGTCAGAGAGAGAGTTAGAGTTCCGCGAGCCCGTCCAAGTGGGCTGATATGTGTTTTCCATATTATTCTGAATATAGTAAATTGAAGTCGCCCTCAGCTATTTAAATTATCCGCCCGTAGACAGATCCCGTTACATACAGTCCTCTCGCACTGAGGCAACGAGTTGCAGAGCTACGCGACGCCCCCGAGAACGTCGAAGTGCCTCTAAGAAGCCCTGCAGCCCATATCTGGAGCTGGGGTTCTTACAATACTTAGTATCCGTGCGGAGCCGGGGCGGTTCGCTAGTTTTGGATAAAGTTCGTCTTTGTCTCACGGCGTCTCTGTCACTCATACGTGTGTGAGTCTCTTTCTAAAGCTCGATGTGTCATACTTTTAAGGTCCCAACGTGTTTTGTGTAGTTTTATGCCTTTTCCCGCAGCTTCGCTTACCCAAGGCCAATTCCACAAGAACTAATCTTCGTTTATGAGAGCTGTTGATTGTATCTGCTTTAGATTTTTTTTTATCATTATAGGCTCGCGTTTGACCACTATCTCACCTGATGGTAAGCCTGCGGGCCTGCGGACGGCGAGTAGTGGATAACTCGCCGTCCGATCAGCACCAGGCCCGAGAGTCGACGGCGCGTAGTGTTCCACGCGCGCCTCAAAGAGTTGTCAGCAAACATAACGGGGCCCGTCATGGCCGATGCCTGCCCGTGGGTTGTGGATAAATTCGAAAGAGTTACCTCGTCCGTGGGCATTCAGGGCAGGGAGGAACAGGGGTGGGTTTTAGTCAGTTAGAGTCTGACACGCCCTTCCGCTCCACCCTAGAGCGGGGGAAGTCATTGGATAATTCCCCCCCCCCTCCCCTCCCCCCCAAAAGCGATGATGTGCTCGAAGATACCACCAACCCGCTCTGTGCCCGCTAAGTGGATTACGGCCCACTCCCTTTCACAGAGAGGAGGCCTGTGTGGGGTCATTATAAAGGCTGACTATGCTTATTATTTATTTAACCATTGATAGGCACAAGTTTGACCACCTGATGGTAAGCGCTGATGAGGTCGAAGATGGAGCACGCTTGCCTAGAAGTAACCTATTCACTGTTGTCTTAAAGACTCCCAGGTTGTAGCTATCAGGAACACAGACTCCGGCAGGGAATTCCACTCCTTAGCTGTACGCGCAATGAATGTGTTCCCAAAACGTTTTGCGCGTGTGGGTGGGATGTCCACCATGTACCGGTGGTGCATCGCCGTACGTCTACTGGCTATCGAAATATTACGTGGTTAATCCCGAATACTTTTGGCATTTTGACACTGGTTATCGCTGATGGAATGTCATTTTGTCTATAGTTCGACTTAATAGTATTCAGTAACTTGACAGTTCAAAGAAAAATAATGTTAAGTACGTGTTTTAGGACAAATTATTAATTTTAAAATAAAAAGTTTATTTATAAGTACATTATTGAAGATCATTCAGTTTCGTTATCTTACACCTTATCTGTTTTTTGTCAAAATCTGTCTACCGTTCAACTGTCTAGTTACTGAATACAATTATTAAAAGTCGAACTATAGACTAACTTTCTACTCGACTCCCCCAGGGTAATCTTTTTCGAGAGTTTGTATGTGTGAATGTCTATTTTGGCTGGATAAAATTCAACAAATGAGGTAAGTATAGACATAGGCTTACATAAAAAAGTTGAATATTTTTAATACACCCCGACTGAAACATTTAATAGAACTAAAAAGTGAGTTGTTTGGAACTTTTGGTTTGCAACAGTCGGGTTTTTTTTTGGAAATATTGATTTAGGTCAAGCTACCTACCTATCATATAAATACTTACATGATTATATATCAGTCACCAACTGCTTAGAACAGGCCTCCTTTGCTTTTCAGGGTTTAATCCTGATATCTGGTTAAGTGGAATTAGGTTTTCCTTTGGGTAATTTTCTATAGCAGCCTTGAGTTTTTGATAGCAGATAAGTAATAGATTTGCCCGGTGGCTGACAGTAGGGCTGGCCATATATTAAATGCCCCTATACTGAACATGCCTCACATACATACTGGAAAGCCCAAAGTGTCCATACAACTGCACTATGCAGGACCTGATGAACGCTACAGATGCTGCAATTAATGTGGACAGCTTCGGAACCCAAAGTATTTAAAAAGTTAGGAAATCATCGATTCTAAAGAAGAACCAATAGTGTTGGCCTCATATTACAAGGGACTTACCTGACATAGGCATTTGACTAGCTGTGGGTGGGTATACAACACGCCTTCAGTGAATACATGTGTAAAAAAGTCATCAAGAAAAACAAAACAGTAATTTTAATTTCATTTATTTTAATTTTTTTACATACATTTTTACATTTATTTACAACTTTCTTTTTAAAGCTTGTGATAAACAATTTAATCACTTTTTATGACAGAAAAGGATAATTTAACTTTTATTGACGATACAAGGTTTAAAACTTTATTCTTAAAACAATATTTGACAAGTGTGAGTATTGTGTAGGGGGACAAAGAGTGACATTCTATCAGCGACAAAATGGCATCAAATCCAAAACATTACGTATACATATATATTAAACTTTTATTTTTTGACAAACGTTACCGCTGATAAAACGTCACTTGATCTAAGCTCTCTGTCAGAATGTTTGTGTGGACATATTTTAAATTTTAATTCCGCCCCTAGAGAAGAACAACTTTCTTCAAGAAAGTCTGTCAATGGGGATGTTTTCTGGCTATAAAAATCATAATTCTATTTAATCTGTAAGTAAGAATAACAAAAAATATTGGACACGTGTTTTTTGCTTTACCAAACCAATAAAAAAAGACAAGGAGGAATCAGGAGAGGCTTGTTACGTCACTAAACGGTACAAAGTGTATCGAAGTGTGATGTCACGCGGAATTTCAACCCACCGTATCGTCCTCATTTTTGGATTACGTGACAACAAAAAAACTTGTCTAATATTTTTTGGTAATCTAACTGTTGCACTAATTAGATTTTTTAGGAAACTGGCGAATTTGGAAAAAAAAAATTGGAGCCCCATACTAATTTTGATCAACTGATTTTGAGAATATACTAAACTTTCTTGAAGGCAGTAGTTCAGTTCCATTGGCAGAAGCAATCTAAGCATTAACTTTTCACCCTGTATACTTGTATAGCCCTAGAACATTTTATTATAAAAATATTTTATTACAAAAATATTTTCTGTGTGATGAACCCTAAGTCAACAGAGTATACAAGCAGAAATTTATCAAAATCGGTTCGGGAATTCAGATGGTTTGTTTGATTTGATTAAAATAAATTATTATAGTTACATACAATTTTTTATTTTTACAAAATTTAAGAAATTACCTATCTAAGAAATATCACTTCTTTTATTGTGAGATCGAAAAAGTTACACAATTTTAATTAACATTTTTCTGGTATTTTTGTGAGAAAATAAAGAAAAATTCATCATCATCATCTTCCTTTTAATGTCCCACTGCTGAGGCACAGGCCTCCTCTGTGAGAGGGCGTGGGTCGTAATCCACCACGCGGGCCCAACGCGGGTTGGTAGATGTCACATGTCTTCGAATGTATGGTTATAGGACATGCCGAAAAAGAAAAATTATTGTAGATGAAATTGACTAACCTGTGTAATCAATCAAACAAATACTTTGTATTATTTATTACAATTCTGTGCAATTTAAATTATCAAAACTCAAGTCATTATCTGCCTAGCCTTTTCCCAACTATCTTGGGGTCAGCTTTCAGTCTAACCGGATAGCTGAATACCAGTATTTTACAGCTCCTCGTTATCAAAACTCAAGCACAGTCACAAATTCAAGGTCTTTTTTATAAGCAATCCTTGCAATGATTGTTTGTCAATTCCTGCTACTGAAATAGAACAAGTGATTCTAGTTCAGCATCATATCCTACGGAGTTGAATTTTTACAAGTTGGTTCAGTTCCCATGACAATGCATTTTTATGGTTAACATGACCATAATCGACATTAAGGATGAGCTCCAGACAGTGTAACTCTTCACCGGTCAACAGCACAGACACGAAATTTTGTAACTTAAGGGTCTACTAACGGTCCAGTGGCGCCCTCATTGATAAAAAAATCGTAGCATAGCACAGAAAATAAATATTAAAAAATCCAACTTCACGTTTGTTACAATGAGAATAAAGCATTTTTACGTTGTTAAAACAGGTCATAGAATGTTTCGTATATATAGTAGTAAGCAAAACTGACAAAAACGGCCGTTTTTGGTACTTTTGCCTACTACTTTGGATACGAAACATTCTGAGACCTGTTTTAACAACGTAAAAATGCTTTATCCTCTTTGTAACATTTGTGAAGTTGGATTTTTTAATATTTATTTTTTGTACTATGCTACGATTTTTATTCAATGAGGGCGCCACTGGACCAGTTAGTAGGGCCTTAAAATCTTGTTTAAAAAAATGTTTTTTTTTTTCACTTTTGACTTTTTCACAGCTTTTTTCGACCTCACAATGACAACTGGCACATTTATTTATTTACTATCACTAATCGTATAGTTTTTACAATAAATAACAATATTATTTGGCATCAAAACACTAAAACATTATCACTTTTTTAAATTTCGCACTGATTGCAAAAAAATATAAAATCGAAACAGGACATTTTTACTATTACAATAAAATCTGTATTGAATTCAGTTCAATATACATTCAGTTTTCAAAAATATTTAATGTGCAGGCCGTACTGCAAAATATCGGCCTTAAATATTTTCATTGCATGCAGGCTTTTTTAAACTACCAAGACTTAAAAAACGTTAGTTTTTGACTCACGTAGAGACTCGAGAGACGACACGAGTCACTCATAACTAGACAACGGATTATATGCATTTGCGTGTTTGCAAAGGCCTGTAGAATAACTGTTTAATTTTTAATATTAAATTTATATGATGTAGCAGTACACAACTCTAAATAAATAAGCATACAAAGCTATTTTTATAGCGGTATTGCATATTTTAGTACTTTTTCATTGATATTGCCTATTTGAACCCTCAAAACTCTGCCTGAAGAAGTTTCTGCAGAAATTACGCCTTTCAACTTCTGTCTAGTAACGTCAGTGGACTTATAGAGGTCATTTTCAGCCTAAAAATTAACAATAAGTGACAACAAATAGGCTCTAGAAAATCTAGAAAAATATTTAATTGTAAGTGCCTTGTCAAATTAATTACAAAAAAGTATATAAAATAAACGTAAATTCTCATAATGAATAGCAGTTTGATTGCGCATGTTTTGCCCCTTTTAAAAGCATATTTGCATGCATATTTTGGTATTTTCATAGTGCATATAATCCGATGTCTACTCATAACGGTGTGACGGGTTATTCTAAAACTCGATGTGTCATATTTACGCTAGAATTGCTTGCAATGCTTTACAATTTGAAAAAAACTGACTTATTTACAACTCAGTGCGAGATTACCAAAAAAGGGTGCTATCTAAAACTCTGTTCACATTTCTCAACTTGACTCAAAACTTTGCCTATTCTCTCTATCAAAATCTTTGCATTCTTCTCCGGCAAAGACGGTAAAATATCTCTAATAATTATAGAGTTCTTCTTATGGAACATATCACCTAGTAACGAACCCACAGACTTAGTATTGTACAGTCTCTTCAAAGAGTCTATAGTCCTTTTTCTAAACACGCACAAATTGTCTAACATTAAACTGTGATACACATTGTACTTCTTCAAAAGTCTGTAACCATGTAGCAATCCTGATTCATTGTCAAGGAATATGAGAAGTCCACTGTCCATTTTCTTTGCTAAATTATGTGCGGGTCCATCCATTATATTGATATTCCATTGGTAATTAAATAAATTGTTGACTATTCTATCCAAATTTGCTGTAAGGTAATCAAATATGATTAAGTCCGACCACTGAGCGAGCTCTAAAAATCTGTCTACAGTTTTTTTGTTGAGTTTCAAGTCAATATGAGTAAAATTTTGCGATTCTTGCTTCAGTTTCAATTCTTTGACTCTCAGCTTGTCTATTAAGATTTGTTTATTGATCTCAGTATCATTTTCTTTTAAAGACATTTGCATAATATCCATCTTATTCAAATGTCTGTTCGTGGGTCTGAAAACATCTGGTATTGACGCTGACTCTAAGCTTGGTATATATTGTGTTAATACCACAGCGCGATTACTATTCCATTGTGCTGTGACAATGTCATTAGCCACATTTCTCCACAACCTATCCTTCAAATCAACTATTCTGACAACAGAAGGTGCCAGGTTTGTCAGATTAAGTAATCTTCCAACGTAAAAACTGAATATCTCTCCTTGAATTTGATCAGTGTTCTGTCTATATCTCACACAAGCTTGCAAACCATCTCTGAATGTGACTAGACGATTCTGCATCCTTCCGCAGCCGGCTTCCATCTTTACAACTTCAGTTTCATCTACATAGTCCTCCCAGATTTGAGCGGAGCTCTCTCCATACCCCTGAGGCATAGCATCTTCTATCTGAGGACCCCAATATATGTTATCGTATAACACAGTCGAAGCATCAGGAACAAATGTCTTATTCAAAACAAATGGATGTTTATCATTCTTCGTATCTTTTAATATATCCTTCATGACTTCTGTCAGTCCTTTCGGGTAGATAGTATCTTTGTTGTATTTGTTCTCCTTTCCAGTAAAAGATACGGCAGCGAATCTGTTGCTTTCCGTTTTCGTTTCTGGTTTTATAGTGTTTATATTCCGAGGTGTTGTGTGCCTCTCTTTTATTATTACTTTTTCTTCGTACTGGCCACTCATAAGGACTATTCCTATTGCTAGGCCGAATATGAAACTAACTATTACACTGATAAAACAATAAGTGACTCCTTCTCTTCTAGATTTCATCTTATTATTGCTAAAGTCGTTGTATATTACATACGGTCTATGTCTAAAATCTATGGTCGTATTCATTTTGTCTATATTCTTTTCTTTTATATTTATATCTTTTAATGTGGGTATTCTATCGGTAAAAGATAGAGTGGGAACGTTTTCTCTTGTGTTGTCCATTTTTTTGCCTTTTGTTGATTTTGTTCTATTCTTCAACTGCGGTCATTTTGAAGAACTTTCTGTAACAAAGGAAAAATAACAATTAAAATCAATATAATAAGCATAGTTATATGTTGACAGGCAAACTACCAATTATCTATCATCATTTGTGTGCTCCATCTTCGACCTCAGCATCGCTTACCATCAAGTGAGATAGTGGTCAAACTAAGCATAGTCAGCCTTTATAATGACCCTACTGCTGAGAGTAGGCCTCGTCTCTGTGAGAGGGTGTGGGCCGTAATCCACAACGCGGGCCCAGTGCGGGTTGGTGGATGTCACATGGCTTCGATTTTTTGGTTCTAGGACATGCCGGTTTCCTCATGATGTTTTTCTTCACCGTTTTGAGAGCAGTGGTGATGAAATATATTATACAAAGAAAAATCCCTGACAGCTATTACCATTAAGTCAAAATCAATCTGCCTAGCCTTTTCCCAACTATCTTAGGGTCGGCTTCTAGTCTAACCGGATGCAGCTGAATACCAGTATTTTACATGGAGCGACTGCCTATCTGACCTCCACAACTCAGTTACTGGGTACGACGATACCCCTTGGTAAGACTGGTCGTCAGATTTTCGGGCTTCTGACGACCCGTAACGACTGTCAAAGATCCACAATTGAGAGCCGGAACCAGCGGCTTAACGGGCTTTCCGAGGCACGGAGGAGTCTCGGTATGTAAAGATGGTCACCCATCCATGGACCAACACCGGCAAGCGTAGCTTAACCTGCAGGATCGACCCGCGCGGCTGTTATTACTTTAGCCACGAGCCACATAAAAAACAATAATAGTTAAAAATCATTGGGTCAACGAGACCCTTCCTACAGTTATAAGCTCAAACATAATTGTAGGTTTACTCTCAAGACCCGCCCACAAGACATTTCAAACCGCCCCCAATTAGTAACTTAGTAATCATTCAATTTGAACAGTTTTTTGTATTTAATGGAGCTGTTAATATCACTGTTTTAGTAAATACAGTTGATATCACACCATTTAACTTTGTTATTAATAAATACCTTTTTTTATTTACTTTTTGGACGGACAATATTTTTTTGAAATAAAAACTTCTTTATTTGTTGGGCATTTTTGAGATGGGTAAAAACTACTGAACTCGCGCGACACCGACCCGCTACGAGTGCTACGTTAGCGTCGTAGCACTCGTAGTGGACTGCGTAGCGGATTGAAGTGAAAACTTCTTTAGGCGCGTTGGGCATTTTGTTCAAATTTTTACTTCTGTCGGCACTCCCGGTGTGCCACTCTTATGTTTTTTACTTTGATAGGCTCGAGTTTGACCACTATCTCACCTGATGGTAAGCGATGATGTGGTCGAAGATGGAGCACGCTTGCCAAGAAGTAACCTATTCACTCTTGTCTTAAAGACTCCCAGGTTGTAGCTATCAGAAAACAAAGACTTCGGCAGAGAATTCCACTCCTTAGCTGTACGCTCAATGAATGCGTTTCCAAAACGTTTTTTGAGTGTGGGTGGGCTGTCCACCTTACCAACAGGTTAGATAGTAGCCAAATGCGAGCCCATCAGTAACAAAAAAATTCCGTTGTTGTCCAAATGTCCATGGACAAAAAAAAACATAACACAAACATTTTATAATAATAAATAAGTATTGTCAAACTTTTAAATCAAATTAAGCGCTAAAACACAGTTGTTAGCTCCAAATCGGTATAGTTACAAATTTATTAAAAGTTTTTTTACAATAAGGTCGCCATGTCGTCCCAGGGATGTGTTTAACAAAATTCTTACAAACTCACAAAGGAAAAAAGGTATACGGTCCGTTAAGTGTGATCGGAATCAAGGTAAAGGGTTCTTTTGGATTTTTTTTAAAGATCAAGTTTTGATAGATGAGTTTTTGAGCACTAAAACAGTTTTTAGAAATACTTAGTTGTATTTTTTTTTAATAATAAAATTTAATAATACCGGTGGGATACTATTTTTTTATATTTTTAAATGTTTATTGAATTTTATATGATAATATTTAAAAATGTAAATTGTAAGTTTATAACAATGAAATAAATGGAATAATAATTCTTTAATTTCAGATAACTAAGATCCAATGTGCTGGTAATTACAATAATGACATACAAATATTGTTATTAAAGTGACACGATATTGAATAGAATAGAATAGAATAAACATTTATTCGACACAGACACAACACAACAGCAACAAACAAAAGGTAAAGAAAATAATAGATATATAATAAATATATTGGTGATGTTCGTTTTGTTTTCACATTATTTTCGTTATAAATTAAATCTTTCTCTCTCTCTCTGGATTTAGTAGAAGGTAAGTATTATTTTAAATAACAGCTTTCTTGATTTCCTCTTTCTTTGGTAAAGACTATATTTTAACATAAGATCTGAAAAAATATTTTCCAAACACGCTTAAATGTAAATGATTAGAAACAATAATTAATCAACAAAGAAAACTCAATTAGAACTACATAATAGTTTCTAATTACTTTTACCCCCATGATGTACCTAAAAAAACTGTTCATTGACAAACATCTTTCCATTCGACTCACTACAATTTAACAAAAACATACGTAGAAATAGCAAAAAAACGTTTCCGTAACGCCAAATAAGTCTTCGACCCACCCCTTATTAGAATCAAACATTTAAAAAAAAACTAACCGACCATTCAAACAAGGTGTAACAAATTGAATCAGGCCTCTGTTAGACCCACAGAGTACGGAACGCCGAGGCGGCAACGACTGTCTACAGGTAGAATTTAAGCTTACGTATGGTACAGTTCGTCGAGTCATTGAGCTCCTTAGTAGTTCCAAGTTGAGCTATTATGGTAATGTCAAATGCTTGCACTGACTGGATAGGTCCACTCAAATATGTGTGGTTCTTTCTTCAAAAGACCATTACAGACACTAAACAGCATGGTCCTCTTTAAGACATGATTGTCTGGCAGTTTAAGTACTTTTGCGGCATAGCCAAACGTGTGTCTGTCTTTACTTTGGTATTGTTTGTCGGTTCGTTGAGCTCCTTAAAGTTTTGAGTTGAGCTACACGATAACTGACAAATGCTTGCACTTTCGAGGTAGGTCCATTGATATCTACGTGATGCTTTCCTCAAAAGCTCATCTCAGACATTAACACATGGTTCTCATGATTTGACCAGTACATATGTATTTTGTGGTGTATCTTTTCAGGGTAGTCAGCTACGAAACACCGGCCTCATCCAGCATAAACTGACAAAAAAATATTGCGTGTAAAAGTGATAATTATAACCAATTTACAAAATAAATATCAGTTATGGCGGATCGAAACACTCTGCTGGTCGCTGCGCAGTAGCAAATTCATGTGACAGCGGAGTTGAGGGGTACTGCGCAGTGAAACGCGAACTTTACACACGTCATTTACTTTGAATAGAACTATACACCATTACTCAACATATTTATGCTAGGCATGGCTAAATAATAACAACCGCATTAGTCGATCTTCAAGGTTAAGCAACGGTTGCCGCGGTCAGTCCGTAGATGGGTGACCTTCCATCACATACCGAGACTTCTCCGTGCCTCGGCAAGTATGTAAAGCCGTGGCGCGTGGGTCCCAGCTGTCATTTGTAGATCTTTGACAGTCGTGAAATCAGTGAAGTCTATCTCCAGTCAGTCTTGCCAAAGGGTAGCGTGTTTCCCCAAAAAAAATTACCACTTTAAACCTAAAGAAGTGAAGTGAAACATAACAAGCGGGAAGAGGAGTGGGGACTCCTGAACTTTGATGTGTTTTATCTTTGTCAATTTTTATTTATTTGATAAAGCAAAAAATACGTGGCGAATATTTTTTGATAATCTAACTGACGGACCTTACACAGAAAACACCGCTATTGTTACTTTCAATTTATATGACTCAACGCTGACACTCAGTGACACGCTTGGAAAGAACGAAAAGTTTTGACAAATCTCTAGCCGACTGCCAGGGGGGGGGGGGGGGGCAGGGTACAGGCATCTGAAAGAACACTGGTGGGTTTTAGTCAGTAAGAGACTAACACGCCCTCCCACTCCACCCAGAACAGGAGAAGTTAATTGATGATTTCCCACCATAAACAAAGTCTCTAGCCGAGGCGAGCGTCTCGGAACTCTGTGGCGATTCCGAACGAACCCTAATTCCGTGCCGGTCGAAAAAAAGAACAAAAAAATGGTCGCCGTGGTTGGTGGCTGACACAAAAAGTTCTTGTTTAACTATGTGGGTATATTGAGTGTATTTATATTGGATATATCGGTGCCTGCTGATTTCGGAATGCAGGTTTATCTAGTAGTCTATTTTTGGGCAACAATAGTTTGATATGAAAAATGGTTGATGGTTTTATAATAGGATAGATTTAAACCGATATAATTAAGAGTACCGTAAAGTTGGGTTACCTTTGCTCTGGGGCATAACTTTGGCCTAAGCTCATTTGGAAGGCCTCCAACAAGGTAGACCGATGATCTGGTGAGGGTTGCAGGTAGCTGATGGATGCGAGACGCACAGGACCGGTCATTGTGGCGACACTTGGGGGAGGCCTATGTCTAGCAGTGGACGTCTTACTTCTAAATGATGATGATGAATGATGAAGCTCCTTAACCAACAGGAACACAGGACACTGTGATTACTGTGATCCTATTGGCTATCGAACTCGGGTCAAAGTAACCCAAAAAAAACCCGTGTTTTTTTTTTCAAGTCTCACTCTCAGTACATAGAATTGACATGTTCTGCCATGTCGCGTGGCCAATCTATTAGATTTTGGCAATTGTTACGCTGAAAGAATTTCGCTTTATCTAAAGCCTCTAACCTCATTAGGTATGAAAATTCGGTCAGAGGGTCAATCTTTCATTGACAGAAAGCTACTAAGTATTTATGAGTGCCAAGCCCGTTCCATCATCGGACCACTAGACGTACGGTGATGCGCCACCGGTACATGTTGGACATCCCATCCACACGCACTAAACGTTTTGGGAACACATTCATTGTGCGTCCAGCTAAGGAGTGGCATTCCCTGCCGGTGTCTGTGTTTCCTGATAGATACAACTTGGGAGTCTTTAAGTCAAGAGTGAGTAGTTTACTTCTAGGCAAGAGTGTTCTATCATCAACCACATCATCGCTTACCATCAGGTGAGATAGTGGTCAAGCGTGAGCCTATCAAAGATAGATTGCACTAGACTACTTTTTAATCCCGAAAAATTGCACGGTTCCTATAAAATAGGTTGCAAAACAAAACCTCGAGAAAAATTTACTTAACTATATTATTTGCTCGCTACACTTTTCTTAGTCCGCTATATTAAATATGCAACCTTGTCAACCGGTAGCCCGTCTCAATAAGCTGTTTATTTTTTAATAATTCTTCATGTCATAAAAATATTGATCGGCCGCCATCTTGTATGCAAAAAGAGACACAGGTTTAGCTGTCAAAGTCGCTCAACCTTATCAGAAATCTAACCAACGGGTTTTCTCACGTGATATATATGTAGGTAGGGCCTGACAGCAGTTTACCAAGGGGTATCGTATTCGGCCAGGGTCGCGGGTGTGTTTGAAAAAGTAACCTTGTCCTGTCACAGACAACTGAAGGAACACGAGTGGGTTTTAGTCAGTAAGAGTCTGACACGCCCTCCAGCTCCACCCAGAGCGGGAGAAGTTATTTGATGATTTCCTACCTTAAAAAAAATACAACCTAGGGGTATCGTGTTACCCAGTTACTGGGTTGTGGAGGTCAGATAAGCAGTCGTTTCATGTAAAATACTGGTATTCAGCTGCATCTGGTTAGAATGGAAGCCGACCACAACATAGTACAGAAAAGACTAAGCTGATTTATTGAAAACTAGCGCCCTGCCTCAGCTTCGCAAAGACTCAAATTATACACACAAACCTTCCTCGATTATTGTTTTTTTTATAGTGAAACTCGTATGAATAAAAAACACTAAATCATAATCACACTGGCCTCCTCTTTGTGTGAAGGAGTGATCTGTGATCCATCACGCAGGTCCAGTGCGGGTTGGTAGTTGTCACATGTCTTTGCTTTTTCGTTCTAGGAGATACATTTTCCTTACAATGTTTTCCTTCACAGTTTTCAGAGCAGTGGTGATAAGATAAAGATCTACTAACTCTTAAGTCGCGGCCGTTACCAGTGCTTACGCAAAAACTTATCAAACAATCCGAGCTTACGCACCCATCCAAGACCAACTAGCTTTGATGACATGGAACAACTGTAACAACATTTCTGGTACAAAAAAAAAATAACAGAAATCGGTAACATCAAAATCTAAGTCGTTTCATCAGAATAAAGATCAGAGTCGCAGACAAAGCCGGGCGACACAACGAATCACAATACTGATCAATTGATTGCAACGACTCGATACATCTCGGTAGATTCACAATCGATACAAAATCACGCTGGGTAGGAAATTGCAGAGAAACTACTCCGATTGAGCCTGTTGTTTAGAATGCACTGCGAGTTTTAAAAATATACTCTGTCACTTATATCTTTGTAACAGTTTTTTTTTTAATTATTATTTGAATAATATTTCAGGAGAAATGCATTTAAGCGACCTTTCGTAGGCGTTCGATTGCGTAAACTATGGGACTCTTTTAATGAAACAGGAACATTAATGGATTAACAGTATAGATTCCAAGACCATAGATATCTAAAACATAAACAAACCAAAGCTCAAGTTGAACAGCAAAAACTTATCATGATCTATGTTGGTTGATAATTAGTGTTCCTCAAGGTTCAATATTGAGTCCGTTCCCGTTTTAATTTTTCGTAAATTGTTTTTAAATAAATTCAAAATCGTCCAGCAACTACCACAATGATCGAATAACATCTGCATATGGTGCAAGAATTGCATTTGGAGTGATCATTTTGTAAGAATCAAATTAAGTATTTATCAAAAGTTCTCTGTGTGTTTTGAATCTGATTTCTTTCTTTCGTTTTGATTTGTAACAGCCGAGCCCAATAACGAATCAGTCAGTCAGATAACTTAAAAGTATAATAGGTAGTTTAATAGGTTAGAAGTAGGTATACTAAGCGTAAAAAAACCAAGCCACGGATCCTCTTAGCTTTCAAAGGCCTATTATCCGTCGAAAATTGCCCCCTGGATGCAGATGACAGCTGTTTGCGCATCAGATTGTAGTTACCAGGAAACACAGACTCTGACAGGGAATTCCACTCCAGAAATCTGCAGATTGATTGAATGTGAACCTTCTGATCCTAACCTACATATTGATGCCATGAATAAGATAGGTACTCCACGACTGCTTAGAACGTGCGCACAAAATCTTATTGTTTGCTTTAAAACTAATATCCGGGATCCAAAGGTCAGTGGGGTTAGGAGACAGTCGGCAATGCTTTGAGTTTGATTGGTGACCGACTTTGAAAACTTAATGATTTTGAGATATGACATTACATTTTGATATCATTGAGATATGACGGGTGCAAATTATACACACAAACCTTTATTGGTGAAAAGCACATTAAAATTTGTTGCGTGGTTTTAGAGGAGTTGGCGAAGAAACAGACACGCGGAAAGCGACTTTAATTTATACTATGTAGAGAAGAGATGTGAAGACAACAACAGAGCAATGAAAACAATGCAAGCAATCGAAAGGCTGGCAATACTCATCATTAATAACAACTTTTGCTATGGGATCAACACTGGAATTGCGAAAAAAAGACAACTGTCCCATACTGTATTGCATCATCATATACTGCTTAAATAACTTGACAAAATGTAATGAAAATCCGTTTTTTTAACTGACTTCAAAAAGAAGGAGGTTATCAGTTCGGATCCTTGTATTTTTTTTTATGTATGTTCGGTATGTTTTATGTATCTTCTTTTTTTGTTCGAAAGGGGTTTGTTCCGAAATGGTCCCAATTAAATTTCCTATAGATCTGATGATGGGTTTCGGAGACAGACAACAAAACTCTGCCAAAATTGACAGCAAATCAACCGCGATTGCTGCGATGGTATGTCTATGAATTGTTAACATAGTTTAATGGGGAACCACAACTAAAAAGTGAAAAATAAATAACTTTTTTACAAAACAATAGAACCAACTTTCAAAAAAAGTCAAAATAACTTCAATTTCGGAAGTCGGTGTCAAATAACGAAGACACAAAACCAGGAACACCGACTTCCGAAATTGAAGTTATTTTGACTTTTTTTAGAAGTCGGGTCTATTTTTTGTAAAAAAGTTATTGTGATTAAAGGGTTGTAGTTACTCGTACAAGTTGTTCTTAATGGTGAGTACTGCCAGTTTTGGTTGGCTTCCAGTCTAACCGGATGCAGCTGTATACCAGTATTTTACATGGAGCGACTGTTTATCTGACCTCCACAACCCAGTGACTGGGTAATACGACACCCCTTGGTAAGACTGGTTGTCAGACTTTCGGGCTTCTGACGACCCGTGACGACTGTCAAAGATCCATGATTGACAGGTGGGACCAACGGCTTAACGTGTTTTCCAAGGCACAGAGGAGTGTCGTATGTAAATGGTTACCCATCCATTGACCAACCCCGGCAAGCGTAGCTTAATCTGATGGATAGACCCGTGCGGCTGTTGTTACTTTAGCCACGAGTTCCTGCGTGACATTATATTAAATTCAAAATCATGTGTGCATTGGCCTCTTGTTCCAAAATTCATGTCAAGTGGTAGGTACTTCATATTTAACCGTCTCAGTAAAAAAGTAGTGTTTGTCAATAAAACTGTCTCGTCATTGCAATTAATAAGGTGAAAGTCAGAGTCAAAATATTATAGTCTTTCATTGATTTTTATGAACTTATCTTTAGAAAGATTTGAATTTTAATTATTAATTAATTTAATTATTGTATTTGAAGATTCACTGTTTGCTTCTGGGTCAGATTTCAAGTGTTAGTTGAACACGTAGGCAGCAAGAGTTCCGTTATGCATACAGCAAAGGAGTGGAATTCCCTGCCGGAGTCTGTGTTTCCTAAAAGCTACAATCTGGGATTCTTTAAGGCGCAGAAACACGACTTCTAATGATTTAAAATTGAACATCACGTCTAAACGACTCGTCTTATTTCTTTGAAAAAAATATATGTTACTCTAAACAATTTTCTTCGTAATTTGATATGTGAATATTTGAAATTATATTTTTATAACATAGTGTAATTAATTTGTAAAATGTCTAACGCGGATACAAAGCGTATTTTTATGAATACTTCACCATTTTAATGATAAATAATTAAATTATCTCTAAAATGGTGACCCTGTCCTCTCTCCAAGTGAGAAATCGTGAGATTTGGCTAGACCCCTTCCCCCACCCCCTAATCTCGAGTGAGATTGTAAAAATATATATTTTTAGTTTCCTATGTTAATTTGATCTAGTTTTCTCAAATTTTACACTGTGTCTTGTGGAAAAAACAGTGCGGCCAAGAGCGAGTTGGACTTCGCACATCAAGGGTTCCGTATCAAATGTATTTTTTACTATTTGTATGGCTTTGGCTGAACAAGGTGTAGTAGCTCCAACCGTTTGGCTGTAAAATCTGTGTGACAGACTACGCACAGACAGACAGACACTTGAGTGACAGCAACAGGGCTCCGTTTGGACCCTTCAAGGTACGGAAACCTAAAAAACGTGATATTTGCCGAAACTCTCTCCCACGTGTGATTGGGTGAGAACCCCCTAAACGCCTCACGTAATTAATGAACGACTCAATATTCGTTCATAGTAAGACTTTAACTGTTTAAATCCATACAATAATTGTCATTCAAAATATCAATCAATAACCCACAGATAGGATTACAAACAATGAAATTTCGTAAAGGCGGAAGCCTACCCGATACCTCCATATATTTACGACTCAGCCAAAGAGTGGGTGGACACAATAGTTACCTGAACACAATATAATATTGAATAGAAATCTGTTTAGCTAAATTATGGACTGGGCTAAGATAATGTATTATTGTTTTAAGTTTAAGTGTGGCTGTCGGGGTGGGCTTGTGGTTAACATTTTATTTTTAACCATTGATAGGCTCGCGTTTTCACGAAGAGCTCGTGGCTAAATTAATAACCATCAGGTTAAGCTACGCTTGCCGGGGTTGGTCCATACATGGGTGATCATTTTTAGGTACATACCAAGGCTACTCCGTGCCTCGGAAAGCACGTTCAGCCGTTGGTCCCGGCTATCAATCGTAGATCTTTGACAGTCGTTACGGGTCATCAGAGCCCGAAAGTCTCACAACCAGTCTTACCAAGGAGTATCGTATTACCCAGTTACTGGGTTGTGGAGGTCAGATAGGCAGTCGCTCCATGTAAAACACTGGTATTCAGCTGTATCCGATTAGACTGGAAGCCGACCCCAAGATAGTTGGGAAAAGGCTAGGCAGACCAATAAGCTTACGCTTGACCTCTATCTCACCTGATGGTAAGCGATGATGTGGTCGACGATCAAGCACACTTGCCTAGAAGTAACCTATTCACTCTTGACTTAAAGACTGAACATATATTAAGGACCGCTTCCAAGACAAGTGACAATCTGTCAGCGATAGTGATTGACAAAATGTACAAAATACATGGGATTGACTTGACATACCGAAATGTCACGTGGTGAATCAAATCCTATTTCCTACTTAAAATCCTACTTCCTACCTACTAATCCATAAATCGGGTGTAAAAAGACAGTTTCTGAAGCCGAAAGCCACATATTCTACCCATTATTTGGATCCTTTTTTTACACTAGACCATACCTGGGAAACAACTGGTTCTGGAGATATTGAAGGTCAAAGTCGCATTTTTTTTGGAACGAAGTTCCTTATCGCGCGTTGTGAAAGGGGGCTAGACGGAAAAAATTGTTACGAAAAGTTGTCACGACACTAATGAGGCTGTCCTTCCAAAAAGATTGTGTTGGAAAAACAATCTAATAAAAACTTCTTGTATTTTTGGTGGGTAGGTACAAAGTTTGCAAGCAGAAGCTGAGCTTAGCTGAGCTGAGCTGAGCTGAGCTGAGCTGAGCTGAGCTGAGCTGAGCTTAGCTGATCTGAGCTGAGCTGAGCTTAGCTGATCTGAGCTGAGCTGAGCTGAGCTGAGCTGCGATGAGATGAGATGATGAAGTATAACTTCTTACGTGCGTGCGTGTGTGCGTAGTTAATAATAAAAAAAATATTATAAATTAAAAAAAAAAAAATTATATTACAATTCCTTCACTAATTAATCGAAAGGAACTTCGTTCCATCCGGGTGTCCCTTGACACCTCTCAAGTTTTTTTTTTTACTTTATTACTAAACTATTTTCAAACAAACATTACCTGAATATTCGATTTTTTTTTCGAAATTACGAATTTGCAGTTACGAAAACGCAATGAATATCAAACGTATCCGACAAGTACCTACGTGGCTTAGAGCGAAATGGCGGGGTTTAACTCCACTTGCCTGTGTTCGTGTTACAATAAAAAATAGTATTATTTTTCATTTCTAAAAATAATAGTGGTTTCCCAGCAATTATTTTTGCGCAAAACTACTTTGTTAGACGTACAGTATGCGTAGTTAACGGCTCTGTGATGTGTCTTTTTACACCCTGTATATAAAACAAAGTCGGGTTATATTTATAACTCTAGAACGGCTGGACTGATTTTAATGATCTTTGATTTGTCGGATTTGTCTCCGTACCGAATAGCAGAACAACTATTAAAAATCGGAAAAATTAAGAAAAAAAAATATATGGAACGGCTTTTTTTAATGATATTGAGGGAGAACGAAATCAGCTAGTAATATTGTAAATGTGAAAGTTTGTGAGGATGTATGTTTGTTACTCTTTCAAGCAAAAACTACTGAACAGGTTTGGGTAAAACTTTACAGTAACATAGCTTATATATCGGATAGCATATAGGCTATAATTTATAATGGAGGAAAGTACTAATTCCAGGCAGTCGAAGCCACTGACAGAAGCTGGTGTAAAATATTCAGCTGCTGGTAAGACAGCCGACTCCGACATAATTATTTGGAAAAATTTAGACAGATGGTGATCATTCATTCCAAAAACACACATAAATATATACAGTAACCGTAAGTCACTCAGTAAGGGCTGCATAAAAAACGATGGGATTCCAACAACAAGGTAGAGCGAACAATGATATTATCTATGCTCTACCGATCCCGACCATTGACATCGTAGGCAATGATTAATGACAGCAGATGTGGCCTTCGGTAGAAAAGCATTCTTTATTTATTTATTTATTAAGGTTTACAACGTTAAGGCGCTCTTAACTGCCAATGACCTTGAGTGGTTAGCTTGCGTGTTCTGTGCTGAGCTCACGTAACGCGTCGTACGTCCACCCAGTAATAGGACTCCCCCATCAAGGAGCGCTGTCCGAAATTAGACGCATTATTAATTTATTACACATAAAACAACAGGTATTAAACTTAAACACTTAGACTAAATTATAAATAATTAAATGATCTTTAAAATGTTGAAGGTTTCATAAAAATACGCTTTATAGTTTTTGCATGATTCTCAATTTTTTATCCGCGTTAGACATAACTTAACAAATTAATTACACTATGTTATAAAAATATAATTTCAAATACTCTGAGATCAAATTACGACAGAAATAGTCTAGAGTAACATATATTTTTTTCAAAGAAATAAGACAAGTCGTTTAGACGTGATGTTCAATTGAAAACCGTTAAAAGTCATACAACTGTGCCTTAAAGTAACTTACGGCCTGTTTATGAATTGAGTGTTGAACATGTTGTATCAATTTTAAACTATTCCAGCACCCTCGTGAGCCATGAATGAGGCACCGAGTCACAGGCCTTTTTATAGTCTATCCAACATGGCGACAGATCCCTTCGGGAATTCCGAACCTGTTGGCTAATAGCAATAAAGATGAGAAGCAGGTCCTTAGTACCACGGGATGACGGGACCGATTCGAACCAACAATTTTGAGAGGATACTCCCGTCCCAATAGCAAACTACTGTAAGACATGATACTATGAAAGTAACTAAAATAGACCAGCCAAGAGGTATCTACATCTGTAAATTGACGGATTTTTCTGACAGCATATATGCTGCTGAACTTAACCGTCCGGCAAGGGATGTTAAATGGGGACCCCTTAACTAGCCTTGAGTCGAGAGTGATTCCCAGGAAAACCGTGTTTTCGACGAATTCAAGTAAATTTGGCAGGTAATCAGGCTAAAGTTGAGTTTAACAAATACAAATTCTCAGTTCAGAAAGCGGATTTTAGGGCCGGTTTCTGAAGTGAGAATTTGCACATCACTTGCCCTGATAATTTTAATGGCATGGCTCTCGTTGGCCCAATGGTAGAAACCACGAATATTGAGCATGGTGTCGGCGCGGGCCGGGCGCGAGAGGTCGCTGCCGCCGATCGCCTCCACGAGGACACGGCGGGGCTCCGCCCAAGCGGGACAGATTTTACCGTATGCGCCACCTTGTCCTCTGGACGATCCTCACAGTGTGCAGTAACAGCCTGGATTATGGGTTCGTTGATGTTGCTGATGGCGGTAGGCTCACCCCTATTCATAATCACCATCACCACTTCAGCCAAAAGACGTCCACTGCTGGATATAGGCCTCCGCCAAGTGTTGCCACAACGCCCGGTCCTGTGTGTCTCGCCTCCATCAGATTCCCGCGATCTTCACCAAGTTATCGGTCCATTCTATGAGAGGCCTTCCAACGCCGCATCTTTCGGTACACGGTCGCTTTCGGCCTCATCGACCGTCTGTCCCTCTACTGTGACGTCTTCAACCCGGTGTGAGGAAGGAATAGTGCCATACGTCCTATATAGCTCCAACTCTCTCTCACAACCGATTCATGATGATTTTATGACGTCACAGTAGGGCCTCATAAGTTTGGCGATTCTTCGGGCTATATCGGTAACCCTCAATTACATGGGAATTAAAACATAACTGGCGAACTGTGGGGGTGCTACGCCCCTCTGCTTACCCTTTCATAGCTAAAAAGCTTGTTAGTCTATGTCCTCCCGATGGCTATCATTAATTAAACTCAACGACTTTATTGTATCACCATGATAAGGCAAAAACAAAGTTTTGGTAAATCATTCCCGAAATCTTTAACATCTGTCTCTGGGACACACACAGTAGTGGTGGCCCAGTGGTACGAGTATAGGCGCGACGTACAAGTTGTAGGTTCAAACCCAGGCAGGCGCTTTAGATTGTGTAGTTTATTTCATCACCACTGCTCTCAAAACGGTGAAGAAAAATATCGTGAGAAAACCGGCATGTCCTGGAACCAAAACTTCGAAGACATGTGACATCCACCAACCCGCATAGGGCCCGCGTGGTGGATTACGGCCCACACCCTCTCACAGAGAGGAGGCCTGTGTCCCAGCAGTGGGTACATTTACAGGCTGATTATACTATGCTCTTGGACAACTAGGCATATAGGAATAAAAAATCAATCTACTTAACCTTTTCCCAACTATCTTGGGGGTCGGCTTCTAGTCTAACCGGATGCAGCTGAACACCAGTAGGTATTTTACATGGAGCGACTGCATCAAACTAAGTATTTTATTTTTTTTATTTTCATTATAGGTTCACGTTTGACCACTATCTCATCCACGGATATCTATGATCTCACCTGATGGTAAGCGATGATGTGGTCAACGATGGAGTACCCTTGCCTGACGTAACCTATCCACTCTTGACTTAAACACCCTCAGGTGGAGACTGTGTTTCCTGCTAGCAATCGGTGCCGATTATCTTATACAATAACTAAACTAAAATTAGAGAATCGCTATCTTTTACTAAAAGGCAGTGCGAGAAAAGGACGGCCATAGCTATAACAAACTAAACTTAATTTAGGCTATTGCTATCTTTTTCTCTCTAATAAAACAAGTAGTTTGACATCTCTAACTTAGATTATGATTTAAGTTAGAGATGTCAAACTAGTTTACGCCTTGCGCTTTACCGTGTTTTTAGTCGACATGTTTTTACGTGTACCCTTAATTTGTATGAAAATATTAGCTCAACTAAATTTGACAGCTCTAATTTATGTCCCGTCTCTTTCTTGTTTTATTAGAGAGAAAAAGATAGCAATAGCCTAAATTAAGTTTAGTTTGTGCTCAACAGAATCGGCACCATTATCTTTCAGGAAACACAGACTTCGATAGGGAAGCAAACCCCAACATATTTGGGTTATTCTAAACAGAAGAGGTGATAGTTGACCCAACTTGCATTTTCAAATTTCAAAATTGAATATTTCGGTTAGTTACCGTGTCTTATAGAGACATCTAACAGACCGGTCGGGAATCGAACCCTGTACGTACCGCTGATAACATCGCGGCCGGCGAGTTATTCGAAAAATTTCTGACTGAGATACCGAGTAGCGTCAGCAGGGGAGGCAAGGATATTATTGTAGTATTTTTATTTTCTGACATCGTGTCTGTTTTCTTCGAAGGATGAATCACAGCAATGCCTGGACTTTAGTATAAGCATATTTTTATTATTTTTTAACTTCGTTAGGCTCGCATTTGACCTATATCTGACCTGATGGTAAGCGAGGATGTGGTCGACGATGGAGCACGCTTGCCTAGAAGTAACCTATTCACTCTTAACTTAAAGACCCCCAGATTGTAGCTATCAGGAAACACAGACTCCGGCAGGAAATTCCACACTGTACGCACAATTAATGTGTTTCCAAAACGTTTTGAGTGTGTCCACCAAGTACGCGGTGGCGCATCGCCGTACGTCATTAGCTAAATCTCTCTGCCTAGCCTTTTCCTACTATCTTGTGGTCGGCTTGCAGTCTAACCGGATGCAGCTGAATACCAGTATTTTACATGGAGTGACTTCCCATCTGACCTCCACAACCCAGTTACTGGGTAATACGATACCCCTTGGTAAGACTGGATGTCAGATCGGACTTCTGACTACCCGTAACGACTGTCAAAGATCCACTATTGACAGCCAGGACCAACGGCTTAACGTGCTTTCCGAGGCACGGAGGAGTCTCGGTATGTAAAGATGGTCACTCATCCATGGAATAACCCCGGCAAGCGTAGCTTAACCTGATGGATTGATTCGCGCGGCTGTTATTACTTTAGCCACGAGCTCCTCCGTGCGTACGTGCTCTTCTGTCTTCTTTTTTAAGACAATAGACATAACCAATATTAACCTTGCCTCTTTTGAACTAATTAATTTTATTAAGGCCGCATCCGCTTTTTCTGCTAACCGTACCAAAAAACGTCAAACCATATCATTGATGCGTACCTTTATACCTGTGTTCAACTTTTTTATTTTCCTGCCGACCGCCTTAGGGCACAGGCGCTAATATACATCCATATACCGTATTGAAACATGCATCGTATGGGTAGAAATCGGATGTTACGGCCGGTTACAGAACTGAGAATTTGCACGGAACCCACTAGGGCCGATCCCTGCCAGGGTAGTGGGTGTATTTTAAAGAGTGACCTGCCTGGCCCTAGCACAAGCAACGGAAGGAACACAGGTTGGTTTTAGTCATTAAGGCGCTTTTAACTGCCAACGACCTTGAGTGGTTAGCTTGCGTGTTCTGTGCTGAGCTCACGTAACACGTCGTACGTCCACCCAGTAATAGGACTCGCCCATCAAGGAGCGCTGTCCGAAATTAGACGCATTATTAATTTATTACACATAAAACAACAGGTATTAAACTAACACATTTAGACTAAATTATAAATAATTAAATTATCTATATAATGGTAAAGGTTTCATAAAAATACGCTATATAGTTTTTGCGTGATTCTCAATTTTTAGACCACATTAGACATAACTTTACAAATTAATAACACTATGTTATAAAAATATAATTTCATATATTCTCAGATGAAATTACGACGGAAATTGTCCAGAGTAACACATATTTTTTTTCAACTATAGTCGTTAAGACGTGTTGTTCAATTAAAAACCATTAAAAGTCGTATAACGTCGTTGTGTCTTAAGAGTCTGATAGTCCCGCTCCACCCAGGGCGGGAGAAGTCATCTTAATTATATAATATATGTAATTAAGATAATTTCCCACCCTAAAAAAAAAAAGTGGGACTTTCTAGGTTTAGTTAAAATATTGATATGTCACAGTAATGTCATTTGTCATTGTATACCCCCGGGAGAGTCATACACGCGATATAATTTATGAGCATGTAAAAATAAGCTTTTTTACGACTCAAACGGTATGTTAATTTATATTTTTATGTTCCAAGAGTTTTATACTCTTGTTTGAAGCTACTGGAGGTTACCATTCACTTATAGTGCGTAAATATAAGACTCAAGTGTCTCACTATGTGCCGGGCCTGCGGACGGCGAGTAGTGGGTAGCTCGCCGTCCAATCAGCACCAGGCCCGAGAGTCGACGGCGCGTAGTGTTCCACGTGCGCCTCAAAGAGTTCTCAGCAGACCATGCCCGTCATGGCCGATGCCTGCTCAGGGGTTGAGGATAAATTCGAAACTGAGTTACCTCGCCCCTGGGCACTCAAGGAACAGGGATGGGTTTTAGTCAGTAAGAGTCTGACACGCCCTCCCGCTCCACCCAAAGCGGGAGACGTCATTGGATGATTTTCCATCCCACAAAAAAAAAAAGTGTCGCACTATGTAGTATCATGTACGGTGCTACTGCTAACTGTCACCTTGACCTGCCCTGCACATCACTTCCTCATCATTACAGCCGAAAACGTCCACTGCTGGGCATAGGCCTCCTTAGTGTTACCTGTGCGTATCGTATCCACTGGATGCCCGCGACCCACACCAGCAGGATTCGCTAACTCAGTTGACATCAATTTGATAGGCACTTTGCCGTTCATTGCTGCTTTGATGCATAGGAAAACCGTAGTGCCTATTATAATCGATGTCCACCGGGCAATCTGCTGCATAGTGCCTATCAAATTGATTTCAACTGAGTTTGCGAATACTGCAGCTGGCCATCGGTCCACCTTGTGGGAGGCCTTCCAACGCTGCGTCTAGTGATACGCAGTCACCCTTTCTGCCCCGTCGAACATGTTCTGCGAGCAATGTCCACCACCACCACTTGAGGTAATTCTTCGGGCTATGTCGGTAACCTTAGTTCTCTTGCGTATATCCTCATTCCTGATTCGATCACGCAAGGAAACTTCGAGCATAGCCCTCTCCATTGCCTTATAGTGATTTTAAATGTGCTCCATCGTCGACCACATCAACGCTAACCATCAGGTGAGATAGTGGTCAAACGTGAGCCTATCAAATTAAGCCTTCTGATGAGGCGCATTGTGAGCGACCATGTTTCAGTGACATATATGTCTCATCACTGGCAATACGCACTGTGACTTGGAGGATTGTGTATAGAAAAGGGAGTTAGTGATAGCGTGACGGCTGACAGGACAGTATGGAAAAAAAAACGTGTTGCGCCGACCCCAAGTAACATGGGATAAGGGGAGGAAGATGATGACTGGCGACACGCACTGGTCATATTACATATTTCTGATTCGATTACCTGAATCATAGACTCACCAAAAGCTGTACCGAAAACCCTAAAAAATCAGACTGCGCCGAAAAACGTAGGTATAATTCCGATCAATTAAAACGTAACAATGAAAATTTTGCGGAGTCCGAGACTCGTGGTCAGGACGAACAAAACGCATAATCGTTCCGATCGGTTTCCGAGAACGAATGGAACAAACAATGAGATTCCGGAGTCATTAGGAGGTGCCTTGTTTTTGTCAGGAACTCAGGAGGACATATTGGCATGCGGGGCAGACGGCCTAGATACAGATCCAGTTGATTCTTAAAACCAAAAATACATTATTTAGTTCAGTTCATATTAGTTAACTATGCGAAGTTTAAAACGTGTGCGATTATTAGTTGCGTATATAAAAAAATATTTGTCAAGAAATCCTACGCAATTTTCCGCAAATTATATTAAAATTTATCAAACTCTAAGAAATAATCTTTTTAGGGTTCCGAAAGTCCTAATGAAAAATGGAACCCTTATAGGATCACTCGTGTGTCTGTCCGTCAGTCACAGTCAATTTTCTCCGAATCTACTGGACCGATTAAGTTGAAATTTGGTGCACACTTGAATATCTGCGACCCGAATACGAAGGTGTAACGAAAATAAATGAATTTGGAAAATGGGGGTCACTTTTAGGGTGCAAATCGGAAAATTAAAAAAAAAGCCCAACGCGCCTAAAGAAGTTTTCACTTCAAAAATCTTTTTTACAAAAAAATTAAACAGACTTCCCAAAAAAAAAACAAAAAAAGTTCAAATTAACTTTAATTTTGGAAGGCTGTGTCAAAAAACTTAAGATACAAAAAAAACTTTTTTTCAAAAAATACAACCGTCTTCTAAAAATTGCAAAATAACTTTAATTTCGGCAGTCGGTGTATATATTTTTTTTGTTTTTTCGTTATTTGACACCGACTGCCGAAATAAAAGTTATTTTGCAATTTTTAGAAGTCGGTTGTATTTTTTGAAAAAAGTTTTTTTATTTTTCACTTTTTAGTTTTTTATTTATATTTTTTGTTTACATCAGAAGTAAAAAGTAAATACTTAAAAGTTATGCCCGAATAGATAACATGGAATTTGAATATTTGTAGACAACCAAAACGTCGTCTGTGTATACATATTTTTTGTTTATGTTGATTTTTTTAAAAAGTGCTAAATCGATTTCGATAAAATTTATATGGGACCACCTCTGAAGTATGACCTACCAAACAAAACAGAATCATCAAAATCGATTCACAAATGGCGGAGATATCACGTAACAAACATACAAAAAAAAAGAACATACAGATGTATTGAGAACCTCCTCTTTTTTGAAGTCGGTTAAAAACCAGAAACACCGACTTCCGAAATTACAATTATTTTGCACGGATTTTGGAAGTCGGTTCAATTTTTTGTAAAAAAAGGTTTTTTAAACAAATAAAAATATATTCTTATCTAAAGGGTGCCAGATTAGATAGGGGCCGGATTATAGCTGGTCAGCTGTATTAAAAAGTGCCACAGTCTCCGTGTAAAAGTACTTAAATGTTAAGCTGTCTATAAACCAAACAGTTTTCTCTCCGCTATGTCATTGAACATCTAAAAAGACCACAATTTTTACGAGTCAGTACCTGTAACTTGGGTCTAAGGCCATATGACATACCTGGGACAAACGACGAACGTATCCATAAACACTAAACAGTATTTTGTTAGGTTAGTGATGGCTTGTCGGGAATATATGTTATCGATGTATCGATATCGAATCACATCATGTCATCCCTACTGTCCCATAATACATTGTTTTTTTATTCAATCAATTCAATAATAATTGATAGGCTCGTGGTCAACCACTATCTGACTTGATGGTAAGCGATGACGAGGTCGACTATGTAGCACGCTTGCCTAGAAGTAACTTATTCACTCTTGATTTAAAGACTCCCAGGTTGTAGCTACCAGGAAACACAGACACTGGCAGGGAATTCTAATCCTAAGCTGCGTAAAATGAATGTCCTCACCACTGTTACCGTGAATTTTGTTAACCATTATAAGAGCCTTTAGAAAAGTTCCAACACAATACAATGCTTTCACGAATTTTGGCAGTAAACTAGGAAAACAATTTTTAGGCTGTAGCTATCAGAAAACTCAGACTCCGGCGCAACACGTTTGCTTATTCAATTTTATCCTGACAACCATCACGACATCATTCATTCAATTTCATGTCATCATGTCCATCAGGTGAGCTAGTGGTCAAACGCCAACCTAACAATGATAAAAAGAAAATCTGTATATATTTAAAATTCAAAGTCCTGACTGACTGAGTGATACGAGTATATCAATGCACAGCCTAAACCGCTGGTCTTAGAGACATGAAATTTGGAGGGTGTGTTTTTTGTGAAGAGTAGGTATCCACTAAGAAAGGGTTTTTCAATATTCTACCCCTGAGAGGGTGAAATGGGGGTTGAAATTCAACGCGGGCGAAGCCGCTGGCAGAAGCTAGTTTCTTTCTTTCTATATTCATACATTTATTTTATTTTCCTCTCCTAAATATTAGAAAGACGACTATCAAATTTGATATTAAAAACGATATTTTTACCTGTCAAAAAAGTAGCCGTTAGCTCAAAAGACAAGAGTGAGATATCATATTACTAAAAAACGGTAGCGAATTGAAAACTTTTGCCTTCAAAATGTTATTTGCCGATATTTAGTTTTTCGATGTCTTATAGGTAGTCGCTCCATACAAAGTACTGGTATTCAGCTGCATCTGGTTAGACAGGAAGTCGACCACAATAGGCAGAAGATATCGATATTTTATTGTGAAATGCCGATACTTCGACACAATAGGCAGAAGATATCGATATTTTATTGTGAAATGCCGATACTTCGACACAATAGGCAGAAGATATCGGTATTTTTATGAAATGCCGATGCTTCGTCACAATAGGCAGAATATATCGATTTTTTTTTTAATGGCCAATACTTCGACACAATAGGCAGAAGATATCGATATTTTTTTGTGAAATGTCGATACTTGGACACAATAGGCAGAAGATATCGATATTTTTTTGTGAAATGTCGATACTTCGACACAATAGGAAGAAGATATCGATATTTTTTTGTGAAATGTCGATACTTGAACACAACAGGCAGAAGATATCGACGTTTTTTGTGAAATGTCGATACTTCGACACAATAGGCAGAACATAACGATATTTTTTGTGAAATGCGGAAACTTCGAGCACAATAATCAGAAAATATCGATATTTTTTTGTGAAATGTCGATACTTCGACACAATAGGAAGAAGATATCGATATTTTTTTGTGAAATGTCGACACTTGGACACAATAGGCAGAAGATATCAATATTTTTTTGTGAAATGTCGATACTTGGACAAAATAGGCAGAACATAACGATATTTTTTGTGAAATGCGAAAACTTCGACCACAATAATCAGAAAATATCGATATTTTTTTGTGAAATATCGATACTTCTACCACAATAGTCAGAATGTATCGTATTTTTTTTTGTGAAATACCTATACTTCGGCCACAATAATCAGAAAATATCGATATTTATTGTGAAATATCGATACTTTGACATCCCTAGTGTTTTGTTGTTAAAGATTAGGACTAGCATATAGCCATGGACGTTAACATGTCTCTTCCAGGTTTATAAAAACTTCATCTTTGTCGCTAACTTTGTCTCTGTGACTAATATTATTTTTATAGGCTACGGAAACGAAGCTGTCAAAAACCTCAGTCAAATAATTTTCCAACTTATTCACTTCAAAATTTCTAACTCTATTAAACCCGTTCCGGTTCTTAACAACGATATTATCTATGGCCAATAAAAAAAGATATATGACCTCAAACGACGCCAGAAAATGAGTGTAAAATAAATAAGGCTACAGCCACATTATGCGACTATTTATTGCGACAAACGTGTCGCAATTACAAGCGTCATTAATATTTATCGTCTTATTTAAATAATTGTTTATTTTTTATTAATATATATTATCGTGAGTGTGTTTATTTGTATGTCGGTGTTATGTTATAATCTATGGTTTGGAATCTATTTAGTTTGTGATCAAACTAGTTTTTTAGTAGGCTGGTCTTGTCCAATTTGTTTACCATAAATTGATGGAAGGTCGGCTAATAAAAACATATTACTTTTTGTTGGGTTTTCGATAGCAAAACCTTTGCAAAACAGTTTCGACCAATTGTCAAGTTTTTTTTTTTTTATAACTTGCGTTTTACCACTATCTCACCTGATGGTAAGCGACGATATGTGGTCGACGATGGAGCACGCTTGCCTAGAAGTAACTTAATCACTCTTGACTTAAAGACCCACAGGAAACACAGACTCCGGCAAGGAATTCAACTCCTTAGCTGTACGCACAATTAATACTTTCATTGTTCGTTCTCAAAACATTTTAATTTGTTCTTGTGTGATTTCATTTGTTAATACATTTGAAAAACAATTAAATTAAATTCTAATATAAAACTTTTAAGCTTATATTTAAAAAAAAAACTTAAAAAAAAAACAACCGACTTCCAAATTTAAAGTTATTTTTAATTTTTAGTGTAAGTCGGTGTCAAATAACGAAGAAATAAAATACAAACACCGACTTCCGAATTTAAAGTTATTTTTTTAATTTTTAGTGTATTTTTTTTTTTTGGAAGTCTGTTGTTTTTTTTTTGTAATTTTTTTAATTTTCACTTTTTTGTTGTTATACCTCAGAACTAAAAACCCCAATAACATGGAACGTGGAATTTAAACATATTCGTAATTGGAGAACATCAAAACGTCATCCAGGCATACATATTTTTCGTTTTTGTTCAGTTTTTCAAAAAGCACTGAAGCAATTTTGATAAAAATTTATATGGGACCACCTCGGGAGTATATTCTATCGGATAAAAAAAGAATTTTGATAATCGGTCCTCAATTGACAGAGAAATGGGCGGAATACATAAAATAAAAAAATAAAAATAAAAAAAAAACGTACATACAGCCGAACATAAAACTTCCTCCTTTTTCGAAGTCGGTTAAAAATTTAAATAGAATAAAGTAAATGGAATAATAATAAAACGGATAATTGTTAGCAAGCTCTAGTCGTTTAGTCTGAAAAAGTCCTTACATTATCAAGCTATGCTTAAGTGAAGATTTTTTATATTATGTTAATAATACATATAAAAAAACGTGTCCATCCGTGTAATCGTATTACTAAAACCATTAGTTTTTTGTGCGATTCTCGATTTCTTAAACAGGGATATTTATTATGTTTGAACGTAATTGTCAATAATTTTTATGTAAGTATTTTTATTGAAATATTTCTTAATGTTTTTATTAGAAGATGTAAAATACAGTAAGACATTATAATGTTTTGGTTTTAGGACAAATTCTTAGGTTATTAAGTTTTAATTTAAAAAAAAAACCGTTGCCCCACACTAGGAATAACTCCTGTGTATGTTTACGTGTTTGTGAAGGCACCCCTTCACAAACACGTAAACTCACATAGACAAGACACTCAAACCCGGAATAATTAATCGGTAGGCCATACAAATATTTTTTTCTGTGCGGGAATCGAACTCGTTACACGCAGCGTAGCAGCCAATCACTCAACCACTGTGCCAACCATAAAAATCCTAGCATGTCTTTGTTCCTCACAGGGTCGATGTTTATAGCACAATCGCATTTTGCCAGTTGGGTGAATCTCCTGGCGCTTTCCAGAAAAAAATGACGGAGTGCTGCCGACATTGACGAATCGTGGGAAATTCAACTTTAATACTAGTATTAAAGTAGGTACACTAGTACTACTAAGCAATGAATACTACTATTGTACTTTAACAATAGTGCATTAAAGTTGAATTTCCCACGATTCGTCACTGTCGGCAACACTCCGTCATAATTTTCTGCAAAACGCCGGGAGATTCACCCAGTTATTTGTATTAAGTCCTATGTAGCAAACTTGGGTTATACCTGTGTCTAGCATTGGAGGTATTTAGGCTGACATGGCCCGCACTGTGTCCGCGTGGTGGGTTTCAGCTCACTCTCTCTCACAGAGAGGAGCCCAGAATCCCAGCAGTGGGAATACTAGGAGGCTGATCATGCTACGCATAAATATTATCGTCAAGAGCACACTTTGTATCGAAACTTAATTTTATATTGATTTATTTAACGCACGAAGGAAATGATAAAATGCTTATAAATGGACAAATTCGTGCCGTTAGATTTATTGTTAGTGATGGGAAAAAGGCCGAAAGGGATGGCGGAGGCCGAATCTGCTTGTCGTAGTTTTTCCGAGCTATATTGTGTTCGGTCTCCAGTGTGACCGGATGGAGTTTAATACCAGTATTTTACATCATCATCATCATCAGCCTTTTAATGCTCCCACTTCTGGAGCGAGAGGATGCGAGCCGTAATTCACCACGCGGACCCAATGCGGGTTGGTGGATGTCACATGTCTTCAAATTTTTAGTTCCAGGACGTGCCGGTTTCCTCACGATGTTTTCCTTTACCGTTTTGAGAGCAGTGGCGATGAAATAATTTACACAAAGTAAAGCGCTTGCCTGGGTTTCAACTCACGACCTACAACCTGTAAGTCGCGGCCGTTACCACTGGGCCACCACAGCTCCCAATATATTTTACATGGAGAGACTGAATGACTGACCGTTTATAAAAATGAACTTAGATGTTAACTACCCATCCTAACCAACTACGGTGCAAAAAGTTGGTCGCTTACTAAACAACAAAAGTCCAAGTTCAAGATTGTCACGGGCATTGGAGCACAACTTAAGGCGCAGATATATACGACTTCTAATGATTCTAAATTAAACATCACGTCTAAATGACTAGTTTTATTTCTTTGAAAAAAAAACTATTATTTTAGACAATTTTCTTCGTCATTTGATATATGAATATTTAAATAACAATTATAATAATAATGAATAATTAAATTATATTTTTATAACATAGTGTAATTAATTTGTAAAGTTATGTCTAATGTGGATAAAAAATTAAGAATCACGCAAAAACCATTAAGCGCATTTTCACAAAACTTCCACCATTTTAAAGATAATTTAATTGTTTATGTTTTAGTATACGTCTTTTAGTATAATAAATTAATAATGCGTCTAATTTGGGACAGTGCTCCTTGATGGGTGAGTTCTATTACTAGGGTGGACGTACGACGCGTTGCGTGAATTCAGCACAGAAAACGCAAGCTAAAAAAAGAAAACAAAAAAACCCCGTCGCCGTTGGCATATAAATGCGCCTTAATATTATGTTAAGCAGACAGATCGCGAACTCGGATATGATCAGAAGATCAGAAACACCACCCAGCGCTCCATAACTCAAGTAGCTGTTGTGGAAAAAACACCCAGGGTGAAGTGGGAGTGGGCGCTGGTCACGTTGCAAAAATGCACCCAGACAGGTGGGCAAGGATCGACACTCATTGGACGCCAGAGACAGGACGTCGTCTGGTGTAACGATCTGATCATGTTTGCGGAGCAAAATTGGCCAGAAATCGCAAATAAAGAGAGGTTTGGAATGAAACCGCAAAAGTATTATAGTTGGTCTAGCGGGTTGGCCTTGGATTTTATTTTATACTAGGTATTTATTTAGAAAATAGAACTGCAGTAAACTTGTAATTGCCTCTTTTAGTAGTATTAGGTAAGCTACGCTTGCCGGGGTTGGTCCATGGATGGATAACCATCTTTACATACCGAGACTCCTCCGTGCCTCGGAAAGCACGTTAAGCTGTTGGTCCCGGCTGTCAATCGTGGATCTTTGACAGTCGTTACGAGTCGTCAGAAGCCCGAAAGTCTGACAACCAGTCTTACCAAGGAGTATCGTATTACCCAGTAACTGGGTTGTGAAGGTCAGATAGGCAGTCGCTCCAAGTAAAATATTGGTATTCAGCTGCATCCGGTTAGACTGGAAGCCGACCCCAAGATAGTTAGGCTATATGTATAAGGCTAGGCAGATTGATCTAGACATCACTGGCATACAATGAAGAAAATCTCGTAAGAAAAGTTATTTTATATCCCCGGACCATGTCCCATCTCTATTCGCTCGAGGTCACTAACAAGTTCCAAAAGTCGTGGATTTAATATTAAAATTCGATCATTCGTATGTGATTTTACCTTTAGATACAAATATGAGTGAAAACTTGTATTTTTCGCTGTTAAGTGTAGAATTTTAATTCTATGTGTTTTTAGAAATTACTTATTTGTAAAAAAGTATCGATTTCGTGATGTTAAGAGGCCGTTCACGAAATTTTGATCATAATTGAAATGATCTGTCATGTTGTGCGTTAATACTTTTAGAAATACATTATTTTAACTGTAAAATCACGTAAATCAGCGAAATCGGCAAAATTTCGTATACGGCCTCTTAATAAGATTTTTGTATGCGTACGAAATATTGTACAAAATCTTGGACCTTTTTAATCATTGATAGGCTTGCGTTAACTTTTGACTTCAAGACCCCCAGGTCATAGGTATCAGAGGAAACACAGACTCCGGGAGGAAATTCCATTGCACTCCTTAGCTGTAATCATCTTCCTGCCCTTATCCCATGTTACTTGGGGTCGGCGCAACACGTGTTTTTCTTCCATTCAGTCCTGTCAGCCGTCACGCTATCACTAACTTCCTTTTCTTTCATATCACTCCTCACACACTCCAACCATCCTTTCTTTGGCCCCCCTCTCCCTCTCCATCCATCCACATTTATATTCATAACTCTTTTAGTTACATGTGTACGCTGTATACACAATAAATGTTTCAACAAAATAACGACGATTTGAACAACTTTTGAGCTCAGTTCATGACCCACGGTCACTTTTTATCAAAAAACTGTTTGGTAAAAAGTAATCATTGAAAAGCACTTTTATTCCAAATTCTACCACCCGACCGTGTCAATGTGACATGGTCAAAAAACCACGTTCAAAAGTTACTGTGGCACGACTCGAAGGTTTTCGTGACCTCAAATTTTAGGGTCTTGAGGTCAAACGTCACGACTTGACATTGTCAGGGTGTCTGATACCCAGTAATTGATTTATTTCAAATTTTTAAAGAAAAAATGTGAAAGAATTTGATGTGATGTTTGAAATTTTTGGGTTCATCGTTTTTGGGTCAATGGTCGGTTTGATTAAGAATATTTCGATGACTGAAAGGGAACGATTTCAAGTCAACGGCAACATGCAACTTAACAAAATCAAGTAATTTATTCAAATTAGGCAGAGAGCCAGCACTTTACATAAAGACATTCCCCTAAAACTCCCGCCCGTCACCACTTCCTAGCATAAATACCTATAATGTAATAATAATAAGTTTATTTACATAAAAGTTATAGGTCCGTCGTGAATCCCCTGGTCCCTAAACTTATGCTAACTGTATTATAGGGACCAGTGTCTTCGCCGGTTAAAGTTAACACAGTATCATCATTCTCCTGCCCTTATCCCAATTTAATTGGGGTCGGCGCAACATGTCTTTTTCTTCCATACTCCTCTATTAGTCGTCATCTCTGTAGTCACCCCCTTTTCACCCATATCATATCGTTTCTTTGGCCTTCCCCTACTCTAATAGCCATCCACATCCATACACAAGACTTTCCTCACGACATTTTCTTCATTCCTCCGCATCACATGCCCATACCACGACAACCGATTTCCACACAACTTTTCAGTCAGCGGTGCCACTTTTAGACTTCCTCTTATATACTCAATTCTATCCATGCGCGTAACACCACACATCGCTCTTAGTATTCTCATCTCAGCCGCATGCAATTGGTGTTTGGGTGTTTTGTGTGAATGTGCAGATATGAATATTTAGTTACCTAATGAAGATTAGATTTTCGATTTCATCATAATCATACTGTTTGAGCCTGATTGTGAGTTTGGTTTTTAAATTTCGAACATGTTTTGCAGTCTTTGGAAGTTTTCAGAAATATATTATTGTTGGAGCTAGAACATCAATATGACGTCTGTACAATCATCAATGTACCTGTGTGTAATGTCTGCTGGGACACAGGCCTCCTCTATGTGAGAGGGTGTGAGCCATTAATCACCACTGCTCTCAAAACGGTGAGGGAAAACATCGTGAGGAAATCTGCATGTCCTGGAACCAATTCGAAGACCACCACCACCACCAACGCTGGGACTCTGTCTTGCATAGGGTCATAGCACTTAAGCTGAGCGATGGCCGTTTTGCGTGGATGTGACGCATTTTTTCCCCCAGTTTTTCTTCTTTTTTTTGTGTTTCTCTGTTTTTTGCGTCATGTTTACCGTAAATAAACGTATTTTCTTTCTTTCTTTCTTTCTTTCTTTCTTTCTTTCTTTCTTTCTTTCTTTCTTTCTTTCTTTCTTTCTTTCACCAACCCGCATTGGGCCCGCGTGGTGGGTGGGTTACGGGCCATTCCCTCTCCCAGAGGCCTGAGTCCCAGCAGTGGGAGCATTATAAGGCTAATGATGCTTATGCTAATTATCATACAAATTAACTCAAACTTCGTCGGTCTTAATAAGACTGACACTATAAAAAAGACGTCTAAAAACACCCACACACTACAATAAAATTAAAATCTTAAACAAATCGATGTCAAGATAATATCGCGGGCATTACACACCCGTAATTATTATGTTTTCATAACAACTTATTTAACAACATTCTTCTCAAGATTTTATTGAGATGACCCGATTACCGGTGTTAAGATATCCAATCTCCCTTCTATATACAGGGTGTAAAAAGACACATCACAGAGCCGTTAACTAAGCATACTGGACGTCTAACAAAGTAGTTTTGCGCAAAAATTATTGCTGGGAAACGACTCTTATTAGGTATGAAAAATTAATCTATTTTTTATTCCGCGCAATGTAACGCGAACACAGGCAACTGCAGTTAAACCCCGCCCCTTCGCTCTAAGCCACGTAGGTACTTGTCGGATACGTTTGATATTCATTGCATTTTATTAACTGCAAATTCATAATTTCGATAAAAAATTCGAAAATTCAGGTAATGTTTGTTTGGAAAAAAGTTAAGTAATAACACTTAGAATTCATTTTCGTAAAAAAGTAAAAAAAAAATTGCGACTTTGACATTCAATATCTCCAGAACCAGTGGATTCCCAGGTATGGTCTAGTGGATAAAAATGATCCAAATAATGGGTAGAATATGTGGCTTTCGGCTTCGGAAACTGTCTTTTTACACCCTACATAATCTTTCTTAGCGAAAATCCTTATCTATATATGTTTACATAGTTTAAGTACCGATTCATCATCATCATCATTTCAGCCGAAAGACGTCCACTGCTGGACATAGGCCTCCCCCAAATGTCGCCACAATGATCGGTCCTGTACGTCTCGCATCCATCGGCTACCCGTGACTCTCACCAGGTCATCAGTCTACCTTGTTAGAGGCCTTCCAACGCTGCGTCTTCCGGTACGTGGTCGCCACTCCAAAACTTTTCGGCCCCATCGACCGTCTGTTCTGCGAGCAATGTGCCCTGCCTACCACTTCAGTTTGGCGATTCTTCGGGCTACGTCTCATCCATCAAATTCAGCTGCCTTCAGGACAAAACCTCCCTCAGATGATAATTCAGTATTTTACTTCCCTAATGTATACTACTTTTGAGTAGAAAAAGTTACATTAGGAATCTACTAATCAGCGTAAACTAATTATATGGTTATATTTAGGGTTCCGTACCCAAAGGGTAAAACGGGACCCTGTTACTAAGACTCTGCTGTCCGTCCGTCTGTCAACAGGCTGTATCTCATGAACCGTGATAGTCAGACAGTTGAAATTTTTACAGATGATGTATTTCTGTTGCCGCTCTATAACAACAAATACTAAAAAACAGAATAAAATAAATATTTAAGGGGGCTCCCATACAACAAACGTGATTTTTTGCGCTTTTTAAATATAATGGTACGGAACCTTTCGTGCGCGAATCCGACTCGCACTTGGCCGGTTTTTTTTTTTAATAATTAAGGCCCTTAAAATGGTTTCATTGAAAAAACTATTTCAATGAAATCATTTACTTTTCAGTTATCAGTAGAATTCCCTGCTGGAGTCTGTTTCCTGAATATGGTATTACACCCATTTTTGAAAAGTGTCTCAATTCGATTCTATAGTGCTAATAAACCAATAAAAAAAAACACAAAATTTTTATTCAATCAATAAGTGCCTTAAAAATGCATTTTAATTTTACATTTTCAAATTTTACGCGTAATTTGACGAAAACGCTGGACGCAGTGGACGCCATATTGCTCTGTGGTCATGACGTCAGTTGGCTATGTAAATAAAAGTACAAAGCATAGCTACGCTGATCAGTTGACAGTTGACACTTTATTGTTTACATAACCGTGTGACGTATAACATGGCGGCTACTATTCCATGGTGTTAAAAAACAGATAAAAAAACTGAAAACTTTGAATTGAATTTAAAATTTTATTTTGTTATTTTATGAACTAAAACTAACATTTTCCGACTGCTTGTTGCCGAAGCTATCTCAATAATATATTTTGAGTTTTTTTCTCATATAGAGTAAAATACCCTATTCTTGATTGCTACAACCTAAGGTCTTTAAGTCAAGAGTGAATAGGTTACTTCTAGACAAGCGTGCTCCATCTTCGACCACATCATCGATTACTATCAGGTGAGACAGTGGTCAAGCGTGAGCTTATTAATTAGAGTAATTGTATTTTTTTCTAGAACTTAATTGTTTTGGGTTAGTAAGAAGTTATGGTGTCTATAAAGTATATCTATCTATCTAACTAAATACTTCAGCAACCAGTTTTTTGGTGAGATCGTTTCCTTTCATTTCGTGAGATCGTTTCCTTTCATAGGATAGGATCGTTTTTTTGGTGAGATCGTTTCCTTTCATAGGCCTTCCCCAGTTTCTTCCACTCATCTGTAACGAGCTAGTCTTTGACATGTCTCTGTCACCTCTGACCTAGACTAGAGTTGACTCTAGTCTAGGTTAAAGGTGACAGAGATGACTTTGCTCTTGAGAGCAAAGCCATCTCTAATAAAAAAAACCGGCAAAGTGCGTGTCGGACGCCGCAAATTTTGGGTTCCGTACCAAATGATTTTTGACTATTTGTATGGCTTTTGGGTCAACAAGATGCTTATACTGTGAAGACTGTAGCTCCAACCGTTTGGATGTAAAACCTGTGTAACAGATGACGGACAGACGGACTAGTGAGTGACAGCAATAGGGCTCCGTTTAGACCCAAAAAAAGGTCTACATCGGGCCCATGCATGGCCCGGAATAAGCGTCCGTGAAGTTCCTTACTCTGCCATACTTCCCTGCGATCGTTAGTGTGAAGCACTACATGTTACTTCTAGGCAAGCGTGCTCCATTTTCGACCACATCATCGCTTACCATCAGGTGAGATAGTGATCAAACGCGTGCCTATCAAAAATAAAAATAAAATAAAAAAATCTTCATATTCTCTTGACCTAACGTCCCTTTTGCCTTCTCCCATTCCTAGGATATCATTCCATTATGTTGTCTTCCGTCCATTTCTCTCTGTTCGTTCTCCAAGAACTAGATTATAACTTCAGTTTATCTCAAAAACTCTCGATCATATTTCTCAATATGCAAGCCGGGTGATAGTTATTAGTCAAAACTATTGTGCAACCATTGTCCCAGTGAGTAATGCAATCGGAATCTAGGCACACTGTTACCTCACTGAGTCTAGACTTATAAAATATGCCTGATCTATAGTTTGTCGTAGGCGATTTGTGAAACTGGGGAGTTTATGATCGTATCTGATATTGGGTTTTTGAATTTATCGGCTGCTTGCTTTTTGCTTACTTTAAACTCGAAAGCTATTCCACGGGACTTTGGTTCCGTGATGGAACGCGGAAGTTTGACCACTATCTCACCTGAGGGGTTAGACAAAATACTTTTCTGTTAACGTTAACGCTAACGCTTCGTGCAAAATGTATGGCAACGACATTACTGACAGTTCTCTCCGCAGGCAATGTCCTCGCCATACATTTTCCACGAAGCGTCAGCGTCAGCGCTATTATAAAAGTTATTTGGCTAAGGGGGCTGATGGTAAGCGATAATGCGGTCGACGATGAAGCACGCTTGCCTAGAAGTAATCTATTCACTCTTGACTTAAAGACTCCCAGGTTGTAGCTATCAGGAAACACAGACTCTGGCAGGGAATTCCACTCCTAAGCTTTACGCACAATGAATGCCGTCACCGTTACCGTGAATGTCCTTCACAGTTTTGAGAGCGTTCAACAAAGTTCCAACACAATACAATGCTTTGACGAATTTCAGCAGTAAACTATCGAAACGATTTTATTGAAATCTAGCAGATCGATAGCTAGGTATCTAAATTAAGAACATGTCACACTTTAAATCTTATCAAATTATTTATTTAACATGTGAGCGAAGCCACGGGGCGCTCCTAGTAAGTTATAGATCAGTCGCGCAGGGCAAGTCACGGGGGGTCTTCCCTTTGATTTTAAACAATTCTTGGCTTATAAGGAACAGTTATTATAGAACGATCTTTGTAAGGATCTGTAAAATATGAATCTTGAACCGCATCTGTTTAAGTAGCTAGAATATTGTGACGTCCAAGGAGGTTGCATGAGATCCAAACCTTATTGGCAGACTGGCCGGTTAGGCAAGGCGTATAAGTCACCAAGTGGCGCCCTCTTTGAATAAAAAATCGAAGCAAAGCATAGAAAACAAAGATAAAAGAATCCTATGTTGCGTTTGTTACAAAGAGGTTATGGTATTTTTACGTTGTTAAAACAGGACTCAAAATGTTTCGTATCCAAAGCAGCAAGCAAAAATGTCAAAAACTGCCGTTTTTGGTGCTCTTTGCAACAAGCGCAACACGGATTCTTTAATCTATATTGTCTATGCTTTGCTACGATTTTTTAATCAATGAGGGGCCCGCCTTTTTAGTACCTAACACATATTTGTTATTTAACCGACTTTGAAAAAAGGAGGTTCTATGTTCGACTGTATGCATGTTTTTATTTTATGTATGTCCACCGATTTCTCTGTCAGTTGTGGACAGATTTTCAAAACTCTTTTTTTATCCGAAAGAGTATACTCCAGAGGTGCTCCCATATACATTTTATCGAAATTGCTTCCGTGCTTTTTGAAGAAATAAAAAAAAAAACAAAAAATATGTACAGTACAGACGTTTTGGTCTCCTCCAATTACAAGTATGTTCAAATTCCATGTTAATGGGGTTATCAACTATGGGGTAACTTTAATATTTAGTTTTAGTTCTGGGGTAAATTGTCCATGGATAGGTGACCAAGTTTACATACCGAGACTCCTCCGTGCCTCGGAAAGCACGTTAAGCTTCTTTGACAGTCGTTACGGGTCGTCTGAAGCCCGAAAGTCTGACAACCAGTCTTACCAAGGGGTATCGTATTATCCAGTAACTGGGTTGTGGAGGTCAGATAGGCAGTCGCTCCATGTAACATACTGATACTCAGCGGCATCCGGTTAGACTGGAAGCCGACCTCAAGATAGTTGGGAAAAGGCGCAGGCAGATTGAAGTCTAGAAAGGGGCTGACTGCTGAGATGTCGACTGATAAGAGAAGTGTGGAAGAAGAAGACGTGATGCTGGCCACTGATACATTGGGATAAGGGTAAGATAATGATAATGATGTTGTCTAAACGTCTTTATTACAGTCAATAGTAATTACATGACAAATGTTAACTTTCATCTATCTACTTCTACCATAATCTATACAATATTATAAAGAGGTAAAGTTTGTGAGATTGTAGGGGGTAATCTCATGCCTAGGGGTAGCGGATAAATGCTGAAAATGAGTTACCGCACCCCTGGGCACTCAGGCAGGGAAGGAACAGGGGTGGGTCTTAGTCAGTAAGAGTCTGACACGCCCTCCCGCTCCACCCAGAGCGGGAGAAGTCATTAGATGATTTCCCAGCCCTCCCAAAAAAAAGGGGGTAATCTCTGGATCTACTGAACCGATTTTGAAAATTCTTTTACCAATAGAAAGCCACGTTATTTGTGAGTGTCATAGGCCATTAATGAAATCCACGAGGACGAAGTCGCGGGCGAAGTGCTAGTTATATTATAAAGAGGTTTAGTTTATAAGTTTGTTTCTACGAAATAATCTCTGGAACTACTGAACCGATTTTGAAAATTCTTTCACCAGTAGAAAGCGACATTATTTCTGAGTGCTATAGGTTATACATTATATTTCTTTTCGTAATCCACGCGGATGAAGTCGTGGGTGAAGTGCTAGCTTTAAATATTGACGTTAAGATGGACATGCCGTTTCCTCACAATGTTTTCCTTCTTTTTGAGAGCAGTGCTGATGAAACATCTCTCCCCCTAAAGAGACTCAGTGACCTATTTTGCTCCACGAAATTATTCTTAACCAATAAATTATGACAACAAACGACATCTCACTTTAAAGATAACAGTACTTTGAGAAAAGATGTAAAGATACATATATAATATTAAGAATTAGCATATCTATGGGCCGAGAGCCCGGAAGCATATTTCGTTTGAAAAGCCCAAAAAGTTAACGATAGTATGAGAAAATGTTTGCTTTTGAAATGTAAAAAATATGTTTAGAATTTAGTCTATTGATGATTTTCTGTGAAAAATAGAAATATGGCTTGGTAGCTTTTTCCTACTATCACACTAATTTTATAAAGGAGACAGTTGAGTGTGTGTGTTTGTATGTTTGTTACTTCTTCACGCTCAAACGGCTGGACGAGTAGATAGCTTATACCCTGGATTAACACATAGGCAATTTTAACCGGGTATACGCTGGTGAAACCGCGGGGCGCAGTTAGTAGTATAATAAATGTCAAAGTTTTGGGCACAGGTATAGATTATAGTCTGGAATAGCATAGAGGCGGTAATTTAGCTATGAGCTGGTTAACCATAACTCGCGAAATGTGGGTTTACTATACCCCTCTGCCGAACCCTTCGGGATTACATGCGTGATGGTATGTTTCGTGTTTAGTTCTCAATACAACGGGAAAAGTCTATGAATATGAGATAAAATAGTTTCTGGGGTCAAAGAGGACATAAATATAAGTTAAGTGTTTTTTTTTTCTTTTGGCATATTTCTTAGTTTATTTACAATAGAGTTCTTGATATTCATGTTATTTATTGTGTTTTTTTATTTAAGATAATGTTGATTTGAGTAAGTTTGACGTATAGAATTGAGAATAGTGTATTTTTGGTATTTATTGGTAGCTAGCTTCTGTCAGCGGCTTCGCCCGCATGGAATTCGTACTTTCGACACACTGATTATAGCCTATGTGCTATTCCAGATTATAATCTGTCTGTGTGCCAAATTTCATTCAGATCCATATAGCCATTCTGGTGTTATTGGGCAACAAAAATATATCCACCCAATGCATTTATAATATTGGTAGGAATTAGGATAGTCTATTTTACGCAAGTTTTTAACTAAGTTAAGTTGTATTTTAGTGTGTAGAAAAGTTTAGTATTGTTTTTCAGTTACGGTTAGATGAAAACTTAGATTCGCTGGAAAATTTTTAAGTATTCCTGCTAAAAATATCACTTTTGCTGTAAATTCGGGTTTAAAACTAAAACATTTAATAAAATATAAAAATTTCAACCAACCTTTATGAAAATTAATTCCAAAAAATCTCCAGAAAAGTCAAAATAGAATCGTATTGACACTTCTCACAAACACAAACACATCAGTTCCGAAACCAACCACTAAAGAGTACCAAAAGTAAAATCCAAAATATCGTATCTCTATCTCAAACAAAAAATCCAAAATTCCAAATTCGAACACACGTCTGCTTTCCACAGCAACTTGTTTCAAACTGAGAATGCTCGTACTTTACGCCGGGGATAAAGATGTATACCCGTCTCGTTCTAACCTTCGTGTATGTACAAGTTAGAAAGAGACAGCAACAATGGCATGCATTATGGTAGACTAAGTGGTTTTTTTTTAATTTCTTTGAAGGAGCTATAGATCTTTATACGAACCGTGAGTTATGCCTCCGCGGGCCGTTCCATTGAGTATAGACTATAATATCCGTAGATGATTATTGATTTTTTTTATTTGATATTTGTTTTTCCGGCGATGGATGAGTGTTTGTAAATCTATGGTTGTGGGCCATAGATGATTGGTTTGATCGATTAATTAATGTAGTAGTAATATCAATTAGTTCAGGTTGTTAATTAATGGTTTTAGGTCGGTTTGCGTAATGCTTGTTTGGTTGAGATGTTTATAGACTTATAATTTATGGTGGATGACCCGTAGGTAGTTTATTGTTGCAACTTTGTGCAGATTTTGATGGGTAAAGTTGAATCACCAAACTGTGTAGAATGCAACTCAATAGAGGATGAAATCATTCCATATCATGATGGAATGTGTTCGGAACGAGCCGGAGAGACGAGATTTGCTAATTTTATTTAATAATAATAATAATATATATTTATTATTAAGTATATATTTTTATTTTTTTTTATTTTATATTTTTCTATTTTTTTTATATTTTTAAATGTTTTTATATTTTGATATTTTAATATTTAAAAATGTAAATTGTATGTATATAGGTACTATAAAATAAATGGAATAATAATAATAATTTATTTTTCCATAAATTACATACCAAACAAATACAATTACATGATCACTTTAAGCTTAGTCTAGAATAAAACAGCAAGCCATCTGTGCCTGAACTAGATAAATAAATATCTGTAACTCAGGCATCAGCGCTCTTCCCTAAAAATATGGACATTTTAAAGCTAGCCAGTTCTTTTTACTATCAACGAGACTTCGGAAGCAGCCAGGATGATGTTTAGACTCGTGATTCCTAGGGGCTAATTTAAGATCGTAATAAGTATTAGTATTATTATTTTGTTATATTTAGCATGAAAATTGTAAAGTCGATTTGTAACGATGAGGGTGGCATAATCTGTCTTGATTAAAACCTCTTTAAATTAACTATTAAAGAATTAAAAAAAAAAAAAAAAGCTTTATGCAGTTTGTTCAGAGCTAAGGCGCAGTTACCCCACCGAGTGTTTCTACGTTGCCGTCGTGGTGGGGCTTATGGGTCTCCATGATCCTGGGGACTTCCGGCATGAGTGACTAACTTGGGCCGGAAGGCTCCAGGGGAGAGGCCCGACTAAGAGGAACACACCGGGGGTCGCGTCCATTGTCAGTCGATCATCGTCGACTGCCAGTGGATGCGACCTCCACCCAATCCCAGCTTGGAGGCGTGGCTATGGGATGCGTATTGGAGGGATGTCCAAATGCTAGCGCCTCACAAGAGGGCTGCGCCGTTGGGAGGCTTGAGCAAGCTGTTCGAGCCTCCTAACGGCATGGAACCTGGGGGAACTTCGTCGCTACTCTCTGGTACGCATCTGTTCATCAGATGCGACTGTGAGAGTGGCGCCGAAACTGGGGGGGTAGAGTGTGTGAGTGAGTGAGTGAATGAGAGAGAGTGAATGTGTACTATGTGATATGCGAGGAAGGGATAGGGAGGTTGAGAGGAGGAGACAGGGACCACACCCTCCAAAGGAAAAACACAACCATGAATACAAAGATTAATGTTAATGACTCCCAGACACGCCCCCATTCGTATGCTGGGGGGGGCGGACTTAATCTCACCGACAAATTAAACGACGACCTGGATCCGTCTGTCGGGAACAATCCCGACAACAAGAGCCGAGGAGGCTCCAGATCATCTCCTACCTTTGAGGAGATGATCTCATTCAGCTTCAAGACGCCCGACAAGCCGCGGTCGGGTGATACAAGCCAAAATGAAGTCGGCAAGGAGGTGGAGAGTGGTGTGGTGTCGGCAACCGACGCAGCACCACTTCTCACCGCTCTGGGCCCTTTTAGGAGCCTGGAGCGTGAGGATGGGAGCGCTTCCGGAAGCGCCGTGAGTCAGGGCTCGCGGTTCTTCCGGAACCAGAAGCGCTCCAAAGCAGGGGATCGCCGTGAGTCATCCTCTGACGCTGAGGTGATGGCGCCGCCTCCCAAGATTCCCACCAGCACGAGGGGTAGGGGGGCGGGGAGGCCATCAAAAGGCTCAAAGGGTGGCAGGCGAGCCCTGAGGCTCGCCGCGGAGGAGGAGCGCCGGTCCACCGCTGGGGGTCCCCGAGTATCGGTCTCGGGGTCCTCAAGCGGACTATCGGCGTTCTCTGTCAGCTCCAAGTCGGAGCGAGCGGAAAGGCTTGCGGGGGTCGTGGCGAACGCGATCAAGGATGTGGTCCACAAGAGGCTTGCCTCTTCTAGGAGCAGGGCCACATCCGCGGCCACGGCCTCCATTGTGGCGGCGGCGGAGGCGAGCTTCGGCGGGCCTTCGTCTGCGGACGAGACGTCCAAATTGCGGACGGAGGTCGCCCGCCTGACCGCCACTACGGAGCACCTGGTCAAGGAGAACCAGAGGCTCCGGGCAGACCTGGCCGAGCTCCGACGAGGAGCTGGCCCCCGGAGGGACGCACGGGATGAGCTCCAGCACGGGCCGAGTCAGCCCCTGCCCGCCGCGGAGAACCAGGTTCTCGAACTGGTGCGGCAGGAGCTGGCTGCCTTCAACAGGCGGTTCTCCGTGCTGGAGGGCATCGTGCTGCGGCCCCCGCTGGCGGCGAGTCAGCCGGCGTTGGGCCAGCGGCTAGTGGGCTCATTTGCCGCCGCTGCGGCTGCTGCGCCCAAGCAGGTTCCGGTGGGACGGGCCGACAGCGGGTCTGTGCTGAGACCCGCGGGGTCGGCCCCGCCGAAGGCGCCAAAGGCGCCGCCCAAACCGGGTGGGGCGGCTGCACGGGCGGCAAAAGCCCCGAATGCCCCAGCTCAGGTGGCGAGACGGCCGTCACAGCCTGCCCCGACTTCCCAACCTCCTCCGGCCGAGGCTGCCGAATGGCAAGTGGCCGGGGAGAAAGAGAAGGCGGGAAAGGCCAAAAGGGCGGCCAAACGCCGAGAGAGGCGGAAGCGGCGCAAGGAGCGGGCCGTTGCGGCCAGGCTCCGCGCCCCGAGGTCCGCGGCTGTGGTGATAACGCTGCAGCCGGAAGCGGTCCAGAAGGGCGTGACCTACCGCAGCGTGCTCGCCAAAACCAAGGCGGCGGTGAGCCTCGAGGAGGTGGGGTGTGCCGACGGCGTTCGGGTGAAGGTCACCAAGACCGGAGCCCGGATGCTGGAGGTCCCCGGCGCCTCCAGCGGCCCAGCTGCTGACGCCCTGGCCGAGAAGATCAGGGCGTTGCTGGTCGACGAGGCTCGAGTGTCCAGGCCCACCAAGAGCGCAGACATGCGCATTATGGGCCTGGACGACTCTGTGACGGAGGCGGAGGTGAAGGCCGCCGTCGCCAGGACTGGAGGGTGCCCTGCCGAGCAGGTGAGGGTAGGCACTCTCCGTCCTGATCGCGCGGGGCTTCTCACCGTAACGGTGAGCTGCCCCGTGTCGGCGGCGAGCCAAATTACTGGGAAGGGCCGAAGGCTCTTGGTGGGCTGGGTGTCTGCGCAGGTCAAGCTGCTGGAACCCAGACCTCTGAGGTGCTTCCGCTGCCATGTGGGCGACCACGTGGCAGCGAGGTGCACCTCAGAGGTGGACAGAGGCAACCACTGCTTCCGCTGTGGTCGGCCCGGTCACAAGGCCGGCTCTTGCGAGGCCGCGCCGCACTGCGCAGCATGTGCGGCAGCTGGCAAGCCGGCCGATCACCGGGCTGGGAGCAGGACCTGCGCCCCACCCGCCAAGACCAGGGCCAGGGGCAGGCCCTCCACCACCACCACCACCACCGCCACCGTCGCAACCGCCGCTGTCGCCGCTTCCGCCGACGCTGCCCCCACAGCCGTCGTCGCCACCGCAAACATCGCGGTGGCTGGACCCTCGCAGAGGGCTGGGGAGGAGGAGGCTGTAATGGAATGCCAATAACGGCCCCATTACACCTCCTCCAGGCGAACATCAACCACTGCGCCGATGCTCAGGACCTGTTGTTCCAGAGCATGGCGCAGTGGTCGATTAACATCGCCGTGGTCCCCGAGCCGTACTATGTCCCGCCCAGGGATGACTGGGTGGAGGACCTGGACGGCTCGGTGACCATCATTTCGTCGGCCGCCGCCGGTACCCCGACCCTCGAGGAGGTCAAGAGGGGTCGGGGTTGCGTGGCAGCACGGTTCGGGGAGATAGTAGTGGTAGGGGTGTACTTCTCCCCGAACCGAACTCTCGCCGAGTTCCACAACTCCCTCGCGGAGTTGAGAGACGTCGTCGTCGGATACCGTTCCCTCCCTGCGCTCGTTCTCGGGGACTTCAATGCCAAGAACTTGGCTTGGGGTTCCCGGTTCACGGACGCAAGGGGCAGAATGGTGGAGGACTGGGCTCTGGAGACAGGCCTGGTCGTCCTGAACCGGGGTTCTGTCCCCACGTGCGTGCGGTGGCAGGGCGAATCGGTGGTGGACCTCTCGTTCGCCAGCCCCGCTCTGTCACCGCGCGTACTTGACTGGCGCGTTCTGGAGGAGGTGGAGACGTCTTCCGATCATCGGTACATCCGGTTTGACGTTTCCGCCCAGACCTCCAGCGTGCCGCCGGTCGGACAGACCCCGAGCGGTCCGCGTTGGTCGCTGAAGCAGCTGGACCGGGAGCTACTCCTGGAGGCCTCGATCGTGCAGGCCTGGGTGACATCACCGAACAGGCCTGCCGACATAGACGACGAGGCAGAGTGGTTCCAGGAGGCCATGTCCGAGATATGTGACGTGGCAATGCCCCGGGTCCAGCCTTCTGCTCGGCGACAGGTGTACTGGTGGTCGCCGGCGCTTACGGCTTTACGCCAAGGGTGTATTGCCGCGCGACGCCGGTACACCAGGTACCGCAGACGGCTCCGTAACCGCACGCCGGAAACGGAAGCCGTCGAGGCGGAGCTATACGAGGGGTACAGAGCTGCGAGGATCGCCCTCCGAACGGAGATCTTGCGGGCCAAGAGATCGGCCCGCGAGGAGTCGCTGGAGACTCTGAACAGAGACCCATGGGGGCGCCCGTATCTAGCGGTGCGGGGGAAACTCCGCCCATGGGCCCCCCCACTGACGCAGAGTCTCCGGCCACAGATCGTGGAGGGCGTGGTGAGCGCTCTGTTCCCCTCGCGAGGGGAACATACTCCTCCGCCTATGGCTCCGTCTCCTGCGGTATCTGACGCGGACCAGGACGACGACGACGACGACGACGATGCTCCCGAGGTGACCGAGGTAGAGCTGAGAGCGGCGGTGCGTAGGCTGAATGCCAAAAACACCGCCCCAGGACCCGATGGCTTTCATGGGAAAGCCTGGGTCCTGGCCTTGCAAGAGGCTCTCGGGCCTCGACTCAGAGGGCTTTTAAGCGCATGCTTAGAGAGGGGCCAGTTTCCACGTCGGTGGAAGACGGGGAAGCTGGTCCTGATCAAGAAGGTGGGGCGCCCTGCGGACTCTCCGTCCGCTTACCGGCCCATTGTGCTGCTCGACGAGGTGGGCAAGCTCTTTGAAAGAGTAATTGCAGACCGCCTCGTCGGGCAGTTGGTGCGGGTGGGGCCGGACCTGGCGGAGAGCCAGTACGGCTTCCGCAGGGGGCGCTCCACGGTGGACGCAGTCATGCGCGTAAGAGCCCTCACGACGGGGGATGCAGTGGCCCGGGGTAGGGTCGTCTTGGCGGTGTCTCTGGACATCGCCAATGCCTTCAACACCCTGCCCTGGAGTTGTATAGTGGAGGCACTCCGGTATCACCGGGTGCCGCCCTACCTCCGTCGCGTAGTCGAGGCGTATCTGACGGACAGAGCCGTCATCTACCCCGGTCATCAGGGAGTATGGAACCGGCGAGAGATGTCGTGCGGTGTTCCACAGGGATCGGTCCTGGGGCCGCCCTTGTGGAACATCGGATACGACTGGGTGCTGCGCGCCGACCTCCCCGCTGGCGTCAGCGTAGTGTGCTACGCTGACGACACGCTGGTCTTAGCGCAGGGGAGGTCGCACGAGGCGGCGGCCGAACTTATGACACGCGGGGTTGCGACAGTCATAGAGAGGATCCGGCAACTGGGACTCGAGGTGGCATTGCACAAGTCCGAGGCCATGTGTTTTCATGGTCGTCGGAACGCGCCACCTGCGGGTTCCCAGATCACGGTAGGAGGGGTTCGCATCGGCGTCGAGGGTACGATGAAGTACCTGGGACTCGTCCTCGACAGCCGGTGGAACTTTGTCGAACATTTTCGACGTTTGGCTCCCAGATTGGACAGGGCCGGGGCCGCCTTGAAGCGGCTCCTACCCAATCTGAGGGGGCCAAACGCCTCCTGCCGGAGGCTCTACGCGGGGATCGTGCGGTCCATGGCCCTCTACGGGGCACCGGTGTGGGCGCGTTCGTTGAGGCAGCGATCAGCTCGCCTGATGAACGCGTCCCAGAGGGTCATGGCGATCCGAATCATCCGCGGATACCGCACGATCTCCCGTGAGGCGGCGAGCCTCCTTGCCGGACTGTCACCGTGGGATCTGGAGGCAAAAATCCTCGCGCACCTGTACGAGTGGCGCGAGGAGGCCAAACGCCGGGGCGAAACTCCGCTGCCGCGACAACTCGCGGCTCGGCGGACCGAGCTCCGGCAGGATCTCATGGTGACATGGAGAGAGCGACTGTCGCAACCCAGCGCTGGGCACGCCACCATCGAGGCGGTAGTGCCCCTCTTTGAGGAGTGGCTGGAGAGGCGTCACGGCGCCCTCACCTTCCGCCTGACGCAGGTGCTCACCGGACACGGCTGTTTCGGGAGGTACCTGTGTCGGATCAGGGCGGAGGTGACCCCTGAGTGTTTCCACTGCGAGGATCGCCCAGAGGACACGGTGGAGCATACGGTGGAGGTTTGCCCCGCTTGGGCAGAGCACCGCCGTGTCCTCGTGGATGCGATAGGCGACAGCGACCTCTCGCGCCGTGCCCTGGTTCAGGCCATGGTACGGAGCGAGAGGGAATGGGAGGCCGTCTCCTCCTTCTGCGAAGCAGTAATGCTCGCGAAGAGGGAGGCGGCACACGTTAGGGAGGCTCAGCAACGGCCGAGTCGCCCTAGCGCCCCCAGCCGCGACCGCCGCAGGAGACGCCAGGGGCCGCGAGACGATCTCCGGCCACCGTAGACCCGGGCCTGCGGACGGCGAGTAGTGGGTAACTCGCCGTCCGATCAGCACCAGTCCCGAGAGTCGACGGCGCGTAGTGTTCCACGCGCGCCTCAAAGAGTTGTCAGCCAAAGGAAGGGGCCTGCCACGGCCGGTGCCTGCCCGGGGGTGGAGGATAAATTCGAAAGAGTTACCTCGCCCCCGGGCACTCGAGGCAGGGAGGAACAGGGGTGGGTTTTAGTCAGTAAGAGTCTGACACACCCTTCCGCTCCACCCTAGAGCGGAGGAAGTCATTGGATGATTTCCCACCCCCCAAAAAAAAAAAAAAAAAAAAAAAAAAAAAAAAAAAAAAAAAAAAAAAAGGCGCAGTTAAAAAAATTTATGAAACTTTAGACAATTTCCGTCGTAATTTGATCTTAGAATATTGGAAATAATATTTTTATAATATTGCGAAAAATTTAAAAAAAACTGAGAATCACGCAAAAACTATAAAGCATATTTTTATGAAATCTTCACCATTGAAAATATCATTTAATTATTTATAATTTTGTCAGTGCTTAAGTTTAATACCTGTTGTTCTATGTGTAATAAATTAATAATGCGTCTAATTTCGGACAGCGCTCCTTAATGGGAGAGTCCTATTACTGGGTGGACATATGACGCGCTACGCGGGTCCGATGCGGGTTGGTGGATGTCACATGTCTTGGAATTTTTGGTTCTAGGACATGCCGGTTTCCTCACGATGTCTTCCTTCACCGTTTTTGAAAGCAGTGATGATGAAATAATTTACACAAAGTAAAGCGCCTGCCTGGGTTTGAACTCACGACCTACAACTTGCAAGTCGCGGCCAATACCACTGGGCTACCATTGCTCTCAAGACTTGATAAGAGTAGGTGCCTATATAATTAACGCAAAAAAGAAGAAACCATGTAAGTAATTGGTTGATAAGTAGATACATATGGTATCAGAGACTTTTTTCTACTATTTTTAGGGTAACCATCGGGACCCTATTACTATGCCTCCGCTGTCCGCCCGTCTATCAACATCCACAATTTGTGAAAATTTCAACTGTGTAGCTATTAACACAGGTGAAATTTTCACAAATTGTGTATTTCTGTTGCCGCTATAACAACAAATAATTTAAAAAAAGAATAAGAGTTTTTTTTTAATCCTATTATGGATCCTATGATACAGCCCAAAAAAAAAACGTTTTTTTTTTTCAGTTTACATTTGATTTTCTGAAATGATATTATAATTCTGATATGGCAAATAAGAGGTTGAGCAGTCGTGGCCCAGTGGTAACGACCGCGACTTACAAGTCGTAGGTCGTGAGTTCAAACCTTTACTTTGTGTAAAGTATTTCATCACCAATGCTCTTAAAACATTGAAGAAAAACATCGTGAGGAAACCAGCATGTCCTAGAACCAAAAATTCGAAGACATGTGACATCCACCAACCCGCACTGGGCCCGCGTGGTGGATTACGGCCCACACCCTCTCACAGAGAGGAGGCTTGTGCCCCAGCAGTGGGGACATTAAAAGGCTGTTGAAGAATAAGAAGTTGCCTATTCGAGTAGAGACAGGCGTGTGATATCCTTTCGTAATGAGTCCATTTTCAGGGTTCCGTACCCGAAGGTTCCAAACGGAGCCCTATTGCTGACACTCACGTGTCCGTCTGTCTGTCTGTCCGTCTGTCGTCTGTCGCAATTTTTTTTAAGAAGAATTCTTTAACTTGTCATTGACCTATGAACTTGAAATTTGGTGATAATGTTTATTATTACGTATACTTTACTAACATGACTTAACTTAACTATGACTTATTTAGAACAGTAATATTCCATGTTACTGTTCTAAGTAAGTCAACAAAATTAAAACTCTATCTAACAAGGTGAAGTCTTTTTTTCAAGGTTCCATTCCCGAAGGGTCCAAACGGAGCCCTATTGCTGTCACTCACGTGTCCGTCTGTCCGTCTAAAAACTGCCTTTGCCCACCAAAATGACGCAATACTAATTTTGATCAGCTGATGATAACTTTGTACAGAGAGTCCTATTTTTTTTTTTTTTGGAAATTAATTATTTCTACCTCAGAGAAAGTTGTTCATGTCTATGCGCAGATGCAGTTTTTAAAATATGATCACACCTTTCTATTAAACCCCGTACGTTGTAACTACAGAAATATAACGAACTGCGTGTTTGTTTAAATAATAGACTTCGACCACTCTATGTGTTATTTCAATTGAAGAAATAAAAAATGAGTTAGTGAGGTGTACTGGCGAGCACAGAATCGTTAAGCATGAATTTACAGGTTGTACTTACACTGAATAGACCCTGTTTTTTTTTTTGAGGTTCGTGAATCATCAGTGACTTCTCCTGCTCTGTGTGGAGCGGGAGGGCGTGGGGGGTGGACTCTACCCGTGTCTCTTTAGTTGCCCTTTGCGGTCCCGGGCCACCGCGACTCTTTCAAACACTCTCACGAACCAGCAGGCGTATTCGCTAACTCATTTGACATCAATTTGATAGGCACTTTGCCGTACATTGCTGCTTTGACTTATAGGAAAACCGTAGTGCCTAATAATAATCGATGTCCACCAAGCAATGTACTACTGTATTCCATCAACGACTACTTAGAAGATAATAATAGTTGGTCGCTGTGTTGAACGCAAGACAATGTTACACTTGATGTTCTTTCTCCATATTTAGCTTATGGTTATAACAGATTATATGAGTTCATATAATAATTGTCTACCAAATTTAGTGTGATGGCCCTAGTTCATCACTTGTGGCTTCGAATCACAGCCCTTTGATAGTTTCAATCTTTGTTCTTGTAAGCAGGCACACCAGTTATGTATGGAGGCTTCTTTAATTTGGTTTAGTGTTTATGCTTGAGTTGGTTTTTAATGGCATGATTGAGTGTGCTAGCTGGCAAGTGGCGGATTATTTTATTTAATTTTATGATTATATTTTAGACGGCATATATTTATTTTTCTGTTTTACATAATGTTAAGATTGTTGCTTAGAATTATATAGATTCAAGTTCTTAAAACTTAACAGACAGATGTGTTGCTGGGGAGTTTGTTGGCCACTTCTTCTTCACAGCTAAAACACTAGGAAGTGGTGACGGGCGGGCGTTTTTTGGGGGACTGTCTTTATGTAAAACTTTGACGTTCAAAAAGTGCTGGTTCTCAGCCTAGTTTGAATAAATGACTTTTGATTTTGATTTTGATTTTGACTGTAAAGTGCTTATCAAATTGATGTCAACTGAGTTAGCGAATACACCTGCAGGACATGCATGACCATACCAGGACACCTAAATATATTAAAATTGGAACGATACAGAGAAGATTAGCATGGCCTCTGCACAAGGATGACACGCCAAATCGTAAAGGGTTGCACATTTTTGTCAGCAACCACTGACGGGGCCAGTCAAGGCCGATTCATGCATGCCAAGGGGTAGCGGATAAATTCGAAACTGAGTTACCGCGCCCCTGGGCACTCACGCAAGGGACAGGAGTGGGTTTTAGTCAGTAAAAGTCTGCCACGCCCTCCCGCTCCACCCAGAGCGGGAGCAGTCATTGGATGATTTCCCAACCCCACAAAAAAGGACACGTCTTTTATAGTTTATAAATTTTATATTCGCAGCAGGATGTTTGTTTAAATACCAGATACACAGTAAAACGTTTTGGAAATACTGTCATTGTGCGTATATCTAAAGAGTGTCATTCCCTGCCGGAGTCTGTGTTTCCTGGTAGATAGATGTAAGGTATTGAATAGGTTACTTCTAGGCAAGCGTGCTCCATCGTCGACCTCATCACCGCTTAAAATAATGTGAGATTGTTGTCAAATTATAAAAGAAATTGCAGATTTTTACACCCAGGATAAGAATCTGGCATAATTATGACACGAACATTCATCATGTATGCAATTCATTTTCGTCCTGGCGAAAGACTGCACCGGTCTTTACAGTCAAAAATGTAATCTAAAAGGTAACGACTAATTAATATTAAATCAGAATATCCTCCATTCTTCTTAATTAGCGTAACGACACCCAATATTGTAGTCAAGTAATTAATCAAAGCATCTTAACCGATTTTTATTAAAGGCCGTCAAAAATATCATTAATTTTGCTCCAACAGTACAATGTGGTCGCCATCTTGTATTTTACTTATTTTTTATTTTCGCCAAATCTAATTATATCAATGAATCGGGGATTCTGGATAATGATTGATGAGCTAGGGTGTTTCCACGGTGGAGTCCGCCGAAAAATTCGGCTGTCTTAATTTTTGCAGTTAGCTTTTCCCAGCTCGTATGTTAGATCGACTTTTTTTTTGACCCGACTTCAAAAAGAAGGAGGTTCTGAATTCGTCTGTATGTTGTTTTTTAGGGTTCCGTACCCAAAGTGTAACACAGGACCCCATTACTAAGACTCCGCTTTCCGTTCGTCTGTCTGTCTGTCCGTCTGTCACCAGGCTATATCTCATGAACCGTGATAGTTAGACAGTTGAAATTTTCACAGATGATGTATTTCTGTTGCCGCTATAACAACCAATACTAAAAAAGAGAATAAAATAAATATTCAAGGGGGCTCCCATACAACAAACGTGATTTTTTGTCGTTTTTATAGATAATGGTACGGAACCTTTCGTGCGCGAGTCCGACTCGCACTTGGCCAGTTTTTTTTTGTATGTTTGTTACACGATTATTTCGCCAATTATGAATTGATTTTGCAATTATTTTTTTTGTCAGTTATGTCATACGTCCAACGGTCCCACATAAATTTTATCGAAATTGATTCAGTGTTTTTTAAAAAAATCTACAAACAAAAAAATATACATATACATGGATGATGGATAATAAACAATGTACAAAATGCTATTTCTATTAACTATAACTTCTAATCACTATGATTAAATGCGTGGCATATAACGCACAGCACAGGCTACTATTCAATTAATGATTACTTAAATGAAAGATGACTGATTTTAACTGAAATGGCACCACAAATGTATCCATTAAAATTTTGTTTTGACTTGTGTATAATAATAATTTGACATTCCATTGACTCAACATCAGGTTAAGCTACGCTTGCCGGGGTTGGTCCATGGATGGGTGACCATCTTTACATACCGAGACTCCTCCGTGCCTCGGAAAGCACGTTAAGCCGTAGGTCCCGGCTGTCAATCGTGGATTTTCGACAGTCGTTACGGGTCGTCAGAAGGCCGAAAGTCTGATAACCAGTCTTACCAAGGAGTATCATATTACCCAGTAACTGGGATGTGGAGGTCAGATAGGCAGTCGCTGCATGTAAAATACTGGTATTCAGCTGCATCCGGTTAGACTGGAAGCCGACCCCAAGATAGTTGGGAAAAGGCGCGGGCAGATGCAGGTGCAGGTTGAAAGTTAACTGAAAACGTTATAAGAGTGGAGGATCACCAAAGAAATGTTGGATTTTCAAGGAAAATTCGCATCCACGCCTTATTCTCAACTCTAATTTCCTATCTCTTACATTTTGACATAGATTATCGCTGAGACGCCGGCAGAAATATTTTCAGAGGGGTGCATCTTCGCAATTCGCAATTTCAGGACCTTGACTCAGATGTGCTAAGAATATTTAACGAGATATTTTTTCGTATTACTTTTATCGTTTGTATATTATATTAAAAGCCAGAGATGTCAGCAATCAGGACGAGGCCTGTCATGGCCCATGCATGCATGCCAAGGGGTCACGGATAAAGTCGAAACAGAGTTACCGCACCCCTGGGCACTCATGCAAGGAAGAAACAGGGGTGGGTTTTAGTCAGTAAAAGTCTGAGACGCCCTCCCGCTCCACCCAAAGCGGGAGAAGTCATTGGATGATATCCCACCCCACAAAAAAAGGGGTTGCAAGTGCACCCCCTTGCACCAACTTGAATTTTATCGTTGTAACGAGAATTGGCTTTCTTTATCTTACGATTTAACGATTTTGTTTTCTGCCAAAAACTTTGTAAAAAAGGACCAGAAAACTCCAAATATTTGGTCCTTACACTCACATTATGCACAGACCCTACGCCTCACAGGTGTAAGATTCATCACGCCAGCTATGTTAATTTGACACCGACTGAGTCAGGGCTCCCCAAGATTGGGAGAATAATCAGTATTGAGGAGTTAATGACATTGCCTTGTAATAATGTAGTGTTAATTCTTTATTAAGAGAAATTGTACTGGAAATTTGATAAAGATTGAACACTCCTATTCTAGGGTCTGTTTTTCATTATAGGTTACCTATTTCTAGACATGCGTTGTCGAAAAGTCATTTGAATCCGTCACATATGTCCTTTCATTTGATATGTTGCACGATACAGTTTGAAAAGTGTATTATTTAATTTTTCGATTTGTACCCCTAAAGTAACCCCCGTATTGCAAATTCATTTATTTGCGTTACACGCCCGTGTTTGGGTCAAAGATATTCATGAATAAAATTTCAATTATGCAGATGCCAGCAGATGCAGATGCTAACTATGTAGATTCGGAGAAAATTGGTTGTGACAGACGGATAGACAACAGACACACGAGTGATTCCGATCCGTTTTTTCATTTGCACTTCGGAACCCTTAAGGCCGTACTACCGGCCAAGTGGCGCCCTCATTTAATAAAAAATCGTAGCATAGCATAGAAAACAAATATTAAAGAATCCAACGTCACATTTGTTACAAAGAGGATAAAGTATTTTTACGTTGTTAAAACAGGTCTCAGAATGTTTCTTATCCAAAGTAGTAGACAAAAGTGTCAGAAACGGCCGTTTTTGTGTGTGTGTGAATGTGACGTCGGATTCTTTAATATTTAATTTCTATGCTATGCTACGATTTTTATTCAATGAGGGCGCCACTTGGCCGGTAGTAGACCCTAAAATGCACAGTTCCTGTGGGAAAGGCCACAGGAGCAATGCGGAAAAATACGACTACTTTAAAAACTTAAAATAAAAAACTTTTTTACAAAAAATAGAACCGACTTCCAAAAAAAGTGCAAAATAACTTTAATTTCGGAAGTCGGTGTTTCTGGTTTTATGTCTTTGTTTTTTGACATCGACTTCCGAAATTAAAGTTATTTTACACTTTTTTTGGAAGTCGGTTCCATTTTTTGTAAAAAAGTTTTTATTTTTCACTTTTTAGTTTTGGTTCCCCATTCAATTGTGTTAACACTACATAGACATACGATCGCAGTTGATTTGCGTCATTTTTTGAAGAGTTCCGTTGTCTATCTCCGAAACTCATAATCAGATCTATATGAAATGTAAATGGAACCATTTCAGAATAAAGCCCTTTCCACAAAAAAAAAAATTGCAAATCTGTCTATGACGAAGTTATGCCCGAAAAAAAAATGCAAACATCCAAATTGATAACCTCCTCCTTTTTAAAGTCGGTTAAAAACCAATTTTACCATCAGGACAACAATTTCACGTCGTACTCACATTAGAAAGCTCAAATACGCTCCAGTTCTCGAACACAAATTAAAGTTAAAGTAACGACAAAAATGTAACTCTTAACAATTAAAAAACTAACAAAGCTGCATTATATTCTAAAAACATGCTCCTTCGTAATCTTCACCGACATTCCTGACCCGTGTTTCTTTGTAGCCCCATGTTCTTAAGCATTTAAACTAAAAAAAACATAAAAGGTACTCTCCGATGTTAATCTTGATTAGTTGGACATTTGCCTTGTCTTTTTGGGCATTTTTAGTCCGTTTGTCATTTGTTTATCGGGCAAAAAATGACCTATGACGAGTTTTGTGGGTGAATTGGGACATGTTTCGACTTGTTCTTCTATATATACTAGACTAGAGATTATCAAAAAATATTGGACACATGTTTTAATCAACAAAAATGACAAATATAAAACGCATCAAAGTTTAGGAGTGGGGGCTAGTAACGTCACTTTTGAGTATAAACTTATAAAGTGGTACAATTTTAACTCAGGTGTGTTGTCTTCATTTTTAGGGTGGCGTACCCAAAGGGTCCAAACGGAGCCCTAGTACCCTATTGCTGTCACACACGTGTCATCACAGTTTTGATGCCACTCAATTAGATTACTTGAAAAGTGTCAATTTTTTTTTACTGTTTATAGGCACGCGTTTGACCACTATCTCACCTGATGGTAAGAGATGATGTGGTCGACAATGGATCACGCTTGCCTAGAAGTAACCTATTCACTCTTGATTTAAAGACTCCCAGGTCGTAGACGATCAGGACCGGGATTACCCGGCCGGAGTCTGTGTTTCCTACATACTTAGTGAGTTTTATTTTTGGAATAGTCTCAATAGTTGGGAAAAGGCTAGCAGATGGATGGATGAATAATGAATGGTCATCCATCCATGGACCGACCTCGGCAAGCGTTGCTTAACCTTGAAGATCGGCCCGCGCGGCTGTTATTATATTACTTAGCCGAATCCCTTTGGCTCTAAATTCTACTTTAATATTATAAATGCGAAAGTTAAGATGGATGTATGAATGGACGAATGTTTACTGCTCAATCACGCCAAAACATCTGAACGGATCCGGTTGAAATTTGGCACAGATATAGATTTATAGTCTGAAATAGGTCATAGGATATAATTTATACTGGGGAAGTACTAATTTCACGCGGGCGAAGACCCGGCCGAAGCTATTAAGGCGGTATTAGCTGCCAACGGCCTTGAGTGGTTAGCTTGCGTGTTCTGTGCTGAGCTCACGTAACGCGTCGTATGTCCAGGTCCACCTAGTAATAGGACTCGCCCATCAAGGAGCGGTGTCCGAAATTAGATGCATTATTAATTTATTACACATAAAACTACAAGTATTTAACTAAAACACTGAGATGAAGTCTCAGTGTTTTAGTTAAATACTTGTATAATTATAAATAATTAAATGATCTTTAAAATGGTGAAGGTTTCATAACAATACGCTTTATAGTTTTTGCGTTATTCTCAATTTTTTATCCGCGTTAGACATAACTTTAGAAATTAATTACACCATGTTATAAAAATAAAATTTCAAATATTCTCAGATCAAATTACGACGGAAATAGTCTAGAGTAACATATACTTTTTTCAAAGAAATAAGACTAGTCGTTTAGACGCGATGTTCAATTAAAAACCATTAAAAGTCGTATAATACTAACACTTGCGTCGACAACTGTCCAAAATTTTCTTTTTGTTTATTCAATATGTCGATGGCTCTTCGACAGTCGGTACTTGTATAAATAATAAGAAATGTTAATATGACGCTATTTCCCTCACGAAGTAGGCAGAGATCTAGCTTCTCTAAATTATTTCATCACCACTGCTCTCAAAACGGTGAAGGAAAACATCGTGAGGAAACCGGCATGTCCTAGAACCAAAAATTCGAAGACATGTGACATCCACCAATCCGCATTGGGCTGGCGTGTTGGATTACGGCCCACACCCTCTCACAGAGAGGAGACATGTGCTCCAGCAGTGGGGACATGAAAAGGCTGATGGTGATGACTAAAAAATTAAAAATAACTTTAATTTCGGAAGTCGGTGTCAAATAACGAAGAAATAAAATAAATCGTTACAATTTTTTATTTCTTTTTTGGAAGTCGGTTGTCAAGTGTTTTTAGTAAAAAAAAGTTTTTAATACACTACTGTTGATAGAAATGGACTAGATAACAAATTCTGAAAAAAAATTGGACGTTCCATACTAATTTTAAGCAGCTGATGATAAAATGTACATAATTAAGTGTTTTTTTTTTATTTTTGAAGTAAAAACTTCTACAGCCACGTTGAGCGATTTTTGGTAGGAGCAAAAGTTATGGATTCGCATCACCGAGATGCTAGTGACGTGTTGTGTCAAACTGGCGACGCGCAGTTTTCACTTCTGTCGGCAGACCTGCCTATTTATTTTTTTGTGGAATATGCTATGGGCCGAAGAAAGAGTAGGGGAAGGCCAAAGAAACGATGGTTGGACTGTGTGAAAGAGGATATAGGTAAAAAGGGGGTGACTACAGAGATGACGACTAATAGAGGAGTATGGAAGAAAAAGACATGTTGCGCCGACCCCAAATAAATTGGGATAAAGGCAGGAGAATGATGATGCTATGGGCCGAAGCCGCAAAAAAACCTAGTCCTAACTAAACTACAAACAGTTATAACATAACTGTTTTCGTTCATAACAAGCGCCGTACAAATGTACACAAACAAAAATCTGTGAAAACATCTATTTAAAGTAATAAAATCCTTCAAATATAAAAGAACTAAGCATTTGTTTACACACAAAACCTTTCAGGTAACAGAGAAACAGAAGAATAAACTCAATGAGTCATTTTAAAACAAAAAAAGTTACTGTAATTTCATTTCTTGGTCCTTTTACACCAGTCGGGAATCGAAGAGACCGTTAACGTCGTAAAACCCTAGACCCTAACGGGTATACCGTAATAGGGTACTTTGTAAGTATTTGTGCTTTTATTATTGTTTGGGGTCATAAATATCAAGGACTTACTGTTAAAACTAAAATACATTTTTTTTTATAAAAAAAATTCAGCTGTCCCTTACAGTTATGTTTGCATAACTGGACAAAATGTACTGAATGTAATGTACTGATTTCTATTTCGTAATTTCAAGGTTGGTCCCGTATTATGAGGATTGTGAAGTTGTAAATTTTCATACAAAAACCGATAACGTTTTTCCCCCAGTAAACATAGTCCAATTTTCATAAGTTTTGAAAATGTTATAGGTATAATGAACTAAAAAGCACTACAAGTATTTTATTTCTTCGTTATTTGACACCGACTTCCGAAATTAAAGTTGGTTTTTGCTTTATAGCGTATTTTTTTTTTTGGAAGTCGGTTGTTTTTCTTTTTTTTTTGTAAAAAAGTTTTTTATTTTTAATTTTTTTGTTGTTATACCCCAGAACTAAAACCCCCAATAACATGGAACGTGGAATTTAAACATACTCGTAATTGGAGAAAACAAAAACGTAATCGATGTATACGTATTTTTCGTTTTTGCACAGTTTTTCATAAAGCTGAAGCAATTTCGATAAAATTTATATATGAAGAGTATAATGAAGAGTCTCCTGTGTTTTCATTTATTATTGTATTTATTTATTTATTAAAACTTCATGCTACACAAATGTACAAAGGCGGACTTAATGCCTAGCGTATCCATCTGTCTATATAAAATTCAAAGTCCTGACTGACTGATTGACTGACATATCATCACACAGCCTAAACCGCTGGTCCTAGAGAGAGGCCCGGGTGTGTTCTTTGTGAGTAAGAGTAGGTATTGTAGAACCCGCAGGGCTCCAGGGGCGCTGCTATAGCTTGGGAGCTGACTCACTCGCTGGCTGCGCGAGGGTATCGTGTATTTCAAGTGACTGACTTTACATGTATAGTGTACGGATGGCAACGCGGTGGGATAGCGAACTGGACTTTATTATGAATACAAAATAAATACATGCAAGCGGCCACTTCGACAGGCGCATTAGCGACTAACTTATGTAACAAACGCTACAACCTATTCTTTCAAAGTTAACATTCGAACTACTTATGTATACGTACTAATATTTCAATGTATATATGCTAATATATAGTAAAATAAATGTATATACATATAATAATATTTCAACTGCCAGCTGAAAGCCGATGCCTACACGCCGACTTATATACTTATATAGGCTTTTTTTTTGTGAGGGTGGGAAATCATCAATGACTTCTCCCGCTCTGGGTGAAGCGGAAGGGCGTGTCAGACTCTTACTGACTAAAACCCACTCCTGTTCCTTCCCTGCCTGAGTGCCCAGGGGTGCGGTAACTCATTTTCAGAATTTATTCGCTACCCCTAGGCATGTAGGCACCGGCCACGATGGGCCCCGTCAGTGGTGGCTGACAATCATCTCTTTGAGGCGCGCGTGGAACACTACGCGCCGTCGTCTCACAGGCCTGGTGCTCATCGGACGGCGAGCTACCCACTGCTCGCCGTCCGCAGGCCCGGGTCTACGGTGGCCGAAGATCGTCTCGCGACGTCCTACGCCCAGTACCTCTCCTGCGCTGGTAGCGGCCGGGGCCGTGAGGGCCACTCACGCCGACTATAGGCTGTGTATACAATCGCCACAGTATCCACTAAATCCGGTTTCTCGAAATTCAACCCTTAAGGGGGTGAAAAAGGGGTTGAAAGTTTATAACGGGAGAAGTACTAATTCCACGCGAGCAAAACCGCTGGCATAAGCTAGTCTTGTATACCTAACATAGTTAACAGTAAGCGAGTGCAATTTTGGACTTACGAAAGGGTGAAACAGGTGATAAAATCTAGTAAATCTATTTAAATAAACATGTGTCCATGGAGTTTCTTGCACGTTCTTCTCCATGGAGAAGAACGTGCAAGAAACTCCATGGACGACATTAGCTTCATTTTTGTGACTTTTTGACAATTCAAAAGTACCTGTAATAAAAAAACAGTTATTTTAGTTCAATTATTGATTTCATGCCACCAACTGCATCAGACTGCTTGAATAGTATTGATTTCATGCCACCAACTGCATCAGACTGCTTGAAAAGTATTGATTTCATGCCACCAACTGCATCAGACTGCTTGAAAAGTATTGATTTCATGCCACCAACTGCATCAGACTGCTTGAAAAGTATTGATTTCATGCCACCAACTGCATCAGACTGCTTGAAAAGTATTGATTTGTTTTTTTGATGATTTTAGATCTCTAACTATCGTTGACCATCTTTTTTCAATTCGACACGATTAACAAAAACTAGCAAAATTTTGGTGTACTACACTCCTTGAGTCTATCCCTTCGGCAACATCATTATGTTATGTCCACGTCCTACTAAGAATGCTGCTTACCCTAATAATAAAGAGCTCAAACATACCAACCTTCCGACAATAGCTACCCACGGCACAGATTATGTCCTAACAGAAAAAAAGAGCTGTTTTCAAACAAAGGTTTTATCGTAAACTGACCTGCCCTAATCTTTGATGGGAAAAAATGTTTGTGAAGCTGGAAACGCGGTGTTTTTGGTTGGTTCCGCAGGTAAAGACCGGACCGGATAGACTAAGAACAATACGTGAGTCACTGTTATACAGAAAAGCTACGTAACTCAGTTGTATTGTCGTATAAACAACGCGTGTTAGTTCTTTAACAAAAAACTTTTTACAAAAAATACAACTGACTTCTAAAAATTTCGAAAATAACTTTAATTTCGGAAGTCGATGTTTGCATTTTTTCGTTTCTTCGTTATTTGACACCGACTTCCGAAATTAAAGTTATTTTGCATTTTTTAGTATTATTTATTGAAGCCGGTTGAATTTTTTTTTGTAAATAGTTTTTTATTTTTCACTTTTTAATTGTTGTACCCCATTCTAAAACTAAATTAATAGTAAAGTTATGCCCGAATTGATAGCCGCAAAAATAGGGAAGTTGAACGTAGTTGATGAAATTAGGGTGTATCAGCGTGAACTGTACAAATCTGTATACCCCTTTAGAGCATATCAGCGTGATGTAATGTTGTGAAGTGGTGAAAACAATTTAAAAACATGCGATTGCAGCAATTCTGGAAGGTTTGCTATCATTTATTGAAGAGTTCCATTGTGTATCTCCGAAGTTCTTCATCAGATTTTCACTAAACTCCTCCTTTTTTGAAGTCGGTTAAAAACACTAAAAATTTAAAAATAACACCAACTTCCGAAATTAAAGTTATTTTGCATTTTTTAGTATTATTTATTGAAGTCGGTTGAATTTTTTTTGTAAAAAGTTTTTTCTTTTTTGAAAGTCGGCTGTATCGTTTTGCAAAAAAACTTTTTATTTTTCACTTTTTAGTTGTTATACCCTAGAACTAAAACTAAATATTACAGTTACGTCCGAATTGATAACCCCAATAATATGGAACATGGCATTTGAACATACCTACTTGCAATAATGAGGAAACCAAACGTCATCCATTGTACATATTTGGTTTTTGTTGATTATTTCATTAAGCGCTGAGGTTATTTCGACATAATTTATATGGGACCACCTCTGGAGTATACTCTTTAGGGTAATAATAGAATTTTCAAAATCGGTCCATAACTGACAGAGAAATCGGTGGATATACATAAAGAAAAACATACATATACAGTCGAACATAGAATCTCCTCCTTTTTGCGAAGTCGGTTAAAAATGTAACATAACCCATAATAAATTCCGCCTATATGTAGGTACCAAAACTGTCATAAAACTATACCTAACCCCAGATTGTAACCAACAGTGGCCCTGGACCGTAAAGGGTATTCACGGGTGGGTTTTAGTCAATAAAAGTCTGACACTCCCTCCCCTCAGCCAGAGCGAAAGAAGATGATTTTCCACCCCCAAAAAAACCCCTGAAACCAAAATAAAAAAGGTTTTTCAATCACCAAAATCTTCTAACGGAACCCTAAAAGATGAGTCACATGAACCAGAGGGGTCCCGAATAGTTTACTACTTATTATGATAAACGATTGTCAGAAAAAATGTTTCTGAAGTGTCCACCACTTGTTTAGGAAGCGAGCTGAGTGCTTGTGCGGAGCGATTAACGGGGCCGAGAGCGGTAGCGATTAAGTACGGTAGTGTTTTTCGAGAATATGTAAGTATGTATGTTTGTTTGTCTATTTCTTTGGGACGCCATATAGCCTAAACGGTCCGATGGATTTTAATAAATGAGGTTTCATTAGACTGGTCTTCACAACCCAAGTTATTTAGGCTATATGAATTATAAAATAAAACAAAATGGCGGCCAGCAATAGGTAAGTGTAGTTGTATTTTGTTTGACCTGGTCATGTATAGCCCACATAAAGAGCTCGAGGAGACGAGTCCAAAAATATAAAAAAATATATATTTTCAATAAAACCGACTGCAGAAAACAACTAAAAAGTCCCAAATCAGTCACTTTTAAAGCAGTCTGATGTAGTATTGTTTTAGTGCATTTATAGATTTCATGCGACCAACTGCATCAGACTCCATAAAAACATTACCCCACTTCTGGCGCAGTCGGGTAGAAACGGTAGGTATTCAGCTGCATAGGGTTAGATTGGAAGCCGACCCAGACATGTTTGGGAAAAGGCAAGTAGATCATCTCATCAAATCAGTCAGAAAAAAGCTTGCCAAGTGTCAAAGAGCAAAGGAGGGAAGCATGGTAGACTCAAAGAGACAGGACCGAATTAGGAACACAGATCTCCGGTCCAAAAGAAAACTGACCGATGTTCTAACAAGATTAGACTAACAAAACTGAAGGTGGACAGGCCACATGATGCGAGACACTAAAGGCAAGTGGAGCAAGGTAGTCTCAGAATGGTATCCAAGGGCCGGCAAAAGAAATCACAGAAGGCAACTTACCCGCTGAGAGGAAGAAATAAAGCTGACAGCAGGTCCAAACTGGAGGAGAGTACCTCACGACAGACGTCAATGGAAATTGTTAGAGGAGGCCTATGCCACGAGGCACACCGAAATTCGAGACATCTTGTGATTTATCTTTTAACCATTATTGTTAGTGTAATTGTCTGGTTTTCGGAATAAAAGGCTTTATTATTATTTATTATAAGTAGATCATCACAGATAGCTAACAAGTCTCCCAGAGAACAGGTATCACAGACCAGTTGTCATCTCAGAGATATGGCTGATATGTGTCATGTAACTCCACCGGCTCCAATACCCTTCAAACTTGAACACAGTAACGCTGCTTGGCGACAAGAATATGTATGGAGGTAGTACTTCCCGGACGAGCTGCTTCATCAGAACTCTACTACAAAGAAAACTCATTTTAAACCGACTTCGAAAAGGAAGAGGTTCTCAACTCGACTGTGATTTTTTTTAAGTGAAAACTTCTTTAGGTGCGTAGGGGCATTTTTGAAATGGGAAAACACTATTGAACTCGCGAGACACCGCTACGAGTGCTACGACGCTACGTGTCGCTACGTTTAGCGGATTGAAGTGAAAACTTCTTTAGGCGCGTTAGGCATTTTTGTTCAAGTTTTCACTTCTGTCGGCACTCCCGGAGTGCCACTCTTTTTTGAAGTTATACTTCTTTTGGCGCGTTAGGGAAAAATGATGAGAGCAAATTTTTATGATGCGCACGCACACCGTCACAAAAAACCTACAGCCTGAAGTTAGCTAGAACCGACACCCTGAAGTTGGCTATGGTCTGTAGTTCATGAAGAATGATTGTTTCCCTTTTGTAAACTTTGTGACAGTTTGGTTTTTTATCTTGTTACGCAAAAGAAGTATAACTTCTTACGTGCGTACATAAGTACACACACACAATTTTTTTTTGTAATAATAATACACTACTACTTTTTATATTCTTTTTGTTGTTTTTTTTTAAGACATATTTAAAAATGTAAATTGTATGTAAATACGACAAAATAAATGGAATAATAATCATACGTTTGTTTTCACCACAATATTTAACAGAAACATTTACATAACTATTTAATTGACTAATTAGTACAACACTGAAAATATTATGAGGACTGGTACCTAAGGCCTATGGCCTGTGTTTCAGGTCACCAGGGCTCCACACCGTGTTACTGTGTCTGAATAGCTTACGTACTAGTGACAAGAGACAATAAGGAATACACATGAATGGGTGTAATATTTTTGTAAGGCGCGTGAAACACATCGCCGGTGCTCCCTACAAACGACATCAACGCGCGCGCCTCGCAAGTGAAAGAAACAATTATGTTTCATTAGTGAGAATTATGTTTCGAAATATGTTTCATTACTGAGAACTATGTTTAGAAATATGTTTCATTAGTGAGAACTATGTTTAGAAATATCTTTCATTAGTCATCATCATCATTCTCCTGCCTTTATCCCAATTTATTTGGGGTCGGCGCAACATGTCTTTTTCTTCCATACTCCTCTATTAGTCGTCATCTCTGTAGTCACCCCCTTTTTACCCATATCCTTTCACACAGTCCAACCATCGTTTCTTTGGCCTTCCTCTACTCTTATTGCCATCCACAGTAGTAGTTAGTAATAGTTTCATTAGTGAGAACTATGTTTGAAAATATGTTTCATTAGTGAGAATTATGTTTAGGAAATATGTTTCATTAGTGAGAATTATGTTTAGGAAAAAATGTTTCATTAGTGAGAATCTATTGTGAAAGAAAGTCAACCTGCCTGCCTTTCCCAACCATCTTGTGGTCGGCTTCCAATCTAAACAGATGCAGCTGAATAACAGTATTTTACATGGAGCGACTGCCTATCTGACCTCCATAACCCAGTTACTGAGTAATACGATAGCCCTTAGCGCGACTCGTTTTCAGATTTTCGGATTTGATAACAGGTCAAATGGACGCACGGGGTTTTTAAATCCTAGTAGAAATGTAGTATCGGGAATTGTGTGGCATTTTTTTTTATTCGTGGAGTGTTTGGATTAAAACTCTGGGCCGCACGATTATAAATTATATTCTTAGTCCGACTTGTTTAAGGCGTATATATCCGCCAAGTCGCGCCCTTATTGGATAAAAATTCGTAGCAAAGCGTAGAAAACGAAGATTACAGAATCCTATGTTGCGTTTGTTACAAATAGGATAAGGTATTTTTACGTGGTTAAAACAATACTTAAAATGTTTCGTATCGAAAGTAGTACTTTCCAGTCGCAGGTCTGCTGGAAGAAATTTCTTTAGAAATAAGCAGCACCTTTGTACTATTGTTTCTGTAATTGTTATTTTTTTTTTTCTCTTGTGTTTTGTGTACATAAATAAATAAGCAAAAGTACCAAAAATGGCTGTTTTGGCAAAAAATGCCTTATCCTATTTGTAACACACGCAACAAAGGATTCTTTAGTCTTCATTTTCTATGCTAAGATACGAATTTTTATTCAATGAGGGCGCCACTTATGGGGAGGTAGGCCCTTAAGTTACAGCTCTTGTTTTAATGACTTTTATGTGTATAAATATATATAGAAATGAATCCCTATTGCCCTGGGTCAAGGCATCAAACGTGAACGGTTAGACCGATTTCGATAATTCTTTTTTTTTTGTGTTTTTTATTGTCAGGAGAAGGTTCTTAAGAAATAAAAAATTAAGAAAGTTGCGCAGAAAATTGGAAAATTTCAGAAAACTTAACAACTATTTAATCTTTGCGAGTCAAGACAACGTCTGTCGGGTCAGCTAGTTAAACATATTTTCTTCTTAATTTTTAAAACCTATTCTAAATTAAAATCATCCTTTAAAAGTGTATCAAGTCGACCAGTCTGTCGAGATAAGGAGGACCGATACTACAGAGGAGGTTGAGTGCCATACGAGTTAGTGGTCATTCCTAAATGGTTGATGTATGCAGTGTTGAAGGAGTTGCATGATGATTCATGGTCAGGAGGTAATTTAGGTTCCAAGACATTAGCTAAGCTTAGAATGAGGTATTTTAAAGTCGACCAGTCTGTCGAGATAAAGAGGACCGATGCTACAAGATTGTGATGTAAAATTGGTGTAGTTTTGTGTCTCAAGTGTCAACGCATCCGGACAATATGTGGAATCATTGAAACAGGCGCGATCTTGGTAAAATGAAGCTGAAAATTATATTGTAGTATTGACTACCTCCTTACGGTAAAGAAAAACATCGTGAGGAAACCGGCATGTCCTAGAAACAAAAATTCGAAGACATGTGACATCCACCAATCCGCATTGGGCTCGCGTGGTGGATTATGGCCCACACCCTCTCACAGAGAGGAGGCCTGTGCCTCAGCAGTGCGGACATTAAAAAGCTGATGATGATGATGATTGACTACACACATTTGCTGTCAAATACTGCAAAAACATTACAATATGTTACATTCGCATTAAAATGGAAATCAAAGTGACTGTATTCTGTATCTAAAAACTAAATACTTTCTAAACTTAACAATGGCTAAATACACAAAGCGTGTGAAGCCAAAAGAAAAAAAAATGTCGCACGATTTAGTATCACGTTTTTTTTTTTTGGGGGCTGGGAAGTCATCCAACGACTTTTCCCGCTCTGGGTGGAGCGAGAGGGCGTGTCAGACTCTTACTGACTAAAACCCACCCCTGTTCCTTCCCTGCCTGAGTGCACAGGGGTGCGGTAACTCATTTTCAGAATTTATCCGCTACCCCTAGGCATGCAGGCACCGGCCACGGTCGGCCCCGTCAGTGATGGCTGACACTAATCTCTTGTTCGGCGCGCGTGGACACTACGCGCCGTCGACTCACGGGCCTGGTGCTGATCGGACGGCGATCTACCCACTGCTCGCCGTCCGCAGGCCCGGGTGTGCAGTATCACGTGCGGTGCAACTGTTAACTGTCACCTTGACCTGCCCTGCACATCACCTGCTAGTCTCTACAGTAAAGGGTTATACAGTAAACTATCTCGAAAAAGACAACATTACGACATTCCCTGGAAACTATATAAATATGTGCAACAGTCTTAAAGTCGAGAGTGAATAGGTTACTTCTATGCAAGCGTGCTCCATCGTCGACCACATCATCGCTTACCATCAGGTGAGATAGTGGTCAAACGCGAGCCTGTCAATAGTAAAAAAAAATGGCACTCCGGAAGTACCGACAGAAGTGAAAATTTGAATAAAATCGGTTACGAGTGCTACGACACGTAGCGTTGTAGCATTTGTAGCGGATCGCGTAGCGGTGTCAGTGTTGGTGTTGGTGTCTGTGTTGGTGTCGGTGTCGGTTTTCACTTCAAATGAAAATAATCCCCTACGAATCAAAATCAAAAGTCATTTATTCAAACTAGGCTGAGAACCAGCACTTTTTGAACGTCAAAGTTCTACATAAAGACAGTCCCTCAAAAAACGTCCGCCCGTCACCACTTCCTAGTGTTTTAGCTGTGAAGAAGAAGTGGCCAACAAACTCCCCAGCAACACATCTGTCTGTTAAGTTTTAAGAACTTGAATCTATATAATTATATGCAACAATCTTAACATTATGTAAAACAGAAAAATAAATATATGTCGTCTAAAATATAATCATAAAATTAAATAATCCGCCACTTGCCAGCTAGCACACTCAATCATGCCATTAAAAAAAAACTCAAGCATAAACACTAAACCAAATTAAAGAAGCCTCCATACATAACTGGTGTGCCTGCTTACAAGAACAAAGATAGAAACTATCAAAGGGCTGTGATTCGAAGCCACAAGTGATGAACTAGGGCCATCACACTAAAATTGGTAGACAATTATTATATGAACTCATATAATCTGTCATAAACATAAGCTAAATATGGAGAAAGAACATCAAGTGTGTAACATTGTCTTGCGTTCAACACAGCGACCAACTATTATTATCTTCTAAGTAGTCGTTGATGGAATACGAGTGCTACGACGGTCGGTGAAGGTGACGCGCGAGTTCAATAACTTTTCCCCATCTCAAAAATGCCCAACGAAAGAAAGAAGAAGCAGGTTTCACTTCAAAAACATGTGTTTTAGGGTATTACACCCATTTTTAAAAAGTGTCTCAATTAGATTATATAGTGCTAATAAACCAATAAAAAAAAACACAAAATTTTTATTCAATCAATAAGTGCCATAAAAATGCATTTACATTTTACATTTTCAAATATCGCGCGTAATTTGACGAAAACGCTGGACGCAGGGGACTATGTAAATAAATAAAAGTACAACGCTTAGATACGCTGATCAGTTGACAGTTCACACTTTATAGTTTTCATAGCCGTATGACGTATAACATGGCGGCTACTATTCCAGGGTGTTAAAAAACAGATTAAAAAAAACTGAAAACTTTGAATTGAATTTTAAAATTTATTTTGTCATTCTTTTTCTGACTGCTTTTTGCCTAAGATCTCTCAATAATATATTTTTAGTTTTTTTCTCATATAGAGTAAAATACCCTTAAAATAAGACTGTGGTTTGTACAAACCACAGAGTCTCCTGTAATAGAAATTGAGCCTGTTGCCGTCAACCGGGAACTGATTCAGACTCCGGAGTGCTGCTATTGAAACATTAATAATGGAAAAATCCAAAAAAAAAAGCCTGACGCAGTGGTTAAATAATTGGCCGCTGCGCTGCCTGGCTCTAGTTCGATTCCCACACGGAACAAATATTTGTATGGCCTACAGATAGTTGTTCCGGATCTGGGTGTCTTATGTATATGAATTTTACATGTTTGTGAAGGCACCCGCGATACAGATCAACAAGGCACTTTTCAAGCAGTCTGATGCAGTTGGTGGCATGAAATTTATGATTGAACTAAACCAACTGCATCACACACTGCATTTGTTTTTTTTTTTCAAAAATTTATATAACCGATGTTATTTCGAAACTTAAAGACGAATGTTACCCCATCCTGCAACCTTGTCCTTGGTTTACCAAAGTGTATCTGCACCAGTCCTCACGTACTGTATTCCGTTATGGGGAGGCACTTATAAAAATCTTCTGCTTCAAGTAGAACGTGCACAAAGGGCGATTCTCAAGGTTATGCATAATTAAGCGTAGAGATTATCCAACTGCCCTATTGTACTCTGAATCTCAAGTCCTCACTGTGCGTCAACTCTTCATTTTTCGTGTAGTTCTTCGCCGTCATTCCATGCTTCCACTCGACTCAAGCACTCGCCTGAGACGTCGAGGTCACCCGGTCTGCGATTCTCTCCAGTGTCGTACTGCATTCGCAAGTCGTCAGTTCGTCGTCATAAGCGCGCGTATTTATAATAAGATTCATCTTCTGATCAGTATTTATACTTTAAAAATGAAATTATCTTATTGGTTGCAAAATCTGGCATACGAAAACACAGAAATAATCCTAACTAAAAAGTTACTATTTATTTTTTACCCATATACTGTAACACGTCCTCGTATACTAATAATTGTTTGCAGCTGTTGTAATTAATGATCATCTCAGAGGAGGAACTATGACTCCTGAGATACAAGTATTTTTAACCGACTTTCGAAAAAGGAGGAGGTTCTATGTTCGACTGTATATATGTTTTTTTTTTGATTATGTCCGCCGATGTCCGTCAGTTGTGGACCGATTTTCAAAATTCATTTTTTATCCGAAAGTATATACTCCCAAGGTGGTTCCATATGAATTTTATCGAAATTGCGTCAACGCTTTCTGAGAAACTGAACAATAACGAAAAATATGTATACCTAGATGACGTTTTTGGTTTCTCCAATTACGAGTATGTTTAAATTCCACGTTCCATGTTATTGGGGTTTTTAGTTCTGTGGTAAAATAACTAAAAAGTGAAAAATAAAAAACTCTTTTACAAAAAAAAAACAACTTACTTCCAAAAAAAAAACACTAAAAATTAAAAAATAACTTTAATTTCGGAAGTCGGTGTCAAATAACGAAGAAATAAAATACAAACGTGATTCCGAAATTAAAGTTTTTTTTTTTTTGGAAGTCGGTTGTTTATTTTTTTTTATTGGTGATAGGCACGCGTTTGACCACTATCTCACCTGATGGTAAGTGATGATGTAGTCGAAGATGGAGCACGCTTGCCTAGAAGAAACCTATTCACTCTTGACTTAAAGACTCCCAGGTTGTATCTATCAGGAAACACAGACTCCGGTAGGGAATTCCACTCCCTAGCTGTACGCGCGACGAATGTGTTCTTAAAACGCTTTGTGCGTATGGATGGGATGTCCACCATGAACCGGTGGCACTTCGCCGTACTTTTTGTGGTCCGTTGATGGAACGAGCTTGGCGGTATCAAATTATGCAATTCCGTCGCACACTCCCCAAAACGTAACCGATATAAAACCGACAGGCTAGCAACACGGCGTCTATGCTCAAGACTTTGGAGCTTCGACTCAACGAGCCTATTATTGCCGATGATCCTCTTGGCTCATTTCTCAATTGACTCAAGGGCATCAAGCTGGTATCTGGCAGATCCATCCATATAACTGTGTGTGTTTAGTATTTTTATACCATGTAACTGTGTTTTAAAATGACAAATAAATAATATTATTATACTCTCGAAAAACAATACCCTCCTTCTAGGGCAGTCGGGTAAGAACTTACAAGAATCACACAATTTAACAACATACATCCACTTTAATAACAACTTTTTTAGTACTTACATTTAACCTACAGGTATGCTTTAAAAGTTTAAACCGCAAATGTTGGCCACATAACATTGACAGTATTTCAGTCCAGCCGTAAGGGCCCCGCATTCAAAACACTTCTTTACGGTTTTGAAAAAAAAACTCAAATTTTAACGATTTTTTGTCTCCTTACAACTGCTATTGGAAAATGAACTTTATTTTTAAGGTTAAAGGGTTTGTATTAAGCTCTGTGTTGTCGGTGTAATTTTTGTCATAAATATAAAAGTTTGCTCGCTCTTTGGATTAGGAAGGATAAGATTTCTGATGTCTAAAGTGAATGTTTTTCGTTGTGCTAAAAATTTTTATTGACCTACTAAATATTGTTATGGGTTTGAATAAAATGGACTGGTTTCTGCCAACGGCTTCGCCCGCATGATGGTCAATATTATCACAGGGATATTATTCCTGGGATTAAAAGTAGAGCCTATATGTTATTCCAGAATATTTTCATCCAGATCCGATTAGTCATTCTGGCGTGATTGAGTAATAAACATCCATCCATACATCAAAACTTTCGCATTTATAATATGGGAAACTATAAGTACAGCAACTATGAGTGCAGCGACTATGAGTGCAGCAACTATGAGTGCAGCGACTATGAGTGCAGCAACTATGAGTGCAGCGACTATGAGTGCAGCAACTATGAGTGCAGCAACTATGAGTGCAGCAACTATGAGTGCAGCGACTATGAGTGCAGCAACTATGAGTGCAGCGACTATGAGTGCAGCAACTATGAGTGCAGCAACTATGAGTGCAGCAACTATGAGTGCAGCAACTATGAGTGCAGCAACTATGAGTGCAGCAAGTATGAGTGCAGCAACTATGAGTGCAGCGACTATGAGTGCAGCAACTATGAGTGCAGCGACTATGAGTGCAGCAACTATGAGTGCAGCAACTGTGAGTGCAGCAACTGTGAGTGCAGCAACTATGAGTGCAGCAACTATGAGTGCAGCAACTATGAGTGCAGCAACTATGAGTGCAGCGACTATGAGTGCAGCAACTATGAGTGCAGCAACTATGAGTGCAGCGACTATGAGTGCAGCAACTATGAGTGCAGCAACTATGAGTGCAGCAACTATGAGTGCAGCAACTATGAGTGCAGCAACCATGAGTGCAGCAACTATGTAAGTTTTCTTTTGCACCTGCAACGTTTTTTTTTTTGTGGTTGGGAAATCATCTTATTATTGATGATGATGACATTCTCCCGCTCTGGGTGGAGCGGGAGGGCGTGTCAGACTCTTACTGACTAAAACCCACCCCTGTTCCTTCCCTGCCCTGAGTGCCCAGGGGCGCGGTAACTCTGTTTCGAATTTATCCACGACCCCTGGGCAGGCATCGGCCATGACGGGCCCCGTCATGTCATGCATTGCTGACAACTCTTCGAGGCGCGCGTGGAACACTACGCGCCATCGACTCTCGGGCCTGATACGGATCGGACGGTGAGCTATCCACTACTCGCCGTCCGCAGGCCCGCGTCTACGGTGTCCGGAGATCGTCTTGCGACCCCCGACCACCAGGGCGTCTCCTGCGGCGGCTGCTGCTGGGAGCGTGAAGGCTTCCCATTCTCTCTCGCTCCGTACCATGGCCTGGACCAAGGCCGGGCGCGAGACGTCGCTGCTGCCGATCGCCTCCACCGTGTCCTCTGGGTGATCCGCACAGTGGTGACACCCGGGCGTTTCCCTCCGCCTTCTTCTACACTATATACTAGTATCCTCCAGAAACTTCCGTGTCCGGTGACGACCTGCGCCAGGCAGAAGTTGAGGACGCCGTTGCGCCTCTCCAGCCACTCCTCAAAGAGTGGCCTTATCGCCGCAATTGCGGCGTGCCCAGCACCTGCAACCTAACGTCTTTTTTTGTATGTAGGCAACGAGTTAATAAAACAGCTTCTATTATATTAATTCATCATGTTTACTATTCCAACAGAATATCAAAAAAATAATATGACTAAGAGCTACCGATAAATATATTTACTTCTAAATTGATAACTCAGCGATTAAAGTTTAAAGTGGGCTATTTTATATATTTAAGAGATTCACGTTCTGTCTGTTAATAATAAAATAAAATTCCAGCCTCAAAATGAGCCATCAAACTTTTTTATTGAACAACTAAATTAGAATTTTGATATGATTTTCACAAATAGAAAGAGCGTTAAACGAGGAAGCTTTACGTATATCAATTACGCGCACAGTGGTGGCGGGTCGCTACTAAACTATACTATTTAGTTGTACGGAACCTTTAGTACATGTATTCAGCTCACACTTTTGCTGTATTTCACTGTGGAAAACTTTCAAAGAAACTAGCGGAATTAGTCACAAGACTCATTACCTTACCCCACCCAGGAAATCAACATACCCAGAAAATACTTTCCCAACTCTTAGATCAGCATTTTAAACGTCTATTTAGCATACGTAGTTAACATTTTTTGTGCTGGCAACATTTTTCCAAAGAAACATTATTATCGGCTCTAGTTAACAGTCGTTGGTTCTCAGTGTTGCCATTTATGGAAATGTGCGGTTTTGTTTTTGTGGGGAAATGACAGGGAGGGAGTAGGGGTGTTGGTATTTAATTTTTATTTTATCTAGGTTTCGTTATATCCCTTTCAGTCTTACTAAACCTTTATTTATAAAATCATTTCTTTTTAGGGTTCCGTTCCCGAAGGGTTTAAACGGAGCCCTACAGCTGTCACTCACGTGTGCGTCTGTCTGTCTGACCGTCTGTCCGTCGTCTGTCACAATTTTTTGTTCCGAAGAATTTTTTAACTTCCCATTTACCAATTAGCTTGAAATTTGGTGATAATGTTTATTATTACGTACATTTAACTAACAAATACTAATATATTGATAAATCAGATTTTTTTCGTTGATACGTTCCCCTCCACTACACTCATCCCTCGTTTGGTACGGAACCCTAAATATGCGAAGTCCGAGACGCACATGGCATATTTATTGTTTATGAAGACTTCTCAAGATTATGTGGCCCCCAAGAACCAGAGGCTCAAGGCGGGTACTTTTCCGACCTCTTTTAGCCCGCTGGTGGCCCTTTTCCTCAAATCAACTATAGTTCCCAATCCATCCCTGTACTAGCTTGTAAGAACATACATATTACTATATTAGTCTTGGGAGCATATCCGCATTTTTCTTTACTGGAAATACTTACAAACTACTTCTAGCAACACTTGCTTTACAAATTTAAAAGGCTTATGGAGTCTTAGCATGTATATTTAGTCGTCAAGGAATTTGTTTAGTTTTTTCGTGTGATTCTTGACTAAGAATTAGCTGACAATTAAGTTTCTGTATACGTCGTAAAACAATAATAAAGGTTATTAGTTTAAACACCGATTAGCAGGGTTTTCATTCAAAAATGTCTACCTGGAAGATGGATAGAGGTGGGTGGTAAAGTTCTGACTAAACATTTAAGGCGCAGTTTAATGCCAACGGCCTTGAGTGGTTAGTTTAACTTAACGCGTCGTACGTCCACCCAGTGGACTCGCCCATCAAGGAGCGCTGTCCCAAATTAGACGCAGTATTAATTTCTTATACATAAAACAACAGATATTATACTAAACACGTATATTAGGCGATAAATAATTAATTTATCTTTTAAACGGTAAAGGTTTCATAAAAATATGCTTAATTGTTTTTTAAGTGATTCTCACAATGTCATCAGCAAACAGCATACACCAGGGAGCTTCTTTCTGGAGGTCCGACATCAGAGCGTCCATTATCATCAGGAAGAGGTAAGGGCTGAGGGCCGGCCCCTGGTGCAAACCGAACGCTACACTGAAACTGTCAGAGGTGCCCACTGCAGACCGGACTTGGGTACTGCATCGACTGTACATCGCTCGGATCAACTGCACATACTTTCCAGGTACACCTTTCTCCTTAAGGGCCCACCACAAAACCTTTTGAGGCACCCGGTCATATGTCTTTTCGAGGTCAATGAACACCATGTGCAAGTTTTTATGCACAGCTCTGTATTTTTCGCACAGCTGGCGGATAGCAAAAATGGCATCTGTTGTACCCCGACCAGGTATAAAACCGAACTGGTTTTGTGAGATTTCACTCTTTTCCCTCAGCCGCATATCAATAACTCTTTCCCATGCTTTCATACTGTGTGACATTAGCTTTATTCCTCTATAGTTGTTGCACTCCAGCACATCACCTTTGTTCTTGAAGATGGGCACCAACGAACTGTTGCACCATTCATCAGGTATGGCTTCTTCCAGCAACAACTTATTGAAGAACAAAGCTAACCACGTCCACCCATCTAACCGTAATGACTTCCACACTTCAATTGGTATTCCGTCTGGAGCAATTGCCTTACCATTCTTCATTCCATTCACTGCTATTCTCACTTCATCCTCACTGACCCCTCACTCATTGGTTTATTCTCTACAACACCACTCCAGATATTTTCCTCATTCATCAGTCTTTCAAAATAGCCCTTCCATCTATCCTTAATCATTTCATCCTCTGATAGAAGCATTCCAGATTCATCCCTTACACATCTTATCCGACTAACATCCTTCGCCTGCCTCTGTCTGGCTCTAGCAAGCCGGTACAGATCTTTTTCGCCAGCTGCACTGTCTAGTATATCGTACAGTTTGTCCTGAGCTTTTGTTCTCGCTATTGCCACGACTTTCTTAGCTTTTTTCTTTAACGCATCATACTCGCTCTTTTTTTCAGCTTTCAAACTAACGCTTTCCAGTTCTACACTCTGCTATTCCCTGAATTTCTTCTTTTTTTCGTCCAACACTTCCTGTATTTCTGTAGACCACCACCATGTATCCCTCTCTATTGTGTCCCTTCCTTTTGTCTCTCCCAAGATATCTTTCATTGCATCCCTAATACACCCAGCTATCTCATTCCAGCTTTGATTTACACTTCGATCATTCATGTCCCCATTTCTATTATTTTGTCTACTACTCGCTATCTAAATTCCTTCGCACAATCATTCTTCTCTAGCATATGCCATTTTATTTTAGGAGGAGGACGCTCTTTGCTTTTTGTACACTGTGTTTATATCGCTAATACCATAACCAGGAACCTGTGCTGTTAGACCAAGTCTTCTCCTGGCAGCACTTTCCGGTCTTTGACGTGCCTAATATGGTTGCGCCTAACTAGAAAATAGTCAATTTGGGTCTTGTGGTTACCACTTTTGTGTTCATCTGTCTTCTGGAACCAAGTGTTGGCTACTGCCAGATCAAATGCGGTAGCAGATTGCAATAGTGTTTCTCCCTCGTTTTTGGAACTTGCAAAACCTCATCCTCCATGTACTCTTTCATAACAGTTTCTCGTTCTGCCTACATACCATTAAAATCACCTCCAACTATCAATTCCTCATGCACGGAGATGGTCATTACCGTTGTAACAAAATCCTCCCAACACTTCTCTTTCACCCTTTCGTCACATCCTACCTGCGGGGTCAGGCTCACACTAACTATATTCAGCATCACATTGTCCATCATAACTTTCACAACTATCAATCTATCATGAATCCTTTTAACCTCCATCTCGCTTTCTTTCAATTTACTATCTAATACTATTCCCACGCCATTTCTTTTACCGTCACTTCCAGAATAGAAAAACTTGTATCCTTCACCAATTTCCCTCGCATTTGTTAACTTGTTGTTTGTTTGTTTGTGTGTTTGTTTGTTTGTTGTTCTTAGTTTCCTGTAAACACGCTATATTTATTCGTCTTCTTTTTAATACGTCCGCTAACTCTCTGGCTCTTCCAGTCATAGTCACAAAATTCCAACTTTCATAATTCGATCTCACTTCCCGAGCTAGCTTCTTACGTTGCCGCTGCCCGGGGTGGAGCAACAATCCTGGTCCATTTCCCACAGCGGCCGGGTGCTGCCCCTGCGCATCGCCTGTGGGGTACGCCCTAACTCTATCGCACATTCCATTTATACCTAACATATTGCTAATGATTTGGCAAATGTTTTACAATCGGCCGCCTACCTGACACCAACCCTCCTTGGGAATGCGGTTGCTGATGGTTTACCCGCTTTAACTTAAGCCGAAGCCACACGACACACAACTAAAAAGTGAAAAATAAAAAACTTTTTTACAAAAAAAACAACCGACTTTCATAAAAGAAAATACACTAAAAATTTTGAAATAAATTTAATTTCGGAAGTCGGTGTCAAATAAAGAAAAAATAAAATACAAAAAGTTTTTTTTTTGTAAAAAAAATTTTTTTTGTTTACGTGACAAACGACAAAATACGTGTCCACTATTTTTTGGGAACTGACGGACTTATTAGATTCTTTTACGAAACTACTTACCTTATTGCTCAATATAACTCAGTATTGCCCAAAACTAACCCGTGTGTCATCCTTAGATTCTTCGCTTGTTCTAGGCTATCCGTTACAAATCTTAAAGAAATTCATCGCACGTAAGTTTCTTGCTAATCATTGCCTTAATTTGGCAAATTACTCTCATCCGCCATACTACGTGACATTACAAAATGGCGACAAATATGCCGTTAAACGTCAGCCATTTTAATTCTTTTTGCATCTAAGAAGTATCGTTTAGAATGTTATTTTATGTCTTAGTTAAGAGAAACCATGCAGTGTCTCCTTGGGGGGTTAAAAATCTAGATGAGGTACCAACATAACATCGTGTCTGTATTCCTCGAAGCAACCAAGTGGTAAGTACTCCCTGTCGTATCTGGACATCTTAGCCCAGTTGTAAATGTTCCTAGGTTTCGGGGGGAATCCTTCAAAAGGCGTCAGGACTTTTGGGGAAAAACCAGAGAGTGTGGGATTCATACCTCACTAAAACTACCCTGGTGATCACCTTGGAAGAGGCCCTGTTACTTCTTAAAAAACTCTGGAACCTCCTCTGTGCAACGACTGTAAAAGCAATACCTTTTTTAATTTTTTGGCGCGGTGACATATCATCCTATGAGTTCTGCCGCTCTGGGTGGAGCGGACTGACTAAAACCCATCTCTGTTCCTTCCTTGCCTGAGTGCCCAGGGGCGCGGTAACTGTTTGGAATTTATCCGCGACCCCTTGGCGGTCAATGGTTGCTGACATCACTTTGAGGCGCGCGTGGAACACTACGCGCCGTCGACTCTCGGGCCTGGTGCTGATCGGATGGCGAGCTACCCATTACTCGCCGTCCACAGGCCCGAAAGGCACATCCCCGAGGAGACTGCTGGGAGTTCTCCTCTGAGCCTAGCTGTGCAGGGCAGCACGTGATCACACTGGGTCGCGGATAAATTCAAAGTAGAATAACTGCTAATTAGTAAGAGTCACACGCTCCACCGACAGCGGGAAAAATTATTTGATGATTTCGAAACCAATAAAAAAAATCAGACTATGAGAGCAAAGGAGCAGAAAGTGCACTTGTGTTTGCACACACTTGTTCACTATAATATCTCCCGTGTACTTGGTTAATCTCTTTTGAAATTGACCAGAGTGATCGAAATTCAGTCGTGAGGATTAAACCCAAATTAAATCTATTGGTAGTGTCACACCAATGACAGCCCCATATCTTGTCCAGGCAATTACTTTCCATTCTAGGTTGCCTGGAAGAGATCGCGGAAAGCAATAAGGCCGCCCATTGTATTTGCTTTAGTTTTAAGTTTCTTTATATTATGTATCATGTATGGTGTACAATAAAGAATATAATAAATAAATAAATAAAATCCACTTTATTCTTTCGTGATCCTCAGCACACTAAAATAAAGGGTCACAATGATATAATTGAATATATTTCCTGAACGTAATATAAATTATTATTTTGTATGTGTGTCTCAAATTATGACTGTTTCTCGGAAATTTGAGGCAAATTTCGCGTATATCTTCAAGCGTTGTTATGGGTGGCAAGCAGTAATATTAGGGGAACCAAATAAGTACGAAATATCGAGAGATTTTGAATGGATTACTTGTCTGTTTGTGGTGTGGCTTCAGGCGAAGTAAGTCACTGTATGTTTTCATATATTTTTTAATGCGAATTGTGGCAAATATCGCGATGTGTGGCTTGGACGCTATCACCAAACTATTATGCCAAAAGTTATAGAATAACATATTCAGCCTTTTTTTAATTCCTCTGTGTGAGAGGATGTGGGCCGTAATCTACCAAGCGGGCCCAATGCGGGTTGGTCACGGATGTCACATGTCTTCAAAGTTTTTGGTTCTAGGACATCGTTTCCTCACGATGTTTTCCTTCACTGTTTTGAGAGTAGTGATGATGAAATAATTAACACAAAGTGAATCCTCGGTTCGAAATCACGACCTACAACTTGTAAGTCGCGGTCGTTACCACCGTGACCAATAAATGTATTTTCTTTCTTATCTTTCTTGTCTTTCTTTTCTTTCTTTTCTTTCTTTTCTTTCTTTTCTTTCTTTTCTTTCTTTTCTTTCTTTTCTTTCTTTTCTTTCTTTTCTTTCTTTTCTTTCTTTTCTTTCGAAGATTGTTTTTTTTTTTTGTAAAAAAGTTTTTTATTTTTCTCTTTTTAGTTGTTATACCCCAGAACTAAAAACCCCAATAACATGGAACGTGGAATTTAAACATACTCGTAATTGGAGAAAACCAAAACGTCATCAATATATACGTATTTTTCGTTTTTATTCAGTTTTTCAAAAAACGCTGAAGCAATTTCGATAAAATTTATAAGGGACCACCGCGGGAGAATATTCTTTCGGATAAAATTAATTTTGAAAATCGGTCCACAACTGACAGAGAAATCGATGGACATACTTACATTAAAAAAAACATACATACAGTCGAATATAGACAGAACCTCCTCCTTTTTCGAATTCGGTTAAAAATTATCTAAATCGGCACGCGTTTGGTCTCTGAAACGCCACAAAGGAACAAAAACATACATACATAGGCTGATAAACACATTACCCTCCCTTGCGTCGCGCAGTCGGGTAATAACTCTAAAAAAGGAACTAAGTAGCTGATTTATTTTCGCTATTTCGGGGTATTACCGTACTCCTACGACGAGCTCCTTCATTGAGTTACTAGATAGAAACTTCTTCTCTTTACTGTATTAAAATACCCTAAATGGAGACTGTATTATTATATAATTCTTCCAACTGAGATGGTATAAAACAGTAATAAAACCGTAATATTTATTTGACAAACTATTTGGGATGGGCGCTCAGTACATTGTCTTGAAACCCCCGCGGTTAAGGCGAGAGCCTCGCTAATATTATAAATATTGAGCTCTTTTTGGTTGTTTTGGTTATTTGGACTTATTATACCTAATTGGACGAAGTTGGGCTTGTGGCTGAGTAATATCAGCCACGCGGGTCGATCGAAGGTTAAGCTACGCTTGCAGAGTTCTGTCTGAGGATGGGTGTCCATCTTTACATTTACCTATAGAGACTCCTCCGGGCCTTTTTTTTGTGGGGTGGAAAATCGTCCAAAGAAATAAAATAAGAAGGAAAAATATTTATTTGGCTACATTCTACATTACGTAAGGTTCACGCAAATAAACTAAAACTAAAAAAAAGTGACAATTACAAAAAAAGTGACAATCCAAAAGTAAAAAACTTTTTTACAAAAAAAACAACCGACTTCCAAAAGAAAAATACACTAAAAATTTATAAATAACTTTAATTTCGGAAGTCAGTGTTTGTATTTTTACTTCTTCGTTATTTGACACCGACTTCCGAAATTAAAGTTATTTATACATATTTAGTGTATTTTTCTTTTGGAAGTCGGTTGTTTTTTTTGTAAAAAAGTTTTTTATTTTTCACTTTTTAGTTGTTATACCCCAGAACTAAAAACCCTAATATAATGGAACGTGGAATTTAAACATTTGGAGAACACCAAAACGTCATCGAGGTACACGTATTTTCCGTTTTTGTTCAGTTTCTCAAAAAGCGCTGAAGCAATTTTGATAAAATTTATATGGGACCACCTCGGGAGTATATTCTTTCAGATGAAAAAAGAATTTTGAAAATTGGTTCACAACTGACGGAGAAATCGGGTAACATACATACAAAAAAAAAAAAAAAAACATACAGACGAATTGAGAACCTCCTCTTTTTGGAAGTCGGTTAAAAATAGCATAGCGTGTGCCTCACGGCTGCGCCAAAAAGGTCCATTTCAGCAATGTTGCCAGACAGATACTGTCTGACGCTGGTCTTCCAATGAACCTTGAACGACGAGTGACGGAGCAAATGGTTTCACCAAAATATACAATTAACAGATTTAAATACGTACTTGTAATATAATGAGTACATCAGACTCAGACTTTTAGTGACTAAAACCCCGCCTTGTTCCTTCACTTGCCTCTGTGTCAAGGGCCGCGGTAACTATATTTCGAATTTTTCCGTAACCCCAGACAGGGCCTGGAGAAACCAGTTACTAGGTTGTCTAGGTTAGATAGGCAGTCGCTCCTGGTTGTGTGTTCTGTCTCCCGGTTGATTAGGAGGGAAGTGGAAATTGTGTTTTTCTTACTCCTCCGCTGTCTTTTCAAATTAATTTCGTTGTTTTTGGGTGGATTAGTGGATGGTTTCAGCATAGTCCGAAAATGGCAGGCAGTTTGATATTATATATTATATTGATATTATAGATATTTTATCGCTGATAGAATTTCTCTTTGCCACCTTTTCCAATGAAGAATTTCTTCCTCGGCTAAAGAGTTTTTTTTTTCCAACAAAATCTTCCCATGATAAAATTAATTTTGACAAGCCCAAACTCCCGGGGGTCGGTTTCAATCAATAAATTATATCAAAACTATTTCGTCCGCCATATTATTTATTTTAAAAACAGATATGATCAGTAGTTTTGTTCTTTTTTTAAGGGACACAGATGTCAAAAGGGATTTGTTTTTTTTTGTAACTTGTCTATGAATGAGGTTTTATTAGAGTTTTTAGTTAGTTTGTGTGGGTTCCGTGCAGTATTTTAGTTTACCTACTAGCTTTGGCCAGCGGTTTCGCCCGTGTGAAAGCTAATTTGAATATTCACGCTGGCGTAGGTATTAATAATAATTAATAGTAAAAAAATATTTTTTTAAACAAGGTTTAAAAAGGAAAGGAAGTTTTTTTTAAACTCCATACACAAAATTTCGTGCCTGTGCTATTGACCATAGAAAAGAATTCCTCATGCTTACCATAAAAATGTTTTGTCATCAGAATTGACCCAACCAGTAAAAATTCGACTCCGTAGGATAAAAATAAGTAAATCATTCCAATTCAGCTTGGAAGATTTGATTTGATTTGAAATGTAAAAGTTTGAAATAAACTACGTCCTAATCCAGGCCGTGTGCTCTTGATGTCTAAGCATACAGGCTTTAACATTTATAATACACGAAGGAAGTAGTCAAAAAATCCGTAACATCCCTGAAACGCATATTTTCAGGAAAATTATCCGATAACGCTTTTATAGCAGGTCAAGGTGAAGTGTCGCACCATGTAGTATCATGTGCGGTGCAACTGTAGTGCTATTCTGTAAAATCTCATCGTGGAAACTTAGGTGAAGTGAACGTGAAGTGGGCTGTCAATCCATACAGTCAAGGTGGAATGACAGTTCACTTCACGCTCACTCCACCTCAGTTTTCACGGTGAGATGTTCACAGAATCGACCGGCTGTTAACTGTCGCCGTGACTTGCCTGCACATCACCTACCCAGGAATGATTGTGGTAGCACCATAGAGCTGTCAAATCTAATTTTATCATGCTTTTATTTAACAAGGTTTTATTTAACAAGCTTTTATTTAACAAGATATCATTAATTATGACTGTATTATTTTGTTTTTTTTTTAATATGAGTGATAATTTGATTTGGTTTTAGTTTTAGTACTGACTAAGATAGTTTTTAAGACCTTTGTTACTAACAACTATGGACATTATTAGTCTGAAAATAAATGAATTTAATTAATTCATTTAAAAAAAAATTACTATGATTTTTTTTCTGTTCTGATTCTTCATCATCAATCAGAATTTTAGTTGACAATAGATTTAAGTATCTTTTATAGCTCACATATAAAGAACCGGTGTCCAATTCGCCGAACAACATTCTTTCACTCCAAAACTACTAAAAATAAAAACTAAGGAACCCTAAATTTAAATATCGAAAGGTATCAAAGTAAACATCCTAAATATTTGAAGTAATATTCATTTTTATATTTTTACGACAGTCAGGCTATGGTTTAAAAAGAGATATCGCTGTCTCTTTCTACTGTTCAGTGACGGAAAGGGATGGAATATCGTCGCAGACGCAAGGAACAGAAACAAAACGATGCGCGGTCGTTTATTTTTTAAGGGTCCGTGGGAAGATTGTAAAACAGGTCGGGCTTGTTTGAATAGATGTTTTAAAAAGTAATCGATCGATTTTATATTTGTAGGTGTTTTTGAATCACTCCTGTATTTGAGCCGCGGTGGCCCAATGGTGGCCGGGCCTCAAACTCAAAGCATTTATTTCAAATAAACCGTTTACAGGCACTTCTGAATTATCAAGTCGATCAGTTAGAAAGATGAAGCTAATTGTACATTCCAAAGCGTAGATCTCTATGAAGAAGAACGTGGCATGGACAATCTTTTAAGGCGCAATTTACAGCCAACGACCTTGAGTGGTTAGCTTGCGTGTTTTGTGCTGAGCTCACGTAACGCGTCGTATGTCCACCCAGTAATAGAACGCGCCCATCAAAGAGCGCCGTCCGAAATTAGACGCATTATTAACTTATTATGCATAAAACAACAGGTATAATGCTAAAACTTTATAAATTTATTACACATAAAAATATTATTTCAACGAAAGAAATTGCGTAGAGTAACATATATTTTTTTCAAAAAAATAAGACTAGTCGTTTAGACGTGATGTTCAATTAAAAACCATTAGAAGTCGTTTAGCTGCGCCTTAAACCATATTATGTGTTACTAAATTTCCCCCCGACTTTCTAGTTGGGGGGTGTGTTGGTTCAAACCAAGGCAGGCACCCCAAAAAAAAAAAAGGCAGGCACCTTACTTTTTGTCATTATTTCATAACCACTCATTTCAAAATGCATGCATGCACGCAGGCATCTCCTAGACATGTGCCATCTCACGACACGCACTGGGCCGCGTGATGGATTCCCCACCCATCCCATTCCCATTCCCTCTCCTAGAAAGAAGGCTTGATTCCCAGCAGTGGGAACACTGTAAAAGCTAGTTATACTTAGATATATGTTTATGCCTGCATTTATCAAACTGGTACACAGAACAGAAGTAGTATTGGTACACTAGGAACAGAAACTACATTTAGCTAAATATCCAATTCTCTAGAAGGGTGAGACATAGTGCTTGAAACTAAAGCGAATTCTGGTCCGTCACTCTTTTTTGTTTTGGGACAAGCCCGCCACACTATTCCCAAAACATTGTAACTGCTGTGGGCTAGAATCAACAGTGACGACCACCAGAAAAAAACGCCGAGGCATTGAAGCTCGACGAGTCCCAGAGAAGCGATTAAACTGTCTTGCTTCCCGCAACGAATTTAATCAGAAAAGACAGCGGAGGAGTAAGAAAAACATACTTTCCACTTCCCTCCTAATCAAGTGGGAGACAGAACAAAGCTAGGCCATTAGGCTCAAAGGGGGTATTTACAACTGGGGTAAGCCCAGTTGCCAAGCACCACTGGTTAAAAACACTAATACTAATGGGTCCTAAAATTGTGAGCTGTCACTTTTAGTAACTAAAACCACAAGGTGCTATAACCAACTGGCAGGCTTGGCTGAAAGAACCCCAGGTTTTAGACATCAAACTGGACCAGAGTCGGATGCGATAGTTCGCTACCGTTAATCGCTTAAACGAGTACACGGCGGTGTTCCGCCCAAGCGGGGCAGACCTCCACCGTATGCTCCACCGTAACCTTCGAATAATCCACACAACAGGCCATGATCTATCCTTTTTTTTATTGTTTCAGATTGTATCCAAAACCGCTCAGCCGTTCAGTGAGAAAAATCTAAACATCCAGATTTTCACATTTTTTTAACACAAGTAGGATAAAACTTTAAAACAACAAAACTAAACCTACAGAACCCTTCGCCCAATTTAAAATCGTAACATACCCTTCGAACATTTTTTGTTCCCCCGTATAAATAAAGTTGGTACGCCACTGGGAGACTAATGCCTCCGTGTATATCACCGGCCTTTAGGTTGTGGAATACCACTTATTTTTAATAAACTAAAACATCACGCTCAGACCCTGAAGGGGTAGACAGAGGTGGGTAGCACTCCCACGTTTAGGAGTTCTAGATTTAGTCCTTAGGCAAATACTAAACCCGACTGCAATAACGGTAGGCTAGTTCCCTTAATTCTAACCAGACCGTCAGTTAGATTACCAAGAAATATTCGTCAAGTTTTTTTTTTTTCACGTGAACCAAAAACTGGCAAAGTGCGTATCGGATTTTGCACATCAATTGATCCGTATCAAATATTGGTATTAGTTAGTAAAGTATAGGTTATAATAAACATTGTCACCAAATTTCAAGTTCATAGGCCCATGGGATCAAATCAGGCGGGAGGAAACGCCCGGGTGTTACCACTGTGCGGATCGCCCACAGGACACGGTGGAGCATACGGTGGATGTCTGCCCCGCTTGGGCGGAGCACCGCCGTGTCTCCGGCCACCGTAGACCCGGGCCTGCGGACGGCGAGCAGTGGGTAGCTCGCCGTCCGATCAGCACCAGGTCCGTGAGTCGACGGCGCGTAGTGTTCCACGCGCCCCTCAGAGATTAGTGTCAGCCATCACTGACGGGGCCCATCGTGGCCGGTGTCTGCATGCCTAGGGGTAGCGGATAAATTCTGAAAATGAGTTACCGTACCCCTGGGCACTCAGGCAGGGAAGGAACAGGGGTGGGTTTTAGTTAGTAAGAGTCTGACACGCCCTCCCGCTCCACCCAGAGCGGGAGAAGTCATTGGACGATGTCCCACCTCACCAAAAAAAAAATTATTGGTGCATGGGAAGTTAAAAAATTCTTCGTAACAAAATTTTGTGACAGACGACGGACGGACAGACAGCGGACACGTGAGTGACAACAATAGGGCTCCGTGTGGACCTTTCGGGTATGGAACCCTAAAAATGAGGACGATACAGTAGGTACGTTGAAATTTTGCGTGACGTCACATCTCGATATACTTTCTACCGTTTAGTGACATAACAGGACCCCACTCCTGAACTTTGACGCGTTTTATCTTTGTTTTTTTTTATTGGATTGGTAAAGCAAAACATACGGATCCAATATTTTTTGATGATCTAACTTCGAAGTAAATAGAATTATTATTTTTTATAGCCCAGGAAACATCCCATTATTTTAGTTTACTAATAGATTTGTTTAAAGTCGAGTCGTAAAGGCTCGCACAGATGGTTTCCACGCCATCATGCGAAAAACGGTTGGTAGTGACAACAGCATTCTAAAAATGATCGCTGGCAGAGCGGATTGTCCCTTTCAGACACACTGGGTGGGGACAGTCTTAGCTCTGCATCAATAAATAATAAAGTAAATTGTGAAAACTAATAGTACTAACATATTTGATAAGCACTATTGTTACTAACACCAAAATACTAACCAAATTATGGACATTCGTCTGAAATAAAGTTTTATTTAATATAATTTTAAAGTAATAACAGCCGCACGGGTCGATCAGGTTAAGCTACGCTTGCCGGGGTTGGTCCATGGGTGACCATCTTTACATACCGAGACTCCTCCGTGTCTCGGAAAGCACGTTGCCGTTGGTCCCGGCTGTCAACCGTAGATCTTTGACAGTTCTTACAGGTCGTCAGGAGCCCGAAAGTCTGATAACCAGTCTTACCAAGAGGTACCGTATTACCCAGTAACTGGGTTGTGGAAGTCAGATAGGCAGTCACTCCATGTAAAATACTGGTATTCAGCTACATTCGGTTAGACTGGAAGCCGACCCCAAGATAGTTGGGAAAAGGCTAGGCAGATTGACCCAAGACAGCTTAATCGTTTCTCCGGGACTCGTCGAGCTACATTGCCTCGGCATTTCATTTTCCTGGTTGTCGCCACAGTTGATTCTGGCTTTTTGGAGTAGCAGTGTTTGGTAATAGTGTGGCGGGCTTGTCCTAAAGCAGATTGATTGAGACATTTTAGTAAGTTATATTATATTCAGAATGTTAGTATAATATAACTTAAAAGAAATATATACAAACTAACAATAATACCTAACATGTACAAATGCGTATGAAAAAACAACTCACTGGGCATCAAAAAATTCATCCACATCGCTGTCAATGGAAAAAGTGCCCAGAACGCTAGCAGCATTGCCACGTTGAATAGCAATGCTGATTCGTTGGCCAAAGAAAAGCCCAGCCCTCTGGTCACGTGAAGAGTCGACTAACAGCTTGCTGATATGCCGGAAAACTCGATGAGCACTCGGACCCCATGGCCCTAGTGTTTCAACCCCAAACGGCTCAAACATGTAACTCCCAATAAGGTTGTTATATTTGCGCCGTTTGAGGTTTTCTGCACCTGCAGCAGCCGCCCCAGCACAGCCTGCCGTGCTAAGAAGATGGGATGGCGCAAGGGTGTCGACACATGTTGCATCCAACACCAAAGGCCTACCCAACTTCCAAGGCATTATGGTCATTCCGTCTGGCCTATAGTTATATTATTGGAATCGCCTTCTCGAGACCTTTATTTCCATACCCGACATGAACAAGTCACAAAAAAATACGACTACATTAGCCTACATAAAGGAGGCCACCATTTTATTTTTGTTTTCAGTAGATTAAAAGTAAGTGTTTGCATAATCCGTTTTATTTCATTTTTAAATAATCATTAAAACCCCCAAAATTAATGAGACCGCAGTTTTAATCTCAAATAATGTTATGATAAGAAATATAAACCACATTAAACCTTATTATTATTTCTTGATCACCACAATATTTGACACCTTTTATTAAGAGCGATCCTTATTACTCATTATCAGACGCAGTTCCAATCTCCGGCCTGTTACCGAGAATTTTGTTATAGGCTTATCCGAATAAACATTTACCAGATTTGGGACCCAACCTTAGTTGTTAACAGGGCAGATGATGTGCTGGGCAGATCAAGGAGACCGTTGCACAACACATAATACTACATCGGAGTCTAATATTGAACTGCTTTCGTAAAACGGTATTGTCCTCTTTATAAGGTTCCGTACCCGATGAGTCCAAACGGTGCCCATTGATAAATGATAAAATGATTTTATTTTTATAAGTAGGTTTTAACAACAGTTTTACACGTCAACATTTTTTTTGACAGTTTTACAGGCCGGTGTTTCCTAGCTCCCTTTTTTTTATTGGGGGGGGGGTGGGAAATCATCCAATGACTTCTCCCGCTCTGGGTGGAGCGGGAGCGCGTATCAGACTCTTACTGACTAAAACCCACCCCTGTTCCTTCCCTGCCCTAAATGCCCAGGGGCGAGGTAACTCTTTCGATAGCTGACTACCCTGAGAAGAAACACCGAAACAAACTCAGAGGTCAAAGTCTCAGACGTCATTGCTGTCAATAAGGAGTCCGTCTGTCAGTCTTTCCGCTGACTGTCTGTCAGTTTGTCCGTCTGTCTGTCTGCCCATGTGTGTCTATGTGTTTTTTTTTGGTTTTGTTATTTTGTTTTGTTTATTATTACTTATATTTTATAGACAAATACCAATATTTAAGATACGGAACCGTAAATGTGCGAACTCCGGCACCCACTTAGTTGGTTTTTTTATAAACCTAGGGTGGGAAATCATCAAATAACTTCTTCCCCTTTGGATGGAGCGGGAGGGCGTGTCAGACTCTTACTGACTAAACCCCACCCGTGCTCCTTCAGTGGCATGTGCCATTGCAAGGTGACTCGTTCAATCACTCCCGTGACCCTGGCAGGAGGGTATTGTCCTATGGTTATTTTTGTACAAAATTTTATACGCAATAACAAATAAATTTAAAAATAAATGTTTTTCAGTTAAGTGTCAAAATTGGTTATTAAATGAAGCAGCAATATTGACATTTCAAATATAGTTAGTAAGGCCGTCCAAAGACGGACTGCTTAGAGCAGTCGAGACCAACTGCACGAGAGCAGTCGTGTTGTGTTTGGGGCCTCCATAAACGGACTGCTTGGAACAGTCAGTACATTTATTCACGAGAGCAGTCGTGTTGTGGTTGGGCGTCCATAGACGGACTGCTTGGAGCAGTCAGTACATTTTTTTTCACGAGAGCAGTCGTGTTGCGGTTGGGGCCTCCATAAACGGACTGCTTGGAACAGTCAGTACATTTATTCACGAGAGCAGTCGTGTTGTGGCTGGGCCTCCATAGACGGACTGCTTGGAGCAGTCAGTACATTTTTTTCACGAGAGCAGTCGTGTTGTGGTTGGGGCCTCCATAGACGGACTGCTTGGAGCAGTCAGTACATTTTTTTCACGAGAGCAGTCATGTTGTGGTTGGGGCCTCCATAGACGGACTGCTTGGAGCAGTCAGTACATTTTTTTCACGAGAGCAGTCGTGTTGTGGTCGGGGCCTCCATAGACGGACTGCTTGGAGCAGTCAGTACATTTTTTTCACGAGAGCAGTCGTGTTGTGGTTGGGGCCGCCATAAACGGACTGCTTGGAGCAGTCAGTACATTTTTTCACGAGAGCAGTCGTGTTGTGGTTGGGGCCTCCATAGACGGACTGCTTGGAGCAGTCAGTACATTTTTTCACGAGAGCAGTCGTGTTGTGGTTGGGGCCTCCATAGACGGACTGCTTGGAGCAGTCAGTACATTTTTTTCACGAGAGCAGTCGTGTTGTGGTCGGGGCCTCCATAAACGGACTGCTTGGAGCAGTCAGTACATTTTTAGCTGCAAAAACAATAGAAACTGCTCGAGCGGTCTGTGTATGGCGACTGTCAATTTTGTATTGAAACTGCAGATCGCCACCCAGTAATAGGACTCGCCCATCAAGGAGCGTTGTCCGAAATTAGACGCATTATTAATTTAATATACCCAATACTAAAACACGTATACTAAAATAAATAAATAATTAAATGATCTTTAAAATGGTGACGGTTTCATAAAAATACGCTTTATAGATTTTGCGTGATTCTCAATTTTTTATCCGCGTTAGACATAACTTTACAAATAAAGAAATTGTCTAGAAAAAAATATTTTTTTTTCAAAGAAATAAGACTAGTTTAGACGTGATGTTTAATTAAAAATCATTAAAAGTCGTATAACTGCGCCTTAAGCGTGCTCCATAGTCCACCACATCATCGCTTACTTCGCTTCTATATATATAGTAGCCATTTTTTTCTTATTATAGTTATATAGTATGATATACTATATATATAGTATATAACTACAATAAGAAAAAAAATGGACATCTTTCAACTGAATTATGATAATGAAACCCCTCTGACGTTAATTTGCCCAAAATCTTTGAAACATTCCACTCGTATGATCACGTCACCTTGTCCCGAGAATTCAATTTACATAAATATGATAAAATTTCAAAAACAATGAGAAAACAAGGACAACCGAAATATTCATAAAAATCGACTAAAAAGAGAAGAACTAACTTGAAACACGTTTCTTTAAAAACGTGGGTGTTATATGTAAGCATATAAGTAGTACTAGAGCTTTGAGTATGAATGTGGATGGTTATAAGAGTATATGTGAGCAGTACATATGAGCAGTGGTGGCCCAGCGCGACTTACAAGTTGTAGGTCGTGAGTTCAAACCCAGGCAGGCGCTTTACTTTGTGTAAATTATTGCATCGCCACTGCTCTCAAAACGGTGAAGGAAAACATCGTGAGGAAACCGGCATGTCTTAGAACCAAAAATTCGAAGACATGTGACATCCAACAACCCGCACTGGGCCCGCGTGGTGGATTACGGCCCACACCCTCTCACAGAGAGGTGGCCTGTGCCCCAGCAGTGGGGACATTAAAAGGCTGATGATAAGTATAGAAAGACCATTCTTTGGTCTTTCTATACTCTTATCATCAGCCTTTTTACTGAATTATATCCTGACTAGCGATCCGCCCCGACTTCGTACGGGAGGAAAATTACCCAATCCCACACATTTTGTTGATCAGAAAATAAGTTAATGGTTAAATATATTTTACTTGAACATACTTTTATACCGGCTATCACAATTAAATGTGTACACAGGTGTCTGTGCTGTTGACCATTGAGGAGTTCTTCTATCTGGAGCTGATCCTGGATGTCGATTCAGGTCATGGTTACCATAAAAATGCATTGTCATCAGAACTGAACCAACATGTAAAAATTCAACTCTGTAGGATAAGGGGAAATGGTTTTAATTCAGCTTGCTAGATTTAACCCGAACATACTAGTACATACCTACAAACATTGCAAGTTAATAAAAAACAACTAAAAGTTCCAAACAAGTCACTTTTCAAGCAGTCCGATGCAGTTGGTGGCAGTTATTTTGGTTAAATCATTGATTTCATGCCACCAGCTGCATCAGACTGCTTAAAAGGTGACTTGTTTGGAACTTTTTTGTAAATATTCAATTTTTTATTTACTAAATACTTATATATATATTATATATAATGATTGTTCTATTTGTTTTCCAGAGTCTGTGTTTCCTGGTAGCTACAACCTGGGAGTATTTATGTCAAGAGTGAATAGTTTACTGCTAGGCAAACGTGCTCCATCTTCGACCACATCATCGCTTACTATCAGGTGAGATAGTGGTCAAACGCGTGCCTGTCAAAGATAAAAAATTGCGTGAATCCTTCTCTTTTTCTGTCTTTTTAGAAAACTTTACCCCGCACTTGAAATTATTACTGTATCGTGGGTGCGTTCACAAACATGTAAACTCACCCGGAATGTAATATCTGTAGGCCATACAAATATTTGTCCCGTGCGGGGATCGAACACGCGACACGCAGCACAGCAGCCGAAAGCTCAACCACTGCGCCAACCGTATTGTCATAACATACTACTATTACTGTAGCCCATGCAAGCAAACCCAAAGGGCGATACTACTAATAAAATAATACATTCTTAACAAGCACCACGAATACCATGTATGTCATTTAAAAGAAATCGCAGGCAACGCTGCGGGGCGGCGCTGTGTCGTTTAATTTTGTAAAATTATTTATCTCTCAATGTTGCCATACAAATATTGTTCGCAGTTTTTTGTTTTTACATCTTTTGTTAGTAATTTATGCCGATTAGTTTGAGGTTAGGTGCAGTGGTTAAGATTAGAGATGCTGCGAATACTCGCTATTATTCGGTATTCGGTGTTAAGATAATTGAGATGACGGCAGGTGAATGGTAATGGTGACGATGATAATGATTCGGTATTCGGCATTACTCGACATTTTTTTGTTATTCGTCGAATACCGAATAATAGCTAGTATTATTTGAATAAAAAAACTTACGACTAAAATATGAAAAGTTAGCCAAAAGTCAGTCTAGTCAATGATGAAGTTAAATAAAATGATTGGTAAGTTCAAGACTGCAGGCGTGATTTTATTATTAACAAATTAATTATTTTTATATTCCTTTTCTAAGTCGAATAATGGCGAGTTATTCGACTATTCGCCGTAGGGAATGGTGATTAATCGGTATTCGACTATTCGCTACAACAACTACTCACGGGATCTCTAGTTATGATTATGTTTTTAAGGTACGTAAGTTCAGTTCCCATGTCGTGGTTTGTTAGCATTTTCCCAACTGTTGGGGTCGGCTAACAGTCTTTTTTTCCCAACTATGTTGGGGTCGGCTACGTCTTTTTTTCCCAACTATGTTGGGGTCGGCTACCATCCTTTTTTTTCCCAACTATTGGGGTCGACTATCAGTCTTTTTTTACCCAACTATGCTGGGGTCGGCTACGTCTTTTTTTTCCCAACTATTGGGGTCGACTATCAGTCTTTTTTTTACCCAACTATGTTGGGGTCGGCTACGTCTTTTTTTCCCAACTATGTTGGGGTCGGCTACCATCCTTTTTTTTCCCAACTATTGGGGTCGACTATCAGTCTTTTTTTACCCAACTATGCTGGGGTCGGCTACGTCTTTTTTTCCCAACTATGCTGGGTTCGGCTACCAGTCTTTTTTCCCCAACTATGTTGGGGTCGGCTACCAGTCTTTTTTTTACCGAACTATGTTGGGGTCGGCTACGTCTTTTTTTCCCAACTATGTTGGGGTCGGCTACCATCCTTTTTTTTCCCAACTATTGGGGTCGACTATCAGTCTTTTTTTACCCAACTATGCTGGGGTCGGCTACGTCTTTTTTTCCCAACTATGCTGGGGTCGGCTACCAGTCTTTTTTCCCCAACTATGTTGGGGTCGGCTACCAGTCTTTTTTTTACCGAACTATGTTGGGGTCGGCTACGTCTTTTTTCCCAACTATGCTGAGGTCGGCTACCAGTCTTTTTTTCCCAACTATGTTGGGGTCGGCTACCAGTCTTTTTTTTTGAGACAAACCCGACACACTACACCTAACCTTGCAACTCCTGAAAGCCAGAATCGACAGTGACAACCACCAGGAAACGACACAATGAAGCTCGATGAGTCCCGGAGAAACGATTAAACTGGCTTGGGTCCCGCAACGAATTCATCAGAAAAAAAACAGCGCAGGAGTAAGAAAAAGAAAATATTTTCCACTTCAACTTAAAGCAGGAGACAAAGCTAGGCCAATAGGAACATTTACAACTGGGTAAAGCCCAGTTTTTGGAAGTGAAAACTTCTTTAGGCGCGTTGGGAATTTTTTTTCAAGTTTTCACTTCTGTCGGCACTCTCAGAGTCTCCTTTTCTTTATTTTATCGTAGAGAGGCTAGCGCTCACCTGATGGTAATAAGCGATGATTATGATGTGGTCGAGGATGGAGCACGCTTACCTAGAAGGAACCTATTCACTGTTGTCTTAAAGACCCGCAGGTTGTAGCTATCAGGAAACACAGTCTCCGGCAGGAAATTCCACTCCCTAGCTGTACGCACTGTGCCAAGCACCACGGATTTAAACACTTAACAATGTGTCTTAAATACAAAACTGTTCCCAAAATCTCTGTCAATGTTTCCAAATCCCACAATCTTCACTTCGAGCTCCTTACAATGATAAAAACGCATAACATGTCTGCCTACTCTGTTAGTGAGACGCCTCTATGATAAAAAGTGCCGCTCTTAACCACGCGTATTTAAGAAATGTTGTGCTTTGAAGGACATTTAGAGACAACGATACGACTGGACTAAAAAAAAACGATCCATCATAGGATCACAAGACTTACGGCGATATAGCCACCGATACGTGATGACGACACGGTATGCGCAGTGGCTGAGCGATTGGCTGCTGCACTGCGTATCGCGGGTTCGCTTCCCGCACGGAACAAATAATTGTATGGCCTACAGATAGTTGTTCCGGGTCTGGGTGTCTTGTGTATGTGAGTTTAAATGTTTGTGAACGCACCCATGATACAGGAGTAACTCCTAGGGTGGGGTAAAGTTGTTTTAAAAAATAACGAAGTAGACCAGCACCTGCTACGTAGGATATGGAAGTCTAGACAAATAGATAGTCATCATCTGCCTAGCCTTTTCCTAACTATCTTGGGGTCGGCTTCCAGTCTAACCGGATGCAGCTGAATACCAGTATTTTACACGGAGCGACTGCCTATCTGACCTCCACAACCCAGTTACTGGGTAATACGATACCCCTTGGTAAGACTGGATGTCAGACTTTCGGGTTTCTGACGACCCGTAACGACTGTCAAAGATCCACGATTGACAGCCGGGACCAACGGCTTAACGTGCTTTCCAAGGCACGGAGGAGTCTCGGTATGTAAAGATGGTCACCCATCCACGGACCAACCCCGGCAGGCGTAGCTTAACCTGATGGATCGACCCGATCGATAGACAAATAGATAGTATCAGTGATAATAATAATAATAATTGTAAGTCCAAAATATTTTGGATTGACATGACATTTCGGTAACGCCTGTCAAATAGAGAGCAAATAATTGACAATCGCTATCGTGGACAGAATGTCTAGGACCTATCGCGGCGTCTTACGGGCGATTCAATGCGAACGCGGATGTGGACGGGAGGTATGTCAGTTAGCTGCGCTATTCTTTTTTCTGGCAGTAATCCGAGCATCCAAACGGGGCTCCGTTTGAACCCTTCGGGTACGGGTATATTGCTATCACTCACGTGTCCAGGTTTTACAGCCAAATGGTTGGAGCTACAGTCTTCTAATTTTCACAGTATAAGCATCCTGGTTACCAAAAGCCATACAAATAGTAAGAAATTGGCCGGTATTTTTTATTTTTTATTATTCTGTAAAATCAACAGGTGACTTCTCCCGCTCTAGGTGAAGCGGGAGCGCGTTTCAAGCTCATACTGAATAAAACCCACCCGTGCAGCAGTGGTTCTAGCTCATTGTCGAGTGAAAAATTACAGAGACAAAGGGCACCAAAGTTTTCGTGGGGGGCTTGTTACGTCACGTAGGTCTGATGTCACGGCACATTTTGAAAGAAAAAATACTTGTCTAAAAATTTTTGGTAATCTAACTGACGCGGACGGTCCAAATACATATTTTTAGTCATATATCCTATTTTAGTCATCTATCCTATTTTTAGTCATCTATCCTATTTTTAGTCATATATCCTATTTTAGTCATCTATCCTATTTTTAGTCATCTATCCTGTGTTTAGTCATCTATCCTATTTTTAGTCATATATCCTATTTTAGTCGTCTATCCTATTTTTAGTCATATATCCTATTTTTAGCCGTCTATCCTATTCAAAAGTGCCTGTTTAGTTGAAAACGATGACTCAACCACGACTAACCTACCAAAGAATATTCAATGAGGTAAAGATCGTGTCGTATCCGTCCCGCACCCTCTAAAACCCCGCATAGCTCATATTATTGATGAGTCTAGGCCAGCATACAAGTATGCAACGAATAACTTAACCGAGTCCAACAAAAAAACAGTCGAGTTATGTATTATCAATGTCCAACGTTTTGTGAACCCGTATCTCAAAAACTAAATCTTTGTGGAACGTTTTGTCCTTTTTTTCGTATGTATGTTTTGTTGATAATAATCAAATCTTTTTCGAATCTCTTGTGGTTGTTAATATTTTGTGGGTTTTAAAGGGTTTTTGGGTTATTAATCATTATTTGAGGAACTTTGTACTTGTATTCACGAAGGAGTGGGCAGAGGTCAGAGCTGTATGTATGTCTTAGTTATGTTTGAAAGAGTCACCGCGGGCCTCGAAGGCAAAGGATAATTGAAGGAACATGGGTAGGTTAGTCAGTAAGAGTCTGAAGAGTCTGAGACGCCCTGAGCTCCACCCAGAGCGAGAGAAGTCGTTCATAAAGCATAATGTGAATGCGAGAACTATGTATGTCGTTATATTCATGTAGATTTTATGATTGTCTGGCAGTTTGAGTATTTTTGCGGCCTACCCAAATGTCTTTACTTTGGTATTGTTCGTCGGTTCGTTGAGCTCCCCAAAGTTCTGAGTTGAGCTTCACGATAACTGACAAATGCTTGCACTGTCTGGACAGGTCCACTCGAATTTGTGTGTTGCTTTCCTCAAAAGCTCATCCCAGACATAAACGTACATGGTTCTCAGATGATTTAACCAGTACACATTGTATGGATTTGAACACTTTAAAAGAGACTTTGACCTCTGAGTTTGTTTCGGTGTTTCTTCTCAGGGTAGTCAGCTAGGAAACAGCGGCCTCATCTAGCTAAATTGACAAAAAAAAATGTTGACGTGTAAAAGTGTTGTTAAAATCTACTTACAAAACTTACTTTAGGTAAGCGTGCTCCATCTTCGACCACATCGCTTGCCATCAGGTGAGATAGTGGTCAAACGCGAACCTATCAAACATAAAAAATAAAAAATAAAATCATTTATCAGTGATGATATCAAACACCAAAAACCTTTTTACAAAAAAATACAATTGACTTCTAAAAATTGCAAATAATTAAAGCATTTTTAAAATTTTTAGAGTATTTTCTTTTTTGGAAGTTGGTGTTTTTTTTTTTGTAAAAAAGTTTTTTATTTCTCAATTTTTAATTGTTATATCCCAGAACAAAAAACCTCAAAAATATTGGAACGTGGAATATAAACATACTTGTAATTGGAAAACCAAAATGTTATCTATGTATACGTATTTTTCGTTTTTGTTCAATTTCTCAAACAGCGTTGAAGCAATTTCGAAAAAAAATATATGGGTCCTCGGGAGTAGGTGTACTCTTTCGGATAAAAAAAGAATTTTGAAAATCGGTCCACAACTGACTGAGAAATCGGTGGAAAAAAAAAAACATTGATACAGCCGAACATAGAACCTCCTCCTTTTTCGAAGTCGGTTTAAAAACATACAGACGAATTGAGAACCTCCTCCCTTTCCTTTTGGAAGTCGGATAAAAAAAAAAATCGGAGTGAAAGCTCACCAAGTGATTCCTGGGAGGACGGTGGCACTGATCACGAGCTGCCGTGCACAGTGAGGCTCAGGGGAGACCCCTTTCCCAGAGGACACGGTGGAGTTGTGCCCCGTATGGGCGAAGCCCCGCCGTGTACTCGTGGAGGCAATCGGCGGCAGCGACCTCTCGCACCCGGCCCTGGTCCAGGCTATGGTATGGAGCGAGAGGGAATGGGATGCAGTCGCCTCCTTCTGCTAAGCAGTAATGCTCGCGAAGGAGGAGGCGGAACAGGTGAGGGAGACTCAACAGAGTCGCCCTCACGCCCCCAGCAGCAGCCGCCGCTGGGGACACCCTGGGCGTCGGGGGTCGCGAGCCCATCTCCGGCCACCGCAGACGCGGGCCTGCGTACGTCGAGTAGCTCCCCGTCCGATCAGTACCAGGCCCGAGAGTCGACGGCACGTTACGGCACGTAATGTTCCACGCGCGCCTCAAAGAGACGTCAGCAACACGTGACGGGGCCCGTCATGGCAGATGCCTGCCCAGGGGTCGTGGATAGATTCGAAACAGAGTTACCGCGCCTCTGGGCACTCAGGACAGGGAAGGAACAAGAGTGGGTTTTAGTCAGTAAAAGTCTGACACGGCCTTTCCGCTCCATCCAGAGCGGGAGAGGCATTGGATGATGTCCCACCCCAAAAAAAAATACACCCTTAAGAAAGCGTGGTCAATAATGCTCATGCTTCTGTATCTTGTGGAGTGGCTCTAACTCACTTGACCCTGGGGAGAGAGTTTTGTTTACTTTTGTTTTTCTTTTAAAACATTGCCCTAAACTAGGAATTACTCCTGTACCGTGTGTGCGTTCACAAACATGTTTACTCACACACACAAGACACCCAGAGTCCAGACCCGGAACAAATCTGTAGGCCATACAAAATATTTATTCCGTGCGGGAATCGAACCCGCCACACGCAGCGCAGCAACCAATCACTCAACCACTGCAGCAAACGTGCTGTCTAAGCCCTCCTCGCGTGCTGGTAACTCACTTGGCAATGTTGAGAGAGTGCTCGTGCACTCTCTGTTCCTTCACCCTCATAGTCCTCAGGGACGGCAATCCGATACAACCGGGGAGTGATCAGGCGTAGGACCAACGGTGACACGTGTGCACCGAGGCACAGGGGTGTCACACCAACAACTTCCAAGCTCCGGGCTGCTACAGAGTAATTCCTAATGAAAAATCCGATAGCACTTTTTACCCGACTCGGGAATCGAACCTCCTCACGCTCAGCAAGTCGCACTTGCTACCATAAGACCAACGAGGCAACTGTCATTACTTAAGGCTCAATTACACCTTCCGATTTCAAGGCACCAATTTAGGAAACAGGAAGGTGTAATAGCGGTTAGAGCAGTTTGTGTCCGATTTAGTGAGATTGGAAAGTCCCGATTTGACTTCCTAAATTGTTTATGTTAAATTAACTTTTTCAATTAAAAACGTAAAAAATACCTAACTAACTGTAAATAAAACAAAAACTCCTAACTAAATAAAACTTAAAATATGGCGTCAAAAAATTCCTCCGCATCGCTGTCGACTGGAAGTGTACCCAAAAGACTGGCGGCATTGCCACGTTGTATGGCTTAACCTCTGGCCGAGGAAAAAGCCAGCCCTTGGGTCACGCGAAGTGTCAACAAGGCGTTTAGACAGATCTTTAAACACTTCATAAATTGTGTACGGTTTAGGATGTAATCGCATCACTAGATACGATTTAGAGCTGCGTTGCCAATTCAGCGACTTTGTCGCTACAAATGGGCTATTAGTAATTTATGTGTTTAGAAAATCCCTTTCCCAGAAAAAAAATCTACCCGCTCTTTTTTTTTTGGTCCGCTCCTGGTAGAATCAGTTTTGGAGACTTTATAGCGACTTTGTTATTCTGTTTAGGGGCTCGAATTTGTAAGACTTCGCAACACTGCCGATTTAGGATTCCGATTTAGGAGTCCAATTTAGTGTAGTGTGATCGCTAGCTTCCTACTTCCTAGTTAGATTGTTCCTAAATTGGGTCCCTTTAAATCGGAAGGTGTAATTGAGCCTTTAGCCAATTAGTGGAATTCCCTGCCCGAGTCTGTGTTTCCTGATAGCTACAACCTCGGGGTCTTTAAGTCAAGAGTGAATAGGTAACTTCTAGACAAGCGTGCTCACCGTCGACCACATCATCGCTTACCATCAGGTGAGACAGTGGTCAACGCGTGACTTAAGTAAGCGACAACGGAAGTATTTAAAAAAATAACTTTATTCCGACAGAGTTACAGCTAAACAGTAATTAATTTAATCTAATAAAATATTCATCTTATATACTAACTTTATTGCTAACGTAGTACATGCATAACGTGATCAGCGATGACGCATGTCCCAGATTATTCTGAGTGCTGATCAAGCAATGGAATATTTAGAAATAATATGTCTAATAAATACTTAATGGCTGACAAAGCTAATATTGGTAGATTGGGGTTCCTTAACTCGTGCCTATCAATAATAAAAAGTCAAGAGCTCCTCCGACACAAATGTATGTAAAATCATGACATAGTAAGTACTACATGAGTGAATGCTTTCAAAAATGCTGTTTAAAATTGTCAGCACTCCACCGGTCCTCGATATGCCATAATCACGAAGTACCTTGTGACGCAGGACGGTGCAGCAGTCAGTTTGCCCCAAAAAATGTCATCTTCTTGCTTTTCACAAGAAAAATGTATGAAACGGGTTCTGAATGACAGTTAAGTGTGTTTTCGAAGGAGCTACGAAGTTATTTTGGAGCTGGTAGTTTTAAAACTGGAGCTCGAAGTCTTAGCATTTATTTCAACTGAACCATTTACAGACTCTTTTCAATAGAGCAGGGTTGATATTTTTTTTATTGATGGTGTTAAATTCATTTTTCAGTTTTTAAAATTATTCCACTACCTAAATATGACTAGGTAAATACTACCACGAGGAGCTCGTGGCTAAAGTAATAACAGCCGCACGGGTTAAGCTACGCTTGTCGGGGTTGGTCCATGGATGGGTGACCATCTTTACATACCGAGACTCCTCCATGCCTCGCAAAGCACGTTAAGCCATTGGTCCCGGCTGTCAATCGTGGATCTTTGACAATCGTCACGGGTCGTCAGAAGCCTGAAATTCTGATAACCAGTCTTACCAAGAGGTATCGTATTACCCAGTAACTGGGTTGTGGAGGTCAGATAAGCAGTCGCTCCATGTATAATACTGGTATTCAGCTGCATCCGGTTAGACTGGAAGCCGACCCCAAGATAGTTGGGAAAAGGCGCGGGCAGATTGAAATATGAATCATATTCTCTAACATATAAACTTTGTCAGTCACCTTGGTAATTCTTACTAGATACTTAACTTGCTTAACCATACTCTCCTCCGGCCAAATATCTTAAGTTAAGGGTCTACTACCGGCCAAGTGGTGACCTCATTGAATAAAAAATCGTAGCATAGCATAGAAAATAAATATCAAAAAAGGATTTTTTCAAAGTTTGTTACAAAGAGGATAAAGTATTTTTACATTGTTAAAACAGGACTCAAAATGTTTCGTATCCAAAGTAGTAAGGAAAAGTGTCAAAAACGGCCGTTTTTGGTACTTTTAATATTTATTTTCTATGCTATGCTACGATTTATTATTCAATGAGGGTGCCACTTGGCCGGTAGTAGGGCCTTAAGTCGAAGCCAAAACTCTTTTCAACAAACTCCAGCATACCAACACATCGATACCCCTTCGCAGATCCTTTACTCGAAATATTTGCACTCAAACAAAAACTCAACCGAATCGTACGAAATAATCCACGGAAAAACTGTTAAACTGTTGCTCTGAACAAGAAAACCTTCCATAATTACCCACCAATTGCTCCAGACATGACCTGAATAACAACCAACCATCAAACCATTGGATAACCAACCTTAAAACAGAGATTGATAGTTGGTTTTCGAATGGTTTTAGAAGCTGCGAGAGGGTCAGGTTGTGATGGTTAAGGGGCATGGCCAAAATATGGTTTTTTGTGGTCGAATTACTTTCGAAGGTGGAGCAATGGAAGCCACACCCAAATAATAATATAGTAAATTATTGTGGGCTGACAAATTGGGGTGGGTGTAATTACTGGTTGGGTTAAGCTGTGGTTGCTGGGCCTGGCTTGGATGGGTGACCATTCTTTTTTTTATAGCTGTCAGACTCTCGCTTGACCACTATCTCAAATGATGGTAAGCGATGATGTGATTGAAGAAGGAGTACGCTTGTCTAGAAGTAACCTATTCACTATTGACTTAAAGACCACCAGGGTCACCCTCTGGCAGGGTTTCCTTTTGAAAAGTATGGAAATCTCATTAGGTACATGTTGATTGTAGTGTGTTAGCAATAGTGTAGATATCTGTCGCAGCCAGCTAACTAGCTTATAATTCGCCATTCAGTTAAGGCGTATATAGCCGCCAAGTGGCGCCCTCATTGAATAAAAAATCGTAACAAAGCGTAGAAAATAAAGATTAAAGAATCCCATGTTGCGTTTGTTACAAATAGGATTAGGTATTTTCACGTTGTTAAAACAGGATTCAAAGTGTTTCGTATCCAAAGTAAAAACTATCAAAAACTGTCAAAAACGGCCGTTTTTGGTACTTTTGCCTACTAGTTTGGATACGAAACATTTTGAGTCCTGTTTCAACAACGTAAAAATACCTTATCCTCTTTGTAACAAACGCAACGTAGGATTCTTTAATCTTTATTCTCTACGCTTTGCTACAATTTTTTATTAAATGAGGACGCCACTTATGCGGAGGTAGGCCCTTAACAGCCTAGCCTTTTTACTAAACGGCGCAATTACACTACCCGCCCGAATATTATTCAGCCATTCAATCAAACAGCTAGGCTTTTTATTACTTGTCCAGCCCAGACATTTGAGAAAGTGCAAGTCCTGAAAGCCAGAATCAAGTAGGGCTGGTGACCAGAAAAACATCGAGGCAATGAAGCTCGACGAGACCCGATGAAACGATTAAACTGTCTTGGGTCCCATAACTAAATTAATCTGCTGCTGTGACAAGTCGTAGAATCACACCGTCGTAGGTAACATTGATAAGCAGGTGGACCCCCGGCCAGGGGTGCTCCTATTTCTATCTACAGTGTTTAAAGGAACCTAACATGAAGGAGATTAACCTAACCTGTCCGTGTAGGAGTGCCATAATTTTTATTTCACCACTTGGTTACTCTCTCACCCTTTTGTATAAATGGCCAAAGCATTACCCAAAATCCCAGACAGTTAATTAAATGTTGTATTAGACGCATCGGATGAAATCATTGAGGCTGCTAGATGAACGGCGCCGTTATGATAACAGGCTAGGCTGATAACCGAATGGCGAATTAAACTACAGGGTGTAACGGAAAGGTGTGGTCATATTTTAGGAGCCGGTTCTGCCCATGGAAATGAACCACTTTCTCTAAAAAAAAATAGAAAATTAAAAAAAAAACTGGAATTTCCATACAAAGTTATCATCAGCTGATCAATATTTGTATGGGAGGTAAAAAAAAATTTAGAATTTCCTCGGATTTTCTTAAAGAAAGTTGTTCATATCGATGGGCATATGCAGTTCTTAAAATATGACCACATCTTTCCGTTACATTCTGTATAGTTTGCTGAAACATATCAAACAACTTGCCCGCCTTTTCCAACCATGTTAGGGTCGGCTTTCAGTCAAACCTGGCTGAATACCAATATTGTATGTGTATTTTTGCACTAATCTATGTTAATGATAAATTGTTTTTATTTTGTAAATTCGTTAAAAACAATACCGTTTTTTTTTTTTGGGGGGATGGGAAATCATCCTATGACTTCTTCCGCTCTAGGGTGGAGCGGAAGGGCGTGTCAGACTCTTACTGACTAAAACCCACCCCTGTTCCTCCCTGCCTTGAGTGCCCAGGGGCGAGGTAACTCTTTCAAATTTATCCTCAACCCCCGGTACACGTCAATATTGTTTGTTATTTTAAACTAGGTGAAGTGCGATTTCAACTCGTTAGCAAAGGGTTCTGAACGAATCGCGTGAAAAAGGGTACCTATAGGCTTCGATCAACCACTGTTTATACCATCAGGTAAGCACTATCTTACCTGATGGTCAAACGCAAGACTATAAAAGATAAAACCGGTCAAGAGCGAGTAGGACTCGCGCACCGAGGGTTCCGTATCATCATATATAAATATTTTGGATGTTACCCTTTTAGTCATTGCTTTACGTACAGTTGCAGTTTTAGGTTAGCGCCATCTCTTGACCGATAGTGGAACTAATGTAATTTTTGTTGATAATTTCTGAAAAAGTGTGTTATTAGAGACATTGTTTTATTTTTCCCGTAATCATTACATAAACTTCTTCTTTCTATCTAATAATTTCAGATTTTTAGTAACGGTATTTTTTTTATAAGTAAGTAGTTGTAAATAATGAGGCCTAAAAAAAATGTTTGAGAATGTGCAAACAGCGCTCTTTCATATAATATGATAGGTACCTCACATGACTTCGAATTTTTTAAGACCCCCTTTCAGTCCGTATTGCAAAAAAATATATAAATATTTTTATTTCTTTCTTTATTGCAAAATAGTTGGGCAAACGTCATTTAAAACTATTCCAAATTTCAAGTTGATAGCATTAGCAGTTCTTCAGATATTCAGATGTGACAGACGGACAGACAGACAGACTGAGTCGCACCATAAAGGTTCCTTTTTACCATTTTGGTACGGAACCCTAAAAAAGACTAAGCCGAGCTGGTTTAGCTTGGCATCTATGTAGTTAGTCTACCTACGGAAACCTCGTCATTTTCTAAACTCTAAGTACCTACACACTAACACTACTCTGTCCCACACATTAAGGCCCTGCTAACGGCCAAGTGGCGCCCTCATTGAATAAAAAATCGTAGCCAACCAAAAACCAAAAACGGCCGTTTCTGACACTTTTGCCTACTAATTTGGATACGAAACATTCTGAGACCTGTTTTAAGAATGTAAAAATACTTTATCCTCTTTGTAACAAACGTGACGTTGGATTCTTTAATATTTATTTTCTGTGCTATGCTACGATTTTTTATTCAATGAGGGCGCCACTTGGCCGGTAGTAGACCCTTAAGAGCGGCTGCGCACTTAGTCCGATACTTATCCATGAAAATACGGTCCGGCGTGGTCGTAGTACAATTTGTATGGTAGGTTACGCACTACCGATCCGAGTTTTCTATAGATCTGTATTTTGACGGATAAGTATCGGATAAGTATCGGACGTAGTGCGCAACCGCTCTAAGTTACTAACAAAATAAATAATATCTCAAATCTCTGGGATCTTGCTTTAAAGTTGTTCACACTCGTTTTGCCTCAGGTACGGTAACTTCGCCACGCCATATTCGTCAACAAGCTTCGGTCCATACTGACCCATAGAACACTGATGACCGTGTCTACACACAGCTAATAAACCAACATTTGTCACGCCAATAAAACGTGTGTGTACAGGCGGCCTTAGGTTGCGGTTCCACTAGAGTGGTGCTTTCTTTCTTTTGAGGGTGGGAAATCATGAAATAACTTCTCCCACTCTGGGTGGAGCGAGAGGGCGTGTCATACTCTTAGTGACCAAAACCCATCCGTTCAGTTGCCCTTTGCTAATCCCGCGACCCTGGCGGGCATCGGCCTTAGCCCTTCAATTTTGCTGACATCTCTTTGAGGCGCGCGTGGAACACAACACGTCGTCGACCAGTCGGACGACGAGCTACCCATTGCTCGCCGTCCGCAAGCCCGCGCCTACTAGAGATGTGCTAAGCTGTATAGTTATGGATGTCTTCAGTGGAACAGGGTTCGACGAAGCTGAGTTTTATCATCATCACCAGCCTTTTAATGTCCCCACTGCTGGGGCACAGGCCTCCTCTCCGTGAGAGGGTGTGGGCCATAGACCACCACGCGGACCCAATGCGGGTTGGTGGATGTCACATGTCTTCGAATTTTTGGTTCTAGGACATGCCGGTTTCCTCATGATGTTTTCCTTCACCGTTTTGAGAGCAGTGGTGATGAAATAATTTACACAAAGCAAAGCGCCTGCCTGGGTTTGAACTCACGACCTAACATTTTGTAAGTCGCGGCCAATACCACTGGGCCACCACTGCTCACAAGCTAAGTTTATTCCACACTAATTAAAATGACGGATGTGTGCTTAGGATTCAAATGTGATTTTGATTTGAAACTAAATTAATTACCTACTATTACACTAGACTAGATTAAATTATTTTTGATTCGAGCTAAGTATGCATAGACTCCTTAGTCAACAGTGTTGTAACTAGCTTTGTAAAGTACGGAGAACTAACAATAGTGGTGCATAGCAAGTAGCTCGTGTCACCCATATACATAGCACAGCTACGCAACTTTAGCTATGGTAGTTCTATATCATAATTTCAGCCGAAAGACGTCCACTGCTGGACATAGGCCTCCCGTGTGTCGCCACTGCCACTGGTCCTGTGCATCTCACATTCATCGGATTCCCGCGACCGTCACCAGATTATTCAGTCCACCTTGTGGGAGACCTTCCAACGCTGCGTTTTCGGGTACACGGTCGCCACTCCAGAACCCATCGACCACCTGTTCTGCGAGTAATATACCCAGACCACTGAAACTTCAGTTCAATTCTTCGGTCATTATCGGTAACCTTGATTCTCTTGTGGATATCTTCATTCCTGATTCGATCACGAAAAGAAACGCCGAGCATAGCCCGATCTCCATTGCCCTTTGTGCGACTTTAAGCCTTCTGATGATGCTCATTGTGTTTACGTTTCAGTGCCATATGTCATCACTGGCAACACCACCGAATAAAAAAAACAAGTGGAAGTGCCCACGCAGCTATCCGGCGTGTGTCACAATTATGCGAAAAAAATGTAAAATAATAACAGCTGTCGTCAGTTGTAATGAGTATTAATTTTGTATGATCAACAAATAAGCTTTTCGTCATAATTGAGTTTATTGTTCACTAGCGACCCGCCCCAGCTTCGCTCGGGTACAAATTATACATATAAACCTTCCTCTTCAATCACTTTATCTATTAAAAAAAGCCGCATCAAAATCCGTTGCGTAGTTTTAAAGATTTAAGCATACATAGGGATATAGGGATAGGGACAGAGAAAGCGACTTTGTTTTATACTATGTAGTGATGATACATAATTAAGACCTATTACAGCTAACGAAGGTCGTTATTATTTTACATATTTTTCCGCATAATTATGACACACGCCGGATAGCTGCGTGGGCACTTCCACTTGTATTTTCTATTCCTTGGGCAACACGCACTGTTCATAGACTTTCGTCTTGAGACACTGTGGTATGTGAGACGTGAAGATACCTTAAGCTTGATATAAAGTAGTTTTATTGAATACTTAACGAGCTGATCTCGGATTACTGCTTCACTCCTGGACAATGGGTTAAAACTATTCACCTAACTGCTATCAAAAATAAAAAGTTGGCCTCTTTCAAATCATCATCATCATGTCCCCACTGCTGGGGCACAGGCCTCCTCTCTGTGAGTGGATGTGAGCTGTAATCCACCACGCGGGCCCCATGCGGATTGATGGATGTCACATATCTTCGAATTTTTGGTTTTAGGACATTGAGTTTTCCTCACGATGTTTTCTTTCAACGTTTTGAGAGCAACTGTTTATTTTTCAAAAATTCAAATACTTACTCATGCAGATAGGTAATATTGCGAACCATTGTGATAATAAGGACGTAGCGACATCTATGGCGCTACATACGAACCAAACATACAACTCTTGTATCTTATCTTGTTTTTGTACGTTCTTCTCTATAGAGGTCTGCAACTAGCTTCATCTTTTTGACTGATCGACCTTTATTTTTGTGGTGTTGGAATATCTTCCAATGACTTTCCCGCTTTGACTGATCGACCTGCCCCCCTAGCCATATTACTATTATATTATCGTTTACGCTAACGCCTATATACGAGTAGTCCTAAATGTTTGGCGATGACATTACCTGCTATAAATCACGTGACACTTGTGATGTATCGCCATACATTTTGTACTAAGCGTTAGCGTAAACGATAATAGAAAAGTAATATGGCTAGGGGGACAGACAATTCAAAAGTGTAAGTAAATGGTTTATTTGAAACAAAAGCTTTGAGTTCGTATCGCACAAATAATGTTCATCGCGCGATTTGAACAAAATATAACAGTCCGAAATCAACCATCGGGCAGTTGCCCACCAGACAACACCCGTGGTCGGACGATCTTCTCGCATCAATGGAGGTTTACAGGACTTTAGGTACATCCTGTTCCGCATCTTCTAAAAAGAAAACGAGTGAACAAAAAGGTGTGGCTACTTTAGTGGAGTAGCAGCCTTACGAGCCGATTGAGTGGAACAATCGTGCTGTGTTTTCGAAGCGAAGTTCTAAAACCGAATAAGGATAGAAAACACCCATATCAAATCTGGTATAACTAGCCTTACATAGACAGGGTGTAATTGGCTATTAATTTCTTGAACAAACTTGTTTATTGGGCAGAATCGGTATTTAAAATAAGGCCACGCACTTCTGTTTTGGTTTTGGTTTCCGTACGTCACGTCTTAGGCGACCACTGAAAATCAGCGCCGTGCTGTGGGTCCCCACGGTATAGCATTATGCTGAGTGGAAGCCTTCTTGCAATCTTGCCACAACCACGACATGCATCTGCTTTTTATTTATTTATACCTACCTACATATATATTTTTTTTTCTTTTTTTTTGTTAAACTTGTCTATACTAACATATAAATATAAGAACTATTAACACTATCGATAAGGGTTAAGTTAGCAAAATAATATTGTTGTGTATGTCGTTAATTTGTGGAATGGAAATAAATACTTTTTCTTTCTTCTTTCTGTTACAGCCTGTTGCAGGCTCGATCGCAGACTGAAATTTTGGAGGGGTACACTTATAATATAATGTGTCGAGTAAATTAGACTTTATTGCATGCATTGTAAAGTCTAATTTACTCGACACATTATAAAATAACTTTAATTTCGGAAGTCGGTGTCAAATATCGAAGAAATAAAATACAAACACCGACTTCCGAAATTAAAGTTATTTTTAAATTTTTAGTGTATTTTTTTTTGGAAGTCGGTTGTTTTTTTTGTAAAAAACTTTTTATTTTTCGCTTTTTAGTTGTTATACCCCAGAACTACAAACCCCAATAACATGGAACGTGGAATTTAAACATTTGGAGAACACAAAAACGTCATCAAGATATGCGTACTTTTCGTTTTTGTTCAGTTTCTCAAAAAGCGCTAAAGCAATTTCGATAAAAAATTTATGGGACCACCTCGGGAGTATATTCTTTCGGATAAAAAAAGAATTTTGAAAATCGGTCCACAACTGACGGAGAAATGCGCGGACATACATGTCGAACATAGAACCTCCTCCTTTTTCGAAAGTCGGTTAAAAATGCAAATCTTTCGTCTTTATAATATTATTATTAGTCTTTAAATAGGTTATAAAACAAATGGAAGTCATCTATTTAACCGACTTCCCAAAGGAGGAGGTTATCAATTCGGATGTTTGTATTTTTTTTTTATGTATGTTCGGGCATTACTCCGTCATTTATGGACGGATTTCATAAAGATCTGATGATGCTTTTCGGAGACAGACAACGGAACTCTTCAAAAAATGACAGCAAATCAACCGCGATTGCTGCTATCGCCTAGATATTCATTGTTAACACAATTAAATGGAGAATCACAACTAAAACGTGAAAAATAAAAACGTTTTTACAAAAAAATAGAACCGACTTCAAAAAGGGACCGTTCAAGTATTACGTAAGCACTATGCTTTGCTTATTTTTGATGACATGGGGGGTGGGGGGTCAAGATGGTGATTACGTCAGCAGTCCCTAGTTATTTACTTTTTTACACATAGGGCGCCCCACACATTGTTTAAACTTTTTTTTTTAAACGAATCGAATATTCGGGGATTCCCATAAATAATTAATACATTTAGGTACTTACGCTCATGAATAAATAAAAAAAAAACAGAATTAAAAGAAAAATGCATATACCAATGTTTACGTAAGCATGAGAGCGTAAGAGCTTTGCTTACTTTTGCTGACAAGGGGGAGGGAGGGGTAAATAATTGTAATAAATCCGCTTACGTAATACCTACTTGAACAGCCCCAAAGTGCAAAATAACTTTAATTTCGGAAGTCGGTGTCAAAAAACGAAGCAACATAACCAAAAACACCGACTTCCGAAATTAAAGTTATTTTGCACTTTTTGTTTTTTTTGGAGGTCGGTTCTATTTTTTTGTAATTTTTTTTTTGTTTTTTTATTGGAAAATCGGGTGATAATATTTGAGACGTCCTGGGGTCATCTCTGGATGAATATTTAGAAGAGCTAAACCTGTCAGCCCCTCTTCTTCTAACACGTTTGCTCTCAACCAAGTTTTTACACGCCTTAGCGTAGAAACAGATTTATTTGATGTCACACCGCTTATACGAAGAGTTGCCAGAATTTTCAGCATTCTATATAATTGGGTAGAGATCATCGTCGCACACGACGAGATTCGATTGTAGAAATAACACACTTAGAAAATTTAAACGGTTGGTTTAAATTAAGAATTATATTTATGAAGATGAATCCCATGATCATCGAGTGGGAAATGGGCGTCAGGAGAAAGATTTTTCCATTTGAAGTACTTATACGATTTTAGGGAGGTCATGTCCCTGTCACCACCCCTTTCGGACCGCACTTGACTGTAGTGTACCCCTACAGGGGAAAGGCTCCCCCCCTTTTCCCACACCATTCTTTCTTCTAGGAGACATTTTTTTTTTATTATTTTCTGCTAGTGGGCCATCTTTTAAATTGCCATCATAAGGCCGTTATCTGACATATGACGGGTTTTCGTTTTTTGATGCCACGGTAATCAGCCAAAAAATGTCTAAGCATTATTTTTATACTACCAATAGATTACGATAAATAAATAAAATCACCATTAAGATTAAATGCCTTTGATTTCTAAAAATAAAACTCAATGTTCCATTTTTGTGCCTAACTCAAAATGTTATTAATCCAGGGCACAGGTAATATAATACTTCCACGGTATAAGCTATCTGCGTACCAAATTTCATCCAAATCAAAAAGTCACACATACTCGTAACTCTCGCCTTTATAATATTATAATAGTGTGACAAGGATGGCAGAATTTTCATCGTTTAGGTAATTAGGCCCATTGAAGAAACCATTTTGAGTTAGAGAAATATCTAATGAAAATAGACACTGCAATGAAAGTTTTATAGCTTTGGTTTCTTGGTTGTAACGCACAGCGCTGCGGTGTGCAGTACCGGATAATCGTAGGAAAAACGTCAAGAACGATATTTTGTACCGTCGCAGTACCGTCACGCGGTTATTACCCCGTTTAAATACATACTTACGAACACAGGGGGGAAATAGAACTGCCAGGGTTTTTTTCTTTCCCCAGCCGCAGCCGCCGCAGGAGACGCCCAGGGCGTCGAGGGTCGCGGGACGATCTCCGGCCACCGTAGACGAAGGCCTGCGGATGGCGAGTAATGGGTAGTTCGCTGTCCGATAAGCACCAGGCCCGAGAGTCGACTGCGCGTAGTATTCCACGCGCGCCTCAAAGATGTTATCCACCACTGACGGAGCCCATCATGGCCGGTGCCTGCATGCCTAGGGGTAGCGGATAAATTCTCAACATGAGTCACTGCACCCCTGGGCACTGAGGCAGCGAAGGAACAGGGGTGGGTTTTAGTCAGTAAGAGTCTGACACGCCCTCTCGCTCCACCCAGAGCGGAAGAAGTCATTGGATGATTTCCCAACCCCAAAAAAAAAAAAAAAGGTCGCCGGACGGGTTCGAAAGAGTCACCTTGCCCTAGCACAGGCAACTGAAGGAAAATGGGTGGGATTTAGTCAGTAAGTCTGACACGCCAGCTCCACCCAGACCGGGCGGTTATTTTGATAATTTCCCAACCACAAAAAAAAAGGTGTGAACTTTGAAGGGACTTTTCACGTTACCTAGAAATTGTTTACAACATTTTAGTTCTCCAAATTCATGAATTGTAAAAAAATAATAAGGATGCTTTGCTGGAAACTAATAATGGATCCTTACATATGAAATTGGCGTTTTTGTTCTCACAAAATAGAGAACCTCGTCATTTCTATGAACTAAAATATTCATCAATTGCTTGATATTATATCGAATAAAGACCGTCATAGACAACAGCCAATAGTAAAAAAACCTTATTACTTAAAGTTTTATAAACAAAAAAAAACCTTAAAAATTACTCCTTTTGTTAGCAGAAATGACCACTATATTTGTTTTAACTTAGCCAAAACTTATTTTCGTTGCTTAATCTAAGTGGCCTAAGTTATCTTAGTTTTTAAACATTATTGCATAAAAGTTTTAAAACATTAGTGTTCATACTTGTTAAACAAATTAAGAAAATGTTAGCATGAAAAATCCAACTTCTTTAAAATTCTCCATACAAAACGCTGATTTCATAGTTGGGTACCTAATATTAAGATTTCAAAGCAAAAATCTGGAAACTAATATTAAAAAATCAAAGCGAAAATCTTCAACGTTTTGTTTCTATTCAAAGCCTTTAGACAAAATACTTTTCTGTTAACGTTAACGCTAACGATTCGTGCAAAATATTATGGCAACAACATTACTGGGCGTGAGTCACGTGACAGTTCTCTCCGCAGGTAATGTCCTTGCCATACATTTTGCACGAAGCGCTAGCGTTAGCGCTATTATAAAATTTATTTAGCTAAGGGGGCAGTTCTGCAACATAGTCCATATGTTCCCACTGCTGGGACAAGCCTCCTCTCTGTAAGGGTGTTATTACACTAATCGATCGATTGGTGTGATAGTGATAGCTTAGGCTGATCGACGATTATCGGTTGATAAACAATCGATCGACGTTGTTCTCCCTCAGAGGGTGTGGTAGTTTTTGGTTCTAGGACATGTCGATTTCCTCACGATGTATCCTTTATCGATTTAGGAGTACCTAGTAGTGATTCGAGTGGTAGGAATTACGCCTTTAGTTTTGTAATAAACTACTCACGACGGTCGAATCGATGATCAAAGATACAAAATCAAAAGTCATTTAGGAACCTTTTCCTGTCCGCGTGCGTGCTGCCGGCATCCTATCATGTCATACATGTTTTTCCTATCACTCGGGCAACACGCGCGCTGTACGCGGATTGGCTGCCGCTTTTTTTTTTTGGCGGGGTGGTTAAACATCCAATGACTTCTCCCGTTCTGGGTAGAGCGGGAGGGCGTTTCACTCTTACTGACTAAAACCCACCCCTGTTCCTTCCCTGCCTGAGTGCCCAGGGGTGCGGTAACTCATTTTCAGAATTTATCCGCTACCCCTAGGCATGCAGGCACCGGCCACGATGGCTCAGTATAAATATGGACAGTACGGAAACTACGTGCAAACGTTCGAAACGGCACTAACACAGACGCGTGCATCTACGCTAGCCCTAAGCGATAGTCGCGGTGCGCGCAGTTGCGGCTGCCGTGTCGAAACGAGTGGTCATGTTATCTCCTGAGCCACGGACCGTTTTAAAATGCCACGAGCGTATTGCGCAGTGTACTGTTGTATGAACTCGGCTTCTTCATATCCGGGGCTTTCGTTTTTTAAACTCCCTGCTGATCTTGAAAGGTAGATACCTAATAATGATTTAATTATGAAAAATAAAGACGTTTTTTTTTAAATGTTAATGGATTTTCATTTACATCACACGCATTTTCAGGTTGAAACGCGGTAAGGTTAACTAGCTCCCGAGCGCCACGCATTTTGACTTTACTTTAACACCCTCGAAAACCATGAAATTTTTTGCGTGAATTGAAAAAAAAAAGGGTACGGGCCTTTGTGGGAACCTATCTTAATGTTTTTCAAATCGCGCGGCAACTTTGAAGCATCTTCCAATGATTTTTTTTCCAAACATTAACAGTGACAACCCTAGCTCTCTAATGGAGCGTAGGTAATTATCTCAACAAATAGGCTTAGTTTCCATATACTGTCCATATTTATACTGTGACTACACTAATCTCTAGTTCGGCGCGCGTGGAACACTACGCGTCGACTCTCGGGCCTGGTGCTGATCGGACGGCGAGCTACCCACTGCGAGCCGTCCGCAGGCCCGGGTTACCCGCACCCGTGCTACTCGCATGCGGGCGCGGTCTTATTCCGCCAGTGTAGTTTTTACTGTCGTGCAGGTCCCACGTCACAGTATAGTACGCATAGTGCAACACGCACGCGGGCGACACGCACGACACTGCAGTGGCGAACGAAATTTTTGTCCGATCCGTCAGGTTAAGCTACGCTTGCCGGGGTTGGTCCATGGATGAGTGACCATCTTTCCATACCGAGACTCCTCCGTGCCTCTAAAGCACGTTAAGCCGTTGGTCCCGGCTGTCAATCGTGGATCTTTGACAGTCGTTACGGGTCGTCAGAAGCCCGAAAGTCTGACAACCAGTCTTGACCAAGGGGTATCGTATTACCCAGTGAGTTGTGGAGGTCAGATAGGCAGTCGCTCCATGTAAAATACTAGTATTCAGCTGCATCCGGTCCCAAGATAGTTGGGAAAGGGCTAGGCGGATCGATTGTGGCCAGGACCGTGCTATCACCCGCATGCGGGCGGCTACCCGCATGACAAAAAAAGAGCTCTTATTCAAACTAGACTGAGAACCAGCACTTTTTGAACTTCAAAGTTCTACATATAGACAGTCCCTCAAAACGCCCGCCCTTCTATTGTTTTAGCTGGAAAGAAGACGCCAAGAAGACGCGTAGCAAACTCTCCAGCAAGATGTTGTTGACTACACAGGTTGGAAAAAATAAGAAACATATTTTGTGTAAAAGCATACTTTATTCTTAACCTTACAACTTCTTTACATTATTTCACATCGCTTTGGTCTATGTAGAGCGCGTTTAAAAAAATATAACATTTCAACTCTGCCATAAAATATCCGATTATCAGGACCGAAAAAAATATTTAAAAAAAAAACACAAAAAAAAACATTTTTCGCGCTCTTTTCTTCCTTACACCTACTTTCCCACATTCCTTACTTATCTGTCTAGAGTAAATAAAAGATTTTTCTTTCAACTTGTAACCTAAAAAAAAGATTTTTTTTAAATCTAGCGATCTCTCTACTGTGCGTTTGACAATAATTCAATATTGTACTCATAAAGAAAATTCGTAGAAAAAAAAAATGCAATTTGGATAATAGTTTAAGAGCACCAAAATCAATTAAAATAAATGTTAAAGTCATGTATGACGCGCCCACACCCATAACTTTAAACTTATTTATATATAATAAAACTATAATAATTTCTTAAACAAAAATGACTATTGATCACCTATTTTTATTAACAATCAAAAAAACAAAAAAAATAAAAAACAAAACTTTGGCAAGATTTTTTAACGAAATTCTAATTTTGTTGTGACCAAAAATATTACTTTTTTTCTTAAAAACTATAATTTTTTACAATTTTTTTCTCGCATTTTTAATTAATTGCCGTGTAAATTCGATAAATTATCACTTTTTAAAAAATATTTTATTTTCTTTCATAATATAATTTCTTTTAGAAAGTTATTTTTTGCAAGCATAATTTTTTCTGTTGACCAATAGTTAAAATATACAAAAAAAACTCGGGACCCTACGAGTGACATTTTGCATACTGAGACGAAGCGTGCTGACTGATGATGATAAACAAACTTTTATTTTAAATAATATTTTCGTACAAAAAAAAAACCATTAATTCTTTGACGACATATAAAGAACACTAAAAACTTTTCTACGTAACCTCCAGTTTTTTACAATTTGTATGACGTCACAAACATGACACTAAGCGTTTCCTGCATAGACTATGTAAATATCAGGGGTCGGAACCGTTATTTAAAATAACGTTTTAAAACGGTTAGAACAGTTCTTTGTACATTTTGTCCGGAACGAAAACGAAATGAGAACGCTTTCAAAAACCGTATTCCATTTGGCGCAGCCGCGCTCAGCGTGTGGCGACAACTGAATGAAAATCGTAAATATCGTATTTAATCGAAAACGATTTTCTTCTTCAAAAACGTTTTCTATATCGTTCCGTTCGGACGTAACCGAAACGAATTGTTTCTTAGGTAAAAAAAAGACGAAACCGTTTCAATAAATATACCGGTATCAGAGCCCTAGTAAATACTATTCGATTGTAAGTGTTCTACTTTTATGTATTTAAATCGATAAATTCAAATTTTTAGGCCATTACTATATGAAAACTTGCTCTGCGCAATGAGGGTATTCTGTGACGTACACCAGATGGCATCACTGACATCAGGTCTGAACCTGTCAAAACGCTTGTTTTTGACATTAATGACATTGACGTTAACGTCATGTTTACGACATAAATTACTTTTTCAAAGTAAGGTCTACTTTCGCGCTCTAGTATTAATTGCCTAGTAGTACCAATTTACTTTAATACAAGTGTATTAAAGTTGAATTTCCCACGATTCGTCAATGTCGGCAACGCTCCGTCATTATATTCTTCAAAACGCCAGGTAATTCACTCCTAAGTAGTATAACGGATGGCATGAATTTCCCAAAAAAACCTCATTTCGCGGTCACGAATATCATAAGTATAGCTAAGGAGTCGAATTCCCTGCCAGAGTCTGTGTTTCTTGATAGCTACAACATGGGTGTCTTTAAGTCTAAAGTGAATAGGTTACGATCACATCATCGCTCATCATCAGGTGAGATAGTGGTCAAACTCGAGCCAATCATTGATCAAATAAGTATGGCGTCTTTAGAGCTCTGTGCTGCAAAATATCATTCGTGAGGCCACAGAATACTAAAAAGACAGTTAAATTGGAATCAAAAGTTGCCCCACAGTCACTCAGCTATCCTCTGAATTAACCCAAAGCTGTAACTTAAATATTTGACTTCAGAATTCGAGATAACATAAAACAAACTCTATGACATACAAAACAAAGTCCAAAGTTCAACGCACACCTTTTTCATACAAATGGTCACTTAAAAATCAACTTAAAATACACAACGCTAAAGTCGATACTTGAGTTGGTGGTATTGGATTGAAAATTATCTCGAATTATGAATTCAAGCATTGTTTCGGAGATTGGCGATGCTCTGACTGACTGACTAAGTCGATTTTACCACTTATATGTATATTGGTAACGATACTGATTATACCAAATGTAACAGAAATGCGTCTTCATATTAAATACTGCTTCTGCGCATAGAACAGAACAACTTTCTTTAAGGAAGACATATTTAATTATCAAAAAAAAATGGCCTTAGTGCCGCCATAGACGGACTGCTTGGAGCATTCAGTGCCGACAACTTCAAAGGATCGCTGTTGAGCGATCTGTAGTTTCAATACAACGGACCGCTCAAGCAGTTCATTTGTTTCCGCTAAAAATACACTTACAGCTCCAAGCAGTCCGTCTATGGAGGGCCTTACCGTACAAACTTATCATCAGCTGATCAAAATTAATATCGGGAGGTCCAAATTATTTTTTCTGAATTTTTAATTTCTTGAAGAAATTTATTTATTGCTATGGCAAAAGAAATGATTTAAAATATGACCAAACATTTCCATTAAACGCTGTATAAATTAAATTAAGTATTAACATTATTGTAAGTTTAATCGACTATAAGTTGGTAACAAAAACAAAACTATTAATGTAAATACAGTAAGTTAACTAATATTAAACTGGGACAGCAAACTCTATGCCATACAAAACAAAGTTCAAATTACAGTACACTCAAAATGTATTTGGAACCTTTTAGATTAACACAAAAAGCTCACAAGTGAATAGGTTACGTCTAGGCAAGCGTGCACCACACATCTTCGCTTACCATCAGGTGAGATAGTGGTCAAACGCGCCTAGCTATAAAAAAAGTGTGTGTGTACTTATGTACGCACGTAAGAAGTTATACTTCTTTGGCGTAACAAGATAAAAAATCAAACTGTCAAAAATCATTATTCATGAACCACAGACCATAGCTAACTTCAGGGTGTCGGTTCTAGCTAACTTCAACCTGTGAATTTTGTGTGACAGTGATGCGCGCATATCTTGAAATTTCACTCTCATCATTGTTTTCATAACGCGCCTAAAGAAGTATAACTTCAAAAATAAATATTTTTAAACTTGGCTTTTCTTAAAATACATTCTTAATTCAATCAAAACATCGCCTGCCACCATAAACATTAATAAAAAATATAAAAAGAACATTTAAAAATGGCAAAAGACATGTACAGTTCTGGTAACTATTTGTCAATTATATTAAAACCTATAATTTTTTTTCTTTACAAAATAATATCAAAGAAAAGCGTTAAAGTAAAAGTGACCTAACTTAATATTTTTTCGTTCACAAAAAAGTCTAACTTTTTTTTTTGGTAAAAAGTAATATGTGCAATTTTTTCAAAAATATTTATAAAACTAAAGAATAAAACAATTTCTTTAGTTTATGTATATATGATAAATTGATGAAACAGGAGCAGCATTTTATTTTCTTATAAAGAAAATTGAGTTTAGCCAAAAACCTCTTATACAAAGTTAGGTCATTTTCACCAACACAATCTTAAATTAAAAAAATCGTGCGTAAAATTGCTAGGTTTCATTGAAAAGAGCATCCCTTGAAAGGGCAAATAGGACCAGCCTATTGCATACATCCTTATATGCTGGAAATAGGAACCTTAACCAGAGCATTGAGATGCCTCCGCCTAGAGACGGCATTGCCTAACTTTCCATACAGTCAGTGATTTCTTGGTAATTTTACTGATGGCCGAAATAGTTTTTTTTTTGGAATTTATTGTTCGAGCTGTCAAAATATAGTATTTTGACTATGGCTATGACAGCTCAAACTTTGGCCTGCACGGGAAAGAATACTATTAGTAATAGCGCCTTTAGTCTATGCTCGATTGTACTGCGTACTGCGATCAGCAATCCGTATAACATTATTTATGATGGTTGAAATAGGGCTTCTATTTCCAGTCTAAAGACATTTTTATACAAAGTCTAAGTATTTTTATATCCTTTTCAAAAAAAACCTTAGATATGCCACACACGATCAGATTTAAAAATTTACATAAAAATGCTAGTAATATATAGGTATATTTTAGAGTAAATAACAAACAAGGAAACTAAAATACTAAAAAAAACAACGTGAAAAAATAATCAGATTTAGAGAAAATTTTATAAATAAAATATATTTTTTTATAAAAAAAAAACAAAACATATTTTTTTAGACTTACGAGAGTACTTACTTAAACAAGAGAATGGCATCATATTTCAGCATTAATAGAATGTCCGGAACCTATTGGCTATACAAGAAACTTTTGGAGCTAAAATCGGAAAAATATAGACTTTTAAAGAGACTTTGACCTTGAATTTATTCCGATGTTTCTTTTCAGAATAATCGGATAGAAAACACCGGCCTTATCCAGTTTAAATTGACAAATTAAATATCATTTATCAATGTCTCTATAATGATTTTTGAATACAATAGGCTAGTTGACACTATTTTACATATATAGGCCGATAAAAATTTAGACTTTTTTTTACACTAACAAGGAAAACCACAATTCAATCTGTCTCTCTAACCCAACTATGTTGGGGTCGGCTTCCAGTTTAACCGGATCCAGCTGTACACCAGTATTTTATATAGAGCTTCCCTGCCGGAGTCTGTGTTTCCTGATAGCTACAACCTGGGCGTCATTAAGGTGGAAGCTCCAGGGTAGAAACATAATCATTAAAATCATCAATACATCTCTCTCAGTTAGAATTGATGTCAAATCTCATGATTTCATGAAATACTTACATTTGGCATCAATTCTAACTGAGAAAGATGTATTGATGATTTTAATGATTATATTTCTATAAATACATACTTGCTACGGTCTTAAATCAAATTTTGACCAAGATACAACCTGACACTGACGTGCAAATTGCAAAAAAATTAAGACAAGAGTGAATAGGTTACTTCTAGGCAAACGTGCTCCATCGTCGACCACATCATCGCTTGAAATTGTGGTCAACTGTGAGCCTATCAAAACTATAGTTAAATTAAGATCGTTAGGCCAATATCTAACATTCGTTCAGTAAATTTTGATAGGAATCAACTAGCCTATTCCTTCAGTTAATTTCACAAATATTTTCCACTGTTTTTCTACCGCCAAAAGATTCCTGTAGCTTTGAAACGATCTATGTACAATTAGTGTATGAAAAACCATGATTTAAAAATCTAAATTTGAATAAAATATGTTCTTTTTACACGATTTTAACGATACATGGATTAATGTTATAGTCTGCTTAATGTATTACAACCTTTTTTTTTTAAAGTGTGGGAAATCATTTGATAACTTCTCCGGCTTTGGGTGGAGCGGGAGCGGGGCGTTCAGACTCTTACTGACTAAAACCCACCCCAGTTCCTTCAGTTGCCTGTGCCAAGGCATGGCGACTCTCTGAAACACTACCGCGACCCATGTATAACCTGAATCTCTAAATAGTATAGAACAAAGTCACAGGTGCCGATTCTGTTGTGCACAAAATAAACTTAATTGAGGCTATTGCTATCTTTTTCTCTCTTATAAAACAAGAAAGAGAGGGACGTAAATTAGAGCTGTCAAATTTAATTGAACTAATATTTCCATACAAATCAAGGGTAGGTACACGTAAAAACATGTCGACTAAAAACACGATGAAGTGCAAGGCGTGAACTAGTTTGACATCTCTAACTTAGTTCGTAGCTATAGCCGTCCTTTTCTCGAGCTACCTTTTAGTAAAAGATAGCGATTCTCTAATTTTAGTTATTGAACAAGAGAATTGGCACCTCTGTCTGACTCGGTCTGTTTCTCCGCTTCTGTCTTCTAAACCACGCAACAGATAATGAAACAGTTTTCACTAATAGAAAGAGCTATAAACGAGGAAGGTTTGTGTGTATAATTTTCACCTGTACGAAGCCGAAGCGAGTCGCTAGTCTTAACTAAAAAAAGACTTAAATTATTTGTTGCAAAAGGCAATTCTTTTAAATACAATACACAGACTATAACATCATTAAAAAAAAACTTATTCTGAAAAGCGATACTACAAAAAAGTGTTGATTTTTGAGACGATTTGTACAATTTCTTGTTTAATGTTTTTAATCATAATAATATTTAAATATAAGATAATTTATATTACTATGTTATTATTCGTGTTTAGTATAAAATAGGCTGAGCGTTTATCTATATTACTTACATCGGGAAAGAATATTTTTAAAACTGATATTATTATAATTTTTAGGCCAATCTTAGCCGCTAAGGTATTATTTTAAGGGGATAAGCAGAACTACCCTCTTGTTTGCTAATAACTAAACTGCGACCACCAATCCTAGAAAAAATTGTTAAAAAAAAAAACATTGAAAATTGCAAAATAAACTTTAACTTCGGAAGTCGGTATTTCTAAATTTGTTTCTTCGTTATTTGACACCATCATCTTCCTGCCCTTATCCCATGTTACTTGGGGTCGGCGCAACACGTTTTTTCTTCCATTCTGTCCTGTCAGCCGTCACACTATCACTAACTCCCTTTTCTTTCATATCACTCCTCACACAATCCATCCATCTTTTCTTTGGCTTCCCTCACCCTCTCCATACATCCATGTTATTTGACACCGACATTCTAAATTAAAGTTAATTTGTATTTCTTTTTGGTCTTTAGTTTAAAAAAAAATTATGAAAATTTATTTTGTATAAAAGGTTTTATATTTTTCACCTCTAGTTACGGAATAATCACGTAACCAACAAACAAAAAAACATACATTCGAATTGAGAACCTTCTTTTTGAAGTTGGATAAATTTATCACCTACTTTCTACCCTAGTCCCATGTTACTTGTGGTCGGCGCAACATGATTTCGTTTCCATTCTCTCTACTCTAGTATAAAAATGATACTAGTAAAATATTCCTTCCCAACGGGTAGACATTTTTTTTTGTAAAAAAAAAATCCTAAATACCCTTTTTATACTAAACTCAAACGTATATCACAAAGTAGCATAGTAATCTAACATCTGGTCCCTCGAAAAAACTCTAAATAAAAAAATTATAATAAATAAATAAAAATTATATTTTAAAAAAATAGCTATAACTTTTTCAACAAGGGACCGCTTCTTTTATCAATAGTTAATAATAAAAAATATATTATCGTCGTTACTATTATTAATAGTTATTATTACTTATAATAATATAAAAAAAATTAAAATAACCATCTAGAGATTATCGACAGAAGTAGAGTAATTCTTATTTTTCAATAAACCTTTTATTTTTAAGTTTATTTTTTTACGAAACTTTGGAATGTTTCTCACTGGAGAATTCTTGAGATATCCTGAAAACAAAACATATTGACTGTAAATAAATTATATCGTTTACAATATATGGCAAACTAGCTCCTGTCAGTGGCTTCACTCGGGTGGAATTAGTACTTTCCTCTATAAAAATTGTAGCCTATGTACTATTTCAGACTATAATCTATGACTGAGCCAAATTTCCTTCAGCTCCGTTCAGCCGCTCTGGCGCGATTGAGTAGCAAACATACATACAAACTTTCACATTTATAATATTTTTGGAATTATTCCACACGGACGGAACCGCTGGCAGAAGCCAGTCGTAACTGCGAAATAGGGTTTGGGTCCCGGTTCGTCTCGCGTCTCGAAGTCCCGAGACTTTACGTAATTTTAGTTGTCTCGAGTTCCGGGACTTTCAGGTCGAGTTTCGAGACGAGACAAGATTGTCGAAATTGTTAATTATGACCAATGATTAGATACTAGAATTACTAGATAATAGTACAGTTATTAAGAATTAGTATGTTTTTAACGAAGTTCGTTTTATAAGTGAATCTGTGTGAGATTAAAAGAAATAAACAAAGCAATTATTAAAACTAAAATTAATGTTAAAGTTATTTAAATTTAATTTTGTTTAATAAATGTTGATTTTTACAAAAAATTGCCTTTTTTAATACATTTCAACAGAAATAAACATTAGAAAAAAAACATTCTTTTTTTGTCTTTTTACACCCTGTGTATGACACGGAAATGTCAATGACAAGTTTTTAATGGGTTTCGGATTTACTCCACTAGATGGCACAGACTACGCCGTGCACGTTTCTATTGCTTTTAGGACGCCAGATGGCGCTACGTGTCTTTCAAATAATTTTACTCCCGTGATCACGGACCGCTAGTAATGTATAAGTTTAAGACAAGTGTGCTCACCTCATATCGATGCAACATCGGAGAACTGTTGTAGTGCGGGCTTTCACTATAGAAGAAAGGCCGCTTCATCGTGTTTTGCCCTGTACGAGAAAAATAACATAACATTATTAAATTATTCGAAGGCCTTGTTGATCTCCTTTTCCCAACTATCTTGGGGTCGGCTTCCAGTCTAACTGAATGCAGCTGAATACCAGTATTTTACATGGAGCGACTGCCTATCTGACCTTCAAAACCCTGTTACCGGGTAATACGATACCCCTTGGTAAGACTGGTTATCAGAATTTAGGGCTTCTGACAAACCGGTACGACTGTCAAAGATCCACGATTGACAGCCGGGACCAACGGCTTAACGTGCTTTCCGAGGCACGGAGGAGTCTCGGTATGTAAAGATGGTCACTCATACACGGACCAACCCAAGCAAGCGTAGCTTAACCTGATGGATCGACCCGTGCGACTGTTATTACTTTAGCCACGAGCTCGTCATCGTCATCATCATCGTCATCAAAGTTAGTTATTAATTTGTTTCTTTTGTCTGTAATATGATTTTTTTTCCAAAATCAAGTGTTCTGTTCTTGGCTAAGAATATTGATTATTCAAAAATCCAATGTTGTTTTAGTGCCGCCATAGACGGACTGCTTGGAGCAGTCGGTGCCGACAACTTCAATTGGTCGCTGTTGGGTGATCTGCAGTTTCTATACAAAATTGACGAAGTTAGGGTTCCGTACCAATTGAGTATTTGTAATAACAAACAATATCACCAAATTTCAAGTTCATAGGTCAATGGGAAGCTCAAAAATTCTTCGGAACAAAATTTTGTTACAGACGACGGACAGACAGTCGGATACGTGAGTAACAGCAATAGGGCAACGTTTGGACCCTTCGGGTATAAAACCCTAAAAATGCACTGACTTCTCCAAGCAGTTCGTCTATGGAGGCCCCAACCACAACACGAAATCTGACCCACCAACTGCACAAAATCTGGACTTGCTAGTTTGTATGAAATACCGGGAGTAGTAAACGCTCTTAAGTTATTTTCATCATCATCATTATCATTCTCCTGCCCTTATCCTAATTTATTTGGGGTCGGCGCAACATGTCTTTTTCTTCATCATCTCTGTAGTCACCCCCGTTTTACCCATATCCTTTTCACACAGTCCAACCATCGTTTCTTTGGCCTTCCTCTACTTTTATAGCCATCCACATCCATACATAAGACTTTCCTCACGACATTTTCTTCATTCCTCCGCATCACATGCCATACCACGACAATCGATTGCCACACAACTTTTCAGTCAGCAGTGCCACTTCCAGACTTCCTCTTATATACTCATTCCTAATTCTATCCATGCGCGTAACATCACACATCACTCTTAGCATTCTCATCTCAGCTGCATGCAATTGCTTTTCATTCATCCCTTTTGTGGCCCAACATTCTGAACCATACAAGACAGCAGGTCTGACCATTGTTTTATAAATCTTCCCCTTAACTTATTTTGTAGATACATAATAGAGTGACCACTTAACTTACTATGAGCAGCTCGGGGCCGGGCCGCGGCAGCTGGTCGTAGTGACCACTTCACTAACTACATCTGTATGATGTGTATACTCACATAGCTGCGTGTGCGCCGCCAGCGCGTTCTGCTTGGCTATGAGCAGCTCGGGGCCGGGCCGCGGCAGCTGGTCGTAGTAACCGCCTGAGAAAGAATTATGACATAAAAGAAATGCGCCAAAATCATTCATTTAACAACTATCTTGAACTATGTGAACATCCCAAAAAATATTAAGTAATAGGCTAATTTCCTAAAAAAATCTAATTAGTGCGTCTTAGGGCCGATTTCACCAATGAAACTAATCGCGATTAGTTAAACTAAACTCAGTTTATGCGTTTAGTCGAGATTAGAGTTTCATTTTGCGTTTCACCACTGCAATCTAAACTAGTTTTAAGCTTAGCTTAGTTTAGTTTAAATTCTAAACGCCTAGTTTTGGTTGAACCGCAAAATGAAGCTCTAATCTCGATTAAACGCATGAACCGAGTTATGTTTAAACTAATCGCGATTAGTTTCATTGGTGAAATCGACCCATAGTCTATATTACTAAAAAACATTAGCACAAATATTTTTTTGTTTTGTCTCGTAAAACAAAGAGGACGACACACTGCGTTAAAATTTCGCGTGACATCACGCCACCCTACACTTTGCACCGTTTAGTGACGTAACAAGCCCCCACTCCTGAACTTTGATGCGTTTTATCTTTGTCATTTTTTATGGGTAAAGCAAAAAATACGTGTCCAACTTTTGGACTAAATATAATTATTATTTTTAACCGACTTCGAAAAAGGAGGAGGTTCTATGTTAGACTGTATGTATTATTTATTTCTTTTTTTTATGTATGTCCACCGGTTTCTCCGTCACTGTTGGGGACCGATTTTCAAAATTCTATTTTTTTTTTCGAAAGAGTATACTCCCGAGGTGGTTCCATATAAATTTTATCGAAAAAGCTTAAGCGCTTTTTGAAAAACTGAACAAAAACGAAAAATACGTATATACAGGCTGTAAGGAACAAGATACCGCAAACTTCGCGAAAAGGTTATACCTAATGTCAGTAACTAAATTATGATAGTCATTAATCTCGGTAATGATCGATTACAGAAATTGACATTCTCAAGCACGCAATGTATTGTGAACAATGCGATCTCAACGCTTCGCAATGAATGTAGGCGCGCGCGAGTGCGTAGTACGTGGCATTACGTAGTTACCTACCACGTCTTATACACACAAACACAGGTGGTCGCGCCGCTATGCGCTCAAGTACCGAAATACACTTTCTACTTTGTGACAAAAATACATTTACGTCGATGTTTCCGATCGATGTGATAAATAACTAGATCAGATACTTAATAGACATAAGCGCATACGTGCGTAAAACGTTTAAAACGACAAATGTATAATGTTCCGGGGCACCTTTAACTGTTTATTCTAATGACGACAACATTGATATCTCATACTTTTTTAATCCCTCAAGAATAGTGAAGAAAAGGTTAGATAAAGATTAGGATAGATAATAAAGAAGAATAATAGATAAATAATATAGATAATAGATAAAGAAGCTTGTAAGTACCTACATAGCGCTCCAGGAATGTAGGTATTAAAGCGCCTGCTACACTGTCGTCAATCACGTCCCTACAGAAGTGACCTTGGTGATTTTGAATTTTGAAATTTCTTAAGTACAGCTCTGCCGCTCGCCAACGACAAACACCTCTGTCGGGGACGCGGTTAGCAACTGTGTACTTAACTAATGAACCAACTCACCTTAAAGTTCGTTCATTTCTTACGAGGGAGGCGCCTACGTACTTCATGCATAAGCATTTTCCTGGACACTGAGGTGTTGTTTAAAAACACAACAAGCACACACTCAACAAGCAAAACAAAAAACACACATACTAACAAACACATAAAATAACTTATTTTTGATAACTTTACGATGACAACCTAAATTCGCTACCAACTGCACATCCGTTTGCGATGAACGTAAACACGGAACTAACAAAAAACAAAAATTCGTCGTCGGCGAAATTCTAAAGAAATAAAATTTTATATATTAGTGTAGGTACGCTTTTGAATGTGCCGACATGGTCATAGATCAATAAAATTGATAGACTGTACAATCGCATTAAGTTATACCTACTACCTACTTACTCAGTAATTATTTTGATGTAGATATACGAAATGTAGGAATGTGGTTTTAACGAAATGAGTAAGTGACGCTGTTGTATTGTATTACTGAACTTTGTTGATAACAAAAATGTATCTAAGAATTATGTCGTTATTAGTAAACTGTAACACATTTTTTTAGATCTTCTTTACTTATTTCGATGAAGGTTTATAAAAATAACCTCCCCTCAAAATAAGTTCAAATAAAAGTAGTCAATGGGATATCAATTTTTGTAGACACTTAAAATGCCTAACGTGTCGCGTCTGTTAGATTCATAGGTCTGTGTAAGCATTTGCCGACAAAGGAACGTCGGCGGTCTTTGGCCGATGTTGCGTGCGTACCTACTGGGCCCGCGATGACCTCCGGTGAACTTAGGAAATCAGCTGAGCAGGGAGCTTCTTGTAATTTACATTGCGTTTTTTTTTGCGAAAAAAGCGAACTAATTATTTTTTAATTAAAAATTTCATTGAGGTAGATAGGTATAACGATTTTATACAGTTAAGTGTAAAAAAACGCAATTTTTTTTTTTTTTCAAAAATTAGGAAAATGCCGACGAAAAATTCCAACGCTAGGGGTCAGAATCATGATTGTACTGAATCACTGGAAGTCTGGAACACGTATGTGCGTTCATGTACCTTACACACTGTATACCTTGATGACGTTTTTGTTTTCTCCAATTACGAGTATGTTTAAATTCCACGTTCCATTTTATTGGGTTTTTTAGTTCTGGGGTATAAAAACTAAAAAGTTATAAATAAAAAACAACAGACTGCCAAAACAGAAAATACACTAAAAATGAAAAAATAACTTTAATTTCGGAAGTCGGTGTCAAAAAACGAAGAAATAAAATACAAACACCGACTTCCGAAATTAGTTATTTTTTTAATTTTTAGTATATTTTCTTTTTTGGAAGTGGTTGTTATATTTTTTTTGTAAAAAAAAGGTTTTTTATACTCAGGCAACATGCCTATTTTTCTTTTAAAATCTTTTATTAAAGCTGTTTTAGGTTGAAACTCCTAGTTCGTGGGGTTCCAACGTGCACATATTATTTAAAGGATTTTCCCAGTACACTTCGCGTGTCAGGAAATGGTGACGGGCGGTTTTTGGGGAGACTGTCTTTATGACAACTCAAATCTGCCCGCGCCTTTTCCCAACTATCTTGGGGCCGGCTTCCAGTCTAACCGGATGCAGCTGAATACCAGTATTTAACATGGAGCGACTGCCTATCTAACCTCCACAACCCAGTTACTGGGTAATACGATACCTTGGTAAGACTGGTTGTCAGATTTCGGGCTTCTGACGACCCGTAACGACTGTCAAATATCCAAGATTGACAGCCGGGACCAACGGCTTAACGTGCTTTCCGAGGCACGGAGGAGTCTCGGTATGTAAAGACCCATCCATGGATCAACCCCGGCAAGCGTAGCTTAACCTGATGGATCGATCCGTGCGGCTGTTATTACTTTAGCCACGAGCTCCTCTATAAACTGTCTATAAGACAACTGACGTTCAAAAAGTGCTAGCTTGTTACATACCTGTTACATTATTATGATTGTTTGACTGGTAATAGGGGCTGCCTTGTGGCTGCATCACGTTTTCACATGCTGGAACAAATAACACATTTTATTTTTTTCTACTGTATAGTAAAAATCAAAGTCGCTTTTCGGGTATGTCTGTTTCCCCGCAAATTCCTCCTAAACCACAAAGCAGACTTTTAATACGGTTTTAACGAATAGAAAGAGCGATGAACGGGGAAGGTTTTTGTGTGTAATAGGGTATTAAACCTATTTTTGAAAAGTGTCTCAATTAGATTCTGTAGTGCTAATAAACCAATTAAATAAACACAATATTTTTATTCAATCAATAAGTGCCATAAAAATGCATTTAAATTTTACACGCTGGACGCAGTGGACGCCATGTTGCTCTGTGGTCATGACGTCAGTTGGCTATGTAAATAAAAGTACAAAGCATAGATACGCTGATCAGTTGACACTTTATAGTTTACACAGCCGTATGACGTATAACATGGCGGCTACTATTCCATGGTGTTAAAAAAACAGATTAAAAAAACTAACTTTGAATTGAATTTTAAAATTTATTTTGTTATTTTATGAACTAAAACTAACATTTCCGACTGCTTTTTGCCTAAGCTATCTCAATAAAATATTTTTAGTTTTTTTTTTTCATGAAGAGTAAAATACCCTATTGAATAAGATGATTTAACAGAATATATTAAGTATGGCGCTCTTTGACTCCACAAAGTAAAGTTTACACAGTAGGAGTATGTGTGTGTACACCCTCATATTAACAGTACTCACGAGCAGGTGTCTCTGGCTCCTGCTTGACCTGATGCTGTATCTGTTCCAACAAGCGCTGCTGCTCGATCAGTCTCCTACCGTTGTACATATCTGCGTCTGAAATATTTATTATTTATTAAAACTAGGTACAACCTGGGGTCTTAAATCTAGAGTGAGGTTACGTCTAAGCAAGCGTGCTCTATCTTCGACCACATCATAGCTTACCATCAGGTGAGATAGTGGTCAAACGGGAGCCTATCAATGATAAAAAGGTGGACTTAAGAGGGAACAGAGCCTGCGAGGAATTTACAAAATAGGTATTTGAAGAAACTATTACCATCGTGCTCCCTCAAGCCTGCCCCTGTAGAGTGCGATAGGGACAGCTGCAACTCAGACCGATTTTATCACAAAATTTATTGGCGAGATCGACGTTTAGTATTCCCCTTTTTTCTCCTCGAAAACTGGGCAGATTCAATTATTTTTTGGCAACAAATTTTTAAGAAAGAGTATGTCTAGGTCCCTATTAAATGTTTTATGTTAAAACTTTTCTAATTTGTCTGGTAGTCTTCTAAGAACGGCGGTAAAAATAGGGCAATTTTTTGTCATTTTTGGAGGGTCATATTTTCTTTACTTATTAGTTGCTGAAAAAAAGGAAATGACAGGGACGTGTCAACAGCAGACCTTGACTTTATGAAAAAAAAAAAGATTGCTCTAGAGGCAATATTCAGGAAGAAAACAGAGGAATACATTTGTATGGAGAATCGCAGCCCCTGTTCCCTCTTAATACCTTAGGCAATCTCTACCAGTCAACCAAGGGTAGTGGAGAGATAACATGGTAAGTGCATCGTTAATCGGTTGGAAGTACAAAATAGTACAAAAATATATCAAAATTTTGAAACTAGTTAATTTCCTTATATACAAAAGATCTATCTAAACGCCTTGTTGACACTTTGCGTGACCCAAGGGCTGGCTTTTTCCTCGGCCAGAGGTTAAGCATTGCCATACAACGTGTCAATGCCGCCAGTCTTTTCGGGCACACTTCCAGTAGACAACGATGCGGAGGTATTTCTTGACGCCAGATTGGAAGTTTTATTTATTTAGGAGTTATTGTTTTAGTTACAGCTAGTTAAGTATTTTATAATTTTGTTAATTTCCAAAGTTTTAAAATAGACGTAAGTACATACACAAAAAATGTTTGAATATTTGTAGAATAGCATAACATAAACAAAAAAACTAGCAAATAATCCATACTAATAATATAAATGCAAATTATGAAAGTAAGAGTGGAGTTCCCTGCCAGTCTGTGTGTTCCTGATAGCTACAACCTGGGTGTCTTTAAGTCAAGAGTGAATAGGTTACTTCTAGGTAAGCGTGCTCCATCGTCGACCACATCATCGCTTACCAACAAGCGAGATAGTAATTAAACGAGAGCCTATAAATTATTTAAAAAAAACCAAGACTGCAAAAAAAAATTGAATATTTAAAAAAAAACCGACTAAAAAACAACTAAAAACTTCCAAACAAGTCACTTGGTGGTATGAAATCAATAATTGAACTAAAATAACTGCCACCAACTGCATCAGACTGCTTGAAAAGTGATTTGTTTGAAACTTTTAGTTGTTTTTTACAGTCGGGTTTTTTTGAAAATATTCAATTTTTTTATTTTCTATTATTTAGTAAGTTATGTTTTTAGAATCGCCTCCTCGAACCCTTTATTTTGATACCCTACTTGATATAGTTCGTCGACTTTATTTTTTGTCTTTTTTTACAATATGACGTCGGGTTGTCGCCATATTGTATTTTGATTACTGTCATGTCTTCAGTAACACTCGCAAGATCAAGACGAATCAATTGACGTAAGAATTATCAAAATCGGCCAACGCGTTTGGTCTCTGAAGTGCCACAAAGGAACAAACATACATAGGCTGATAAACACATTACCCTCCCTTGCGTCGCGCAGTAGGGTAAAAAGAGGTTACCCGTTTTTGTCACCAGGCGGCGCTTATACAGTTTTATTTTAGTGAAAATTGACGTTTACTTCAACGCGATCAAGTACGTTAAAAAAACAACCGACTTCCAAAAAGAAAATACACTAAAAATTTAAAAAAAACTTTAATTTCGGAAGTCGGTGTCAAATAACGAAGAAATAAAATACAAACACCGACTTTGGACGTTGTTTTTTTTGTAAAAAAGTTTTTTATTTTTCACTTTTTAGTAAACCCCAATAACATGGATCGTGGAATTTAAACATACTCGCAATTGAAGAAAACCAAAACATCATCTATGTATACGTATGTATCGTTTTTGTTCAGTTTTTCAAAAAACTCTGAAGCAATTTCGATAAAATTTATATGGGACCACCTCGGGAGTATATTCTTTCGGATAAAAAAAAGAATTTTGAAAATCGGTCCACAACTGACAGAGAAATCGGTGAACAAAATTTAAAAAAATAAAAATACATACAGTCGAACATAGAACCTCCTCCTTTTTCGAAGTCGGTTAAAAAACTCACACTCGGGTTCCAGGTACTTATTACAGTCGTTTTATTATGATTTCACAATTAACTCCCAGTATTATTAAAAAGGACAGCCATCACTTTCACACGGTTCCTACTATCAACAAGAGTTATTGTAACTTTTACTATTATAGTAATAGTAAAAATTACAATAACATTTATTTTATAATAATATTATGACAAAAGAAAGGAACGATGGCTCAAGTTATTATTCGAAAAAAGTTATTAGAAAAAAATCTTAATAAATTGTAGAACAATGATATTGTTATAATAAAGAACTATAGAATAACATTACGATTGTTTCCTTACAGAGTAGGCAGATGCAACTGGAATACGATAATCGCCTTTACTGCTACGAAATAAAGACCTTTTCAAAGTCAAATTTGCATGGATTACCAATGGTTGACTTAACAAAACGTTGTGGGAAAGCTTTCATTGTATGTCTACGTACAATGAAAGTTATAACCTTTGATAAGTATAACCTTTTTACCCGTCTGCGCAACGCAAGGGAGGGTAATGTGTTTATCAGTTCCTATGTATGTATGTTTGTTCCTTTGTGGCGCTTTAGAGACCAAACGCGTGGGATCTTGCGAGTGCTACTAAAGACATGACAGTAATCAAAATACAATATGGCGACAACCAGACGCCATATTGTGAAAAAAAAAATTAAAGTCGACGAACTATATTAAGTGGGGTATCAAAATAAAGGGTTCGAGGAGGCGATTCCTAAAATATAACTCACTAAAATGTACAAAATAAAAAATATTCTCAAAAAACCCGACTGTAAAAAACAACTAAAAAGTTCCAAACAAGTCACTTTTCAAGCAGTCTGATGCAGTTGGTGGCATGAAATCAATACTTGAACTAAAATAACGGCCACTAACTGCATCAGACTGCTTGAAAAGTGACTTGTTTGGAAGATTTTACTTATCTTTTATTACAGTCGGGTTTTTTGAAAATATTCTATTTTTTTATTGCTTTTAAAGATCACAGATCGACTAAGATGACAGTTTAGGAATTGGAAAAAAGTCAAAAACCGGGAACGATGGAAAGAATAAACGGACTTGCCCAGCTGTGGACAAAAGCTAAGCTGTAATCGTAATACTCCCGACCGAATTTCGATCACACGGGTGACCAATCTTAGTTTTTTACAGTCAGGTTTTTTGAAAATATTAAATTTTTTTAGGGTTCCTATTGCTGTCACTCACGTGTCCGTCTGTCCGTCGTCTGTCACAAAATTTTGTTCCGAAGATTTTTTAACTTCCCATTGACCTATGAACTTGAAATTTAGTGATAATGTTTACTATTACGTATATTTTACTAACAAAGACCAATTTACTGACAAATCAGATTTTTTTCTTTGATAATTCCCTCATTTAATACGCAAAAGTTCAAGACGCATTGGCCAGTTTTTTCTTCAGACACAATATAAATTTATTATGTTACTAATATTAAAAAAACGGCCAAGTGAGATTTGGATATGCACACGAAGGGTTCCGTACCATAAACTCAAAAAAAGAAATGTTTCTAGAAATGCGTTCTTTTTTGGGCTGTATCTCATGATCAGTAATAGGTAGACAGTTGAAATTTGCACACAGCGTGTATTTCTATTGTCGCTATAACCACAAAGAATAAATATAATTTTTTTTCTTCTTTCTTTTCTTTTTTTTTAAACGTTGCCCCACACTAGGAATTACTCCTGTGCGTTCAAAAATATGTAAACTCACATACACAAGACACCCAGACCCGGAACAACTATCTGTAGGCCATACAAATATTTGTTCCGTGCGGGAATCGAACCCGCGACACGCAGCGCAGCAGCCGAACGCTCAACCACCGCCAACCGTGCCGTCAGATTGTGGCAAATTAAAAATTAAAGGGGACTCCTTAATTTTTAATTTAATTACATTGTGAAAATTTCAACTGTATAGCTATTACCGATCGTGAGATGCAGCCCGCTGACAGACGGACGGACAGCGGAGGCATAGTAATAGTTGGTTACCCTTCGGGTACGGAACTCTAAAAATGTGAAAGTTTGTGAAGATGTATGTTTGTTACTCTTTCACGCAAAAACTACTGAACGGATTTTGATGAAACTTTACAGTAATATTGCTTATACATCAGAATAACACAGGCATTTTTTTTTATAGTACTAGTTATACAGGCTGTAACGGAAAGGTGTGGTCATATTTTAAGAACTGCATCTGCCCATCGATATGAGCAACTTTATTCAAGAAAACCTGAGGAAATTGTCAATAACAATTTTTAGCCCCCATACAAATATTGATCAGCTGATGATAACTTTGTATGGAAAGTCGTTTTTTTTTTTTGTTTGTCTGATTTTTTCTTAGACAAAGTTGTTCATTTCCATGGACAGAACCTGTTCTTAAAATATGACCACACCTTTCCGTTACACCCTGTAGAATAAATAAAAAAATTCAAAAATAATATAAAACACCAAAAAAATTCTGTACCAAACATTTTGTTTTATATGAAACAGTGATCGTTTAAAACAGTGGATATAGTAGTATTCTATCTAAAATAACAAACGGGAATTCCGAAATTACGATAACCTCTTGTTATGAGTTTTGATCATTATTATCAAATTATATTATTATTACAGAGTCAGTCAGAAGTCAGATGTCAGATTGCAGTTACTCTGTTTCTCTAAATAGTAAGTTATTCGTAGAAAAACATGTTTATTAAACAAGTTTTTAAATTCATACACAAAACTTCGTGTCTTTTTTTTTGGGGGGTGGGAAATCATCCATTGTTGCGGATTCTGTTGTGCACAAACTAAACTTAATTTAGGCTATTCCTATCTTTTTCTCTCTAATAAAACAAGAAAGAGACGGATGTAAATTAGAGCTGTCAAATTTAGTTGAACTAATATTTCCGTACAAATTTAGTGTACACGTAAAAGCATGTCGATTAAAAACACGGTAAAGCGCAAGACGTAAACTAGTTTGACATCTCTAACTTAGTTCATAACTATAGCCGTCCTTTTCTCGCACTGCGTTTTAGTAAAAGATAGCGATTCTCTAATTTTAGTTCAATCACTACATAGTATAAAACAAAGTCGCTTTCTCTGTCCCTATATCCCTATGTATGCTTAAATCTTTAAAACTACGCAACGGATTTTGATGCGGTTTTTTTTAATAGATAGAGTGATTGAAGAGGAAGGTTTATATGTATAATTTGTACCCGAGCAAAGCTGGGGCGGGTCGCTAGTTATTTACCAAGAGAATCGGCACCAATGACTTCTCCCGCTCTGGGTGGAGCAGGAGGGCGTGTCAGACTCTTTCTGACTAAAACCCACCCCTCTTCCTTCCCTGCCTGAGTGCCCAGGGGTACGGTAACTCATTTTCAGAATTTATCCGCTACCCCTAGGCATGCAGGCACCGACCACGATGGGCCCGTCAGTGGTGGCTGACAACATCCTTTGTTCGTCTTGCGTGGAACACTACGCGCCGTCAACTCACGGGCCTGGTGCTGATCGGACGGCGAGCTACCCACTGCTCACCGTCCGCAGGCCCGGGTAAAATTTCGTGTCTGTGCTGTTGACCATTGAAGAGTTCTTTTGTCTGGAGCTGATCCTGGATGTCGAGTCAGGTCATGGTTACCATAAAAATGCATTGTCATCGGAACTGAACCCACATGTAAAAATTCAACTCCGTAGGATAAGAGGAAGTGGATCTAATTCAGCTTATAACATTTGACCCGGACATACAAACATACATTGCTACAGAAGCAATAAAAGCTTACAATAAAACCAGTCAAGTGCGTGTCAGGCTTCGTACATTTAGGGCTCTGTACCAATTTTTGACAATTTGTATGGCTTTGGGTCAACAAGATGATTACACTGTGAAAATTTGTCTTTCTGTCAGTCTTTCAGTCCGGATTTCTGTCTGTCTGTCTTTCTATTTGTCTTTCTGTCTGTCTTTCTGTATATCTTTCTTGCTTCCTGTGTTTCTCTCTGTTTGTCTGTGTTTCTGTTGTGTGTTCTCTGTGTATTCTGGCTTACAGAAGTTATAGTGGTTTGGGAATAGTGTGGCGGGCTTGTCTTTCTGTTTATCTTTCTTTCTGCCTGTCTTTCTCTCTGTATGTCTGTCTTTCTGTTTATCTTTCTTTCTGTCTGTCTTTATCTCTCTATGTCTGTCTTTTTCTCTGTCAGTCTGTCTTTCTGTCTGTTTGTTTTCTTAAAGAAGAACTTAGGATTTCCCTCAGGACAATTTCCAACTTTCACTATGAAGGAAGTCAAAAATAAAATAAAAAAGATTTAAAAAAGAACTCACTTAACTGCTCCTTACTCCTTCCTCTCTTGAGTAAACTTACAGTTTTCAACATTAATATCGATCTCCTGCTTTATATGATTTTAATGTCTGTATTTCTGTCTATCTTCTGTTTACCTTTCTCTCTATCTTTACGTCTGTCTTTATACACCGTGTAAACATAAACGCACATACGTGTACCAGTGATTCAGTACATGATTCTGCGACCCATAGCGCTGGAATATTTCGTAGGCGTTTTCCTAAATTTTTAATTTTTTTCTGCAGTTTTTTTTTTAATTTATACTGTTCAAAATCGTTATTCCTATCCAACCCAATGAGAGGTATTATTAAACAGTAATTAAATCGCTAATTAAACTAAAAACAGCAATGTAAATAAGATACGAAAGTTCTACGCACAGCTGTTTCGATAGAGTTCATTTGTAAGGTCATGTCACCGGCCTAATACCTACATACCTACGGCGGGCGGCGCGTTTGTAGGTAGGTAGTAGTGCGGAGCGTTGAGATCGCATTGTTTACAATACATTGCGCGCTCAAAATGACAATATCTGTAACCGATCATTACCGAGATTAATGACTATTATAATTTTGTTAGGTGTAACCTTTTCACGAAGTTTGTAGTATCTTGTCCCTTACAGCCTGTATATATGTATCTTTATGTCTATCTTTCTGTCTGTCTGTCTTTCTACCTGTCTGTTGGACCTTAGAGAAGAACTTTGGATACTTTTTCTCCTGGGAGTTATTCCATTCTTAGGATAATTTCCGACTTTCACTAAGAAGGAAGTCAGGAATTTATAAAAAAGACTTAAAAAAGAACTCACCTAACTGCTCCTTACTCCTTTCATAAGCAAACTTATCGTCTTCAACATTAATATCGATCTCCTGCTTTATATGATTCTCATTGAAAAAGTTCTGATTTTCCGTAATCCTATGTTGCTCCTGCAACATTTGTAAATTATGCTGCTGATTCCTTAGTATCTCAACACTATCCGGGTAGTTCTGAAACCCGTAATCACTGCGAAACGGTTTTTCAAAACCTGAATACAGATCGGTAACTTTCGGATAATCTTCGACTGTCTTCGGGAAGTTCTCCGTTGGCTTTTCGTAAGCCTTACCACTCCGTCCCAAGGCATATTTTTCAGCTTCTTTGTTATACTCCTCGTTTGTTTGAGGTAGATAGTCATCTGGTTTATTTGTGTAGTCTTTCGCTTCAGATTCTTTTGGATAACTCTGGTACTGTTCCTGGTATTTGTCGGAAACTTCAGCGTAGGTATTGTTGGGCTGTGAGTCATCTTCCTCGGATTGTACGGGGTCAGTTTGCATGAATGCATCCTGCTTTTTCGGCTTTATCACTGGTGTTAAGTGCGGTGCTGGTATTTGTGGCGAGAGGTTCATTGTTGAGTTTAGAGATGGATAGCGGTAGGCTAGCTGGAAACGGAAAGAAGATTATTAGATATTGGTACTCGGTTACAGAGGTTAATGCATATAAAATTCACTCTCTGTCACAAAAAAAAATCGAAAGAACGATTCCCAGATATAGAGGTTTGCTTCGTTCCACTAACAGAGGTAATTCAGTGCCAAAGTGTTGGGACCTCAGCATGAGTTCCAGTTATGGAGGTTTCTCACTTATCCAGGTCTCTTACCCACTTTTTCGTTTCACTGTATTACAAGTACTCAAAAAGTTTTACAAATCGGATGTACTGCACTGCCTAAGTGAAAATAGGGTTGATTCTTGGGTAAAAAAAAATTATTCTATTTAGTACGTAAATTAAGATTATCAAAAAATATTAGACAAGTATTTTTTGCTTTACCAAATCAACAAAACAAAAAAAAAAGTTAAGTTTATATTGTACACAATCCTACCCTCGAATGTGACCTCACTCGTATCACTCAAAGGTTTGCTGGGAGAAAACTCAACTTTGAGTTAAGCTCGCCTTTGTACATGAACTGTGTAATGACTGTATCTTATGTTAAGATGTGGTGTACAATAAAGAATTAAGAAAAAAGGCAGTCATGGGGACTGCCGACAGAAGTGAAAACTGTGTGCACTCGTAGCGGTGTCGGTGTCGCTCGTAGCGGTGTCGGTGACGCGTGAGTTCAATAGTTTTTTCCCATCTCAAAAATGCCCAACGCGCCTAAATAAGTTTTCACTTCAAAAACACATCAAAGTTCGGGAGTGGGGGCTTGTTAAGTCACTTCTTGGTAAAAAGTGGTTTCATTGACGTGAAGCCAAATTTCAACGCACTGTATGGTCCTCATTTTTTGTTAACGAGACAAAAGAAAAAAAACCTGTCCCATAGTCTTTGGCAATCTGACTGACTAAATTATATTGTTTATGTCATCTATCCTATTGTATAATGCTTTCTTAACCTACCCTATTGCTGCGCCCGACAGGGTCCATAATAATCTTAATTATAAACACATACCACCTAAGTATATAATTATGGAAAAGCAATAAAGATGTTGAGTATTGAGTATTTTTACGTATAAAACGGTGGGCACCCTTTTAAGTTCATCGGTCAATGTGTTGCGCTTAATTTTCACATTTTCAAGTTCTATCAAACATACGGGCGATGATGGTATAGTCAAAGTATTCCTCTTCTTTTCGAGTCGTAGTACATTTACATACTCGTATACAGTTTGGGCCCAGTAAGTGGCCACGTTTATAGCAGCATCGGAGGCCCTGTTCAGATCATCGAGGGTGCAGGTGAAAACAGATTTGGGACACTCCAGCAGTTTGTTCAGGAGCACCGCACGCGCACTGTGTTTGATGAACAGACTGATAAGACTTCAGTTAGCCAAATTTTATTTAGTCAAAGTATTACTTACACTACTGTCCTGTGGGTCGCAAGCCATGTGTTGTTCACTAGCGTGGGTGGGCAGAGCGCTGTGTGTTGGCAGGTTCAACGACCATTTGTCGATCTTCTCACTGAAACATACAATTTTATCATCAAGTTACCGCTAGGGGAAATTGAGAAGGAAAACATCGTGAGGAAACCGGCATATGCACCAACCCGCATTGGGCCCGTGTGCTGGATTACGGCCCACTCCCTCTCACAGAAAGGAGGCCTGTGTCCCAGCAGTGGGAACATTATAGGCTGATAATGCTATGCTGTGGAAAGAATTCCAACCGAATTTAGGTCACTGTGGTCAATATTAACTAAGACGGATTTATTTCTACCAATTCCGGTCCATCATCGGACCCACAAGGCAATGCTCCTTCAGTACATGGTAGACATCCCACCCACAAGCAATGAAAAACTTAAAAAAAAAAATAGAACACATTCTAAAAAAAAAAAAAAAAACGTGGAAAATAACTTAATTTCGGACTAAATAACTTAATGTCTCTGGTTTTGTTTCTTCGTTTTTTGACAACGACTGCCGAAATTAAAGTTATTTTCCACACTTTTTTTTTTTTTTTTTGGAAGTCAGTTCTATCTTTTCTTCTTAGTTTTTCACTTTTTAGTTGTAATTCCCCATCAAGAAAATCGCGAACATACATACATACCGGTCGAATATAGAACCTCGTTTTTTGAAATCGGTTAATAAACGTTTTATTTACGTCGCACAAGGCGTGGCTTTGTCTTTTTATAGGGTGGTAAATCATCAACTAACTTCTCCCGCTCTGGGTGGAGTGGGGAGGGCGTGTCAGACTCTTACTGACTAAACCCCACCCGTGTTCCTTTAGTTGCCTGGGCCAGGGCAAGGTGACTCTTCACCCTGGCTTCGTCTTCAAAAAAGTACACGACTACTCCCGAAGATTGCCGATAACTCCCGAGGATTTGTGCAAAAATGTTGGACCCAGAAAAATGTGCAATCAGCTCTGTCCTTACTATGTGTATCAATGCCCTTAAGTATTATAGACTCTCAAGTCATTTCCTCCACTCGACTCAGCCTCAATAAAAAAGGGATGAATGAAAAGCAATTGCATGCGGCTGAGATGGGAACGCTAAGTGCGCGCATGGATAGAATTAGGAATGAGTATATAAGAGGAAGTCTGAAAGTGGCACCGCTGACTGAAAAGTTGTGTGGAAATCGGTTGTCGTGGTATGGGCATGTGATGTGGAGGAATGAAGAAAATGTCGTGAGGAAAGTCTTGTGTATGGATGTGGATGGCTAAGAAGGCCAAAGAAACGATGGTTGGACTGTGTGACAGAGGATATGGGTAAAAAGGGGGTGACTACAGAGATGACGACTAATAGAGGAGTATGGAAGAAAAAGACGTGTTGCGCCGACCCCAAACAAAATGGAAAATGATGACTCAGCCTCAATAAAATTGTTACGTTATTTAAAGCTTTTTAACCGACTTCAAAGAGGAGGTTCTCAATTCGTCTGTATGTTTTTTTTTTTTTGTATGTATGTATGTTACCCGATTTCTCCGTCAGTTGTGAACCAATTTTCAAAATTCTTTTTTCATCTGAAAGAATATACTCTTGAGGTGGTCCCATATAAATTTGATCGAAATTGCTTCAGCGCTTTTTGAGAAACTGAACAAAAATGGAAAATACGTGTACCTCGATGACGTTTTGGTGTTCTCCAAATGTTTAAATTCCACGTTCCATTATATTGGGGTTTTTAGTTCTGGGGTATAACAACTAAAAAGTGAAAAATAAAAAACTTTTTACAAAAAAAAACAACCGACTTCCAAAAAAAAATACACTAAAAATTTATAAATAACTTTAATTTTGGAAGTCGGTGTTTGTATTTTTACTTCTTCGTTATTTGACACCGACTTCCGAAATTAAAGTTATTTATAAATTTTTAGTGTATTTTTTTTTGGAAGTCGGTTGTTTTTTTTTTTTGGAAAAAGTTTTTTTTAGTTATCGCCATAGGAAAGTCATTGTACCCGTAGAAAGTTCGTGTAAAAGAGTTGTGTAACTGTTTTGGTGTACAATAATAGTTGTTTATGAAACTGTCACAAGCAAAAGCTACTAAAATATGAGTGTGAGTTTGTAAGCAGAGCCGCAGGCGTTTGTAATAGTATTAGCTGACCCAGCAAACGTCCCGAGAGTCGACGGCGCGTAGTGTTCCACGCGCGCCTCAAAGAGTTGTCAGCCAAGGGAAGGGGCCTGCCACGGCCGATGCCTGCCCGGGGTGGAGGATAAATTCGAAAGAGTTACCTCGCCCCCGGGCACTCGAGGCAGGGAGGAACAGGGGTGGGTTTTAGTCAGTAAGAGTCTGACACGCCCTTCCGCTCCACCCTAGAGCGGAAGAAGTCATAGGATGATTTCCCACCCCCCAAAAAAAAAAAAAAAAAAAACCCAGCAAACGTTGTTCTGCAATAAAAAAAAATGGGGGATGGGGTAGGAGGGTCAAAAATACGACCTATTCTCATACCTACCAAATATACAAAAAAAAAAAAACGTTAAAACCAGTCGAGCCGTTTCGGAAGAGTGCAACCGTGACACGAGATTTTTAAGATTACACGAAAGTCTTAACACTTAGTTATGTGCAGTTTAATACACTATTTTATCTAATCTCTTCAATAAAATATTATAAAACACGCTTTTGAGTGACGTAATTTTATTTTTTTGTATTTTTGTCAGCAATCAATTTCATTAGATACCCATACCATGGGAATGCATAAAAAATAACTAGTCTGCCATATTGGATTTAGAATTACGTCTAAGTGACGTAATTAACCGCTAATTACGCTAACCATGCAAAGTCATCAAAACCAAACATGACAGTGACGGCATGGTTGGCGCAGTGGTTAAGCGTTCGGCTGCTGCGCTGCGTGTCGCGGGTTCGATCCCCGCACGGAACAAATATTTGTATGACCTACAGATAGTTGTTCCGGGTCTGGGTGTCTTGTGTATGTGAATTTAAATGTTTGTAAACGCACCCACGATACAGGAGTAATTCCTAGTGTGGGGCAAAACATGTAAGTATGCAAAATTTCAGCTCAATCGGAAACCGGGAAGTGGGTCAAATTTAACTTCTAATATTTTTTTTTAATAGTTACGGGTGAAGCTTATAAAAGCTTAATAAAAACACAATTTAAAATATCGTAAATATGTAGCCAATATCCCCGCGATGTGTAGCTATGCGCTGCCACAGATAATGTAGAGACGGAGCTAAGTAGTTCATGATGCCGAAAAAAATGTTTTTCTTTTATCTATTTACGAGTATTTAAACATTATTAATTTAATTCATAAAAAAAATCACAAAAAAAATATTTTATTTTTTAAACAATTTTCAATTTAACTACAGTTGTTGTCTGATGATAAATAAATCTATCTAAAACACCCGAAAACCCTTAAATCACAACTTTTTAACCCATTTGTTTTTTAGGCGTGGTGGGAAATCATCCAATGACTTCTCCCGCTCTGGGTGGAGCGGGAGGGCGTGTCCGACTTACTGACTAAAACCCACCCCTGTTGCTTCCCTGCCTGAGTGCCCAGGGGTGCGGTAACTCATTTTCAGAATTTATCCGCTACCCCTAGGCATGCAGGCACCGGCCACGATGGGACCGTCAGTGGTGGATTACAACATCTCTTTGAGTCGTCAAAACTTTTTAATCCTAAAACCGATTTTTTGTCGAAGATTTTCGACGTCCGTATGCTAAGGCGTCATAACCCGATATTTTTCAACGCCCGTATGCTAACTAAGGCGTCATAGGCCGAAATTACCGTCACATAGTTACGAGTAGTTTCCACAGAGATTAATGTTAGCTTCTTCCTTATGAGCAATTTATCTATATTTTATTTAAAACATAGTTGAATCATTCCTTAAACTATTATCCTTTAAAGTAATAGTTTCCTTATGACTATTTGAATACAATCATATTAAAATTGAATTCTGTTAGACTGGAACACTTCACCAATTCAGTTAGGATAGGCTGGCGCATCAGGAGGAGCTCGTGGCTAAAGTAATAACAGCCGCACAGGTCGCTCCATCAGTTTATGCTACGCTTGCCGGGGTTGGTCCATGGATGGGTGACCATCTTTACATACCGAGACTCCTCCTTGCCTCAGAAAGCATGTTAAGCCGTTGGTCTCGGATGTCAATCGTGGATCTTTGACAGTCGTTACGGGTCGTCAGAAGCCCGAAAGTCTGACATCCAGTCTTACCAAGGGGTATCGTATTACCCAGTAACTGGGTTGTGGAGGTCAGATAAGCAGTCGCTCCATGTAAAATACTGGTATTCAGCTGCATCCGGTTAGACTGGAAGCCGACCTCAAGATAGTTGGGAAAAGGCGCGGGCAGATTGATTGATCGGCGCTGCCCTATAATGTTGGCCTTCCACTCACCTGGTGTTCCTCCTTCTTTCCCTGGCGGTACTTGACTGTGCAGCTTTGGGAATCACCATGACGGTGCCGTCAGGGTGCAGCTTGGACAGGTTCTGTGAAGGCTCAGCGTCTTTACAGCGGCCTACTCGTGATACACATGTACTATTGACGTTACTTACTAAGGCATTTTTAACGTCTGGCGCACACGATTGCTCCCGAAGATTGCCGACTGCTCCCGAAAGATTGGGGGATGATACTGATCGGCGCTGCCCTATAATGTTGATCTTCCACTCACCCATGGTGTTCCTCCTTCTTTCCCTCGCGGTACTTGACGGTGCGGCTCTTGCGGATCACCATGACGGTGCCGTCAGGGTGGAGCTTGGGCAGGTTCTGTGAGGGCACGGCGTCTTTGCTTAAAGTCTTCCATTGACCTGGAAAGATGGAAACTTAACGTTAGTACATGGAGATTCTAGTCTTAGGAGTAAGTAAGGATTCAGGGTTGCAGGATTCTTCGAGAGAGTCACATCAGCCCTGGAACGCGAAGGACAAATGATGGAACACGGGTGGGGTTTAGTCAGTTAAGAGTCTGACACTCCCTCCCGCTCCACCCAGAGCGGAAGAAGTCAGCTGATAATTTCCAATGTCAAAAAAAAAGGAGTACGTAAGGATGGTAGCAGGTGCTTGCAAACAATCAATCTGCCTGCCTTATATCAACTATGTTAGGACATCTTTCAGTCTAACCTGTTGCAAACGAATACCAGTATTTTACATGGAACGACTCTCTATCTGACCTCCACAACCCAGTAAATGGATAACACGATAGGCAAGACTGATGTCAGATTGCCTGGCTTGAGACTATCGGTACCCACTGTCAAAGATTTACAAACGAGAACCGGAACCAACCGCTTAACGTGCTTTCTGAGGCACGGAGGAATCTCTGTATGTTAAGATGGTCACACGTCCACATATCGACCTTGCCTAGCGTTGCTTAACCTTGGACCCACCCGAGCGGCTGTTATTATTTTAGCCACAAGCTCCCAGTTTTTTATTTCTGTAATTTCATTCCCCCAAAGGTAAAATCCATGTCAGGCCTTTTCAAAAATGACGTGAGTAGAAACGCTGGCTGGGAACGCACTAGGAGGATATACACAGATCTTATTGGTTGTTGTACGAGTAACTAGTTGCTACCCTGTTGGTTTCTATCGGTACCATTTCGGGCAGTGTGCGTCGGAATCGCATAGTGTAATTCCGCAAAGCCCGTTATTTCATCGGACCACTAGACGAACGGCGATGCGCCAGTGGTACATAGTGGACATGTCACTCACACGCACAAACAGTTTTGTCAACACATTCATTGTGCGTTGCATACAGTTAAGGAGCAGAATTCCCTGCCGGAGTCTGAGTTTCCCGATGGCTACAATCTGGGGGTCTTTAAATCCAGAGAGTAAAGTTTATTTTTAGGTAAGTGTGCTCCATCGTGGACCATATCATCGCTTACCATGAGACACGCTTGACCATCAAGCGGGAGACTATCAATAATAATTAAAAAAACTTTTTTTACAAAAAAAACAACCGACTTCCAAAAAAATATTTACTCTAAAAATTAAAAAATAACTTTAATTTCGGCAGTCGGTGTTTGTATTTTACTTCTTCGTTATTTGACACCGACTTCCGAAATTAAAGTTATTTTTTAATTTTTAGAGTAATTTTTTTTTTTTTGGAAGTCGGTTGTTTTTTTTTTTGTAAAAAAGTTTTTTATTTTTCACTTTTTAGTTGTTCTACCCCAGAACTAAAAACCCCAATAACATGGAACGTGGAATTTAAACATTTGGAGAACACCAAAACGTCATCGAGGTACGCGTATTTTTCGTTTTTGTTCAGTTTCTCATACGTAATACATACATAAAAAAAAAACAGTCGAACATAGAACCTCCTCCTTTTTCGAAAGTCGAGTGAAAAAAAAAAGAGTGGCACTCCGGGAGTGCCGACAGAAGTGAAAACTTGAACTTGAACGCATTAGCCGTTGTCGTTGTCGGTGGCGCGCGAGTTCAATAGTTTTTTCCCATCTCAAAAATGCCCAATGCGCCTAAAGAAGTTTTCACTTCAACCCAAATAGCGTTGTAGGTGTCGGTGTCACGCGAGTTTAATAGTTTTTCCCATCTCAAAAATGCCCAATGAAGAAGTTTTTACTTCAACCCAAATAGAGTTGTAGGTGTTGGTGGCGCGTGAGTTCAATAGTTTTTGCCCATCTCAAAAATGCCCAATGCGCCTAAGGTGTCGGTGGCGCGCGAGTTCAATAGTTTTTGCCCATCTCAAAAATGCCCAATGCGCCTAAGGTGTCGGTGTCGCGCGAGTCCAATAGTTTTTGCCCATATCAAAAATGCCCAATGCGCCTAAGGTGTCGGTGGCGCGCGAGTTCAATAGTTTTTGCCCATCTCAAAAAAGCCCAATGCGCCTAAGGTGTCGGTGGCGCGCGAGTCCAATAGTTTTTGCCCATCTCAAAAATGCCCAATGCGCCTAAGGTGTCAGTGGCGCGCGAGTCCAATAGTTTTTGCCCATCTCAAAAATGCCCAATGCGCCTAAGGTGTCGGTGGCGCGCGAGTTCAATAGTTTTTGCCCATCTCAAAAATGCCCAATGCGCCTAAGGTGTCGGTGGCGCGCGGGTCCAATAGTTTTTGCCCATCTCAAAAATGCCCAATGCGCCTAAGGTGTCGGTGGCGCGCGAGTTCAATAGTTTTTGCCCATCTCAAAAATGCCCAATGCGCCTAAGGTGTCGGTGGCGCGCGAGTCCAATAGTTTTTGCCCATCTCAAAAATGCCCAATGCGCCTAAGGTGTCGGTGGCGCGCGAGTTCAATAGTTTTTGCCCATCTCAAAAATGCCTGAAGCGCCAAAGGTGTCGGTGGCGCGCGAGTTCAATAGTTTTTGCCCATCTCAAAAATGCCCAATGCGCCTAAGGTGTCGGTGGCGCGCGAGTTCAATAGTTTTTGCCCATCTCAAAAATGCCCAATGCGCCTAAGGTGTCGGTGGCGCGCGAGTTTAATAGTTTTTGCCCATCTCAAAAATGCCCAATGCGCCTAAGGTGTCGGTGGCGCGCGAGTCCAATAGTTTTTTCTCATCTCAAAAATGTCCAATGCGCCTAAAGAAGTTTTCACGCGGGACGCTAGTTATAAGGCCGTTAATTTATATATGTATGTTGTTCAAAAGTTAATAAGTCATCTTTTAAATCCCTTTATATAAAAGTGACAATTTATAAATTGCAGTACACAATAATATTGTATTACTTTTACCTTATCTTTAAGCGTAGTGACTCACTGAGCAAAGTTCATTTGTGTCAGTCGCAGGACAACTGTAAAAATTGTTTTGTTGCGAAATTCCTATGAGTTTGTAACCGCCTTCATAAAGGAGGAAGTTATCAATTCGGATGTTTATAAATATATATATATATATTTATGTATATTCGGGCATAACTTCGTCATATAGACGGATTTGCAAAATTCTTTTTTTGTTCCAAATGGGTTTATTCCGAAATGGTGTCATTTAAACTTCATTCAGCTCTGATGATGAGTTTCGGAGAGACAACGGAACTCTTCAAAAAAAATGACAGCAAATCAACCGCGATTGTTGCTATCGCGTAAATATGCATTGTTAACACAATTTAATGGGGAATCACAAGTAGAAAGTGAAAAAAACAGACTTCCAAACCCCGACTGCGATTCAACGCAGATTAGCCAAGTACGCGTGTGCGTTCTGCTCCTTCACTCTCGTCCGCTGGGACGGCAATCCGACACGACCGGGGAGAGATCAGACGCAGGACTAACGGCGACACGTGCGCACCGAGGCACGGAGTTCGGGGGTGCCAAACCACCACCTTCTCTCCGGGCTGTTACTGAGCAATTCCTAATGAAAAAACTCAATCACACTTTTTACCCGACCTGGGAATCGTACCCAAGACCCCAAGCTAAGCAGTCGCGCTTTCACCCACGAGACAAACGGGGCAGTTAGACTCTTAGATTAGCCAGCTTATATTCACAATCGTACTAAACAAACTAGGCTGGACTACACAATGGATGAAAGTGTTCTTCAAAATTCTTTGTATTAGGTCCCCACCTATGAAATCAGCGTATTGTATGGAGAATTTTAAAGAAGTTGCAATTTTCATACTAACATTTTCTTAATTTATTTAACAACTATGAACACTAATGATTTAAAACTTTTATGCAATAATGTTTAAAAACTAAGATAACGTATGCCACTTATATTAAGCAACAAAAGTAAGTTTTGGCTAAGTTAAAACAAATAGTGGTAATTTCTGCTAACAAAAAGAGGAGTCATTTTTAAAGTTTTTTTTTTTTGGTTATAAAATTATAAGTAATAAGTTTTTTTTTACTATTGCAGTTGTCTATGACCGTCATTATTCGATAGAATATCAAGCAATTGATGAATATTTTAATTCATAGAAGTGACGAGGTTCTCTATTTGCGAGAAAAAAACGCCAATTTCATAGGTGGGAACCCAATATTATGATAGAAAGTGAGCTATGCAATTTGGATAACCAAAACTATTATATTCCACTTATCCTGCAACATACTAGTGTGTCGGTAGGAAACTACAACTCAACATTGGTTTTACCCACGGTAACAGCGTTTTGGAGGATAAATGAATAATATAACATAATACGAATTTATATAATAGGCAATTAATCAGCAACTTTATGGCTGATTTTAATTATCTGAGGTAATATATTGCGTTTTCCCGAAGGGATAAAAGCAGGAGTGATCCTTTTAGAAGAGATAAAATAAAGCGGTAATCGTACAATATATATACAATACCTGTTAAAATGCAATATATTAATGTTATTATCTAAACGGATAATGACAAAAATGGACATTAGTTTAATTGACGTCAACGTCCTGTTAACGTCATTATGTTTCGTTTTTCTAGTCGATATTTTGTCCATAAAAATTTCTGGAGGGTATTACTCCACTGTCTATTGGTGCGGATTCTCTTGTTCAATAACTAAACTAAAATTAGAGAATTGCTATCTTTTACTAAAAGGCAGTGCGAGAAAAGGACGGCTATAGCTATGCACTAAGTTAGGGATGTCAAACTAGTTTACGCCTTGCGCTTCGCCGTGTTTTTAGACGACATGTCTTTACGTGTACCCTTAATTTGTATGGAAATATTAGTTCAAACTAAATTTGACAGCTCTAATTTACGTCCGTCTCTTTCTTGTTTTATTAGAGAGAAAAAGATAGCAATAGCTTAAATTAAGTTTAGTTTGTGCACAACAGAATCAACACCATTGTACATCCAAAGTCAAACATGATATCTTTTTGTCTGTATTATTAATTTTGTCTGTGCGGAAACAGAATAGTAAAATAAAAAGCCATTAAAAAGTTATAAGCCCACAAAGATTCGTTTTTCTTGCTAATTTTAACGCAACTTTGGGCGTAAATAAGTAATAAAAGAAGTGCAAAATCTCCAAAACATAGTCGTTACTGACAAACCCCAATTATAGAAGAGTTCAATAAACTTTATTTGTAATTGATTTATGCAATAGTTTTTTCACAAAACTCAATTTTCCAAAGGACTTTTCGTATTTTTTTGCGCAATCGTTTTAATTCGGAACGGTGCAGCGGTGTTTGTGTGCGTGCAAACTAGACATTGTACATGTAGACTAGCGTCTAACTGCTCAGCATTGATATTTTCTCTGTCGGACATGATGCCAGGTGAGACAACGTGCTTTTTGGCCACGCCCACCAGTGAGTTCGAGCCCGCGACTAGTTCAACCTTAAAGTAGAACACCTGTCGCCTGTAAGGCGTAAATTTTCTTAAAAAGCCTCATCGTAAGAGATCATAAATATGGCAAGAGCAAAGACACCCTGAATAAACTGGGATGGCTAATCTGCTTTTGGAGGGAGATAGATGGGCTGGTTGCAGCAAAGGCCGCTACGGACCACGCACAATGGTCCGCTATGGACTGAGAAACAAGATCACCAGATAGAAGGATATTGCCAGAGCAAACTCCTACGGAGCGATAGGCACACGACAAGACGTCGCCGCACCGTCTCAGGCCTCAACGAGATTGCAAAGGACGACTTTTTATCGGTGACATATTTATGACACACATAGCATTATCATTATTTCAGCCGAAAGACCTCTACTGTTAGACATAGGCCTCCCCCAAAGATTCTTCGCACCCGTAGTTATTTGAAAAAAAAAAAGACTTTTTTTAAAAAAAAACCGACTTCCAAAAAAGGAAAAATTATTTTAATTACGGAAGTCGGTGTTTGTATTTTATTTCTTCGTTGACTTCCGAAATTAAAGTTATTTTTTAATTTTTAGTGTATTTTCTTTTTTAGAAGTCGGTTGTTTTTTTTTTTTTTGTAAAAAAGTTTTTTTTATTTTTCACTTTTTAGTTGTTACCGAAGAACTAAAAACCCCTAAACAAGGAACGAGGAATTTAAACATACTCGTAATTGGAGAAAACCAAAAGGTAGTATGTATACATATTTTTCGTTTTTGTTCAGTTTTTCAAAAACCGCTGTAACAATTTGGATAAAATTTATATGGGACCACCTCGGGAGTATATTCTTTCGGATAAAAAAGAATCTACACAGTCGAACATGGCACCTCCTCCTTTTTCGAAGTAGGTTAAAAATACAGGAAAACTTTAAGTATGATTTATAAAAATCATTAATATGATTCTTTCGGAACCTTTTGCTCGCAATCCTACTCGCACTTGACCGATTTTTTACAGCCGTTTTCGTTCACTCTGAACGTCTTAACACAAAAACAGTTGTGCGCAGTAACCATTGAAATGATGATTTTGACAATTTTTATCACCTGAATTGACCTTTTTATCTTGTCACGCATCACGTCTGTGTTCTTAGTTGGGGGGTAGGCAGACATGTATTTAACAAGCTTTTATTTAACTTGCAATGATTGTTTTTTAACGGACTTCCAAAAGAAAGAGGTTATCAATTCGGATGTTTGTATTTCTTTTTATTTATGTTCGGGCATAACTCCGTCATTTATAGACGGATTTGCAAATTTTTTTTTTTATGGTTGATAGGCACGCGTTTGACCACTATCTCACCTGATGGTAAGCGATGATGTGGTCGAAGATGGAGCATGCTTGCCTAGAAGTAACCCATTCACTCTTCGACTTAAAGACTCCTAGGTTGTAGCTAACAGGAAACACAGACTCCGGTAGGGAATTCCACTCCCTAGCTGTACGCGCAATGAATGTTTTCTCAAAACGCTTTGTGCATATGGACAGGATGTCCACCATGAACCGGTGGCACTTCGCCGTACGTCTTGTGGTCCTGTGATTGAAACGGGCTTGGCGGAATAAAATTATGCAATTCCGTCGCAAACTCCCCAAAATGTAATCGATAGAAAACCGACAGGCTAGCAAGTCTGCGTCTATGTTCAAGACTGGAGTTTCGACTCAACGAGCCTATCATTGCCGATGATCCTCTTGGCTCGTTTCTCAATTGACTCAAGGGCATCAAGCTGGTATCTGGCAGATCCGTCCCAAAGATGAGAGCAGTACTCCATACATGATGATGTAATTGCGCTTGATAGAGTTGGTGCAGCTGTTCCGGCGTGAAGTACCGTCTCACCTTTGCGAGGATCCCCAACTTTTTGGCAGCCACTTGAGCCTTTGCCAAAATTATTTTTTTGTTTGAAAGGCCTTTATTCCGAAATGGTCCCATTTAAATTTCATATAGATCTGATGATGAGTTTCTGAGACGGACAACGGAACTCTTCAAAAAATTAGAGCAAATCAACTGCGATTGCTGCGATCATACGTCTATGTGGTGTTAACACAATTTAATGGGGAACCACAACTAAAAAGTGAAATATAAAAACTTATTACAAAAAAAAATAGAACCGACTTCCAAAAAAGTGCAAAATAACTTTAATTTCGGAAGTCGGTGTTTCTGGTTTTTTGTCTTCGTTTTTTGACACCGACTCCCGAAATTAAAGTTATTTTGCACTTTTTTTGGAAGTCCGTTCTATTTTTTTTTGTATAATTTTTTTTTTCGGGACGCATCTTATCCTACGGAGTTGAATTTTTACAAGTTGGTTGAGTTCTAATAATAAATTGACAATGCATTTTTATGGAAAGCATGACATAAATCGGGATTCAGGATTAGCTTCAGATACCGTAACTCTTCAACGGTCAGCTCTTATTATTATTTATCCATAAATTATATTATTATCATCATCTTCTGGTCTTATCCCATGTTACTTCTTGGGCGGAGCACCGCCGTGTCCTCGTGGATGCGATAGGTTGCGGCGACCTTTCGCGCCCGGCCCTGGTTCAGGCCATGGTATGGAGCGAGTGGGAATGGTAAGCAGTCTCCGCCTTCTGCGAAGCAGTAATGCTCGCGAAAGCGGCGGCGGACGCGTGAGGGAAGCTCAACGGAGTGGCCCTCACGGCCCCGGCCGCTACCACCACTGGAGAGGCACTGGGCATAGGACGTTTCGAGACGATCTCCGGCCACCTTAGACCCGGGCCTGCGGACGGCGAGCAGTGAGTAGCTCGCCGTCCGATCAGCACCAGGCTTGTGAGTCAACGGCGCGTAGTGTTCCACGCACGCCTCAAAGAGATGAGTGTCAGCCACCACTGACGGGGCTCATCGTGGCCGGTGACTACATGCCTAGGGGTTGCGGATAAATTCTGAAAATGAGTTGCCGCACCCCTGGGCACTCAGGCAGAGAAGGAACAGGGATGGGTTTTAGTCAGTAAGAGTCTGAAACGCCCTCCCGCTCCACCCAGAGCGGGAGAAGTCATTGGATGATATCCCACCCCAAAAAAAATAAAAAATCCCATGTTACATGGGGTCAACGCAACACGTTTTTTTCTTCCATTCTGTGCTGTCAGCCGTCACGCTATCACTAACTCCCTTTTCTTTCATATCACTCCTCACACAATCCATCCATCTTTCCTTTGGCCTCCCTCTCCATCCATCTACATTTATATTCATAACTCTTTTAATTACATGTGTTTCATCCCTCCATAAATTATATTATATAACAATATAATCGATAAAATTAAAATTTAATTAAATCCCAAGGTCGTTAGGAACAAAGAGCAGTATTCACATTATCACTGACGTCAAGGGCCTTTCCCGTAGCGACCGCATGCCATACGACCACAGCGCGACCATATTTAGACGATATTATGTTGTCCTCAATGAACTTCTTTGGTGGTAATTGATACGCTAAAATAATTATATTATATATATTTTTCCCCTAAAATATATTACATAAGGTTCAGCCAAGTAACAGCACCATCATCATCATCATCAGCCTTTTAATGTCCCCACTGCTGGGGCACAGGCCTCCTCTCTGTGAGAGGGTGTGGGCCGTAATCCACCACGCGGGCCCAATGCGGGTTGGTGAATGTCACATGTCTTCGAATTTTTGGTTCTAGGACATGCCAAGTTCCTCACGATGTTTTCCTTCACCGTTTTGAGAGCAGTGGTGATGAAATAATTTACATAAAGGAAAGCGCCTGCCTGGAGTTCAACTCACGACCTACAACTTCTTGTAAGTTTGTAAGTCGTGGCCGTTACCACCCACTGCTGGGTAAACGCCTATAGAGAAATGTGGAACAGGGTGTTAAGTCTCCTGCCTGCAGGTGCGGAGTGTTTGAAAGAGTCACCTTACCCAGGCACAGGCACCTGAAGGAACACGGGTGTTTTAGTCAGAAAGTCTGACACGCCCGCCCCGCTCCACCCAGAGCGAGAGAAGTTAGTTGATGATTTACCACCCAAAAAAATAGGTGTAAGATAAGTATTTCACGAAATCATGACATTTGGCATCAATTCTAACTGAGAGAGATGTATTGATTATTTTAATTATTATAATTCTATAAATACATACTTGCTACGGCCGCGAATAAAATTTTGACCAAGATACAACCTGACACTGACCTGCAAATTGAAAAAACACGAATTTCGCGGGTTAACCTGGCGCATTCACCTTAATGGGGAATCACAACAAAACAGTGAAAAACAAAAACTGTTTTACGTTTTTTTTTTTTTTGGTAGTCAGTTCTATTTTTTGTAAAAAAAGATTTTATCTTGTGTCAATTTCTACGTTCCTGTGCCATTCTCATCCAAGTTATATCCGCAAATCGCATCGCCTAGCGATAGACCAGTATTTAACATGGAGCGACTGCGTCAACCAAGTTACACACGACAACAACAACAACAACAAACCAACACAATCAACAACAACAACAACAACAAACCAACACAATCAACAACAACAACAACAACAAACCAACACAATCAACAACAACAACAATCAACAAAAAACCAGCCAAGTGCGTGTCGGACTTCGCACATTTAAGGTTCCGTACCAAATGAGTATGGGGAGGATGATGCGAGTGAGAGAAGAAGGTCAAAGAAAAGATGGATGGATTGTGTGAGGAGTGATATGAAAGAAAAGGGAGTTAGTGATAGCGTGACGGCTGACAGGACTGAATGGAAGAAAAAAAAATAGAACCGACTTCCAAAAAAAGTGCAAAATAACTTTAATTTCGGAAGTCAGTGTTCCTGTTTTGTGTCTTCGTTTTTTGACACCGACTTCCGAAATTAAAGTTATTTTGAACTTTTTTTTTAGAAAAAGTTTTTTATTTTTCACTTTTTAGTTGTGGTTCCCCATTAAACTGTGTTAACAATTCATAGACATACGATAGCAGCAATCGCGGTTGATTTGCTGTCAATTTTTGAAGAGTTCCGTTGTCTGTCTCCGAAACCCATCATCAGATCTTTTTGAAATTTAAATGGGACTATTTCGGAATAAACCCCTTTCGAACAAAAAAAGAATTTTGCAAATCCGTCAATATATGACGGAGTTATGCCCGAACATACATAAAAAAAAAGAAAAAAAAAATACAAACATCCGAATTGATAACCTCCTCCTTTTTCGAAGTCGGTTAAAAAAACGTGTTGCGTCGACCCCAAGTAACATGAGACAAGGGTAGGAAGATGATGACCAAATAAGGAAATTATCACAGAAAAAATCTGATTTATCAATATATTAGTATTCGTTAGTAAAATATACCTACGTAATAATAAACGTTATCACCAAATTTCAAGTTCATATGTCAATGGGAATTGGGAAGTTAAAAAATTCTTCGGAACAAATTTTGTGACAAACGACGGACATACGGACACGTGAGTGACAGCAATAGGACTCCGTTTGGACCCTTCGGGTACGGAACCGTAAAAACGCCAACCAATCCAAACAACTTGCTTGCTTTGCTAAAACTGACAGTCTGACTTTCAGTTTTCTGACTACGCAAGAAAGTGTACAAAGAGTGTGCGCAAACACAGCTGCACTCTCCCTTCTCATTGTCTAAAAGCTATCCCAAGACTATCGGGCAGATATCAGGCGCAAGGCAAATGGCTTTACGTACTGGGAACCAAAACATTAGAAGACATGTGACATCCACCAACCCGCACTGAACCCGCGTGGTAAATGATTCATAGTGGATGGATAGAATACAGCACTCCCTCTCATTGAGAGGAGGGCTATGTCACATTAGTGAGAATTAACTACCAATGACCTTGAGTGGTTAGCTTGCGTGTTCTGTGCTGAGCTCACGTAACGCGTCGTACGTCCACCCAGTAATAGAACTCGCCCATCAAGGAGCGCTGTCCGAAATTGAATAAACGGAATAAACGGAATAATATTCCACAACTATCACACAACGCCATCTAGTCCCAAGCTAAGCAGAGCTTGTGTTATGGGTACTAGACAACTGATAAACATACTTATATATTGCTAAATACATAAATATTATAGATAAATTACACCCAGACACAGAACAAATGATCGTGCTCATTACACAAACATTTGTCCTGGGTGGGAATCGAACCCACGACCTCCGGCATAGCAGTCAGGGTCACTAACCACTAGACCAACAGGCCAGTCAAACGACGACGAGACGTATTATTAATTTATTACACATAAAACAACAGTTATTAAATTAAACACTGAGGCTAAATTATAAATAATTAAATGATCTTTAAAATGGTGAAGGTTTCATAAAAATACGCTTTATAGTTTTTGCGTGATTCTCAATTTTTTATCCGCGTTAGACATAACTTTACAAATTAATTATAATAAGTTATAAAAATATAATTTCAAATATTCTCAGAGCAAATTACGACGGAAATTGTCTAGAGTAACATTTTTTTTTTTCAAAGAAATAAGACTAGTCGTTTAAACGTGATGTTCAATTAAAAACCATTAAAAGTGCGCCTTAGAAGGCTGATGATGCTGTTTTCTGAGGCACGAGGTGTCGTACTCCGGGTTATTACCGGTATATACCTCAATGCGTCTCATTACTTAGGACTTCGAGCCAGATGTCACGTTATGGGCCGGAGTATTGGTGGCACGTAGAAGGAGGTCGTAGGAGTGACACGCTGAGAAGGACGTAGATGACGAGTTGAATGAAGAATAACACATGACGAGTTCAGACTTTTTTTTTTTTTTATGTTTGATAGGTTCGCGTTTGACCACTATCTCACCTGATGGCAAGCGATGATGTGGTCGAAGATGGAGCACGCTTGCCTAGAAGTAACCTATTCACTCTTGACTTAAAGACTCCCAGGTTATAGCTATCAGTAAACACAGACTCCGGTAGGGAATTCCACTCTCTAGCTGTACGCACAATGAATGTTTTCTCAAAACGCTTTGTGCGTATGGATGGGATGTCTACCATGAACCGGTTGCACTTAGCCGTACGTCTTGTGGTCCTTTGATGAAACGGGCTTGGCGGAATCAAATCATGCAATTCCGTAGCATATATTTATTATATGACGTATATTTCATTATTAACTGTAGACTTTATTTATAATATGGAGCACTTATTAATCGTACGTACCACCATACATTGTGATTGGTACATATTGAAATTGTATTATTGTCAGGACCAATCCTGAAAACTCTTAAAAACGTAACTGTCAGTAATTGAATAGAAGAAAAAATGAAAATGATAGCTAGGAGCTTAGTCTAGCTCGGCAGCAGAATTAGAACTCATCTATACATATAATAAATCTGTAGAAAAGTCATTTTTGTACATTGAAGAAATTGAAACAAAAAATAGCCAGCGTGTGAAAAGATAAGTAACAGAACCCATTTCCATCATTTTTGAAATTTTTGTCTGTTTGTCTGTTTGTCTGTTTGTTTGTGCGCACATCACGTAAAATCTACGAATTCAATGCTGACAATGTTTATATACAAAAATTATACGCAACTTGAGGATTAACTTAGTTTTTGTTTCATCGAAATCGGTTCACTCTATCAAAAGATATGATTAATTTAGTGAGTTCAAGAAGTAAAATATTACGTTACGCAATTAAGTATAGTACTTGCAACGACATCTTAAGACTAAAAATAGAACTAATGTTGATAGTTGAAATCTAAATCCGATAGATGGCGTTGTGCAAATGACGTCATTTTCTGAATCGCGGTGTTAAGATTTTCCGCGCGAGGATGACGTCCACCGTGTTTACTAGGCAAATTGGGTTTCGTTAGGTGTCTTAAAAGTTCTTGCGTGTGTCGTAAAAGTTCTTTGGTTGCTTGGTTTATCGATTTTCTAAATTGGTCGAAAAAAAAGTATTTGCTTATCTTATTGGTTTCGTTTGGTCAACTTTGGTCATTGGTTTGAAGTACGAAGTAAAGATTGTATTTGATTTACTTCGTAGTTTGAATCCAATAGTGCCAATCGTTATACAGTAAGTTAGTGTTGCCAATTCGTTGAGTCACGACCACGAACAGACGATACGTTGTCACACTAGACTGTTCGACGCACCGATCTTTTAAGTTTGTAGGCTATTCAGTCATAAGTGTTGTTAGTTTTGTTTATTGCTTTAATTTTCCTTGAAAATGCCTCAAAGAAAAAAAACTAACCTTTCGCTGCGTAGCCGAAATGCGAAAAGGATGAGACTTTGTAGGTCTCAGGAATCGGAAGAAGATCGTGAAGCACGGTTATCTGCTAACCGAGAGCACATCGCTCTTTCACGTGAATCGGAAACGTTCACCGAAAGGGAGTCACGTTTAAGTTCACAAAGAACACGGACCGCGACTTTGCGGTCTCAAGAGAGTATCCAGGAACGCGAAGACCGGCTGTCTGCTGATCGGGAGCGCCACTCTCTCTCACGTGAGTCAGAGACATTCACAGAAAGGGAGTCGCGCTTAAGTTCGCAAAGAACTCGGACCGCGACTTTGCGTTCTCAAGAGAATATCCAGGAACGCGAAGTTCGGCTGTCTGCTGATCGGGAGCGCCAGTCTCTCTCACGCGAGTCAGAGACTTTCACAGAAAGGGAGTCGCGCTTAAGTTCGCAAAGAACTCGGACCGCGACTTTGCGTTCTCAAGAGAATATCCAGGAACGCGAAGTTCGGCTGTCTGCTGATCGGGAGCGCCAGTCTCTCTCACGCGAGTCAGAGACTTTCACAGAAAGGGAGTCGCGCTTAAGTTCGCAAAGAACTCGGACCGCGACTTTGCGTTCTCAAGAGAGTATCGAGGAACGCCAAGCACGTCTGTCATCTGACCGAGAGCGACACGCTCTCTCGCGCGAGTCTGAATCTCTCTCCCAAAGAGAAGAACGATTACAAATAGCTAGACATAACTATGTAGGTGTACAAAGAAACAATGAAAGTTATCTTGCATCTGAAAGGGAAAGAATAGATGAACTAAGACGAGCAGAAACAGCAGAACAACGTCAATCTCGCCTAGAAATAGAACGAGCTCGATACCATATGAATAGAGAAACAAATAGCGGAGCTGATGAGTCCATGGAAAATGACGATGCAAATATTTTATTACCTTGGGACAATAGGGAAAAATCAGGGTTCACATATTCGTCTAGAATTAATTATGCTGGCTTTACTTTCGTGGGTGACATGAGAGAAATTTGTAATTTTTGTCATGCTTTGAAATGGAGGAAAGAGACAGATGGAATGTGCTGCTCAAATGGAAAAATTGTTCTTCCAAATTTCCAAGATCCACCACACTTACTTAAAAGTCTCCTGAATGGCGATCATCCCCAGTCGAACCGTTTTTTGGATAATATTCGTTTATATAACAGTGCTTTCCAAATGACTTCCTTTGGGGCAAAACAAATAACGGAAGGACCGTTCATGCCAACCTTCAAAGTACAAGGTCAAGTTTATCACCTTATTGGATCTTTGCTGCCAGAAAATGAACCCAAATTTCTCCAAATTTATTTTGTATCCGATTACACGCAACAGCTCAATGTTAGAAATCACAATTTTCCCCAGCTCAATGCTGAGCTTTTGGGTCAACTTCAAGAATTGCTGCATCACGTTAACCAGTACGTTCGTGAATTCAAAGCTGCATTGGAGTCAATTCCACAAGGCAGCAATGATTTCAAAATTGTTATAAGTGCCGATAGACGTCCTGTGGGTGAACACCGTGGAAGACACAATGCACCCGTCGCAGATGAAGTTGCAGTTGTTTTAGTCGACCAGGAGTGTGAGAGACGTGATATCGTGTTGCGTACACGCGACGATCGCCTTCAACGCATTTTGGAAACCCACCGAGCTTACGACGCCCTGCAATATCCACTAATTTATTGTCATGGTGAAGATGGGTACAATTTTGGGCTGTACCAAGTGAACCCTACTACGAGAGTCACTAATTATCAAAAAAAAATATCTGCTCAACAATACTATTCCTACCTTTTACAAATAAGGCAAAACAGTTTCGTATATTTGCAACGATTTCGTGGTTTGTTCAGCCAATTTATTGTGGACATGTACGCAAAAATAGAAACTGAACGTTTAGTGTATATTCGCACTAACCAGCGACGGTTACGCGCTGAAGAATACGTGCACTTGCGGGACGCCATGCAATCAGATAATAACGTCGAAAACTTGGGTCGATTGGTTATTTTGCCATCCAGTTTCACAGGCGGTCCGCGGTATATGCACGAACGAACGCAAGATGCTTTTTGTTACGTCCGTAAATACGGCCGGCCGGACCTTTTTATAACATTTACAACAAATCCAAAGTGGACGGAGATTTGCCAGGCACTTCTCACAGGACAGGCGTCATACGACAGACATGACATTATTGCTAGGATTTTTCATTTAAAACTCAAAGTCTTGATTAATCTACTTACAAAGGAGAAAGTTTTCGGTTCAACTCTTTGTTTTATGTATAGCGTCGAGTGGCAAAAGCGTGGTTTACCCCACGCGCACATTCTTCTGTGGCTGGAAGAAAAAATTCGTCCCGATGCTATAGACAGTGTCATAAGTGCAGAATTTCCGGACTATAATGCAGATCCGATTTTGCATGACATAGTAAAAACACATATGGTTCACGGGCCATGTGGCCTCTTAAACAGGGAATCACCGTGCATGAAAGATGGTCAATGCTCAAAAAAATACCCCAGAGCACTGAAAGAACTAACTATGGCTGGGGAAAATGGGTATCCGCAATACCGGCGAAGATCACCGTCACAAGGTGGTTTCACAGCTACTGTCAGATTCCGTGGACAAGAAATAATTCTAAATAATAGTTGGGTGGTACCGTATTCTCCAGTTTTGTCAAACGCTTTTCAAGCACACATTAATGTTGAAATTTGTAATAGCGTCGAATCTATAAAATATATATGTAAATATGTTAATAAAGGTAGTGATCAAGCCATGATAGCACTAAGAAATAACAACCAATTTGATGAAGTGACAAGGTATCAATCTGGCCGATACATAAGCTCTTCGGAGGCAGTTTGGCGCATTTTGAGTTTCCCTATTCATGAAAGGTATCCGCCAGTCATCCATCTTGACGTGCACCTGGAAGGCGGGCAGCGAGTTTACTTTCAGCCAGAAAATGTGGCAGAAAGAATGAACAACCCAAGACAAACCACCTTGCTCGCATTCTTTCGCCTTTGCGAAAGAGACAATTTCGCTAAGTCTCTGTTGTACAATGAAGTGCCACATTATTATACTTATAACAAGCAGCAAGGTGTTTTTAATCGCAGGAGACGTGGAACTGCTGTAGAAGGCGAGTCCGGCATTTTTAAAGAACACGTGATTGGAAGAGTATACACGGTGCACCCAAATAATGCAGAGTGTTATTATTTACGCCTTCTTCTTCACACAGTGCGAGGACCTACTTCTTTTGCTGAGCTCCGCAAAGTGGACGATATAGAATATCCCACATTTCAAGCTGCTTGCCGCGCACGGCATTTATTAGATGGCGATCAGCATTGGGATGATGCTTTAGCCGAAGCATGCGTCAGTGATAGTCCACATCGTTTGCGCCATTTATTTGCCATTTTGTTGACATTTTGTGGCCTATCGGACGCTGGGCAGTTGTGGCAAAAATATAAAGACGCGTTTGCCGAAGATTTTTTGAGACAGCAAAATATAAATAGTGAAACTTCTGACCAAGTACGTGAAAGCTGCCATAATAGGGCTTTGCTGGCTATACAAGATATAGTTACAAGTATAGGAGGGAACCCCCTCAGTCAATACGGCTTGCCGACACCGACAGTTGGTGGGGAACGAATTAATAGGGAGTATACATCTGAAATAAATTACAACCCCGAAGAGTTAGCAGAAATATTGCGAAATGGCTGTTCAAATTTGACGACAGAACAACGTCAAATCTTTGATAGAGTATGCTGTAGTGTAGAACATTCATTAGGAGAAATGCTGTTTTTAGATGCACCTGGTGGAACAGGTAAAACTTTCCTCACTAAAGTTATCTTGGCTCAAATAAGGAGCCAAAACAAAATTGCCCTTGCCGTCGCTTCCTCAGGAATAGCTGCCACTTTATTACCAGGAGGAAAAACTGCACATACAACATTTAAAATACCAATCGACTTGGACCGCACAGAAAACCCTGTTTGCAACGTGTCTCGCAATAGTGATAAAGCAAGGGTTTTACGCGATTGCGCCCTTATCGTTTGGGACGAGTGTACGATGGCAAATCGTAAAGCTGTGGAAGCTGTAGATAGAACGTTGCGAGATATAAGACAAAATGACCGACCGATGGGAGGCTTAACGGTGCTATTCTGTGGAGACTTCAGGCAGACACTCCCTATAATACCCAGAGGAACGAGGGCCGATGAAATAGGTGCCTGTTTAAAGAGCTCTATTTTATGGCGTAGTGTCATATTAACTAATTTGAGCTTTAATATGCGAGCATATTTGGGAGGTGACGCAAACGCGCAGGTTTTCTCAAATTTACTACTTCAAATTGGTAACGGCACATACCCGACTCAAGAAGGAGGTAAAGTAACTTTAGTCGAAAGCCTGTGTTCTTCTGTTGCCTCACAGCAGGAACTCATTTCCTCTGTATACGGAGATCCATCAGAGATCTCGAACCATGACGCTGCTTGGCTATGCCAACGAGCTATTTTGGCACCTCGCAACGACCAAGCAGCAGCAATAAATTCTCAAATATTGGTACATGTTTCTGGAGAAAGTAGGGAATATTTATCTATTAACACGGTTTTAGAAGAAGGAGATGCCACCCACTATCCAGTAGAGTTTTTAGACTCTCTAAATACACCAGGTCTTCCAGCACACAAAATTTATTTAAAAGTCGGAGTACCAATCATTCTACTCAGAAATTTAAGCCCACCAAAACTATGCAATGGAACTCGGTTGAGAGTAACAAATCTCCAACGAAATGTCATCGAAGCCGAAATCTTAACAGGTTGCGGCTCCGGTGATGTTGTTTTCATTCCCAGGATACCCATTATCCCCAATAATTTTCCGTTTACTTTCAAACGTGTGCAATTTCCTGTAAGCCTCTGTTACGCTATGACTATTAATAAAGCCCAAGGCCAGACGTTATCCGTTGCGGGTGTAGACCTTACTTTTGATTGTTTTTCACACGGCCAACTCTATGTTTCTCTATCACGTGTTAGCAACCCAAACAACCTTTTTGTATATGCTCCGGGTAATTCCACCGCTAACATAGTATATAGAGAAGCATTAACGTAATCAACTATACCAAAGTCAGGACTCTTATCTAAATCATCAAAAAGGTGATATACTCTTATCTAAACGACGTTGTTTTGTTCTCGACAACCACGCGAACGAAGTCGCGGGCACAGCTAGTTTTTAATATAAAAACAGAGACAACAAGTAATATTTAAATTTTAAATTAAAAAAGGTAGGAAAGAACGTAATTTTGGAATAGAGGTAAAAAAATAAACAAGGCTTTAACACTGCCTTGTTACACAGATTTACTAGACTTGTCTTAAAGATCCCCAGGTTGTAGCTATCAGCCTCAGGAAACACAGACTCCGGCAGGGAATTCAACTCCTTAGCTGTACGCAAAATGAATGTGTTCCAAAAACAATTTCGTGTGTGTGGGTGGGATGTCCAACATAATTATACCGCTGGGGCATCGCCGTACGTCTAGTGGTCCGATGATGCACACTCCCCAAAATGTAACCGATAGAAAACCGATACGCTGGCAAATCGGCGTCGATGCTCTAGACCAAAGAGAATTAAACCACTTGAGAGCTGATATACCGATTTTTTCAAAGAAAGCGACTCACCACTGCGGGCCGGGGGACGAAGAAAATACAAAGGTTGTGATTGGCCGATGTAACAATGTCAGGACGAATGTTCCAGACATAGTGATGCACAATTCAGTTTTGCAACAAAAACATCGATATCGATAAATTCGACGTCTATTAATAGTACATGTTTATTAAACTAAAATATGCGTATAATAAAACATACCAAAACAGTGTCGGTGTTGCTGAACTAAATAGACGGCGTCGGATCTTTACAATTAAAAAAAAATCATCTCTGAAATATTTATTTGGAAACCAATTTTCCCTTAATATTTGGAAATCTAAAATGTAAACATTAAGTAAAATTATTTTTTTACCATAAGGGGGTCAGCGCAGACAGAGAGGAATAATCCCCGCGCGGTCTCGGGCATTTTCTTTACGGATCGCGATAGCTTCGAGGACGCACGCGCGAGCATTTTTTGTCAGGTTCAAGCATTTATGGACTATATTGTAATAATTTTAAAGTTTATTTTCAAGTGCGTTAATAAAATCCTCTCCGCTGCGCTCCGTTCCGTCTGCGCTGAGCCTTAGGGAAAATCGATAATTTCGTCAACATCGACTTTCTCTTGAAGTTGTTGCAGCACTACAGCTTTAGGTACAGATGGAAAGGGACAGACGTATTGACAATATTTAGTGAGAGAAAGGGACTTTTCAAAAAGACATCAACGCGGTATACATTTTTACGTATCAACCAGATTAGCTTGAGCCCTGCACTTACTCATAATATTATAACTAATAAATATATTTTACTTATTGGTGAAAAGTTATGCCATCTTTTTTATAGCTGGATGTTCTAGACGATTTCCCACACCATTTAATTGAACAGGCACTCATAATTGTTTCTTATTAGCGCAGAAATGTTTTAAAAGTTATCAAAATAAAAGCGTGTGCATAGATCCAACAGCTGGTCAAAACTAAAATAGCCACTCATATAGCCGTCTAATATAAGTGCAATTTCATTTATATAAGTCGTGAGCCTGAGTCGCCCGTATGAGTAGTCGAGAGGCTTTATAGTCATTGCTCCAGACTTTGCGACTCGACAAGTTAATCATTGCCCATGATTCACTTGGCTCGTTTCTCAATTGAGATCATGAGATTTGACAACCTGTCAAACTTTGACATTAGAGTTTGACAAGTTCACAAACTCAATTCTCCAAAACAGAAAACGGGTTTCAGTCCCTACGTCACTTTTACGTGTCTTGAGATGAGAATATTCATGAGAGACTCATGCATAATTGCATCTGTCTTGACTTGATTAAGTATTTATATCTTACTTCTGCGAATCAATATTTAGTATTTCTTTGAATACTTCAATCAGAGCTTTTAGTCCAGAATTTCCCCGCGCACTGGCTTGCTGACAATATTCTACTTAACATTTCCTCATATCGCGATTCGAAGCCAGTACTTCTTTTCCTGTAAGAGGGTGGTGTACTGCTGAGTCAAGTTTGATGACGCCATTTTGTGTCTTTTACGATCACGTGTTTTGTCATGTGCGCTAAAAAGTTATCTTCAATTTATTATCTTTAATCATCGTTTAGAGTCGTTCGAGTATTTATTTCAACTGTGTCTCTAGGATGGCATCACATTTGTTAAGGCTCCGGTATTGTTTAGTGTCCATTGGCTTGCTTGACATCCGATATGCCGATCATCATTTTCTCCTGCCCTTATCCCAATTTATTCGGGTTTGGAGCACCAACCCGCATTGGGCCAGCGTGGTGAATTACGGCCCACACCCTCTCACAGAGAGGAGGCCTCTACCTCAGTAGTGGGGACATTAAAAGGTTGATGATGATGATGAAGAGAAGCATAGCATAATCAGGCAAGCATGTTCTAACTGTGGGTTTTGGCGGGATTTTTTAGAGTGTAGTTCAGTGGCTGTTTTAATTATTCGCTAATTGATTCATAGTGGACATTGTAATGTAAAATTGGTTTAGTTTTGTGTCTCAAGTGTCTACGCAACAGGACAATATGTGGAATCATTGAAACAGGTGCGATCTCGGTGAAATTAAGCTGAGAATTTTGTCGTAGTATTTGACTACCTCAGCGAAGCTTTCCGAGAAGGTTGTTTTGACACATTTGCTGCCAAATACTGCAAAAACATTAGAATGTGTTACATCTGCATTCTAATGGAAAAAATACAGTATTCGCGAGGCTAAAATTATAGAAAAAATGTGCGTGTTTTGAGTATTTGTATGGCTTTGGGTCAACAAGTTGCTTATACTGTGAAAATTTGAAGACTGTAGCTCCAACCGTTTGGCTGTAAAACCTGTGAACAGACGACGGACAGACAAACGGACACGTGAGTGACAGCAATAGAGCTCCGTTTTGTTTGGACCTTTCGGGTACGGAACCCTTTTTTTTTAGATGTGTTTGCTCTTAACTCTAGTCTAGGTCAAAGGTGACAGAGACAAAGTCGACGATGGAGCGAGCTTACCCAGAAGAAGCCTGTTCACTATAACTTTGAAGAGATTAGGGTTGTATGTATTCGGGAATACAGACGCAGGTAGAGAGTTCCACTCCTTTGCTGTGTGCATTATGAAAGACGTTTGGAAACGCTTGGTGCGAATTCCCCTAAAATGTTCCAACTGCTAGGACACTGGCCTCCACTCTGTGAGAGGCAGTGGGTTTATAATCCACCACAGTAACAAAGTGCGGATTGGTAGGAGTCATAAATGTCTACGAATTTTTAACCGACTTCGAAAAAAGGAGGAGGTTCTATGTTCGACTGTACGTATGTTATTTTTTTTTATGTTTGTCCACTGATTTCTGTGTCAGTTGTGGACCGATTTTCAAAATTATTTTTTTATTCGAAAGAGTATCCAGAGATTTTATCGAAATTGCTTCAGAGCTTTTTGAAAAAATCAACAAAAACCAATAATATATATGTTTTGATTTAGTTATATTAAAACATAGATGACGTTTTGATTTCCTCTAATTAAGAGTAAGTTTAAATTATATGTTCCATGTTATTGGGGTTATCAATTCGGACGTAACTTTAATATTTAGTTTTAGTTCTGGGGTATAACAACTAAAAAGTGTAAAATAAAAAACTTTTTTACAAAAAATACTACAGACTTCCAAAATAGATAATACAGTAAAAATTTAAAAATAACATTAATTTCGGCAGTCGTCAAATAACGAAGAAATAAAATACAAACGCCGACTTAATTATTTTTAAATTTTTTGTATATTTTCTTTTTGGAAGTCGGTTGTATTTTTTAGTTCTAGCAACACGCCCGTTCCCTCAAGATTAACATAAACTCGTGCCTGGGTTTTAACCCATGTCCTCCTTAACACTAATTCCTTCTTCCTACTTATTAATATTAGGTATAAATGCGAAAGTTTGGACGGGTCGATGTACGCCACGTACGTTTGTTACTCAATCATGCCAGAATAGCTGAACGGATCTAGATGAATTTTGGCACAGACACAGATTATAGTCTAGAATATGATCCCTTGGGATAAATTTTAGGGTTCCATACCCGAAGGGTAACCAACGAGACCCTATTACTAAGCCTCCGCTGTCCGTCCATCCGTCTGTCTGTCTGTCAGCGGGCTATATCTCATGAACCGTAATACGTAGATAGTTGTTGCCGCTATCATCATCATCTGCCTAGCCTTTTCCCAACTATCTTGGGGTCGGCTTCCAGTCTAACCGGATGCAGCTGAATACCAGTATTTTACATGGAGCGACTGCCTATCTATTATTTGTTGTCGCTATAACAACAAATAATAAAAATACCCTACTAGAAACGTTTTTTTTTTTTGCTTTTTTTTGCTCGATCTTAATAATGGCACGGGGTCATCTCGAACAAAGAAAATTTAGTTCAAACAAACAAACAATAGATGGCGTAATATGCATCGATTTCGTATTGAAGTTTAGGTAACATTAATATTTTGAAATAAAATATGGTTATAACTGTATTTTCTTATTTAATAAACTACCCTAAGCATAAAATTGTTGAATAATTGGCTCCTAATTAAACTTTAGATTTTTATTGGAACGATTCGTTAGGCATTTATATTTCTTACTAGCGACCCGCCCAGCTTCGCTCGGGTGCAAATTATACTTATAAACCTTCCTCTTCAATCACTCTATCTATTAAAAAAAACCGCATCAATATCCGTTGCGTAGTTTTAAAGATTTAAGCATACATAGGGATATAGGGACAGAGAAAGCGACTTTGTTTTATACTATGTAGTGATACCAATAGATGGCGCTGTTTGAAGTTTTGGAATTTATCCATTCGCCTCTTTAAAATTTGTATAGATAAAATTTTGAAACAGTAAAACTGTTATGAAGTGCCAAAAATACTATATAGTAATTCCTCAATGTGTGAGAAAATATTGATAAGACTTTATGTCAATTCATTCAACTTGCAAGCCGTCGCTGCTAACACCATCTAGCGAGGTGTAGAGGACGGGCCCGAACGAAGAACAAAAGTTGCCATAGCAAGTCGTAAACACGTAGTTACGGCGGTACGGTTTCTTTGTATGGGATGAGGCATCTGTACGCTAGTATTATATGATCTGTGATAATGGCAACAAGTAGACACGTATAATCTTACGAGTAGTAGACGCGGAGGTATATCGTACGATGGTACGGAACCCTTCATGCGAGAGTCCGACTCGCACTTGGCCGGCTTTTTAATTGCACGCGGGTAAAGTCGCTGACAGAAAGAAGCTAGTTAAATAACTTGTCGTCGGGGATATTACCACTGGGCCACCACAGCTTAGGAGATATACAATCTATCTCATAGCAAAATAATAACAGCAGCACGAGGTTAAGCTTCGAGCTTAAGCTACGCTGGCCAAGGTCGGGCCGTGGATCGATGACCATCCATTGCATACCGAGTTTCCTACCTGCCAGGCTCGCGAGACTGATCTAGAAGGTCACCTTGCCCTGGCACAAATAACTGAAGGAACACGCGTGGGTTTTAGTCAGTAAGAGTCTGACACGCCCTCCCGCTCCACCCAGAGCGGTAGAAGTTATTTAACGATTCCCCAGTCCCCACCCTATAAAAAAAACACCAAATTTCCTCCGAGCCTCTGCAAGCACGTTAAGAGAAATTAAAATTTTCTTACGTTTTTTGCAATTTGCAGGTCAGTATCAGGTTGTATGTTGGTCAACATATGATTCGCAGCCGTATCAAGTACGTATTTACAGAACTGTAATCATTAAAATCATCAATACATCTCTCTGTTAGTATTAATGCCAAATGTCATGATTTCATGAAATACTACATTAATTTGAAAATCTTTGACAGTCGTTACGGGTCGTCAGAAGCCCGAAAGTCTGACAACCAGTCTTACCAAGGGGTATCCTACCTAGTTACAAGGGTTGTGGAGGTCAGATTGGCAGTCGCTCCATATAAAATACTGGTGTTCAGCTGCATCCGGTTAGACTGGAAGCTGACCCCTACATAGTTGGGGAAAGGCAGGCAGATTGATTGATATCAATATTATAATGCAGTGGTGGCCCAGTGCTAACAGCCGCGACTTACAAGTTGTAGGTCGTGAGTTCAAACCCAGGCAGGCGCTTTACTTTGTGTAAGTTATTTCATCATTAATGCTCTCAAAACGGTGAAGGAAAACATCGTGAGGAAACCGGCATGTCCTAGAACCAAAAATTCGAAGACATGTGACATCCACCAACCACCAATCCGTATTGGGCTCTCACAGAGAGAAGGCCTGTGCCCCAGCAGTAGGGACATTAAAAGGCTGATGATGATGATGATTAATATTATAATGAAAATATTTTTGAGTATAATAGGTAACATACAACTGGAGCAGTGGTAGCCCAGTGGTAATGGCTCTTACATGTTGTAGGTCGTGGGTTTGAACCCAGAGAGGCACTTTGTGTAAACTGTTTCATCACCACTGCTCCTGAAAAACAGGGTTCAAAAACTTCTAAAAAAGTTTTTTCACGTTTTAGTTGATGTAAGTACGCCAAAACTAAAACTAAGTATTAAAGTCATGCCCGAATTGATAACCCCAATAACATGGAACATGGAATTTGAACATAATTAGAGGAAATCAAAACGTCATCAGTGTATACATGACTGGCCTGTTGGTCTAGTGGTTAGTGACCCTGACTGCTATGCCGGAGGTCGTGGGTTCGATTCCCACCCAGGACAAATGTTTGTGTATGAGCACGATCATTTGTTCTGTGTCTGGCTGTAATTTATCTATAATATGTATGTATTTAGAAATATATAAGTATGTTTATCAGTTTTCTAGTACCCATAACACAAGCTCTGCTTAGCTTGGGACTAGATGGCGTTGTGTGATAGTTGTGGAATATTATTATTATGTGGAATATTATTATACATATATTTTTTTGTATTTGGTGATTTTTTCAAAAAAAAAGCTGAATCAATTTCGACATAATTCATATGGTACCACCTCTGAAGAATGACCTACCAAACAAAGAAGGAAACATCAAAATCTATTCACAAATGGCGGAGAAATTGCGTACAACAAACATACAAAAAGAATAAAAAACATACAGACGAATTGAGAACCTCTTCCTTTTTCAAGTCGGTTAAAACGGCGAAGAAAAACATCGTGAGGGAACCGGCATATCCTAGAATCAAAAATTCGAAGACATGTGACATCCACCAACCAGCACTGGGCTCGCGTGCTGGATTAAGGTCAATTCTCTCTCACAGAGAGGCTGTGTCACAACAGTGTGAACATTAAACGGCTGATTACAAAAACACAGCTGATTACAACAAAACCCTACGAGAAACAATAAAATTTATCCTTAAAAGTTTCGGTTAATTAAAAGATACGCCCCAATTTTAATGAGTCCAGTTTCATTTGAATTTTATCAGCAAATACCGCATTACTGTGTTGTTTGTTCCATTATTAAAATAATTATTGATGCAATAAAATCGAGCGAACGTTTCATTGACGTCCATAAAAACATTGGTGTTTCCCATAGATAATGAACAGCGTATAATAATATAATAAGAGGATAACTTAATTCATTGCTTTACAAAATAATTCGTTTTGAAAGGAATTAGCGTTACTGGATTGATGGAATTGTAGAGACCCAACTCTTATTTAAAAGTAAATTTATTGGATTTTTGTGAATTTTGATGAATTTTAATAATTAGTTAACTTTTAACTGAGGGAATAAAAATAGCGGTTTCACAGCCTTTGTGTAGAAAATACTTTTATTCTTCTGATAAAACTTATCTGACTATTGAAAATTCGGCCCTAAAAAAAAATCTTAATAGTCCGTCCGTTAAATAACCAAAAAGTATTGGACACGTATGTTTTGCTTTAACAAACCAATAACAACTGGCCAAGTGCGTGTCGGATTTTGCACATTAAGGGTTCCGTACACCCGGGCCCACGGACGGCTAGTAGTGGGTAACTCGCCGTCCGATGCCCGAGTCGACTCGCGGCGCGTAGTGTTCCACACGCGCCTCAAAGAGTTGTCAGCAAACATAACGGGACCCGTCATGGCCGATGCCTGCCCAGGGGTTGAGGATAAATTCGAAAGAGTTACCTCGCCCCTGGGCATTCAGGGCAGGGAAGGAACAGGGATGGGTTTTAGTCAGTAAAAGTCTAACACGCCCGAGCTCCACCCTAGAGCGGGAGATGTCATTGGATGATTTCCAATCCCACAAAAAAAAAGGCTTCCTATGACAACCCGGGTTGTCATCGGGACTATAAGGGTTAAAAAAAAATATATAAAAAAAATTAAATAAATAAAAAAATAATCACGGATTTTTTTTTTTAGTTTGGGAAGTCATCAGATGACTGCTCCTGTTCTGGGTGGACCTGGGCATGTCAGATACTAAAACTTTTTACAAAAACACAACCGACTTCCAACAAAGAAGACACTAAAAATTTAAAAATAATTTTAATTTCGGAAGTCGGTTGTATTTTTTGTAAATTTTTTTTTTTTATTTTTCACTTTTTATTTGTCATACCCCAGAACTAAACCACCCAAATTGATAACCCCAATAACATGGAATACCTAATGTGATTCGAGGCAACCAAAACGTCATCTAATACATATTTTTTGTTTTAGTTAATTTTTTTTAAAAGCGCTGAAGCAATTTCGATGAAATTTATATGGGACCACCTCTGGATAAAAAAAGAATTTTTCTAAAATCGGTTCACAACTGACAGAGAAATCGGTGGACATACATATACATACAGTCGAACATAGAACCCCTTATTTTTTCGAAGTCGGTTAAAACCCCGCCCGTGTTCCTTCAGTCGCCTTTTGTGTTCCAGGTCCACGCTGACTCTTTGGAATAATCCGCCGACCCTGGGCGCCTACACCCTACACACCACAAGACACCAATGTCACTTGTTAGTGCAACAGTTCATTCTTTTACAAAAACAGGTTTTCAAAAAAGGATTTCATTTATAAATGTTACCATTTGATGCCTCACCGCGATGACGTATTGGGTTTTTTAATTCATTCATAATAGCGAAAGTAAGAATGACTGCATGTTGTGTTTTCATGGAAATACTGAAATAAATTCGATAATCTTTAGTTGGAACTTATACTTTTTGAAGGGCATAAGGTGTTTTTATACCAGAGATCAGCTGGATAACTGTTGCGGAGAATTGAGATGAATGCCATGCAATTTATTTTGTTTGGCTTTGGTCATCATCTGCCTTTTAAGGCGCAGCTACACGACTTTTAATGGTTTTTAATTGAACATCACGTCTAAAGACTAGTCTTAATTCTTTGAAAAAAATATATGTTACTCTAGACAATATCCGTCGTAATTTGATCTGAGAATATTTTCATATTACATTTTTATAACATAGTGTAATTAATTTGTAAAGTTATGTCTAACGCGGACAATTGAGAATCACGCAAAAACTATAAAACGTATCTTTATGAAACCTTTACCATTTTAAAGATCATTTAATTATTTATAATTTAGTCTCAGTGTTTTATTTTAATACCTGTTGTTCTATGTGTAATAAATTAATAATGCGTCTAATTTCGGACAGCGCTTCTTGATGGGCGAGTCCTATTACTGGGTGGACGTACGACGCGTTACGTGAGCTCAGCACAGAACACGCAAGCTAACCACTCAAGGTCATTGGCAGTTAATAGCGCCTTAATGTCCCCACTGCTGGGGCACAGGCCTCCTCTCTCTGAGAGGGTGTGAGCCGTAATCCACCACGCGCGCCCAATGCGGATTGGTGGATTTCACGTGTCTTCGAATTTTCGATTCTAGAACATGCCGGTTTCCTCACGATGTTTTTCCTTTACCGTTTTGAGAGCAGTGGTGATGAAATAACTTACACAAAGTAAAGCGCCTGCCAGGGTTTGAACTTACGACCTACAACTTGTAAGTCGCGGCCAATACCACTGGGTCAGCACTGCTCCCTGGCGTGGGATATCATCAAAATACTTCTCCCGCTCTGGGTGGAGCGGGACGGCGTGTGAGACTCTTACTGACTAAAAGCCACCCATGTTTCTTCAGTTGCCTGTGCCAGGATAAAGTGACTCTTTCGATGACTCCCACGACCGTCCATTGATGGGGTATTTTACTAAAAAAATCTTATCAGTTCGTCAGTTAAATAACCAAAAAATGTTGGACACGTATATTTTGCTTTACCATACTGTTACGTCGAACGTATTTCACTGGAACGTTCGAGAATGTAGTCGAAGTTTCCAGAAGTTTCCACTACGTTCGAGAACATTCCATTGTGGTACTGTGTAGAAGTTCATAGATGTTTCTAGAATATTCCAGTATAGGATAGTTCGACAATGTTCTAGAAACTTCCATGACTGTATAAATAGGCCGGACGGCGGGCGAGTGAGTCAGTCTGATTTCGACTACGAATGCGAACGGAAGCGAATACAAGCGATTACGAAGAGAATAGTGATTATTAGCGATTTAGTGTTTGTGTAAATAAGTTGTTGAGTTAATAAAGAATATTTGGTTAATTAATTGTTATTGTTGGGTAAAAAAGGGGTGACTACAGAGATGACGACTAATAGAGGAGTATGGAAGAAAAAGACATGTTGCGCCGACCCCAAATAAATTGGGATAAGGGCAGGAGAATGATGATGGTTAATTAATTGTTGTAAAATAATTTATCCCATACCCAGCTCGTAACAATACCAATAAAAAATGACAAAGATAAAACGCATCAAAGTACAGGAGTGTAGGCTCGTTAGGTCACTTTGGTGGTAAAAAATGTCGCGCCACGTGACGTCATGTGACATTTCAACGCACTGTATCGCCCTCATTTTTTTCTTACGTGACAAAAGAGAAAATAGGTGTCTAATATATATTAACCGACTTCAAAAAGAAGGAGGTTATCAATTCGGATGTTTGTATTTTTTTTTCGGGTATAACTCCGTCATATATTGACGGATTTGCAATTTTTTTTTTTGTTCGAAAGGGGTTTGTTCCGAAATGGTCCCATTTAAATTTCATATAAATCTGATGATGGGTTTCGGAGACAAACAACGGAACTCTTCAAAAATTGACAGTAAAGCAACCGCGATTGCTGCGATCGTATGTCTATGAATTGTTAACACCGTTTAATGGGGAACCACAACTAAAAAGTGAAAAATAAAAAACTTTTTAACAAAAAAATAGAACCGACTTAAAAAAAAGTGCAAAATAACTTTTTTTGGAAGTCGGTTCTATTTTTTTGTAAAAAAGTTTTATTTGGTTGTTTCACTAACGGACTGGTTAGATTCTTTTAGTAAAATAAAAAACCCTATTGTATGATTTGGCAGATACCAGATGATAATAGGTTGGTGCCGGAAATACGAAAAAATATCTTAATTCGTCGCTCTGTTTTGCATGACTTAAAAATATGTTTGCACATCATACGATCTTCGGAGGAAAATAGCAAATAGATGAGAGATATCGAGAACCGAGACGAAGGAAGTGCGAATTGAGAGACATAGTGTGCAGCAGTAGTTTGGTGATTCAAGCAATTCATTCATTAATTCGTTGTGCGTACATCTAAGGAATGGAATTCCCTGCCGGAGTCTGCGTTTCCTGATAGCTACGACCTGTCTATAAGTCGAGAGTGAATAGGTAACCTCTAGGCAAGCGTACTCCATCGTCGACCACATCATCGCTTACCATCAGGGGTGATAGTGGTCAAACGCGAGCCTATCAAAGTTATTAAAGCTGTTGTTGCTAGCTTAAAATAAAAAACAAAATCGGTTAGTCCGTTTAGGAGCTACAATGACACAGACAAACTTATCAAACTTATTACATCCATTTATTTTGTCGGAGGTTGATAAAAACCGGCAAAGTGCGAGTCGGACTCGCACACGAAGGGTTCCGTACCATTATCTATAAAAACAGCAAAAAAATTACATTTGTTGTATGGGAGCCCCCTTAAATATTTATTTTATTCTGTTTTTTAGTATTTGTTAATATAGCGGCAACAGAAATACATCATCTGTGAAAATTTCAACTGTCTAACTATCACGGTTCGTGAGATACAGCCTGGTGACAGACGGACTGACAGCGGAGTCTTAGTAATAGTGTCCCGTTTTACCCTTTGGGTACGGAACCCTAAAAAAAGAAGTAGGTTTGATGACCTAAATTTCGAATTTCAAATCCAAACAAAAGTTAACATATCAGCCAGTCCACAGATAAACGGGACATTCCCAGTTCCAGAACAAAAACCGTTACATGACAAGGGCGTGACATGATCTAAAGCGCGGTCACTGTCGGACTGCATAGAAAAGAAAGAGATACGCGACGACACAAACACAATGTTTGCAATTTATTGTAAAATATGAAGCATTTCATCGATTTACACAAAACTTAGTTGTGATATTAAAAATCTAAAAAAACAAAGTTTTTCATTTAGATTCGATTCATTATTTGTTATAATTTGACAGTCGTTACGAGTCGTCTGAAGCCCGAAAGTCTGACAACCAGTCTTACCAAGGAGTATCGTATTACCCACTGGGTTGTTGAGGTCAGATAGGCAGTCGCTCCATGTAAAATACTGGTATTCAGCTGCATCCGGTTAGACTGGAAACCGACCCCAAGATAGTTGGGAAAAGGCTAAGCAGATGATGATTTTATCTTTATTTTGCACTATTTTTGAAAGTCGGTTCTATTTTTTGTGATTTCTTTTTAAATATTTTTTTTATTCATTGATAGGTCCGCACCTGACCACTATTTGTTTGTTGGCCATATATCGGGTGTAAAAAGACAGTTTCCGAAGCCGAAAGCCACATATTATTCTACCCATTATTTGAACCATTTTTTTCCACTGGACTATACTTGGGAAATCACTGGTACTGGAGATATTGAAGGTCAAAGTCGCTATTTTTTTTTTACTTTTTTATGAAAATGAATTCTAAGTGTTATTACAAAACTTTTTTCCAAACAAATATTACCTGAATTTTCGATTTTTTTTTCGAAATTATGAATTTGCAGTTATGAAAACGCAATGAATATCAAACGTATCCGACAAGTACCTACGTGGCTTAGAGCGAAGGGGCGGGGTTTAACACCACTTGCCTGTGTTCGCGTTACATTGTGCGGAATAAAAAATAGTTTTATTTTTCATACCTAAAAATAAAAGTCGTTTCCCAGCAATAATTTTTGCGCTAAACTACTTTGGTAGACGTACAGTATGCGTAGTTAACGGCTCTGTGATGTCTTTTTACACCCTGTATACGGGAAAAATTATTCAAAAGTGAAAGTTAGAGGTAAGTTTGACGATCATTTCTATCGAGGATTTTATTTTTAAACATGTTTTGGAAACAACAAAGTTCTCAGAAATATAGTCAAAATTTACATAGGTATATTTTCTCTGCAGCTATCAGCCTAAACAGACTTCGCGAATTTTTTTTTAGAAAACCAGCCGTTTTTAGTTTTAGCGAATACAAATTCAAATTGTTTCAAATTGTTTATTTTTCTTTAACAAGTTTACAACAATTAGTTTGTGATTGGAGCCTTCTTTTAAGCAAACAATGGTGTGGATTCTGTTTTGTACGAACTAAACTTAATTTAAGCTATTCCTATCTTTTTCTCTCTAATAAAACAAGAAAGAGACGGACGTAAATTAGAGCTGTCAAATTTAGTTTGAACTAATATTTCCATACAAATTAAGTGAACACGTAAAAACATGTCGATTAAAAACACGGTGATGCGCAAGGCGTAAACTAGTTTGACATCTCTAACTTAGTTCATAGCTATAGCCGTCCTTTTCTCGCACTGCCTTTTAGTAAAAGACAGCGATTCTCTAATTTTAGTTTAGTTATTATTAAGAGAATCGGCACCAATGCCTGTATTAGAAGATTCCGCTCTTCCATAACAAAATAATAACTTGGACATCGGTAAGTAGAGAGTAATATAATACAGACAAGATTGACATAAGTCCAGTTTGTGTGTGTGTGCGTGTGTGTGTGTGTGTGTGTGTGTACGTGCGTGTGTATGTGTGTGTGTTGTGTGTTTGAGTGCCTGTGTGTGAGAGTATAGGTTATGTGGTTACTTTTAGGAGTTCTTCCGTTTCCTCATAAGTAAGTGGTTCGATCCATTTCATTATATTATGTATTCTTCATTCATGTGTGTGTGTTGTGTGTTTGAGTGCCTGTGTGTGAGAGTATAGGTTATGTGGTTACTTTTAGGAGTTCTTCCGTTTCCTCATAAGTAAGTGGTTCGATCCATTTCATTATATTATGTATTCTTCATTCATTATATGTGTATAGAATGTCATCATATTAATCCTTCAACTAAATACTAATAAAAATATTGAAACACGTGTGAGTGAGATGAATCATAAGGATTACCTCATTTGATATAAAATTTATAATAATAGTGAACGCAGATCAGTAACAGTGAACATCATTTTCTTCTCACGAAGTTTTTCTATTCAAAACATTGTGAATAGACGAGAAAGAAGACTACTGAACTAAATATACGCAGCCTTATTTATAAAACTCGCTAATGCTTAGTTTAAGGCGCTGTTATATGGCAACGGCCATGAGTGGTTAGCTTACGTGTTCAGTGCTGACCTCATGCAACGCGTCGTACGTCCACCGAGTAATAGGACTCGCCCATCAAGGAGCGCTGTCCCAAATAAGACGCATTATTAATTTATTATACATAAATCAACAGGTATTATACTAAAACACGTATACTAAAATATAAACAATTAAATGATCTTTAAACTGGTGAAGGTTTCATAAAAATACGCTTTATAGTTTTTGCATGATTCTCAAAAATTGAGAATTTGAGAATCACGAATCGCCGTTAGACATAACTTTACAAATTAATTACACTATGTTATAATCACTCATAATTTTTTAAAAAAAATAAGACTAGTCGTTTAGACGTGATGTTCAATTTAAAATCATTAGAAGTTGTTCTGTGCCCGCTAGGGCCGATATGCCAGCCAGGGTCGCGGTAGTGTTCGGAAGAGAACGCAAAGGGCAACTGAAGAGACACGTGCGGGTTTTTGTCAGTAAGAGTAACCTCCCACCACCCAGTGCGGGAGAAGTCAACAGAAGATTTCACACTTAAAAAAAAAAGATAACGTCTGTCATCCGTCAAATTCAACTGTATGACAATAAATCCTTTAAATTATTAGTCAGCACTTTACCACCCACATCTTCCGGGTAGAAAATGTTTATTAAATATGGAATAGTGAGTACTAATGGTCGCTCAGTGGTCGAAATTAGACCAACATCATCGGCCTTTATTGTCCCCACTGCTGGGGCACAGGCCTCTCTGTGAGGGTGTCGCGGATAAATTCGTAACAGTTACCGCGCCCCTGGGCACTCAGGCAAGGAAGGAACAGGGGTGAGTTTTATTCAGTAAAAGTCTGACACGCCCTCCACACAGAGCAGAGCGGAAGAAGTCATAGGATGATTTCAAACCCCAAAAAAAAAGGCCTCTCTGTGAGAGGGTGTGGGCAGTAATCCACAACGCGGGCCCAATGCGGGTTGGTGGATGTCACATTTCTTCGAATTTTCGACCATAATTCATTTAAATTTTAAGTTTTAATGTTATTATAAAGGTTCTATTGTCAAAGACTATATAGTATTCGCCTTAATCCGTCAGGCAACCTAATAGGTTTTTAATTAATAGAGATAATAAGAAAAGTGCTATTGGACACATTCTTAGTAAAGACAATTTAATAGTTTAGGTTATAATTTAATTACTTATTAGTCTATCTATAAGGCTAGATTGTAATAAGATTAGGGTCCATCCTATTGATGAATCCTAGGAAAAAAAAAACTATAGCTCTAAAATCACAGATACAATATTAAATATGTATGTATTATGTATGTGTGTGTGTCAAACGCATGGTATATACTGCTGTTTGTTTGCGCAAAGTATGACACATACGAAAAATTAAAGAAAAAACTGGACTCTGGTAGTGTCTTTAAGCTCTGGTGTCGCGTGGACTGGACTTTCAAGAGTTCATCAGAGACAAAAGGGGATCTTTTTCATCCCAAAAATAAAATCCAATTATCGTTTAAAAACCCCTTACACGCGCACAGATAGATTATGATGCGATCCAAGCGAGGCAACTCATTCAAACCAACCAATCATAGACCATTAAAACTTATTTAAATAGGGGTTTTTACTGTTAGTAACAACGAACAAGGAAAACTGAATACGAAATAGAGAAATGATACATCAGATGAATGAATTTGAATCTTTATCGCTACATATTAAGGCCTACGCACACCACCCGGGCCTGCGGACGGCGAGCAGTGGGTAGCTCGCCGTCCGATCAGCACCAGGCCCGTGAGTCGACGGCGCGTAGTGTTCCACGCGCGCCTCAAAGAGATGATTGTCAGCCACCACTGACGGGGCCCATCGTGGCCGATGCCTGCATGCCTAGGGGTAGCGGATAAATTCTTAACAGAGTTACCGCACCCCTGGGCACTCAGGCAGAGAAGGAACCGGGGTGGAATTTATTCAGTAAGAGTCTGACACGCCCTCCCGCTCCACCCAGAGCGGGAGATGGCATTGGATGATTTCCCAACCCACAAAAAAAAAAAATACCACCAGTCATCCAAGGGTAATGTAGAGATTACATGGTAGGTGCATCGTTAATCGGTTGGAAGTATAAAATATTACAAGTAAATTTTAAAATAGAAGTTCTACTTAATATTATAAGTGTGACAGTTTGTGATTACGTATGTTTGTTCCTCTTTCCCGCAAAAACTACTGCACGGATTTTGATGAAACTTTACAGTAATATTGCTTATACATCAGAATAACATATAGGCTATAAATTTATAATAGGGGGAAGTACTAATACAACGCGGGTGAAGCCGCTGGGAGAAGTTAGTATTTAATAAAATATACCTATAACGGGTGTAAAAAGACAGTTTCCGAAGCCGAATGCCACATAATTCTACCCATTATTTGAATCATTTTTTTTTCACTAGACTATACCTGGAAATCCACTAGTTCTGGAGATATTGAAGGACAAAGTCGCAATTTTTTTTTGCAAGTGTTATTACTAAACTTTTTTTTTTAACAATCATTACCTTAATTTTCGAAATTACGCATTTGCAGTTATAAAAACGCAATGAATATCAAACGTATCCGACAAGTACCTACGTGGTTTAGAGCGGAGGGGCGGAGTTTAACTCCAGTTGCCTGGGTTCGCGTTACATTGCGCGTAATAAAAACTAGTATTTTTTTCGTACCTAAAAATAAAAGTCGTTTCCCAGCAATAATTTTTGCGCAAACCTACTTAGTTTATAAACGTACAGTATGCGTAGTTGACGGCAATGTGATGTCTTTTTACAGCCTGTACATATGTATAGGTAATTATTAATTTTAGGTTAAATGAATACCGACTGGAGATGATTCTGATCTCCAGAGAGAGGAGGCAACGTTTTATTGGAAACAATGTTGCACAACAGAGCCTTTAGACAAAATACTTTTCTGTTAACGTTAACGCTAACGCTTCGAGCATAATGTATGGCAAAGACATTACTGGGCGTGAGTCATGTGACAGTTCTCTGTCTAAGGCTTCGTGCAAAGCGTCGTTGCCATACATTTTGCACGAAGCGTTAGCGTTAACATTAACAGAAATGTATTTTGGCTAAGGGGGCAGAACTGTTTCCAATAAAACGCCGCATCATAGGAACAGAGCCATAACAGCGACAAAACTAATATCCAACAGTTTTACTACCAAGTCGTACGATAAGAACGCATATTAATATTATTTTTACAAACAATCATTTGACATAAATGTCGTAATTCGTACGTAATATGCATGATAAGGTGCAGATTAAGTTTATTAAAGATTTTTTCTTCATTGTAATTATCAACTTGCGAGCCTGTTTCCGATTGTGTTTTAAGTTGAATTCGATTCGCAATCTATGTAATTTTTAGGGTTCCGTACCAGAAGGGTAACCGACTTAACCCTATTACTAAGCCTCCGCTGTCCGTCCGTCAGCGGGCTGCATCTCATGAACCGTAATAAGTAGACAATATCATGAACCGTAATTAATGACCGTGCTATTGTCACTATTATGACCAATGACCATGCAATACCAGAGGCATAACAGATGTGTTGCTATCCCCAGAGACAAAAATGACAATTTTTTTTTTTTAGGACAAGCCCGCCACGCTATTTCCAAACACTGCTACTCCAAAAAGCCAGAATCAACTGTGGCGACAACCAGGAAAATGAAATGCCGAGGCAATGAAGCTCGACAAGTCCCGGAGAAACGATAAAGCTGTTTTGGGTCAATCTGCCTAGCCCTTTCCCAACTATCTTGGGGTCGGCTTCCAGTCTAACCGCAACTGATTACCAGAATTTTACATGGAGCGACTGCCTATCTGACCTCCACAACCCAGTGACTGGGTAATACGACATCCCTTGGTAAGACTGGTTGTCAGACTTTCGGGCTTTTGACGACCCGTAACGACTGTCAAAGATCCGCGATTGACAGCCGGGACCAACGGCTTAACGTACTTTACGAGGCACGGAGGAGTCTCGGTATGTAAAGATGGTTACCCATCCTTGGACCAACCCCGGCAAGCGTAGCTTAATCTGATGGATATACCCGTGCGGCTGTTATTACTTTAGCCACGAGCTCCTCTACTCAGATTAAGCTGTCTTGGGTCCCACTACGAAATTAAGGCGCCATTATCTGCCTTTAGTGTTAGCTTGCGTGTTCTGTGCTGAGCTCACGTAACGCGTCGTACGTCCACTCAGTAATAGGACTCTCCCATCAAGGAACGCTGTCCGAAATTAGACGCATTATTAATTTATTATAAGTACATAAAACAACAGGCATTATACTAAAACACGTATACTAAAATATAAATAATTAAATGATCTTTAAAATGGTGAAAGTTTCATAAAAATACGCTTTATAGTTTTTGCGTGATTCTCAATTTTTTATCCGCGTTAGACATAACTTTACAAATTAATTACACTATGTTTTAGAACTATGATTTCAAATGTTCACATATCAAATTACGAAGGAAATTGTCCAGAGTAACATAATTTTTTTTCAAAGACTAGTCGTTTAGACGTGATGTTCAATAAAAAATCATAAGAAGTCGTGTAACTGCGCCTTAATAAAAAAAGAACAGCGAAGGAGTAAGACAAAAAACTAACATAAGAAATGATATGTAAAGGACTCTAGCAGTTACATTAAAAAGTTGAATAAATTACTATACTTTTTACCCGACTACGCGACGCAAGGAAGGGTAATGTGTTTATCAGCCTATGTATGTACGTTTGTTCCATTGTGGCACTATAGAGACCAAACGCGTTGGCCGATTTTGATAATTATTACGTCAATTGATACGTCTTAATCTTGCGAGTGCTACTAAAGACATGACAGTAATCAAAATACAATATGGCGACCACCAGACGTCATATTGTGAAAAAGAAAAAAATGAAAGTCGACGAACTATATTAAGTGGGGTATCAAAATAAAAGGTTCAAGGAGGCGATTCCAAAAATATAACTCACTAAAATGTAGAAAATAAAAAAATGAAAAATGTACTTTTCTCTCAACAACATTATCAGAAAACAATTACTTTTTCTGCAAAACCGGGCAACGGGGTATAGCAAAAAAAAAAAAGAAAAAAAAGGATTACACAACATCTGTCCATGTCTCTGTTTCTACCTCGAAAACAGCTGAGCAGTTGTCAATGTAAATTGTTCAATTCGATAAGACAGAGATAATTTTATGACTAACCCCGATATAGAGATATTGATGATTTGATATGACATAAGTATTGTTTTGCAAGGATTAGGTGTGACTCAGAATAATAAACTATAAAAAACAGTAAAAACCGGTTCGATTAAGATCTGTGAGATAGTTGAGGAAGTTAAGTTAAGCCAATTCTTTCTTAATTCAATCTGCCTGCCTTTTTCCAACTACACTGTTTGGGTTGGCGTCAGCTTCCAATCTAGCCGGATACAGCTGAATATCAGTTCTTTTTAGGGTTCCGTACCCGAAGGGTAACTAACGAGACCCTGTTACTAAGCCTCCGCTGTCCGTCCATCCAACAATCTAGTTGAGGATAAATTCGAAACAGAGTTACCTCGCCCCCGGGCACTAAGGGCAGGAAGGAACAGGGGTGGGTTTTAGTCAGTAAGAGTCTGACACACCCTCCCGCTCCACCGAGAGCTGGAGAAGTCATTGGATGATTCCCAACCCACAAAAAAATAAAAAAAATCCAACAATCTATCAGCGTGCACTATCACTATCTATCTCATGATCCGGAATAGGTAGACAGTTGAAATTTCTGTTGCCGCTATAAAAACAAAATCTAAAGTCAAAGTCAAAACATTTATTGCGAACTAAGGGTACAATGTTGGTGTTAAATTAATAATTAAAGGGGCTACGGCCCTACTACAAACGTGTTTTTTTTTTGTTTGCTCCATCTTAATAATGGCAATGTAGCGACATCTATGACGCCGCACACGAACTAAAAATAGCAAGAATTCTACATCGCGCAAGCAGAGTTCTCCGGGCGATTTGAACATATACAACAGTCTGAAATCAACCATTGGGCAGTTGCCCGGACCAGACACAACACCCGTCTGGTTGGAGGATCCTCCCTTTTCAACGAAGGTTTGCGGGACTTTACACCCTGTTCCGCATACCTCTAAACTGGTGACCCTCGAGCATGAACGTCAGCGCAGCCTTCGTGCAGCTACTTCAGCGTGACGTCATCATCATCGCTTCCTTCAAGCTCTTGAGCAACGAGTCATACAGCCAGCCAGTACCAACGGCTTCTACGGGTATCCTGACCACCAGCATGCAGCGGATGCGCATTCGTGGTCAGCATCCTCAGCCTCTTTCATCACCATCAACCTCATCAGCGATCTTGGCGCAGCGAACAGCACCTTCGGCCGGTCGAAGAACCTCTCCTGGTCGACGCCAGCAGTCAAGCCAATACGTCGCACAGCACCGCTCCGCCCACTGGAGCCTGCAGCATCATCCCGATTCACTGGGACATCATCACCCCGACTCACTGGGGCATCATCCCGACTCACTGGGACATCATCACCCCGACTCACTGGGGCATCATCCCGACTCACTGGGACATCATCACCCCGACTCACTGGGGCATCATCCCGACTCACTGGGACATCATCACCCCGACTCACTGGGGCATCATCCCGACTCACTGGGATAGCAACACCCCGACTCACTGGGGCATCACCGCAGACAGTTCCGACTCACCGTGAACTATGCGGCTCTTCCGGTTCCGACTCACTGGAACCAACCTTCCACTGGCCCGGCAAGCATCACAAGATGTATGGACGACTCATCAAGAACCATCGATTTTATGATTTAATTTATATTTAATTGTGATTCTAAATTGACATTTTATATTTTATTCAAATTATTGACATTTGTAAATGAATCTATTGACATTTTGAATGTAATATATTGACATTTGTAAATTGTTATAGCGACATTTTTAATTTAATTTAAGTATTACTATTGACACTTTTAATTTTAATTTAATGTATTGACATTTGTAAATTAATCTATTGACATTTTTAATTTAACTTATTGATTATCTTAATTTCAGTTTTGTGTCATAATGGTTTAAAGTGCGTAATTCTGAATTTATATTTAATTTTGTTTTGTTTAATAGTACAGTCACAATAATAATAAGGGTAATATAATCTGTATGCAAATCCTGACAAATGATAAATCTTGGTGGATGTATTGTGTTAAATAATTTTTGCATGCCGTAAGGCAAAATGTATCGGGACTATCCTTAAAATTACCATCTTATCTGTTTACCTACGTTATTGGCAAATAAATAATTTATGATTATGATTATGATTATGATCGATCTCCGATCTCCGGAGGGGAGTGATGTAGCGACATCTATGACGCCGCACACGAACTAAAACTAGCAAGAATTCTACATCGCGCAAGCAGAGTTCTCCGGGCGATTTGAACATATACAACAGTCTGAAATCAACCATTGGGCAGTTGCCCGGACCAGACACGACACCCGTCTGGTCGGAGGATCCTCCCTTTTCAACGGAGGTTTGCGGGACTTTACACTCTGTTCCGCTCACCTCCAAAGCAACAAATAGACGCGTATAATCTTGTACGGTGGTACGGAACCTTTCATGAGCGAGTCCTACTCGCACTTGGCCAATTTTTTTTATTTTTTATTTCGAATCGTCACTACATATTATAAAACTAAAAGTACCCCGCCGCGTCTGTCTGTCTGTTCCCGTTCGCGATAAACTCAAAAACTACTGAACGAATTTTCATGCGGATTTCTTAAATAAACAAAGTGATTCATGACGAAGGTTTAGGTGTATAATTAGTACCCGAGCGAAGTTGGGGCGGATCGCTAGTTTAACGGAAAGTATTTTATTTTTCTCTCTTTCGATTATTCTACACTCATTAGTAAATTTCGCCAAATGACGTTACCAGTATCCAGGTAAATTATATAGAAAAATAACTGACCACATCGGTAATACCCAAATGTTAAAAATACGTAATCACTACATAGTATAAAACAAAGTCGCCTTTTCTGTCCCTATATCCCTATGTGCGCTTAAATCTTTAAAACTACGCAACGGATTTTGATGCGGTTTTTTTCAATAGATAGAGTGATTCAAGAGGAAGGTTTATATGTATAATACATGCATCATATACTAAGGCAACATTGCTAATTTTAGAGGTTTCTAACGTGATGTCGTAAATTAACCTATTTTTTTGGGCTTATTTAGCAATTTAGCAAAAACGCTGCCTAACCCTACGAGTTAGATCAAATTACTGTACTACAGTATTAGATTTTCAATAGACTCAATAGACTTTCAATAGATTTTCAATAGATTTTCAATAGACTCAATAGATTTTCAATAGATTTTCAATAGACTTTCAATAGATTTTCAATAGATTTTCAATAGACTTTCAATAGACTTTCAATAGACTTTCAATAGATTTTCAATAGACTTTCAATAGACTTTCAATAGACTTTCAATAGATTTTCAATAGACTTTCAATAGACTTTCAATAGACTTTCGATGGACTTTCAATAGACTTTCGATAGACTTTCAATAGACTTTCAATAGATTTTCAATTGACTTTCAATAGACTTTCAATAGATTTTCAATAGACTTTCAATTGACTTTCGATATACTTTCGATAGTCTTTCAATAGATTTTCAATAGACTTTCAATAGACTTTCGATAGTCTTTCAATAGATTTTCAATAGACTTTCAATAGACTTTCAATAGATTTTCAATAGACTTTCAATTGACTTTCAATAGACTTTCAATAGACTTTCTATAGACTTTCAATAGACTTTCGATATACTTTCGATAGTCTTTCAATAGATTTTCAATAGATTTTCAATAGACTTTTAATAGTCTTTCGATGGACTGTCAATAGACTTTCGATAGATTTTCAATAGACTTTCAATAGATTTTCAATAGACTTTCAATAGACTTTCGATAGACTTTCAATTGACTTTCAATAGAATTTCAATAGATTTTCAATAGACTCAATAGACTTTCAATAGATTTTCAATAGATTTTCAATAGACTTTCAATAGACTTTCAATAGACTTTCAATAGACTTTCAATAGACTTTCAATAGATTTTCAATAGATTTTCAATAGACTTTCAATAGACTTTCAATTGACTTTCAATAGACTTTCAATAGACTTTCAATAGACTTTCAATAGACTTTCAATTGACTTTCAATAGACTTTCTATAGACGTTCAATAGACTTTCAATAGACTTTCAATACACTTTCAATAGACTTTCAATAGATTTTCAATAGACTTTCAATTGACTTTCAATAGACTTTCAATAGACTTTCAATAGACTTTCAATAGACTTTCGATATACTTTCGATAGTCTTTCAATAGATTTTCAATAGATTTTCAATAGACTTTTAATAGACTCGATAGATTTTCAATAGACTTTCAATACACTTTCAATAGACTTTCAATAGACTTTCGATAGACTTTCAATTGACTTTCAATAGAATTTCAATAGATTTTCAATAGACTCAATAGACTTTCAATAGACTTTCAATAGACTTTCAATAGACTTTCGATGGACTTTCAATAGATGATCAATAGATAATCAATAGATAAATAAATGAGTAACGAATATTAAATATTTACATACATCACTACATAGTATAAAACAAAGTCGCCTTTTCTGTCCCTATATCCCTATGTGCGCTTAAATCTTTAAAACTACGCAACGGATTTTGATGCGGTTTTTTTCAATAGATAGAGTGATTCAAGAGGAAGGTTTATATGTATAATACATGCATCATATACTAAGGCAACATTGCTAATTTTAGAGGTTTCTAACGTGATGTCGTAAATTAACCTATTTTTTTGGGCTTATTTAGCAATTTAGCAAAAACGCTGCCTAAACCCTACGAGTTAGATCAAATTAATGTACTACAGTATTGTACACCATAAAAAGGTCTACAAAAAAGTCCGCGATGGTATATGTTTATATTTTAGGGATAACCCACATTAACCATTTTTATTGTTTACTTTTTACGTGAAAAAATGGCTTATTTACGAAGCTATTTTAAGCAATACGGCATTAATCCTTATCGAATTAAGTACCTTAAATACAGTGTGCAATTAATATAGATCAATATGGTTCCTTACAGCATGTAAATTAAACAAATATTTTCGGAGATATTACAAATTTAAAATTTGCGTTTGCGGCGGGCGGTACCGGTCGGACGGGGCAGTGCGGGGAGGCATGCCTATAAATAGCGCGTCGGAGGCCGCGGTTATATAATTTTTTTTTAATTTAGTATTAGCATTGCACCCGTGCGAAGCCGGGGCGGGTCGCTAGTTACTGAATTATATCCTAATAAACAAGGGAAAAAAATTAAAAATTAATTGTTTACAAAAATTGGGGAAACAAAACAGTAGGCAGTCACTAGTCCAGATTCTAGATTTATGACTATATTAAGAGCGTAAAACGTGGTATACAATGAGCCACACGCACTAAACGTTTTAGGAAGTTTGGGAACACATTCATTGTGCGTATAGAATTTTTTCTTTTAAATATGCTCTCTTTGTTTTAGAATATGCTTCTCAAATTTGGAACCCGCGTTATGGCGTACACATCGATCGCATTGAGGGTGTGCAAAAAAGACTTGTTCGGTTTCTGTGTTATCGTTTGCGCATACCATACCATAGTTGTGATTATTTGGATCTTTGCAGGAAATTTCACCTACAACCAAAGTACTAACCGTCGTCGACTAGCTGATTGCACATCTTTGCTCAAAATTATATCTAATGAAGTGGACTGTCCGCAGCTTCTGCGTAAGCTGTTCTTTAATGTTCCCCAGCGATGTCTCAGATTTAATCCACCTATCGCTATTCCTTTGTCTTCTTCTAACTACAGGCAAAACTCATTTTTAGTGCGAGCGAGTAAAGACTTTAATGAATTATGCAAGCAGTTCTCATTTGACATCTTTTCAACCAAAGGCTCAAGCGTACGCAATAGGCTGAACCTTGAATTCTTCAAAATTGAAAATTAATTCTTAGTGTTAATGTTAGTTCTTATTTAAATTAATTTTATTGTAGTTTATTTCTTATGTTTGGCGGTGCCGATTTGGCGATTGATACTCTTCTTTTCTTGATATCTTGTCGTGTATAGGTGATCTCTTGTTGTATTACTGTATAGCTAGCCGTGAAAACCTATAATTGGCTTAATGTCTCTTATTCTAGTTTACTTATTGCATTTATGTAAAGCTGTTGGTTTTCCATGTGATAAATAAATAGCTAAGGAGTGGAATTCCCTATAGCTACAATCTGGGGGTCTTTAATTTGACGACACGGTTAGCGCAGTGGTTGAGCGTTCGGCTGCTGCGCTGCGTGTCGCGGGTTCGATCCACGCACGGAACAAATATTTGTATGCTTACAGATAGTTGTTCCGGGTCTGGGTGTCTTGTGTATGTGAGTTTACATGTTTGTGAACGCACCCACGATACAGGAATAATTCCTAGTGTGGGGCAACGTTTATAATAAAAAAGTTCAAGAGTGAATAGGTTACTTTTAGACAAGCGTGCTCCATCGTCGACCACATCATCGCTTACCATCAGATGAGATAGTGGTCAAACGAAAGCCCATCACAAGAATGTGAGGAAAGTTTTCAGTATGAATGTGGATGGCTATAAAAGTGGAAGACAACCAAAAAGAAAATGGATTGACTGTGTGAAGATGGTATGTCTAGAAAGGGGCTGACTGCTGAGATGAGGACTGATTTGTCCGTCCAGTCTTACCAAGGGATGTCGTATTACCCAGTAACTGGGTTGTGGAGGTCAGATAGCCAGTCGCTCCATGTAAAATACTGGTATTTAGCTGCATCCGGTTAGACTGGAAGCCGACCCCAAGATAGTTGGGAAAAGGCTGGGCAGATTGATCGGAGGAGTGTCGGTATGTAAAGATGGTCACCCATCCATGGACTAACCCCAGAAAACGTAGCTTAACCTGATGGATCGACCCTCGCGTCTGTTATTACTTTAGCCACGAGCTCCTCGTTGTAATAACCTCCTGTTGTAATCAGAATAGTAGGTTCTTATTTCGATATTTTCTACCAGGCAGAAATGTTTTTTTTTTTTATAAGCAATCATCAAATAACTTCTCCCGCTCTATAGAGCGGGAGGGCGTGTCAGACTCTTACTGACTAAAAACTTTTTTACAAAAAATAGAACCGACATCCAAAAAAAATGCAAAATAACTAATTTCGGAAGTCGTGTTTCTGGTTTTTTTATCTTCGTTTTTTGACACCGACTTCCGAAATTAGTTAATTTCCACTTTTTTTGGAAGTCGGTTCTATTTTTTATAAAAAAGTTTTTATTTTTCACTTGTAGTTCCCCATTCAATAGTGTTCTGTTAACACTACATAGACATACGATCGCAGCAATCGCAGTTGATTTGCTGTCATTTTTTGAAGAGTTCCGTTTTCTGTCTCCGAAACTCATCATCAGATCTATATGAAATTTTAATGGGACCATTTCGGAATAAACCCTATCGAACAAAAAAAAATTTGCAAATCCGTTTATTTAAGACGGAGCTAAGCCCGAAAATACAGAAAAAAAAAATACAAACATCCGAATTGATAACCTCCGACTTTTTGAAGTCGGTTTAAAAAATCCACCCATGTTCCTTCAGTTGCCTGCACCAGGGCAAGGAGACTCTTTCAAACACACCCGCGTCTCTGGCAGAGGAAGAAGGGGCAAGATGTGGGTGGTAAAGTGTTTCAATGTTTACTTCTAAAGTACGGCCAACGAGAAGCGATACCAAATGTAAACAAAACCCATGCGAAAATGGGCGATAAAATGGCCGCCTGAATGTTGGCGAACCCGTCTTAACGTTGTCATGTTTTTGCCGGGAGAACAAGATGGAAAGAGATAAATATTAGATTGTCAACGCCACAGTTGTTCTTTAGGTTAATGACCTTTCGTATCGCTGCTAGTTGGCCTTACTTTAGGCAAGCGTGCTCCATCTTCGACCACATCTTCGCTTACCATCAGGTGAGATAGTGGTCAAACGCGAGCCTAGCAAAGAAAAAAAATACCGGCCAAGTGCGTGTCGGACTTCGCACATTTAGGGTTCCGTACCAAATATATCTTTGACTTTTTATGGCTTTGGGTCAACAAGATGCTTATACTGTGAAAATTTTAAGACTGTATAGCTCCAACCGTTTGGCTGTACAAGCTGTGTGACAGAAGACGGACAGACAGACACGTGAGTGACAGCAATAGGACTACGTTTGGACCCTTCGAGTACGGAACCCTAAAAAAGAAAACAAAAAAAAAAACATGGTTGTTTGTTTTATAAGGCCCTAGGGACAAAAACTTTGTCATTGATATGTCATCTTAGCCCTGATTTCGATAGTCGATTTCATTTAATCTTTAGTCTTATAATATGAGTCACTTCATTGACTATTGTTTGAAGCTCTAACAATCTCGTCAGCAAACACGAGGTTAGACATAAATATCATCAGAGGCTTGATTAGGCTTTTAGATACCTTTTCACTGTTTGTTTATTATTATCTCGTTTATTCATTAAATACACATATAAATTACATTTTTTTAAATTTCAATAAACAGTTCGAAACATTTAAAAATAATTAAAAAATAGTGTCCCGCCGGTATCGGGAACAGGGTCCAAGCTACCCGGCGGTCAGGCTCCAGAGAGAGGAACCTCCTAACAACACGAGCTGTGTCCAGAAGTACCGCTTTTGATCCAGCCGCCAAACGAGAGCCTCCCGAGGTGTTGGTCGAGGCTTGTGGCTATTGGCTGTTATTAAGACACACTATCAGCTATTATCTGATGAGTGTATTTGAAATAGCTTGCAGATGTTTAGTCTGTCCAACCGGTTCTTGTAGCAGTTCAGTCTGGGAGCCTATTCCATGTGTTACGACTTGGTTGGGCAGGAATTGCTTCAAAGGCTAAGGGCAACTGAAGAAACACGAGAGGGTTCTAGTCAGTAAGAGTCTGACACGCCCTCCCCCTCCACCCAGAGCGGGAGAAGTCATTTGATGACTTCACGCGCTCAAAAAAAAAAGGTGTTTGTTGGTATTGTTGTTTATTAAATTAATTCCCGTTTTTAATTGAATCCCCAAATATGATTGCACTGTCGGATTTTCAACTGTCTGTACTTTTTCAAGCGTTGAAAATTCATCAGCAATTAATTTAGATTCCGCTTAGCGCTTGTGAATAGTATACGCGCATTAGGATGTTATTACATCAATCGATCGACCGTCGATCTATGGTAGAATGAATTAGTCGACGTCGATCGATAGTTCTACTAGATACACCAATCGATCGCCCGTCGATCGATGTTAGAATGAATTAGTCGACGTCGATCGATAGTTTCTACTAGGTACACCAATCAATCGACCGTCGATCGATGGTAGAATGGATTAGTCGTCGTCGATCGATAGTTTCTACTTGGTACACCAATCGATCGCCCGTCGATCGATGTTAGAATGAATTAGTCGACATCGACCGTTCGATGGGTTACCGACCGGTATACGTCGATCAGCCAAAGCTCTTATACTAATTACTCCTGCATTTACAGAAGTAAAACCATAGCTTTATTTAAACTCGCTAGCCATATACTTAGTTTACATACTGATAGCAGATGCTAAATAGGGATTATTCCAAGGTAAAAAAGAAAAATTCTATTTAGTCCGTAAGTTTTAGATTATCAAAAAATATTGGATACGTTTTTTGCTTTATCAAATCAATAAATAATGAAAAAGATAAAACGCATCAAAGTTTAGGAGTGGGGGCTTGTTACGTCACTTTAGAGTAAAAAGTAATCAAGTGTGACGTCAGTCGTCGTTGTTTATGGGCCTACCACACGCACAAACTTCACCACAGTTCTACGCACAAACTTCACCACAGTTTTGCATGTAGTTGGTAAAACTGATACAGTTTTACCAACTACACGCACGGTGTTCCGTGTACCGGCCTGCGCAGGCAATACTGTGGTCAAGCTTGTGCGTGTGGTAGGCCCAATACGTGACACAAGAAAAAATACGTGTCCCATATTTTTTGGTTATCTAACTGGCGGACTAATTAGATACTTTTAGTCATCAACCCAATTCAAGATAAAACATAATTATGTCTCATCCTTCAAATTCAATTACTATACACAGACTACGTCTGTCGTCTAAATAAACTGGAACGAGACGGCGTTAAACTTTAAGCAAGTTGAGAAACTTACTAACAGTATAGCCACAGAGGGTGACACCTGAACTGATGTTCAGGCGGGGCCCGTCACCCTCTGTGGCCTCGAGACATGATTGCCGGGGATGAGATTGGGACCTTTGGCCAGCGATTGTTGGAAGAACAACTTGTGGATTTTAGTCAGTCATAGACCCAGCGACGCCCTTGATAAATTCTACCCTAAAAACTCTTCCTGGTTCTTAGGGTAATTCTTTAAACATAAAACACTGTGCACAACTTAAATAAATATTCAAGGCATGTTTAGGCGGGGCCCGTCACCCTCTGTGGCCTCGAGACCGGCCGGGGATGCGGTTGGAACCAATGGGCAGTGATAGTTGTAAGAACAACTTGTGGGTTTTAACCAGTCTGATAGACCCAGAGACACCCTTGATAAATTCTACTTCCTCTTCTAAGGCAGTTGTATAAACATATAAAAATGTGCACAAAGTAAATAAGTATTCAAGGCATGTTCAGGCGGGGCCCGTCACCCTCTGTGGCCTCGACACACGAATGCCGGGGATGAGGTTGGAACCAATTGTCAGTGATAGTTGTAAGAACAACTTGTGGGTTTTAATCAGTCAGATAGACCCAGAGACATCCTTGATAAATTCTACCTGAAATAACGTTTCCCTCTCAGGGCAGTTGAATAAATGTGCATGAAGTAAATAAGTTTTCAAGGCATGTATGCAGGCACTTTGCGTAAATTATTTCATCACCACTGCTCTCAAACGATGAAGGAAAACATCGTAAGGAAACCGACATGTCCTGGAATCAAAAATTCGAAGACATGTGACATCCACCACCCCGCAATGGACCTGCGTGGTGGTTTAAGCCCTGTTCCCTCTCACAGAGGGGGGACACTTAGTGGAGAGTGCAAGTGGGGTAAGTGAGAACGGCGGGTAATTAGGAACAGTGAATTTTTGGGGTTTATATAGCGAAATTATTTCAAAAATCCTTTTGATTGTCATTGTCTTTGCTACAAAACATAAATTTCAGATTTTTTTTATACTAAAACGTAACCCACTTTTCGGCAAATTCACAATACATGATTTTGGGACAACTCTTACAATAATTCGATGGATTATTAAATCGGTTACTACTATTTTTTTTAAATAATTATTTCGGGTCTTTAATGAGTTTGTTACTAACAGCATTTTGCTAGACAAAATGGTCTTGGAAAATCGGGGTCGGTCAAAATCAAAAGGTCGGGGGAAATCTTGGTGCTTATATGTTTTCGGGTAATTAGAAACTCTATTTTTCTCATATGAATCAATAAGGGGTAATTAAGAACATAATTATAGATTTTTCATCTATTTTCAAAAAAGTTTTTTTTTAAATATATTTTAGTAATATATGTAATAATGTAATTAATCGGAATTTAATCACCTGTTTTAATTACCCCAGTAGGTGCCGGGTAAATAGGAACGGCAAGGGCTTTGTTTTCCCTTAAAATTTTATTGATCCATGTGATTTTTATTAACCGAAGAAAAAAAGGAGGAGGTTCTCAATTCGACCGTATATATACGAGTATCTTTTCACTCCGTCATTTATGGACCGATTTCGATGATTCTTTTTTTGTTAGATAGGGTATATCTCAAGGGTGGTCCCATGCCAAGGAAACCAGAATCTGATAATAGAATCATGATAAAATTGAGAGAAAACCTCGAAAATTGTGGGCACGTTTAGCGTTTCTGTATGTATGTTCGGCCTTCACTCCGTTATTTATGAACCGATTGTGATGATTCTTTTTTTGTTAGATAGGGTATACCTCAAGGGTGGTTCCATGTCAAGGACATCAGGATCTGATCATGGGATCCTGATAAAATTGAGAGAGAACCTCGAAAATTGGGCACGAATATTGTTTCTGTTTACTTTTGATAACTTAATCAGGTATTTGCATTTAGGAATCATCACGTCATGAAACTGAGCTGATGATGGAAACCATAACATTCCTACACAATAGAAGTTAGATATAAAAACTGGTTTTAGTGACAAATACCACTTAATATGCTTCGAAGAAAAGAGGTCTTTACAATATTGGAGGTAACCTCAACTGCTCAATATCCTGGGAACTTCATAGAAGGATGGTTACATCATCAGCTCAGTGGCAAGAGGAATTATGAAGGATTAGAAATTAGCCTCAGTGTTAAAAGATGATGCGAGCCATAAAAAATCATAAAATAAAAAACAGTAGTCAGTATTGAGCTTATTTACCTACATAAAATATCAAATTTTATATAAACTAATTTTGAGTCGGCGCCAATTAATAAAATGATTAATTACCTACTTACAGCCTTCTTCATTTGTAAGTACATATAAAATTTAGATATTTAATAATCAGATTGTTGTTTGGCGCCGACTCAAAATTAGTTCATATAAAATTTGATATTTTATGTAGGTAAATAAGCTAAATACTGAAGACTTAAAAGGTTTATTTATTTTTAGCTTTTTAGTTCTTTTTCGTCGGTTAATTTTGTTATTTGTTGAGGTTAATTTCATGACAAAAGGTTAAAGTTTAGTTTTGAATAAAATTTAACAACAATCAACATGTTTTTGTTCTTATTAATCAGCATTTCCCTTAGGTTTTCCCAATTACCCCACTTTCCCCTATGTCCCGGGACATATGGGAAAGTGGGGTAATTGGGAAAACAAACAATGGGAACATTAAAAGGATGATATGATATGCTAAGCTATTTTAGACGTGAAATATTTTAGTCGTATTGACGAACAAAATATTCATGTCATATTATTTTCGATAATAAAAATCACATGCTGCAAAGTACTAATAAAAAGTAAATAACAGGAAACCGGTATTTTTTTTTTTCCTTAATATTACTGCTCGTTTAAATGTACCTAATTACCTCGCATTGTGTGGAATGCATTTATTTTATAGCTTAAAATTCTAATTATATGTAGAAGGAAACAAACAACAACAAAAGTTTGGAAAATGCTGTGTTTCCTGATAACTACAACCTGGGAGTCTTTAAGTCAAGAGTGAATAGGTTACTTCTAGGCAAGCGTGCTCCATCGTCGACCACATCATCGCTTACCATCAGGTGAGAAAATGGTCTAACGCGTGCCTATCAACAGTAAAAAAAAAAGTTCAAACCGAGACAGACGCTTTACTTTTTGTAAATTATTTCATCACCACTGCTCTCAAAACGGTGAAGGAAAACATCGTGAGGAAAAACCGACATGTGTAAGAACCAAAAATTCGAAGACATGTGACATCCACCAACCCGCATTGGGCCCGCGTGATGGATTACGGCTCACACCCTCGCACAGAGAGGAGGCCTGTGCCCCAGCAGTGGGGATATTAAAAAAAAAGGCTGGTGGTGATGATCAGATATATTATCATCATTCTCCTGCCCTCATCCCAATATATTAGTCCACATCCACGCATCTCTATCAGTTGTCATCTTATGTCTTTCATACTTATCTATCAGCCCTTTGATAGTTTCTATCTTTGTTCTTGTAAGCAGGCACACCAGTTACGAGGGTCATTCAATAAATACTTAGCCTACAAAAAGTAAACGAAAATTTTGGAAAAGTGGCAATTTATTTTTCAACATAGTCTCCTTTTAGTTCGATACACTTAGCCCAGCGATGCTCCAACTTTTTTAACCCGTCCGAAAAATAGTTTTTGTCAAACTCTGCAAAATAGGCCTCCGTGGCGGCGATAACCTCCTCATTCGGTCCATATCTATTCCCGGCGAGTGATTTTTTCAGATTAGGAAACAGAAAGAAGTCACAAGGGGCCAAATCTGGAGAATACGGTGGATGGGGCAGCAATTCGTAGCGTAATTCGACCAATTTGGCCATGGCAACGGCAGACGTGTGAACCGGTGCGTTGTCGTGGTGAAACAGCACTTTTTTCTTCGCCAGATGGGGTCGTTTTTTCTTTAATTCGGCGTCGAATCGGCCCAATAAATCGGCATAGTAAAGCCCTGTAATTGTTTTACCCTTCTCGATGTAGATCACACCTTGTGAATCCCAGAAAACGGTGGCCATAACTTTTCCGGCCGATTTTACAGTTTTCGCCTTCTTTGGAGCACGTTCCCCGGTCTGGATCTATTGTTTTGATTGCTCCTTGGTCTCTGGTGTGTACCAGTGGATCCAGGATTCATCGACTGTCACAAAACGACGCAAAAACTCCGCTGGATTCCGCTTAAACAGCGCCAAACACGTCTCCGATGTGGTCTCACGGTTGCGCTTGTTTTCTGGTGTGAGTAAACGCGGCACCCATCGCGCCGACAGCTTTCTCATGCCGAGTTCCTCGTGAAGAATATGATGCACTGTTCCTTCTGAAATGCCTACAGTCTCAGCTAGCTCCCGAACCTTCAATCGGCGATCTGCCAATACGAGATCATGGATTTTTTTAATGTTTTCCTCCGTAGCAGCTGTTTTCGGTGCACCTGGACGTGGTTCATCAAAAACCGACGTACGGCCACGTGCAAACTCATTGAACCAATTCTTGACGGTGGCCATCGATGGAGAAGAGTCACCGTACACAGCATCCAAGCGCTCTTTGATTTCGATGCGCGTTTTCCCTTCCAAAAATAGGAATCGAATCACCGAACGATATTGCTCTTTTTCCATTTTTGTAAAACCGATCGACACGTTCGCTTCCATAAGTTGTCAAATTAAAACAAATGAAGGGATTGGAATGAAAATTTGAAAAAAGAATTAAAAAAGAATGTGCTACACTGTGGTAAAACTCTTTTGAAACTACAGCGCCCTCTGGCGATGAGGCTAGGTACTTATTGAATGCACCTCGTATGTATGGAGGCTTCTTTAATTTGGTTTAGTGTTTATGCTTGAGTTTGTTTTTAATGGCATGATTGAGTGTGCTAGCTGGCAAGCGGCGGATTATTTAATTTTATGATTATATTTTAGACGACATATATTTATTTTTCTGTTTTACATAATGTTAAGATTGTTGCTTAGAATTATATAGATTCAAGTTCTTAAAACTTAACAGACAGATGTGTTGCTGGGGAGTTTGTTGGCCACTTCTTCTTCACAGCTAAAACACTAGGAAGTGGTGACGGGCGGGCGTTTTTTGGGGGACTGTCTTTATGTAGAACTTTGACGTTCAAAAAGTGCTGGTTCTCAGCCTAGTTTGAATAAATGACTTTTGATTTTTTGATTTTGATTTTTGAGTCGTCATCTCAGTAGTCATGACCGCCTCGTTGGTCTCGTATCGGATTCGATTACCGGGTAGGGCAAAAAGTGCTATTGGATTTTTCCATTAGGAATTACTCTGTAACAGCCTAGCGATTGGAAGTTGATGGTATGACACCCCCGTGCCTCGGAAAGCACGTCCGTGAGGACTATGAGAGAAGGAACAGAGATTGCACCTGTGTTTACGCACACACTTCTCCACTATAATCTCTTGCATACTTTTTTTGCTGATAAAATTTTACCTTCTGACCTTCCCTGCATACCCTATTTAATACTGCTTTACCCAGAATTCCAACAATTGCACTTTAAGTCATTTTAGATTCAACTTCATCTAAAAGGTAACAAAGGTAATAGGTACGAACAGATTTACCGAACATTTTAATAAATTTTTCCTATTGAAAATATTTTTATATTATTTACAATAAAATAAGTAAATTAAAATTAATTCTGCGAATTTGCGGAATGTTATTTTATTACTATTAATAATAATCGATAATAATTCCCCATTGTTACGTTCAATTTGTATAATTTCAGGGGAGTCCCCTACAAATCGTTTTACGAGGAGGAAAAATTCAGTACAAAAGCTGAAAATTTATATGAGGACGTAAATTTTCTATACTTCAAGAGAAATTAGTGGCTAGCATAAATATAACCAGTAAATATACTGTTGGGACCCTTGGGACACAGGCCTTCTCTCTCTGGAGAATTATTTAAAAGAGTCACCATGGCCTGCATTGAAAAAGGCAACTGAAGGATCATGGGTGGGTTTTAGTCAGTAAGAATCTGACACACCCTCCCACACCACCCAGAGCGGGAGAAGTCATGTGACGATTTCCCACCGTCAAAAAAAAGGCCTCTCTTTGAGAGAGTGTGGGCTGTGATCCACCACACAGACCCAGACCGGATTGTTTAGCAATTCTTCTCTATTCTATAAATCATTAAAGATAGCTAACGTCACGTCTGAGTTGACTCCGCAACAAAAAAGACCTGAAGACCCAGAAAGCACTGAAAGGATTGTGTTGAGGAAGATCTACGGAAAATAGGCAGGAAAACATTTTGGCGAAGGGAGACCGGAGACAGAGCGAAATGGAAGAAGATCGTTGACGAGGCCAAGATCCACAAAGGGTTGTAACGCTGAAGTAACAAGAAAATAGTTAGCATAACTTAATGTCTGTATTTCCTGGGGCAGTGCTAGGCAGAGTAGTACACCCACTTTTCGTTCAGTTCAGCTAACAAATGGGCAGAAATGTAATTTGTCCAATGAAAAAGGTACTCTTCTCAAAAAAGTTCTGGACTACTAGGTAGCAGTACTCTACAGGGTGTAACAGAAATAAGCGCTCTTGTTTTAAACACTGCTTCTGGCCATAAAAATGAAACAAGTTCCTTCACAAAAGAAATAGTCATTCTGAAAAAAATAATTTGTCCTCCTACATACAGTGTGTACAAAGACACATCACAAAGCCGTTAACTACGCATATGCACAAATTATTGCTGGGAAACGACTTTTATTTTTAGGTATGAAAAAAATAAAACTATTTTTTAAGGCGCGCAATGTAACGCGAACCCAGGCAAATGGAGTTAAACCCCGCCCCTTCGCACTAAGCCACGTAGGTAGTTGTCGGATACGTTTGATATTCATTGCGTTTTTGTAACTACAAAAGCGTAATTTCGACATTTTGTATTAACACTTAGAATTCATTTTCGTAAAAAAAGTAAAAAAAAAAATTGCGACTTTGACCTTCAATATCTCCAGAACCAGTGGATTCCCAGGTATGGTCCAGTGGAAAAAAAATATCCAAATAATGGGTAGAATATCTGGCTTTCGTCTTCGGAAACTGTCTTTTTACACTTGTTATATTAATTTTGATCAGCTGATTTTAACTTTATATGGAAAGTCCAATACTTTTTTCGGGAATTTCTTATGACTTCATGGGCAGCATAAGAGGAGTATCTAAAATAGGACCACCCGTTTCTGTTACACTATGTACAGTCCGACAAATTCAAAACGTTTGTTGGATTTACTTGAGTCAACTATATTTTGTATCCATTGACATTGACACAATTCAAGGCCATATTTTGAATGTTTATTAAACAAGTTTTAGCATTCCAATTAGGAATGGTTATTAACATAACACAGGGTAGGCAGGCAAATCTAATGAAACTATGATAAGAGAGGAGACACCATGTGATCAGATATTATGTCACCCAGTATCTGGATGATAAAGATCAGATAAGAAATAGCTCCATGTAAAGTACTGGTATCCAGCTGCCACCTAATACAACCAGAAGCCACACACATATTATTCCACAACATAGTTGGAAATAACTGAGCAGGTGCTGCCAGAAATAGCAGATTTTGCCTGATCTGGGCATCGATCCCAAGACAGTCATTCAACTAGACCAGTGAGTCATAACCAAAATAAATACTATTTTAAAAATAGCACAATCCTTGATAAGGATTAGATAATACAATGATTCATAATAGGCTGAAATAAAACATGAAATGAAACTAAGTTAGTATAGTTATTTACATACAACTGTTTTGATACATTTAAAGCTGGTTGCAGACCAAAGGCTAAGCTAATTATAGCTTTGTAGCGTGGCAGGTCACCTATGCGCTGGACTGACCAAGTGATTTCTGCTATAGGAGGCCACGTAACTGACTGCGACAAACAGTCCGCCAACACAGAGAGATGGCGGGAGATTGTGCGGAGAGCTGTGTCCGCCTCTACCACCAACGTGGACACCTCTACGTGACCACGACCGCTCTGCTAAGAGCGACACGACAGAGAAGATAAGTTTGTGTGAATGTATGTTTGTCACTCAACCACACCAGAACAGCTGAACGGATCTGGATGAAATTTGGCACAGAGACAGATTACGGTCTGGAGTAGTATACAGGCTATTATTAATAGTGGGGGAAGTACTAATTCAACTCGGGAGAAATCCCTGGCAGAAGCTAGTATTACAAATGAAGTTTGGATGGAGGTTTAATACTCAATTATGCCAGAACGGCTGAACGGATCTGCATGAAATTTGGCACAGATATAGATTATAGTCTGGAATAGCTCATAGGCCGTTGTAAGAAGATAGTTTTTTATACTTGTGTGCTTAATGCGTCGGGTACCAATGGATAAGATAACAATAGATTTTCTATTGTGTCTGCTTCTCCGGTAAATGACACTTTAAACTATAAAAACTATGCTGTGTAAGTATGAAAAATTACCTCAGATAAGGCAACTAAGCTAAACTATTGGTTTATCACTTGCCTGCAAATTGAGTAAGGCTTATTCTATTATACATACAAGTGTCTTAAAGCAGAGTGCATACTTGCAACTGCAAGACTGGATTTAAAAACATAAATAAGTTTTTTTTGTAAACAAAATCATATTGGACTTAAAATTGAGAGATCTTCCAAATGAGAATTATTGCATTTGATTTGAGAGAATGATGCAATGTCAAATCATTGTCTTTTATTTTAAACTTTTGAAAATGCAAATGATGTCGTAAATATTTTGCATCTATTTATAAATACTTTTAACTTACATATTTACACAGATTTTTAGGTTACATTAATCATCAAATTCCAACAAGATTACTATAAGAATATTTAGAAATTATTTTTATCATCGCATTTTCGTAATTTCCTGCAATTTTACCAAAGACTAAGCTCTGTTTGGTCAAATGACCACATAATTTCTCAGTGTCCGCCAAAATTATGCAAAAAAAAACAATAGTGATTATGATCATGCAAAACAGAGTTCGAAAAGCAAAAAGTATGGTTAGTCACAAAAGGAAATGCATTCGACCCTTGCATGAGTTACAAGAGGCAAAACAAATAAACTGGTGAAACTTTTATGAGTCATCGCCGAAGGAAATATTATTAATGTTGTTACCAGAGATGGAAAAACCCGAAATACCTTTATTCTTACCCATAGTTGTGACGTTATAATCTGCCTGGGTGAAATGTAGACTGCAAACTTTTGAATATTTGGTGTACGGCTTGCCTCGCTTCAAAATCAGGTTCCACTTGTCTGCCATAGTCACGTCACGAGGAAACCTATGAAATTTCACGTTTTTCGTCTTGCCGGCGAGCGACGTGCACTGAGGAACCGTGCAATAATAGCCCATGTTCCTTTCTTATTTTGGTTTCCTAAGCTTATAAATGTTTACAGTCGGTGAAACGAACACAACACATCGAACAAGTTTCTAACCTCTAGTCCCGGACACAAATATGTTATTTAATTTATTTGTTGAAAACGTTATCACGTTGGTTTGGAAAAAAATGGAATCATCACACTGTAGCCTTGAAATATTTGACATCTATTTTTCCCTTCCCACTTTTTTTTTTCGGAAAAAATGGCCACTCTCGAGGACCATAGACTTTGTATTGACGTCGTTTCTTTTACAAACGAAGCAGTAGTACAGCAATCGTTATTCCTGTCAGAAATCGACTAAAAATGAAATCGATTTGTAGTGGTTGCTACTACGTCCGATCTGAATCCGATACTTATCCGTGAAAATAAAGACCTGGAAAACTCGGACCGAATTCGGATATTGCTTTACGCACTACCTCCGATCCCAATCCGTGATTCAGACGTTATTTTAGAGCCACAGGCCAGCATAGCGTTTCATTCGTTGATCATAATAAGTCCTTTCAATCGACATCAACTTCTGGCAATGCTATTGCACGTTTACGAAGACTTGTAAAGAGACCAAAATATATATTTTTATAATAAATTTATTTTTATAAGAAATATTTTTTTTAAGTCAATTACCCCAAAAATCACCACATTTATTTGGAAATCCCCAAAAAAGAAAACACATGTTTTGTAATATTATTAGCTATTTAAAATTTCGTTTTCTTCTGGTTTTGTCTTTATAAAATCATACATTTTGTATAAACTTATAACTTAACCTACATGTTATGCAAGTACCTAAGTATTCTTACTAACGAGGAATAGGGTAGTTCCCTAAAAAATCTAAATGATCCCCCCGCCCACTTTCTGCTTCTCGTAGTCGTAGACGTAGTGGGCAACTGTTCTTACAAATAATACTGGGGCTACTTCAGTCCGTCTCCGGTCCGTCAATAATCTTATCTGAAGTGAAGATTCACGGATCATGGAGAGAAATCGAATGACGGAAATCGGATGTAGTGCGTAACCGCTTTTAGGGATATGAAAAAAAAAAAATGGAAGCTTACCGAAATCATTCGTTTGTGGAAGAAAAGCTTTGAATTGTATGGCTAAAAAAACAACGAGGATTAGGAAGAAAACGTAGAGCTTTGAACAGGTGGTGCTACTTTTATTTGCTTGATTCATACTGACATTTAACTCATCATTACTGTCAGTTTTAAAATGTTTTGTGGGGTGTAATATATTAGACATGTTGATATATGTTATAGATGTTAGATGCTTAGCATTAACAACATCATCCGACGTGATCTTGTCGCCGCTGACGTTCCAGATTAGAACCCCATGACCTGGCACGCATCGACAGCAAGAGACCGGATGGCACATCTTTGTTTACATTGAAAATGGGTAGGCCTTTTGTGGAATGCTACTTGTGTCGATACTCTAGCGCCATCCCATTTTCCAAGCTCGTCGTGCTGTGCTGGTAGGTACTGCCGCTGCGGCTGTTGAAAACTTCAAGCGACAGACTTGTTGGTAATCATATTTTCGAGCCATTTGAGGTTGAAACTCTGATCTTTTGAATTGCTTAAAGAAAAATATAAGCGAACTTTGCGTGACCCAAGGACTGGCTTTTTCTTTGGACAGTGGAAAAGCATTGCAAATAGATCGTACTGATTAACACTGGATGGATGAAATGGCGACAGGTCACTGGGACTTTCCGCGACTCCTGCGTTCCCCTTAAGGGCCTACCTCCCCATAAGTGGCGCCCTCATTGAATAAAAATTAGTATCTTAGCATAGAAAATAAAGAATCCTATGTTGCGTTTGTGATAGATATGATAAGTTATTTGTACGATGTTAAAACAGGACTCAAAGTGTTTCGTATCCAAAGTAGTAAGCAAAAGTGTCAACATATTCTACGCTCTGCGACGATTTTTTATTCAATGAGGGCGCCACTTGGCGGCTATATACGCCTTAAACTTACGGGGAAGATTTATAAAACAATGGTCAGACCTGCTGTCTTGTATGGTTTAGAATGTTGGGCCATAAAAGGGATGAATGAAAAGTAATTGCATGCAGCGTAGATGAGAATGCTAAGAGTGATGTGTGGCGTTACGCGCATGGATAGAATTAGGAATGAGTATATTTTATGAGAAAGTTTGAAAGTGGCACCGCTGGCTGAAAAGTTGTGTGGAAATTGGTTGTCGTGGTATGGGCATGTAAGTAATGCGAAGGAATGAAGAAAATGTCGTGAGAAAAGTCTTGTATGTGGATGACTATATGAATAGGGGAAGGCCAAAGAAACGATTGTTTTTTTTTTTTGGGTGTTGGGAAATCATCCGACTTCTCCCACTCTGGGTGGAGTGGGAGGGCGTTTCACACTCTTACTGACTAAAACCCACCCTGTTCCTTCCCTGCCTGAATGCCCAAGGGTGCGGTAACTCATTTTCAGAATTTATCCGCTACCCCTAGGCATGCAGGCACCGGCCACGATGGGCCCCGTCAGTGGTGGCTGACACTAACCTAAAAGACATGTTGCGCCGACCCCAAATAAATTGGGATAAGGGCAGGAGAATGATGATGTACATATATAAAATAATATAGACCTCTAAGTTAGAAATAATTCTATTACACGTGAACAATTTCGTGATTTGGGCAGCGTATTTTTTGTTTCTAATCCTTCATTGGTGACCCCGACGAAAAATATGGATGACAGCACGGAATTGGCAAAGGAGGGGACAGCAGAGACGTTCAGGGTTGGAGTACGTGTACCACCATTCAACCCGGACGACCCCATCCTATGGTTTGCCCAGATAGAAGGTCAGTTCGTGTTATCTAATATAGTGCGTGATGAGACCAAATATAATTACGTTATTACGTGTTGGTTGAACTGGAACCTCAGTACTCCTCTGAAGTGCGGGACATAATAGTTACCCCACCAGAGACTGGTAAATACGCCAAGTTGAAGGTGGAACTAATTAAGCGGTTATCGGCATCACAGGAGAGGAAAACAAAACAACTCTTAATGCACGAAGAGCTCGGCGACAGAAAGCCGTCGCAGTTCCTAAGGCACCTACAACATCTAGCTGGACCTAATGTCCCTACTGATTTTATCCGCACAATCTGGGCAAACAGACTTCCAACTAACCTTCAAACCATTCTGGCAACACAGGTCAACATGACCTTAGAGGTACGTCCTCTAAGGTCATAGGCAGAGCTGGCGGACCGCATCAATGATATCGTTCCCACAGCAAACTAGGTAGCGGGTACATCGACAACACCGGCTGCGGTCACAGGTACAAGCGATAGCGATTTAAATAGAGGTGATGTCTGCGGAGCTATATGGGCGTTCCAGACGCGATTCAAGAGGTCGAGACTCCTACAGGAACCGTAGTCGCTCCCGGTCACGTTCACGCCCCCATGAGCACCCGTACTGCTGGTATCACTATAGATTGGAACTAGCACGGAAGTGCATAAAGCCCTGTAATTACAAGCCGGAAAACAACCAAGGCAGCCGACAATAGCGGTAAATGACTGCACCAATATTTCGAACCGCCTGTTCATCACTGACGGTAACACAAAGATCCAGTTTTTGGTCGACACGAGTTCAGACTTGTGTGTGTATCTTAGGTCATCTGTACGGGAATCGCATCTGAAAACTAATTATAATTTGTTCGCAGCCAATGGAACACCTATAGCTACATATGGCTATATACAGCTCGAGTTGAATATAGGTCTACGGCGTGCATTCGGTTGGCGCTTAGTCGTTGCTGACGTATCCAAGCCCATCATCGGTGTCGATTTTTTAAGTTTTTACAACTTGCTTGTCGACTGCCGCAATCAACGTATCATAGATGGGGTTACTTACCCGCTCCTCGTCAACGGTCAGCGGATAGCATTTCATCTATACGGACAACCTGTGTAGCTCTGAATGAAGATCCCTTCCATCGTCTACTGCGGGAGTTTCCCGAGATCACACGACCTGCCGGTAAGCCTAGCTCGCCTAAACATAGCACAGTGCATCAAATCAGGACTACGCCTGGCCAGTATTCAGTCGACCTCGCCGCCTAGATCAAGAACGGTTGTATATAGTAAAGCAAGATACAACCGTTCTGGATCTAGACGAGAGCAGAGAGCACTTGGTCATCACCCCTTCACCTTGTTCGTAAGAAAATGATGGATGGTGGCCTTGTGGTGACTAACGAGCTCTTAGCGCACGAACTGTTCCAGACCGATATCCGATCAGACATATTCAGGATTTCACACAGCAGCTAACAGGTAGCACTATATTTTCTACTATTGACCTGGTAAAAGCTTGTCATCAAATCCCAGTCCTGGAGGAAGACATACCTAAAACGGCCATTACCACACCATTCGGCTTGTACGAATTTCCTTTTATGACTTTTGGACTTCGTAACGCCGCACAAACCTTCCAGCGATTTATTGATGAGGACAGGCACTGCGTGCACTGGACTTCTGCTATTGTTACCTTGATGATATTAAAATATCTAGCAGAAGCAGCCAGGAGCATGAAGACTACTTGAAGCAACTTTTCGAACGTCTAGTAGAATACGGCGTTTTTGTAAATATTCCAAAGTGGCACTTTGAAATATGAAGTAAATCTGAAGCTACTTTCTTGGGTTACACAGTGTCCGCAGCAGGCGTGTAGCCGTTGCAAACAAAGTTTCAAGCCATTCGAGACTTTCCAGAGCCAAAGACTATAAAGGAGCTAAGAAGATTTCTCGGTATGCTAAATTTTTACCGTCGCTTCATACCAGGTACAGCTAGCATACAGTCGCCTCTCAACTCCTTATTGGCCGGGCTCAAAACCAAAGGAGCAATGCCAATTACATGGACACCGTAATTATTGGACGCATTCAATGAAAGTAAAAAAAGGCTTTCACAAGCAATACTGTTGGTACATTCAGATCCTAATGCAGAGCTGACGATCCAGACCGATGCATCCGATTCAGCAATTGGCGCAGTTTTACAGCAACGAAAAGGAAAGGGATGGCGACCACTCGCGTTCTTTTCCAGGAAATTGTCTCCGGCACAAAATAAGCCCATATGATCATGAACTGATGGCTATATATGAAGCTATTCGTTACTTCAGGTGGAGGCAAGAACATTCGGTATACTGACAGACCACAAGTCACTAACCTTCGCCTTCTCTACTAACAGAGACAATTGCTCGTCACGCCAGTTCTGATATTTGGATTTTATCAGCTAATTTACAACCGACATCCAATTCATTTCTGGCAGTGACAATATCATTGCAGACACTTTATCACGCATTAACGACCTTTCTTTGCCCATAGATTACCAGTCCATAGCGCTCGCACAAGACTCTGATGAGGAGCTTAATAGTCTACTGATGAACGGCTCCTCCTTGAGGCTGGAAAAGAGGAGGTTACTCGAGAGCACCACACAGGTATACTGCGATGTCTCAACAGAAAATCTGAGGCCGTACGTTACCCCTGCACACCTCCGAAAGGTATTTAATGTATTACATAGTTTAAGCCATCCTGTGGTAAAAGCCACAATACGCATAATTACAGATTTGTGTGGCCAGGAATTAGAAAAGACTGTCGAAAATGGGCTCAGGAGTGCTAGCAATGCCAACGTTGCAAAATAACGAGACACGCGTCAGCACCTACAGCAGCATATGCAGCACCATCTGCCCGTTTTCGCCATATCCATTTAGACATAGTAGGTCCTCTAACTTTATGTTCCGGTAACAGGTACTGTCTCACAATTGTCGACCGCTTCACCAGGTGGCCTGAGGCTCTGCCACTACAGGACATCACCGTAGAGACCTGCGTGGCTGCCCTAGTATCCGGGTGGACTGCTCGGTTTGGCTGTCCCGAGCACATTACGACTGACCGTGGGCGACAGTTTGAATCGCACACTTTCAAAGAAGTCGCCAAGCTGGTGGGTGCTACCCACCACGCTGCCACCTCTTACCATCCCGCAGCAAACGGTCTCTTTGAAAGGCAATTGAAAGCAGCCATCGCTTGCCACTCCAACTCCAATTGAACTGAGGTTCTCCTGTGGGTACTGCTGGGTATCCGCAGTGCCTGTAAAAGTGACCTACGAGTGTCCACGGCAGAAATTGTCTACGGTGAGCCCCATCGGCTACCTGGACAATTCTTCACGACCAACTCAGACGACGTGGTGGAACCGAGCAACCTAGTCAGCAAACTTCAAGCCCACATGAACAAACTGGCACCACAAGCAACTTCATGGTATACCAGCAACAGCCAGTCATTTTACGTGCCTAAAGACTTGAGCACGGCGACCCACATCTTCATCCGCCAGGGTTCACCACGAAGGCCCTCACAAGCAGCATACCTGGGGCCATACGAAGTGTTACGTCATGGGCTGAAGACGTTTGACGTCGACGTGGCAGGCAAGAGGCAGACAGTCACCATAGACCGTCTTAAACCAGTTTAAATAGCCAGGGAAGAGTCTTCGGTTCCAGATATACAGCAAGAACCAGCGGCTGTCAAGAAGACAAAGAGTGGGCGGTTAATTAAATTCCCTGATTACTATCGCCCGTAGTCACGGTCTCAGTAGGGGAGTAGTGTAGTCCCTTCATTGGTAATATACCTACCGTTTTTTGTATATATTTGTAATTTTTCAAAAATCAAAACATGCTAGCGTTACATATGGAAAAATTTATCTTCCCCTTACAAAATTATGGTGATATAATTTTTATGTTCGTTTATTTCTATATCCATAGATTCATGTGACATTTTATGAAGTTGAGTGTTAGCGAAAAGATTTTCTTATTATATACTCATTAAAATTATTGACTGTGCTATCTACAGTAATCGATTCCAATTTAATAAAATCGACCATAGACAATTCAACACTTCTCAAAAACTGGCAACAACTTTTTTTTTTCTGAAGTTTGATAAATGTCGGAGCTTGGTGTTTATGCGCGAGTTTTGTTTGTTTTTCTATAAAAATACAACTGTTTCAATAACAGTATAATTACATAGATATGTTAAATTGTGTGTTTGAACTAGTTTCGCATTAAAAAGATGCCTTATTACTGCACCGTGCCGCGTTGCACGTCAATGGCTGGGAAGGCAAAAAATGTATCTTTTCATCAGTTTCCGAGGGACGAAGAGCTTGCAAAACTCTGGAACGATATCTTAAAGCGAGGGAAACCGTATACAAAGTATTCTAAAGTTTGCAGCCTCCATTTCAAGCCCGATGACTACACAATAACAAGTGCTGGTAAGAATAAGGGTAAGTACCTACACGTTTAATTTCCTCACTCATACTTACCTACGTTTCTTGATAGGTACCTATTTTTCGTCCGCGTCTATCTATTGTTGTTATTGTTTTGTGCCTACTTTTGTATCAATGTGTAATTGTTATGTTTACCGTTATTTGTTGGTTGTACGTTTTCTGTGATGATAATTTACGTCCTAGGAGCTGTCGCGTGGTATTAAAGCAAATGAGACCCTGGTTCAGCTCAACCAGGCTGATTGATTGTAGTTTTCGATCACCCCCATCCCACTCACCCACACGGTTTCTCCCACTCCCACGTACAAGGTATTCCTTCCGTTTTGAGCGATCCCTTGCATTTTAACGAAACCAATAAGTCTCCTTCATTCAACTTTTGCATTTATCAATTTCGGCAATAAAAAAAAAGTTAATTGAAGTATTGAATGAAATTTAAATATTCTTTCAGTCAGTAAAAAACAAACTATATCTTACCGTCATAAGCATAGCATAGCACAATCAGTCTTTTAATGTTTTCACTGTTGGGACACAGGTCTCTCGTCTCTGTGGGATGGTGTGGGCCATAATCCACCATGCGGGCCCAATACGGATTGGTGGATACTCCGATTCCTTGTGATGTTTTCCTTCACCGTTTTTGAGTGCAGTGGTGATGGAATAATTTACACAAAGAAGAACCCACAATCTGCAACTTGGTACTTCTTGGAAGTTGCAACCGTTACCACTAGTCGGCCACTGTTCATGCATCATAGGTTACTTTTTATTCCAGAAATGGCATGGCTCCTGTGTGATAGGTCACAGGGCGGAAGCTGCAGGAAACAACTATTTCTATAAGCTTTAATTTAAGGTGGATGCGCCAAGGTAGCCTGCGAAATTCAAATTTTCTTATGTTTTTTGCAATTTGCAGGTCAGTGTCAGTTTGTATCTTGGTCAAAGAATGATGATTCGCGGACGTAACAAGTACGTATTTACAGGACTGTAATCATTAAAATCATCAATACAACTTTTTCAGTTACAATTGATGCCAAATGTCATTATTTCATGAAATTCTTACATTTGGCATCAATTCTTACTAAGAAAGTTGTATTGATGATTTTAATGATTATAATTCTATAAATACATACTTGCTACGCCCGTGAATCAATTTTTGACCATGATACCTCCTGACACTGACCTGCAAATTGCAAAAAACGTAAGAAAATTTGAATTTCGCGGGTTACCCTGCCCCCCTAGCCATATTACTTTTCTATTATCGATTACGCTAACGCTTAGTACAAAATGTATGGCAATGACATTACCTGCGTAGATAAGGGTCACGTGACTTATCACAGGTAATGTCATTGCCATACTTTTTGTACTAATCGTTAGCGTAAACGATAATAGAAAAGAAATATGGCTAGGGGGGCTGGAGCTTTCACCTTAACTTGCAATTTTTGTTTTGTCGGGTCAAATCTAACAAGCTGAATTAGAACCATTTCCTCTTATCCTATAGAATAAAAATTATTCTGTATGCAAAATACGCGCCTTGAGCGTGGAGTTGCGGAAACCAGCCCGACATACATACATACATATCATTTAATTGAAATAACTTGAAAGTTAAATACAAACTGATCATAATACCTAATATGTTCGAACGTGTATGAAAAGAACTCACATTTCACACCTTGCTGTCAATGGAAAAAGTGCCCAGAATGCAAGCAGTATTGCCACGTTGAATAGCAATGCTGATTCGTTGGCCAAAGAAAAGCCCTCTAGTCACATGAAAAGTCGACTAACAGATTGCTGATATGCCGAAAAACTTGATGACTCCCATGGCCCTAGTGTTTCAACCCAAACGGCTCAAACATGTAACTCCCAATAAGGTTGTTACATTTGCACCGTTTGAGGTTTTCTTTTTTCCTATAGAATTGAATTTTCACATGTGGGTTTAGTTCCAACGACAATGTATTTTTATGGTAAGCATGACCTGAATCCTGAATGAAAATTCAGGATTAGTTCGCTTCTCATGATTTTTTTTTGTATGAATTTAAAAGATTGACAGTTAAAAAAAAATACTATTAGCTTATTAATATTGTGGTATTCTCTTAATTTCAGGACAATGGCGTACTTTACGTAAAGATGCGATACCGTCTCAGAACCTGCCTTCAGATACACCAGCGCCCTACACAAGAAGACAGTCTGGTGCATGGGTACCCAATAATGTACCTGCATTAGATCCACAGGTAATAAATAATTTAAACTTTCACTACGTATTATAAAACAAAAGCAAAAACTACTGAACGGATTTTCATGCGCATGAGGAAGGTTTAGGCACAGGGTCTCATCTCGAACAAAAAAAATTTTGTTCAATGAAATTGCAATAGATGGCGTAATATGCATCGATTTCTCTTTCTAATTGATGTTTAAGTAATATTTATGTATATTTTTTTTTTTAAACTGTGTTTTCTTATTTAATAAACTCACCTAAGCATAAAATTTTGGAATAATTGGCTCCTAATTCAAATTTAAATGATTACTAGAATGAATCCTTAGACATCTATATTTCGTGTACCAATAGATGGCGCTGTTTGAAGTTTTAGAGTTTATCCATTTGCCTCTTTAAAATATGTATAGTGACATATTTTGAAACAGTAAAACTGTTATGAAGTGACAAAAATACTATAAAGTAATTCCTCAATGTGTGAGAAAATATTGGTAAGACTTTATGTAAATTCATTCAACTTGCAAGCCGTCGCTTCTAACACCATCTAGCGAGGTGTAGAGGACGGGCCCGAACGAAGACCAAAAGTTGCTTGTGCCAGTCGAAAGCCCGTAGTTACGGCGGTACCGTTTCTTTGTATGGGATGAGGCATCTGTACGCTAGTATTATGTTATCTGTGGTTTAAGTGTACAATTTGTACCTGTGTGAAGCTGGGGCAGGTCGCTAGTTTATCGGTCGGACGCTCGGTGCCATAACTGCACCGACTGTCGGGAGGACACGGCGCAGCACACACTGGCAGAGTGTGTAGCATGGGAGGAGCAGCGCCGTGCCCTCGTATCCGAAGTGGGCCCCGACCTGTCGCCGCCGGCCGTCGCTCGTTCGATGGTTGGTAGCGCAGAGTCGTGGGATACGGTGATCTCCTTCTGTGAAGGCGTAATTTCGCAGAAGGAGGCTGCGGAGAGGGAGGCCGTGGCTACCCTCCCGATCCGCAGCAGGCGTACCGGGCGTCGGCGGAGGGTGGACAACGCCCTGTTCCAGCCCCCTTAAACAGGTCCGGAGGGACGGTGGACTAGGGGTCGTCCGCTGCCCCCCATCCAGCAGGACCCAATGCGTAGTGTTCCACGCGCGCCCCCTAATGGACGTCGCGGGGGGGGGACACCTCACTCTTCCCGCGGGCCTGAGGTGGCCCGCATAGGCGGGCCGGCACTAGCCGGGGATCATGGAAGTCGTATTAGCTCTCACGATCCCCGGTCCAAGTGTGGGAAGGAACATCGGGGTGGTTTTTAGTCAGTAAGAGTCTGACAGACCCCTTCGCCCGCCTCAGGCGAAGGACATCCACAACAAAAAGAAAAAGGTCGCTAGTTCTTAAAAAATAAACATATGATTAGTTTACACTGTTTAGGAGGTTCTTAATTCAAAAAATTACTATGTGAATTTTGAATACGCCAATCAATATTAAAACTAATCACTAACTGACTAATCACTTCTTTTATAGGTAAAAAACTGGTACATTTTTGACGTAGGTGTGACGTCACACGTAATTTCAACGCACTGCGTCGTGCTAATTTTTCGTTTATGTGACAAAAGAATAAACACGACCATCACATCATCATCACGGTCATCTGGAAATATTGGAAATGTTCTTTTTTACCTGACTGCGCGACGAAAGGGAGGGTAATTTGTTTATCAGCCTATGTATGTATGTATATATATATGTATGTATGTATGTATGTTTGTTCCTTTGTGGCACTATAGACACCAAACGCGTGGGCCGATTTTATAATTCTTCCGTCAACTGATTCGTATTAATCTTGCGTGTGCTACTACTACTACATATATGGCGACCACCAGACGCCATATTGTGAAAATGAAAGTCGACGAACTACATTAAGTGGGGTATCAAAATAAAGGGTTCGAGGAGGCGATTCCAAAAATATAACTCACTAAAACGTAGAAAATAAAAAAAAATATATTGTCAAAAAACCCGACTGTAAAAACAACTAAAATGTTCCAAACAAGTCACTTTTCAAGCAGTTTGATGCAGTTGGTGGCACGAAATCGATACTTGAGCTAAAATAACAAATTATACACTTAAATCTTCCTCATTAATCACTCTGTCTATTGGTGGTTGTAGTATCCACGCAATGTGTATAATAATAGTATTGTACTTGGCTTGCCAACGTACCACCGCACAGCCCGACCTCAACTGCCGTCCCCATTTTTTTGTTTTTTTTTTTTTTGGGAGTGACTTTTTGCAGTTCAGCCTCTGAGGCTGTCGTCTGCTCAACCGGACTTGCCTGTGAAGGCTCTAATTTATTAAAGCCTCCAGCCAGGATGCCGTCCCCACCATTCGGACCGTTATTTATAACCACTGACGGCGACGTATGCGCTCAAGATAAGTCATACTCGTAAGTATTCTACATACACTACAGTGGTAACCGCTTTTTTTTTTTTTTTGTGGTGTGGGAAATCTTCAGATGACTTCTCCCGCTCTGGGTGGAGCGGGAGGGCGTGTCAGACTCTTACAGTGTGTCTTACAGTGATGAGTTGCCCTTTGCAATCCAGGGCTGCGCGGACTCTTTTGAATACTTCCGCGACTCAAGTAGTACCACAGCTACTTCAGTCTGACATTTCTCGGATTTGGACAGCCGACCAGAGTCGGCTGAGCAGCCGACACGTTATCAGCAAGAATAATCAGCTAAAATAATAATAATAATTAAGCCTTTTTTATTTCATTAATAAAAATATTTTTACAGAGACTTTATGATTAAAGATCATGCAATTAACGTATTAATTCATTTAAATTTAGAATATTCTATTCAATTTTATTTCATAATTATACAGAGTGGTGATGACAATACGACATTAAATTAAACCTCGCATACCTCAAGACGTTCTCAGTCTACATACAAAAAATCATTTGAATATATCCAGTAGTTTAGTAACAGGAAATTATTTTCGATTTTTAACATTTGCTACATGATGTATCTGATAATAGGGAAACACTGTCAGGTTAACGACCCACATCGGTATAAACATCAAAACATTAAAGCCACGTTGCCAACTCGCTACTTTAACACTTTCGCCAAATTAGTATTTTCATATGATTTAGTGAAAATTATACCTTAACTCTGAGTAATAAGAGTCATAAAGCGTGTCATCAGAGTTGGATAAGAAAGTAACGAATGCGGAAATTGCAATGCACTCATAATATTAATAAAAAATTTAGTGTGTGCGAAAGAGATAAATCTAGTTTCGTTTGTTACTTCGCTTTCTTGAAAAAATTTGCTACAACAAATTTATGTTAGTGTGTCGCCGGCCGCCGCGATCCTGTGACGAGTCACGCGTCCTCAGATGCCGCTAACTTTCGTTCGCGCCGCGCGCGGGCGCCTTTGATGAGGGACTTCCCCGCCGCTCGTGTTTAAATTTGTAAATTCATTTACGACTGTATTAGTGCGAAATTGGACGCTTTATTTTAGTGACAGGACACGTAACGTTTTAGGTATTTAGTTAAACAGTGAGTGAATTGTGCGAAATTAGACGCTTAGTTTTTATTGTTTTCGTGTTTTTTTTTTTAATAATCATGCCGCGCTACAGTTACACAGCTTCGGAGTACACCGACATGATTTTAATTTATGGGGAGTGTCAAAGAAACGCCGCTTTGGCTATACGGACATACCGAGAGAGGTTTGGAAACACTCGATTTTGTCCGACCAACGGGCGCACCATTGTCCAAGCTGTCCAGAGGATGCGAGAAAATCGATCCTTAATCCCGCATGTGGATAGTGCTCCTCCACGTGTAAGAGTGACCCTTGAGGAACGAATTTTAAATTATTTTGAACGCAACCCAACGTGTAGTTCGCGAAGGGCAGGTCGACATTTTCGTGTTGACCATACAACTATTCTTAAAGTTTTAAAACGCGACAAACGGAAGCCGTATAAATACAAGAAATTGCATGCATTGTTACCTAGAGACAAACCAGTTAGGGAAAACTTCTGTCGCTGGATTGAAAACAAACATTTCGAGAATCCGGATTTCTTGTACAATGTGATGTGGACTGATGAAAGTACATTTACAAGGAACGGTTTATGGAACAGACAGAATCTTCGTTACTGGAGCCGCGTGAATCCGCGTCTAGGACGGGAGACTTCGCACCAGTACAGATTTACTGTGAATGTTTGGGCTGGCATTCATAGAAATACTATTATCGGTCCGGTTTTCATTGATGGAAATTTAAATGCTGAAAAGTTTTTAGAACTCCTCAATGGACCCGTTTGCGAGTACACGGATGAGCTTTCGGTAACTGCGTTCAGGCAGATGTGGTACCAATTAGACGGAGCACCAGCTCATTCAGTGGTGTCGGCTAGAGAGCGTTTGTCTCAAATGTTCGGACAGCAGTGGATTGGGCGTTATGGACCAACGCGTTGGCCAGCCAGGTCCCCCGACCTTACACCACTGGATTTTTTCTTGTGGGGTCATATCAAAAATGAAGTGTACTCAACAGCTGTTGATACTGTTGATGATTTAAAAGATAGAATAATCATATCTTTTAATAAATTAAAACACATGGCTGCGAATGGGGACCTTTTGTCAGACGTTAGAAATAACCTTTTACGTCGGTGCAATTTGTGTATTCGAATTCATGGCGGCCATATTGAAAAACGAAAAATTTAGTGACTTTCATACCTACATCCTGATCGTGATTAATAATTTGATTAATATTAAATAACACGCCGTTGAGAGATGCCTGATTATTTGGTTAATAATCTGTGATTCAGTGTAATTTTACTGAGCATTAATCCATAATTAAAAGCCAAAAGATCAAGTCGCTACAGGACCGCGCGTTGTTGCCGCTCTTACGACAGGTTAGTGAACTCATATTTATAAATGGTGTTCTATTTCGTTTCTAGTTTTATGCCATTTAGTTTGCTTGAAATTTTTATTTTTTTATTTTCGATGTTAGGATTTTTTTGATAGCTTAAACTTATTCTTATGAACTAGTATTGTCTGTGTTTTCATTTATTGTCGTATTGTCTTCTCCACCCTGTATATATATTTTTTTTTTACTTATTTATTAAGGACCTCTTCTCTCCTCTTCTTATTTATTAATCAGCTAAAACAATATACCTTTCCTTCTGCTAGCATTCCTACAAAAATATTTAGATTTTTGTTCGTAAGTACTAAAATACACAGTAAAAAAATTCAAAATATTCATACTATCTACATAAATATCTGTCTTTAAATAAGTTTATTAAAACAAAGCCGGGTTAGTTATCTACACCATTTTATAACCCAAGACCGGCTGGACCGATTTTAATGGTCTTTGATTTGTTGGATTTGTCTCCGTCCCGAATACCTAACCCACTATTAAACATCATCATCATTCTCCTGCCCATAACCCAATTTATTTGGGGTCGGCGTAACATGTATTTTTCAAACAATAATTATGAAGAAAATCCATTTTTCATACCTTTTTTTATGTGTAGCAGCCATCTGTTTGAATTCGCCATTCAATTGGACTCCTAGGCCGTTCATTAAACGCAAATTCAATTAAATGTCTGAAGGACTACCAGCCAAGTCGTCGAATGCAAGTTTAATTAGATGGCTGGATGTCGTCTAATCATTTAGTTAAATTAGATATTGATGAGTTTGTGATACAAATGATCATGATTATGTGTGTACTAAAGGCAATGAAAGATGCAAGAGCGAGCGTAGCGACCTCGGGACATGGGGCACACAGACTCGGATAGGTTAAGTTCTACAGCGTTTTATAAAGGGAGCCCAAGTTTTGGTTATTTTTGGGATTGGACTTACTGTTTTCGAGATATTTATGTTTTTATATCTTAATAACCTCTCTCTCTCTCTCCCTTAAGGCCCTACTAACGGTCCAGTGACCAATCCAACTTCACGTTTGTTACAAAGAGGATACGAAACATTTTGAGACCTGTTTTAACAACGTAAAAATGCTTTATCCTCTTTGTAACAAATGTGAAGTTGGATTTTTTTATATTTATTTTCTGTGCTATGCTAAAATTTTTTATTCAATGAGGGCGCCACTGTACCGTTAGTAGACCCTTAATAACCCCCATCTTTCATCATTTTTCATTTAACTTGAAGTTTTGAATCACTTGGCTGAGTCTTGATGAGTCATCTTCAAAGAGCTGACTTTCAACACGCCAATTAACTATCGGCCCGGCCATTTAATTTAATGCCGGCATTTAATGAACGGCCTAAGCGTCCAATTCCAATTGAATGGCAAATTCAACGCTCCCCTGGGCACTCAGGCAGGGAAGGAACAGGGGTGGGTTTTAGTCCGTAAGAGTTTGACACACCCTCCCGCTCCACCCAGAGCGGGAGATGTCATTAGATGATTTCAAACCCCGCCAAAAAAAAAAATGGCGAATTCAACCAGATGGCTGCGACATATGAATCGGCCATATGTGTTAATTGAATTGAATAGAATTGCATTTTTGATGATATATCGAAGTTCGGTAAACTTCGAGATATCATCAAAAAAGCCGATCAGCTGGTTGTTGATAACAATTCGAAAGTGACCGTTGTCTGTTTTATGTTTTCGCGCCTAAACCGCTTCACCAATCTCAGTATTACATATTTTTCATAGAGACCTGGAGAAGGTCATAGGATACTTTTTATCAAAACACCAAGCGGACGAATCCAAGTGCAGTAGCTAGTATAAATTTAAAGTGCAGATAAATGCCAACGGCCTTGAGTGGGTTAACTTGCGTATTCTGCAACGCACGCAGGAACGCAGGAACGCTCTCCCAAATTAGACACATTATTAATTTATTATACATATAACAACAAGTTTTATTCTAAAACATGTATAACTAGAAATAAATAGTTAAATATAATTTTTAATATTCACATATCAAATTGCGAAGAAAATTGTCTAGAGTAACATATTATAGGTTTTTCAAAGAAATAAGACTAGTCGTCTAGACGTGATGTTTAATTTAAAATCATTAGAAGTAGTATATATGCGCCTTAAAGGGTTGGTCTATCACACGGCGGAGATCTGCCCCGCTTGGGCGGAGCCCCGCCGTGTCCTCGTGGAGGCGATCGGCGGCAGCGACCTCTCGCGCCCGGCCCTGGTCCAGGCCTTGGTACGGAGCGAGAGGGAATGGGAAGCAGTCTCCTCCTTCTCCGAAGTAGTAATGCTCGCCAAGGAGGCGGTGGTACGGGTGAGGAAGAGGCTGCAACAACAGACTCGCTCCCATGCCCTCAGCAGCAGCCGCCGCAGGAGACGCCCTGGGCGGAGGACGTCGCGAGACGATCTCCGGCCACCGTAGACCCGGGCCTGCGGACGGCGAGTAGTGGGTAACTCGCCGTCCGATCAGCACCAGGCCCGAGAGTCGACGGCGCGTAGTGTTCCACGCGCGCCTCAAAGATTTGTCAGCAAACACGACGGGGCCCGTCATGGCCGATGCCAGCCCGGGGGTTGAGGATAAATTCGAAAGAGTTACCTCGCCCTTGGGCATTCAGGGCAGGGAGGAACAGGGGTGAGTTTTAGTCAGTAAGAGTCTGACACGCCCTTCCGCTCCACCCTGGAGCGGGAGATGTCATTGCATGATTTCCCACCCCAAAAAAAAAAGAAATGTTGGTCTATTAGTGCACTTAGCCAATACTTGTAAGTTTAACGCGTCAAGCCCCTCATTAGCAGACACAATTACTATTGTTGCGTTACCTTATGGTAGCGCAAAGGGGCCAGACGTGTAACTATAGGCTAAAATATCTTAAATTTAAAACTGCTTAGGTGCTTAAAAAAATAGTTAACTGTATATATACATTCTTAAATTAAACATTTACAAGGAATTTGTAAACAAGTATAATATGAAAGGCATGCACAAATTGCACATAATTCAAAGATTAAAACTAGGAAATACTGATAATATAAAGATTATACAAATATTATGAGTTATGACTGATAAAACAAAATTATCTCATTTGTTAAAAACCCATCCAGCGAAACAATTGGAGCTACAGTCTTGAAATTTTTTCTCAGTTTAAGCATCTTGTTGACCTAAAGCCATACAAATACTCAAAATTACATTTGGTACGGCACCCTATATATGGGAAGTCCGACACGCACCTCCACCGGTTTTATTTTATTGACCACATCATCGCTCACCATCAGGTGAGATGTGGTCAAACGCGAGCCTACCAATAATAATAATAATAAAATAAAAAAAACTTTTTTACAAAAAAATAGAACCGACTTCCAAAAAAAGTGCAAAATAACTTTAATTTCGGAAGTCGGTGTTCCTGTTTTGTGTCTTTGTTTTTTGACACCGACTTCCGAAATTAAAGTTATTTTGCACTTTTTTTGGAAGTCGGTTCTATTTTTTTGTAAAAAAAAATTATTTTTGACTTTTTAGTTGTGGTTCCCCATTAAACTGTGTTAACAATTCATAGACATACGATCGCAGCAATCGCGGTTGATTTGCTGTCAATTTTTGAAGAGTTCCGTTATCTGTCTCCGAAACCCATCATCAGATCTTTTTGAAATTTAAATGGGACCATTTCGGAATAAACCCCTTTCGAACAAAAAAAGAATTTTGCAAATCCGTCAACATATGACGGAGTTATGCCCGAACATACATAAAAAAAAAAAAAAAAAAAAATACAAACATCCGAATTGATAACCTCCTCCTTTTTCGAAGTCGGTTAAAAAATAAAAACGGCCAAGTGCGAGTCGGACTCGGGTACGAAGGGTTTCGTACAATTATCTATGAAAACGGCAAAAAAATCACGTTTGTTGTATGAGAGCCCCCTTAAATATTTATTTTAGTCTGTTTTTTAGTATTTGTTTTTATAACAGCAACAGAAATACATCACCTATGAAAATTTCAACTGTCTAACTATCACGGTTCTTGAGATACAGCCTGGTGACAGATGGACAGCGGAGTCTGAGTAAAATAAAAAATTACACAATATTAAAACAGACAAGAAAGAGGCGAAGGTGATGCTTATTTCTGAAGAAATCTCTTCCAGGATACCTGCGAAAGGAGAGCTGGAAACGAAAGAGAAGTAGACACTGTGTGTAAGAGTAGCAGGAAACATACAATGTTAAGATATTCTAGTTTATATAGGGTGACTGGTAATTAGTGACCGATACTTAAACACGTGATTGTACTCATGATAACAAATAACTTTCCCAAAGAAACATTTTTATATACATTCATTTTTATCACAACAGCCTTATCAGCAAATCAACAAAACTATTACCAAGTTAATCGGAAATATTAAGTAAATTTAGAAAACATAATTATTTATCTTGGAAAGAAAATTTTAATGAGAGATCAAAGTCAAAAGGAATCTGGTATAAAAGTATACAGTGTGAGCCTCCTCATATACCTTGATTCTCTGAATAATAATAATAATTTATTTTCTATTACAAAAAAATACAAGAGAAGACACATACAGAGCACTTTAAAACAATTGACAAGCTAATAGATTAATGACCCCCATGCTAGGAAAATCCTGTGTTATGAGGGGCATCCAACCGTCCATTAAATGCTAAACAATGTTGTTTTAAAAGTAGAATTAAAACTTACAGACATTTCATATTTATAGATTCAATAAAAGAAAATTCACTAACAATGTAAACCAACAAACATCAGAGTCTGGAGGAGTTCAATAAGACATGCGAAGTAGTGATGAGTGTGGTGTGGTGTGAGGGTGTATGTATATGGGTAGAGGAGTGTTGGAAGGTGTGTGAAGTGGTGTTGGGTGATATGTTGTAACTTGTGGGTGTGGTGTAAGGTTAAATGAAGTATGATTACTGAGTTTGAGATAAACCGCTAATATATTATAGTGATACTAGCGACCCGCCCCGGCTTCGCACGGGTGCAATGCTGATACTAAATTAAAAAAAAATTATATAACCGCGGCCTCCGACGCGCTATTTATAGGCATGCCTCCCCGCACTGCCCCGTCCGACCGGTACCGCCCGCCGCAAACGCAAATTTTAAATTTGTAATATCTCCGAAAATATTTGTTTAATTTACATGCTGTAAGGAACCATATTGATCTATATTAATTGCACACTGTATTTAAGGTACTTAATTCGATAAGGATTAATGCCGTATTGGTTAAAATAGCTTCGTAAATAAGCCATTTTTTCACGTAAAAAGTAAACAATAAAAATGGTTAATGTGGGTTATCCCTAAAATATAAACATATACCATCGCGGACTTTTTTGTAGACCTTTTTATGGTGTACAATACTGTAGCACATTAATTTGATCTAACTCGTAGGGTTTAGGCAGCGTTTTTGCTAAATTGCTAAATAAGCCCAAAAAAATAGGTTAATTTACGACATCACGTTAGAAACCTCTAAAATTAGCAATGTTGCCTTAGTATATGATGCATGTATTATACTTATAAACCTTCCTCTTGAATCACTCTATCTATTGAAAAAAACCGCATCAAAATCCGTTGCGTAGTTTTAAAGATTTAAGCGCACATAGGGATATAGGGACAGAAAAGGCGACTTTGTTTTATACTATGTAGTGATGATGATAGTGATGCAAAATCACTTATTTATTTATTGCACTGATTCGTGTTTCCGTTACGTTGTCAGCCGTTTTGACGTTTGTTTTAGTCTGTGGTATTGTTTTCATTTGTCAGCGCTATCATGTATGTGTAGTTATGTAACCAGATGTATGTAAATATTTAATATTCGTTACTCATTTATTTATCTATTGATTATCTATTGATCATCTATTGAAAATCTATTGAAAATCTATTGAAAATCTATTGAAAACCTATTGAAAGTCTATTGAAAGCCTATTGAAAGTCTATTGAAAGTCTATTGAAAGTCTATCGAAAGTGTATTGAAAGTCTATTGAAAGTCTATTGAACGTCTATAGAAAGTCTATTGAAAGTCAATTGAAAGTCTATTGAAAGTCTATTGAAAATCTATTGAAAATCTATTGAAAGTCTATTGAAAGTCTATTGAAAGTCTATTGAAAGTCTATTGAAAATCTATTGAAAATCTATTGAAAGTCTATTGAGTCTATTGAAAATCTATTGAAAATCTATTGAAAGACTATCGAAAGTATATCGAAAGTCAATTGAAAGTCTATTGAAAATCTATTGAAAGTCTATTGAAAGTCAATTGAAAATCTATTGAAAGTCTATTGAAAGTCTATCGAAAGTCTATTGAAAGTCCATCGAAAGTCTATTGAAAGTCTATTGAAAGTCTATTGAAAATCTATTGAAAGTCTATTGAAAGTCTATTGAAAGTCTATTGAAAATCTATTGAAAGTCTATTGAAAGTCTATTGAAAGTCTATTGAAAGTCTATTGAAAATCTATTGAAAATCTATTGAAAGTATATTGAAAATCTATTGAAAATCTATTGAGTCTATTGAAAATCTATTGAAAGTCTATTGAAAGTCTATTGAAAATCTATTGAAAATCTATTGAAAATCTATTGAAAGTCTATTGAGTCTATTGAAAATCTAATACTGTAGTACATTAATTTGATCTAACTCGTAGGGTTTAGGCAGCGTTTTTGCTAAATTGCTAAATAAGCCCAAAAAAATAGGTTAATTTACGACATCACGTTAGAAACCTCTAAAATTAGCAATGTTGCCTTAGTATATGATGCATGTATTATACATATAAACCTTCCTCTTGAATCACTCTATCTATTGAAAAAAACCGCATCAAAATCCGTTGCGTAGTTTTAAAGATTTAAGCGCACATAGGGATATAGGGACAGAAAAGGCGACTTTGTTTTATACTATGTAGTGATGATATTAAGATTGTCATATTAATGGAGGTTCTATCAGTGCTTCTGTTTCATCATAATCTAGCGACAAAAGGTAATCTCTGGTATCGAGTCTGCATTGATGTGCGTTCAAAGTGTGGATGCTAAGTTTTGTGTGTAGTTTATTGTAAAGCAAAGAACTCAAGAATGGGAAGTGCCGTTTTGCGAAAGCTGAGTTTATTTGTACTTTGGGACAAGCGGGAACTGGTCTTCGTCTTTGAGTGAGACTAGAGGTTTCGAGAGGTAGAAGAGTAGAGTGCTTACGCATAATTACGCGAAGAACAAACTGCTGCCTAACGGTTAAAACATTATACTCCCGATATAGTTGATGAGTCGGATAACGGCGGGGCCTGCCCAGGAGTACCTTGATTACAGCACGTTGGGCTCGCTCCACTTCTATAATGGTAGTCTTTGCAGCCCCACCCCAGGCGGTGATGCAGTAGCCCACAATTGAGTCACAAAGAGCGCTGTAAACCATCCTAAGGGTATCCATGTGAGCCGACAGTCTCAGTTTTTTGAAAACAAATATAAGTTTCCTAATGCGAGATGACAGGGATTCCAGGTGTAATTTCCATGATAGGCAAGCGTCTAGTTGCAGTCCGAGGTATTTTACTACAGGAACTCTGGTTACGGTAGGACATGTGCAGTTGCAATCTTGGATGTCACATTGATGAGCCTTGACCGTGATTGAGTTTTCATCTGGGTGGACAGAGGGACGAGAAGTGAACGTAAGCAATTTGGTTTGTCGACATTCAAGGTAAGGCTATTTTTAGATAACCAAAAGGTAATTTGCCTCAGGACCGATTCCGCGATATCTGTTGCCGCCTGCCAGTCGTGCCCGTATATAACAATCGCCGTGTCATCTGCATAGGAAACTAAATGTGCACATGGATGGATGAGCTCGCATAGCTCATTTACGTAGATGGAGAAGAGAAGAGGACTGATCAGACTTCCCTGTGGCACACCAAACTCCACCGACTCATCACCACTTATATGAGTACCCACCCTGACACATTGTGTTCGGCCGGAAAGGAAACTCTCAAATATTCTGAGGGCCAAACCACGCACCCCCTTGATTCCAGCTTAGATAGGAGGACAGGAACAGAGACAGTGTCAAATGCCTTAGAGAGGTCTAGGAATATTCCTAGACACTTAAATTTTTTGTCAATTTTGTCTACAATACAATTAAGTAAAGATGACACAGCATCTTCTGTGGATAAGCCCTTTCGAAATCCGAATTGATTTTTCGAGATAAGTTTATATTTGACTACATAGTTGTTAAGAATCAAAACTGAGTCGCTCCCAAATTGTCGCTGCGCATCGTTTACGGTCAGGAAATATTCCACTAAACAATTTTGCTTACCTTATGCGAAAATCTGACTCCCCTAATTGTGATATTTGTGGGAAAAAGGAAGACGTACAGCATGTGTTGGTGGAATGTGTCCGTTACAATACTAAGAGAAACATGTTACTGAACTGTTTAAAATTGTCAACAATGGATATAGGAGTGTTTAACGGTATTTTAGCAAAGGCTAACTGTGAGGCAGCAAAGGTGTTGTATTCATTTATAATAAGAAATTAGAATTTCATTTGTTAAATTAATTAGTAAGAAATTATATTAAGTTTTTTGGTGGTTTTGTATTCGTAACTGTACGATGGGATTGGCATCGTCACAAAGTGTACGAAAATCCCTTAAATAAATAAAGATTTAAAAAAAACAGCCTTATGAAATTCGCGCGCGTGGGCGTATGACCTATCAGCTGTTAGCCGCGTGACGTCGTTCTGTCTCACTGTACTCAGTATGTGATCATGAGTACAATCCCGTGTTTAAGTATCGGTCACTAATTACCAGTCACCCTATACAAATACAAATACTAGCTGACCCAGCAAACCTTGTTTTGCGATTAAAAACTGGGGGGTAGGGGTATGAGGGTGAAAAATACGTATTAGGGACCGCCAAACGGCAGTCCCTAATGTCAGGAGGTAAAGAGTTCCACAACCGTACTGCGTGCGCAGTGAAGGAGTAAGATTGCCACCTTTTTTTAAAAGAAATACTCGTAGAGTATATCTGATTTTAGACAGGGTAAATAAAGAGTACCACCTTAAAACAAAAAAAAGTACCAACGTTTTTTTTAACCGACTTCGAAAAAGGAGGAGGTTATCAATTCGGATGTTTGTATTTTTTTTTTTTTTTATGTATGTTCGGGCATAACTCCGTCATATATTGACGGATTTGCAAAATTCTTTTTTTGTTCGGAAGGGTTTTATTCCGAAATGGTCCCATTTAAATTTCAAAAAGATCTGATGATGGGTTTCGGAGACAGACAACGGAACTCTTCAAAAATTGACAGCAAATCAACCGCGATTGCTGCTATCGTATGTCTATGAATTGTTAACACGGTTTAATGGGGAACCACAACTAAAAAGTGAAAAATAAAAAACTTTTTTACAAAAAAATAGAACCGACTTCCTAAAAAAGTGCAAAATAACTTTAATTTCGGAAGGCGGTGTCAAAAAACAAAGACACAAAACAGGAACACTGACTTCCGAAATTAAAGTTATTTTGCACTTTTTTTGGAAGTCGGTTCTATTTTTTTGTAAAAAAGTTTTTTTTAATTTTTGAAAAGATATTTTTTTGTGCCTTCTTCGGCACATAACAATTTTTCATAATTTTTAAATGAAATACAAGACCAAACATTCTTAATATATGTTTTTAGCTTATTTTTTATTAATTTCAATTGACATATTAACAGTAAACGTTACATTTTTGGGTTATGACAATGGGTCTAAATGACTGTATACTAACATTGTGAAAAAAAGAGTATTTTAGCGTACTATTACAGATTTTAGAGTACATCTACATGAAATAGAGTACAATACTCTATTTTAGAGTACGGTTGGCAACCCTTTTTTTTTTGGGAAATTATCCAATGACTGCTCTGGGTGGAGCGGGAGGGCGTGTCAGACTTTTACTGACTAAAACCCACCCTTGTTCCTTCCCTGCCTGAGTGCCCAGGGGTGCGGTAACTCATTTTCAGAATTTATCCGCTAGTCCTAGGCATGCAGGCACCGGCCACGATGGGCCCCGTCAGTGGCGGCTGACACTAATCTCTTTGAGGCGCGCGTGGAACACTACGCGCCGTGAATTCACGGGCCTGGTGCTGATCGGACGGTTGGCAACCCTAAGTAGGAGTGAGATTGCCCAGGGGTGCGGTAACTCATTTTCAGAATGTATCCGCTAGTCCTAGGCATGCAGGCACCGGCCACGATGGGCCCCGTCAGTAGCGGCAGACACTAATCTCTTTGAGGCGCGCGTGGAACACTACGCGCCGTGAACTCACGGGCCTGGTGCTGATCGGACGGTTGGCAACCCTAAGTAGGAGTGAGATCGGGAGTGTGGGTGCTCCTTCTGGCGCAGTCGGGTTATAAAATAACCGCCCTTTGATACACCTGGCTAGCAGACTTTCCATACACTAAACCAAGTAATTTCGTCATTTCAGCTCCGTCATCAAGCCCAACACCTGGCCCAAGCTATCTACATGCAGACCATGTTAGCGATGCAAGCGGCCGGCGTACCAGACCACTTGGCACTCACCACCATGTGTAATGGTAAGTTAATCACTTCTTACTCTTTCAAATCGATGATTTCTTAACTTTTTAAGGTGAAAGCTCAAGGGTAGCCCGCGAAATTCAAATTTTCTTACGTTTTTTGCAATTTGCAGGTCAGTATCAGATTGTATGTTAGTCAACATATGATTCGCGGCCGTAGCAAGTACGTATTTACAGAACTGTAATCATTAAAATCAGCAATACAACTCCCTCAGTTAGAATTGATGTCAAATGTAACTTTTTCATGAAATCATGACATTTGGCATCAATTCTAACTGAGAGAGTTGTATTGCTGATTTTAATGATTACAGTTCTGTAAATACGTACTTGCTACGGCCGTGAATCATATTTTGACTAACATATAACCTGATACTGACCTGCAAATTGCAAGAAACTTAAGAAAATTTTAATTTCGCGGGCTACCCCGGATATTTCACCTTAAGGTGCTATTAACTGCCAATGGCCTTGAGTAATTAGCTTGCGTGTTCTGTGCTGAGCTCACGTAACGTGTCGTACGTCCACCCAGTAATAGGACTCGCCTATCTATACTAAAACACCTTTACTAAAATATAAATAATTAAATGATCTTTAAAATGGTGCAGGTTTCATAAATATACGCTTTATAGTTTTTACGTGATTCTCAATTTTTTATCCGCGTTAGACATAACCTTACTTACACTTACAAATTAATTACACTATGCTGAAAAATATAATTTCAAATATTCACATATCAAATTACTACGAAAATTGTTGTTGTACATATATTTTTTTCAAATAAATAGGACTAGTCGTTTAGACGTGATGTTTAATTAAAAACCAATAAAAGTCGTATAACTGCGCCTTAAATACTTTGGGCCCAGAAGCTGGTCACATTAATTGCAGCGTTAGTAGCATTCTTCTTGAAACTCCAGCGGCATCAGACAAATTACTTTTCTGTTAGTGTTAACGCCAACGCTTAGTACAAAATGTATGGCAATGACATTACCTGGACGTGAGTCACGTGACAAGAATTGCCCGCAGGTAATGTCATTGCCATACATTTTGTACTTAACGTTAGCGTGAACGCTAACAGAACAGTATTTTGTTTCAGGCCCCAGGAACATCTACCACCTGGACGGGAACTGCAGTGGCCTATAGGGAAAGCACACAATCGGTTGCGCACCCAGGTAGGCCACTGCAAATACAACTTGGAAAAATGGGCTTTTATAGACTCGTCTGATACCCAATGTGAGTGCGTCGCCCCTGTCCAGAATATTACTCACATACTGTAATGCCTCAAGTGCCCATACACCTGCAAAATGTGGTTTTATAGACTCTTCTGATACCCAGTGTAAGTGCGGTGTCCCTGTCCAGAATATGACTCACATACTATAATGCTCCAAGTGCCCATATACCTGCAAAATGTGGTTTTATAGACTCGTCTGATACCCAATGTAAGTGCGGTGTCCCTGTCCAGAATATGACTCACATACTGTAATGCTCCAAGTGCCCATTTACCTGCAAAATGGGGTTTTATAGACTCGTCTGACACCCAGTGTAAGTGCGGTGTCCCTGTCCAGAATATGACTCACATACTGTAATGCTCCAAGTGCCCATATACCTGCAAAAGGGGGTTTTATAGACTCGTCTGATACCCAGTGTAAGTGCGGTGCCCCTGTCCAGAACACACTCACATACTGTAATGCCCCAAGTGCCCATACATCTGCACTATGGAGGACCTGATGAACGCTACTGATGCTGCAAGTAAATCACTGAACTACATACAAAGAGTCTCACTGAACTTTAGTTTTGGAGGGTGAGCGTAAGATATCCAACAAAACTCAAGTATTTACTACGGAGCTACAACCTGAGGGTCTTACAGTCACGAGGGAACAGGTTACTTCTAGGCAAGTGTGCTCCAACTTCGACCACATCACTCACACAAGACTAGTGTTAAACTTTCTGGTTTCTGACTACCCGTAGTGACTGACAATGATCTACAAATGATAGCCGGGACCAACAGCTTAACGTGTTTTCCGAGGCATGGAGGAGTTTCAGTATACAGCATGTAACAAAAACCCTGTCCGATCCTGAAGGGTATTAGCTCTCTTGTGGCCTGCAGGGTTCCTTGGACGCTCTTCGAAGCCCCGGGGACGTCGCGTAGCTCGGCGACTCGTTGACTTGGCGCGAGAGGACTATGTCGAAGGGATCTGACTACGGGCGGATAAGTTAAAGAGCTGAGGGCGACTTCAATTATCTATATTGAAATAAGGCGAAACGATAACATTGGTGCCCCCTTGCCAGGGCTAACTTCTATACAACTCTCTAACTGACACATACGTCAAACCTATCATCTTAAATATTCAAACGGCTTTCCAATAAGACTAGAATGTTCTAGTCAACCAGTTAAGGCCGGTGCACACCCGCTAATATAAGGCTGTGTCTACAATCGTCACAGTATCGTACTGCGTACACATATACGTAATCATTTAATGGATACGAGATAATTATTTTTCCCCAATGAAAATAATTATTTAAAAGAAAAAAGAAAAACTTATCAAAGGCAACACTGAGCGCTCGACAAAGTTCACCTACTGTTTCATGTCAAACATGCCGCCTGAGCGAGACAGAGTGCCTACAGCGCGGTTAGTGCAGATACGTAATCATTTAATGGATACGAGATAATTATTTTTCCCCAATGAAAATAATTATTTAAAAGAAAAAAGAAAAACTTATCAAAGGCAACACTGAGCGCTCGACAAAGTTCACCTACTGTTTCATGTCAAACTTGCCGCCTGAGCGAGACAGAGTGCCAACAGCGCGGCTAGTGCAGGGCGGTATCGTGTGAAATAAAAATAGGTAAAAATGAAAAGATTTCGCTAGCCGGTGGAGTGTTGTCAACTTATAAAAATTTGCCATACTCGTATTTCGTTTTTTTTAATAGTCATTAAAAGCATAATAAGCCTTTTAACATTCCCACTGCTGGGACTTAGGCCTTCCCTCTGTGATAGAGAATGGGCCTTAATCCAACAAGCAGGCCCAGTGCGGATTGGTGGATGTCACATGTCTTCGCATTTTTGGTTCTAGGACATTCCGCTTTCCTCACTGTTTTCCTTCACCGTTTTGAAAGGAGTGACAATGATAATAATATTAAAAAGTACAGTCATCATCACTCAATATTTTTGTTCCACAGGTCTACCAAAACCTTCCACCGAGGAACTCCCACCAAACTCTTCAACTACCCCAGAAATACAACCAGCAGTCAATCACCAAGTTCCCACCGATGAAAACTCAAGAACCGACCATGATACAGAAAACAAGACCTCATACCAATGCGAAGAATGCTCAAAATGCTTTAAAGATCCCGACGTCTTCATTTTACATAAACGGTCACACAAACATGTACCCGAAGTCAATGGGAAAGAAAACTTCGATTTAAATACTTTGAAGCCAGAAATGCTAAAGTCCAATCCTATACTAGCAAATCTGCTAAAAACTACAATGGAAAGAAACATATTCACAAAGAATTTGTTTGAAAAGCAACTCATGGTAAGTTTTTCCAGTATGGAGAATTATTTGCGTAGTGTGTCTAAGTACGAGGACGATTGTGATACTAGCGACTTAAGTGATACCTTAGATGATAGTAGTAACTTAGTTATAGATGAGAATGTAGCTTAGATTTAGAGAGATCTGAATTCTGCTGAAAAATCTTATTTTTTAGCATTGATAGGCTCCCGTTTGACCACAATCTCACCTGATGGTAAGCGATGACGTGGTGGACGTTGGAACAGGCTTGCCTAGAAGTAGTTATTTCTAGCCAATCGTGCTCCATCGTTGACCCTGGTGAGCCGTGGGGTCTATAAGTCAAGGGTGACATAAAGACTCCCAGGGGGTCTATAATATGACATGCGTATATATACTGTGTATGAGATACTGGAGAATCGTGAGCCTTTCAATACTGTAAAAAAAGCCCTAAAATAATAAGATACTGGTATCTTTCGAGGTCGAAACTATTCGGGCTTTGATATTTTTTCTACCATTAAAAAAAATAACCTTGTATTTGACTAAATATTTCCAAAATAGTTTTGGACTAATTTTTATAAAACTTTCATTCACACTCATTTTGTATTTATTTAGTCAAGTCTTGTGGCACTAATTAAAAATAAACAGAGAGCATTGATACGAATTGGCATAGACAACAATCGGCATTTTGACTTTTCTTCTGAGTAGAAAAATGAAAATGGCGATAGTGTTGCCAGCTTAAATAAAAAAATATCAAGTTTATTTTTCAGCAGAATTTATACTTGATTATAAGACTGTATTTTTTATTAATAATACACTTATAAAAATGGCAGACTGTACTTATAATAACTATTAATAATATTGGTAGTATTTCTTGTTGTGTTTTTAGTTTGAACTTTTTTAAGTATCGTGAAGACTTTCTACAAAATTACTAAAAACATTATTTTAAATACTACCATACTACTTAAACTTACTAAACTATGGCCTATTTGCATCACAAATGATTAAATACATTTAATGCTAAACAAATTCAAATAATAGGGAATATGCATGAAAAATACTTGTTATCTAACCAGTTTATCGATGAATTTAAAAATAAATATAGAATATGAACGAAAAGTGAAAGCAGAAACAAAATTAATCGAACATCAAACGAGATAATAATAATTTTAAACAAATGTATCTGTCCCTTCACGGTATTTGACATCAGAAACCATGTCGGACTTCTCTTTCTGTTTATGAACTTTAAAGCTTTATAACTTCGCCACTAATGAAGGTATTTTGAGAATTCCTTCATATTTGCTCACGATAGTTAATAAGTATTCAATTTAGCAAATAAAAAAATGTCATGCATATTCCCTATTGTTCTAATTAAATCAATGTTTGTCAATTGTTTGAAGAAGTTGTTTTAGTGCTAAATGCACCTAGTGATTTGATGTGTTAGTGGGCTTAAAACTCCGTTTCTCCAACGAAAACTATCGAAAATTAATGCAACAAAAATTACAAGCGTGTGTTAACTACAGTGTTTGGTTCAATAAGTTATCCACAGCTAATTATCTTATCACTTGAATTGCGATTAATTTGTGACGCTTTCGTAAATGTCGTTCGAGAATCCGGTTGTAAGTCTGTCATTGTAATAATTGTAGATACCCACCTCTAGGTTATAAGATGATGTATATTTTTTTTTGGTATTTTTCCACACAATGTATTTAGGAATCACTGAAGATCTAGTATTTACGAGGGTCTTAAAAGTATTTTTTATCACACAATATTTTGATTGAAGAAGAAAGAAATCAGACAGCTTCTGGGCGTAAGAAACGCCTGAATTCGCTTTTATATAAAGTTTCATGTATTGCATTGGCAGCTTATACATATAATATCCAGTTTGTGTATATTGATCTCAAAATATTGGCTCGAATTTCATAAATGTATGAATAGTTCTTTTTTTTTAATTTATCCATTTTTTTTTATGTGGATCCTTTAAAACTATGTTTGTTCCTGAATTCGGATTAATTGATGTAAAATGTTGGATTTTTTATTTAAATCCAAGTTTTGAGTGTCCGTCTTTTTTTATTAATTAGATTTTTTAGAGAAATATTTTAACTTCTTTTTTGCAAATAATTATGACGTCCAAAAATTGCACTTAGAATATTTATTTTACTTTGAATTGGATAACATTCAAACAAAAACATATTTATTTGTATGATGATTTGTCTCAAAATATGTTATATAGACCTCCAAATATTTTAACTGCACATGAATTATTCAGAGTGTAACGTGGTCATCTAATACTAATATTATAAAGAGGTAATGTTTGTAAGTTTGTTTGTAGGAAGTAATCTCTGGAACTACTGGACCGATTTTGAAAATTCTTTCACCAGTACGATAGCTACATTATTCCTGAGTACTATAAGCTAAGCATGTATACCTGCTGCTTTCTTCAAGCAAGCCAAAGTTAATTCCCAAAAAAAAAATTGTACTTTCCATACAAAGTTATCATAAATCAATCTGCCCGCGCCTTTTCCCAACTATCTTGGGGTCGGCTTGCAGTCTAACCGGATGCAGCTGAATTCCAGTATTTTACATGGAGCGACTGCCTATCTGACCTCCACAACCCAGTTACTGGGTAATAAGTAAGACTGGATGTCAGACTTTCAGGCTTCTGACGATCCGAAACGACTGTCAAAGATCCACGATTAACAGCCGGGACCAACGGCTTAACGTGCTTTTCGAGGCACGGAGGAGTCTCGGTATGGAAAGATGGTCACCCATCCACGGAACAACCCCGGCAACCGGAGCTTAACCTGATGGATCGACCCGTGCGGGTTTTATTACTTTAGCCACGAGCTCCTCTATACATACAAACATACAAAGTTATCATCAGCTGAATAAAGTTTGTATGGAAGATGCAATATTTTTTTTTTTTAATTTTACAACTTTCTTGAATAAGTTGTTAATTCCCAAGGGTTTAAGTAGTACCTTAAATACTAACACTACGCGCGCGAGTTTGTCCGCGTGGATTTTGAAAATGTATATAAATATAATTTATAGCCTATAGCAGGGTTTCTTAAAGTTGGGCCCACGGACCCCTTAAGGGTCCGTAGCCTGTGTATCAGGGGTCCGCAGTAGGTCAGTTAACTCTTTTAGAAAATTGTGTAGTTAACTCAGCATTTCTCGGCCAAGTCATGATGAACTCGCCGCGACTTTAATCAATCACTGCGCTCTGTCTTGATATCGGCCACTCGGCTTCGGCGGTTCATATTGAGCCCAAACAGCAGCATCCTTCTCATTAACTTAGTCATTGTAATGAAACTACCAATAAAAGTGATTTTTTATATAAATCAGGCTTGCTTTCTTTTCCTAAAATATTCTTTGGCCTTTTTTTTTTCCCATCCCACAAAAAAAATGAAAAAAAAAAGGGGACCGTGGAATTGTTTAAGTTTAAGAAACCCTGGCCTATAGCACCCACAAATAATGTAGTTCTGAGTTTCCTGATAGCTAAAACCTGGGAGTCTTTAAGTCAAGAGTGAATAGGTTACTTCTAGGCAAGCGTGCTCCATTTTCGACCACATCATCGCTTACCATCAGGTGAGATGGTGGTCAAACGCGTGCCTATCAACAATAATAAAAAAATGTAGCTTTCCGCCAGTGAAAAACTTTTAGAATTGGATCATTAGTTCCGGCGATTATCCCCTACATAAAAACAAAGCCTTTATTAATAACAAACTTAAAATTATATTTACATTAAAAATGTTGAACATCAGACATCGGTAGAGAGTTTGTTTTGCTTTCTAGCATAGGCCTCCCCCAGATCCTTCCATAAGTTCACGATCGTGAGCTTTCCTCCTTCATGTTGTGCCTGCTGTCGCTCTCAGATCATCCTCCCATCTACGCAGAGGTCTTCCTCTTTTTCTCATCCATTCCCTCGGGTGCCATTCAGTGACGTCTTTGGCCCATTTCTTTATAATATTAGTATATAAATGATCACTGTTTCCATTACACTCTGTATAAAACAAACTAAAAAAATAATGATTTCTTTATTTTAATATTTTTAACTAAAAATATTCATAAAATCAAAAATCACCTATGTAATCCACCGTTTCTAAAAAAAATGCAAATTCCAATAAAAAAGACTGTACCACCACCGATTTTGCAAAAAGTTGTACCATTTTTGGTAAAACTCGTAATAATATTTTACCTTAATAATAACTAGATTTAGTATTAGTTTTCGATTTTAGTGCCTTAGATTTTAGCTTTTATATTATGTATAGATAAGTGAGATAAAACTCCAATTTTGTATAAAGTGTTTTACAAAATATAAGTTTTAGATAACTTGTAGGATTTTGGAAAATTTTAAACTTTTCTAAAATATTTTGTATGGATTTTTTTTTTTTTTTCATGGAACTTTGTAATTGTGTTTTTATTTTGTGAAAATAATGGATTCGTATATATTTAATAATTAGGTTGTAATGTTCCCACTGCTGGGACTCAGGCTTCCTCTCTGTGTCAGGGAGTGGGCTGTAATTCACCACTCGGCCACTGTGCGGGGAGGTGGATAATGGATATACTTACATGTCTTTGCCTTAGATCGAAATATAGAATCGAATCATTAAAGTCATGAAAATAATAGTAATTTCAGCTATGGATGTGTCGCAGCCAACTAACTTAATTCGCCATTCAGTTAAGGCGCTATTAGCTGCCAACGACCTTGAGTGGTTAGCTTGCGTGTTCTATTCTGAGCTCACGTAATGCGTCGTACGTCCACCCAGTAATAGGACTCGACCATCAAGGAGCGCTGTCCGAAAGTAGACACATTATTAATTTATTATACATAAAACAATAGGTATTAAAATAAAACACGTATACTAATATATAAATAATTAAATTATCTATAAAATGGTGAAGGTTTCATAAAAATACGCTTTATAGTTTTTGCGTGATTCTCAATTTTTTATCCGCGTAAGACATAACTTTACAAATTAATTACACTATATTATAAAAATATAATTTCAAATATTCACATATCGAATGAAGACGAAAATTGTCTAGATTAACGTATATTTTTTTCAAATAAATAAAAGAAGTCGTTTAGACGTGATGTTCAATTAAAAATCATTAGAAGTCGTACAACTGCGCCTTAACAGCCTAGCCTGCTACCTAAACGCCGCGCCGTTAAACTAGCGGCCTGGATGATATTCAGCCGATGCGTCTAGTACAACATTTAATGAACTGGCTGGTTAATGCTTAGGCCATTCATACAATAGGATGACCATGTGACGAAAAAACACTTAGGGCACCCCGATACGGACAAGGTAAGTTCGAATCGAAGGAGATTAAATTTTTTGTTTCATAGGTACGACATACTGCTACAATATAAAACAAAAATCTATGTATATAAAATTGAATCCCTATTTCCTTGGTCACGGCATCACGTGTGAACAGTTGGACCGATTTCACTAATTCTATTTTTGTTGTCTTTGTTATTGTCAGGAGAAGGTTGTTATGAAAGAAAAATTAAGAAAGTTGCGCGGATAATTAGAAATACTCAGAAAACTTAACATTCAATCTTCGCGAGTTTGACAGTTCGCGCGTCAGGACAACGTCTGTCGGGTCAGCTAGTCAGATACATAAAAATATTGTAGCCCACAACGCTATTCACAGATTAGTTGTGGGATCAATGAGGTAGCCATCGTCTCCTTCATGTTAGGTTCCTTTAAAACCCTGCAGACAGAAATAGGAGTCCCGCTGGCCGGGCTCCGTCGGCTTATCTTACCTACAACCGTCGTACGTCTTTAGCACATCGCCGGTTGAACGCAAATATTTTTTTTTTTTTATTGTTGTGGCTGTGCTGTGTGGTTACAAGACCTTTAAGCCAAGTCTTGATTTGAACACTCACTTTTTCCCCTTCCACTTTCTAATGTTTTTGCAGTATTTGGCAGCAAACGTATCGAGTCAGCCATCTCGGCAAGTTTCACTGAGGTAGTCAATACTACAATAAAGTTCTCAGCTTTGTTAACGAGATCGCGCCTGTTTCAATGATTCCACATATTGTCAGAGCAAAGGCTAGGCTGTTATCTGAATAACAAAGAGCGGCTGGCGTCGTTTAGTATAAAGGCTAGGCTGTTAACTAATTATCCAAGATTGGCTGGCGTCGTTTAGTATAAAGGCTAGGCTGTTAACTAAATATCAAAGAGCGGCTGGCGTCGTTTAGTATAAAGGCTAGGCTGTTAACTAATTATCAAAGAGCGGCTGGCGTCGTTTAGTATAAAGGCTAGGCTGTTAACTAATTATCAAAGACCGGCTGGCGTCGTTTAGTATAAAGGCTAGGCTGTTAACTAATTATCAAAGACCGGCTGGCGTCGTTTAGTATAAAGACTAGGCTGTTAACTAAATATCAAAGAGCGGCTGGCGTCGTTTAGTATAAAGGCTAGGCTGTTAACTAAATAGCAAAGAGCGGCTGGCGTCATTTAGTATAAAGGCTAGGCTGTTAACTAAATAGCAAAGAGCGGCTGGAGTCGTTTAGTATAAAGGCTAGGCTGTTAACTAAATAGCAAAGAGTGGCTGGCGTCGTTTAGTATAAAGGCTAGGCTATTAACTAAATATCAAAGAGCGGCTTGCGTCGTTTAGTATAAAGGCCAGGCTATTAACTAAATAGCAAATTAAGCTAGTTGGTTGCGACAGATACATTCTATGGTATAATGTGCAGGGCAGGTCACGGTGACAATTCACATTAGCACTGCACATGATAGTAACTTCACTCGAGTCTTATATTGACCCGCTATTAATTTATACCTCAGTTACTGCTATACGAATTCATTATTCTTATATTATATCATATTTAAGAGGATGACAGAGCTTCAAGTATTACACAAATACTCGTTAAATCTAAAATAATCTTCACACTTAAAGCCCATTCTAATAAATGGACTCATTTTTGTAACATATTCATGTGTGTAATGTTAAATTCCAGTACGTATGAACCTTTTTTTTTTTTTTGGAAATCGTCTAATAACTTCTCGCGTGTCAGACTCTTACTGACTAATACCCACCCTTGTTCCTTCACTTGCCTGTGCCAAGGACCGCGGTAACTCTATTTCGAATTTATACGCGACCCCAGGCATATATGAACCGAACTTAAGAGCCTACCTCCGCATAAGTGGCGCCCTCATTAAATAAAAAATCGTATCTTAGCATAGAACATAAAGATTAAAGAATCCTATCGTTTCTAGCGTTTGTTCTATATAGGACGAGGTATTTTACGTTGCTAAAGCAGGACTCAAAATGTTTCGTATCCAAAGTAGTAAGTGTCAAAAAACGGCCGTTTTTGGTACTTTTGCTTACTACATTAGATACAAAACATTTTGAGTCCTGTTTTAATAACGTAAAAATACCTTATCCTCTTTGTAACAAACGCAACATAGGATTCTTTAATCTCTATTTTCTACGCTTTGCTACGATTTTTTATTCAATGAGGGCGCCAGTTGGCGGCTATATACGCCTTAAGATTTACAAAGAAACTGCCTTCATAGAACATAACACGACATCTGTATTTACTAATGAGTTAGGTAAAGATGTAGTTATGACATACCCACATTTGACACGTTATCTTTGAATCTACCGGAGTGTTTCCTGATAGCTACAACGTGGGTCTTTAAGTCGAGAGTGAATAGGTTACTTCTAGGCAAGCGTGCGCCATCTTCGACCACATCATCGCTTACCATCAGGTGACATAGTGGTCAAGCGTGAGCTTATTTAAGTTAAAAAAAATATGTTAGGCGAGCTGCCATTTACCGGGAACTAATTCAGGCTCCAGGTTGCTGCTAAATAATTTCAGTTCATCTTTTCAGCCGAAAGACTGCTGGACGTAGGCCTCCCCCAAGTGTCGCCACAATGACCGGTCCTGTGCGTCTCGCATCCATCGGCTACCCGCGACCCTCACCAGGTCATCGGTCCACCTTGTTGGAAGCCTTCCAACAGTGCGTCTTCCGGTACGCGGTCGCCACTCCAGAACCTTTCGGCCCCACCGACCGTCTGTTCTGCGAGCAATGGGCCCTGCCCACTGCTACTTCAGTTTAGCAATTCTTCGGGCTATGTCGGTACCCTTGGTTCTCTTGCGGATATCATCATTCCTGACTCGATCACGCAAGAAAATCCGAGCATTGCCCTCTCCATTGCCCTTTGGGTGACTTTAAGCCTTCTGATGAGGCCCATTGTGAGCGACCACGTTTCGGTTCCATATGTCATCACTGGCTGGCAAATATATAATTTCAGTTGGAAGTATTTTTTCATCATTTCAAATTATTACATTTGGAATCAATTCTAACTGAGAGAGTTGTATTGATAATTTTAATGATAACAGTTCTGTAAATACGTACTTGCTAAACGACCGCGAATCATATGTTGACTAACATACAATCTGATACTGACCTGCAAATTGCAAAAATCGTAAGATAATTTTAATTTCGCGGGCTACACTGGCGCATCCACCTTAACTGTTTTGGTTTACAATAAAGTATTATTCTATTCTAAACACACACACTCACAAACTTTTGTCTTTATAATATTAGTGTGACTAGGTGGCGCATCATGTCTTATTTTCTCATACTTCTCTCGTACAGCCGTCTTCTCAGTAGTCATCCCCGTTGTAGAAAGTATCTCATAACATCATAATCAGAGTCAGCCTTTTAATGTCTCCACTACTGGGGCACAGGCCTCCTCTCTATGACAGGGTGTGGGCCGTAATCCACACGCGGGCCCAATGCGGGTTGGTGGATGTCACATGTCTTTGAATTTTTGGTTCTAAGACATGCAAGTTTCCTCACGATGTCTTCCTTCACCGTTTTGAGAGCAATAAAATAAATTACACAACGTAAAGCGCCTGCCTTTTTTTTGTGGGGTGGGAAATCATCCTATGACTTCGCCCGCTTTGGGTGTAGCGGAAGGTCGTGTCAGACTTTTACTGACTAAAACCCACCCCTGTTCCTTCAGTTGCCTGAGTGCCCAGGGGCGCGGTAACTCTGTTTCGAATTTATCCACAACCCCTGGGCAGGCATCGGCCATGACAGGGCCCGTCATGCATTGCTGACAACTCTTTGAGGCACGCGTGGAACACTACGCGCCGTCATGCTACCCAGTACTCGCCGTCCGCAGGCCCGCGTCTACGGCGGCCGGAGATCGTCTCGCTACGTCCGACGGTCTGACGCCCAGGGCGTCTCCTTCGGCGGCTGCTGCTGGGGGCGTGAGAGCGACTCTTTTGAGCCTCCCTCACCCGTTCCGCCTCCTCCTTCACGAGCATTACTGCTTCGCAGAAGGAGGAGACGGCTTCCCATTCTCTCTCACTCTGTACCATGGCCTGGACCAGGGCTAGGCGCGAGAGGTCGCTGCCGCCGATCGCCTCCACGAGGACACGGCGGAGCTCCGCCCAAGCGGGGCAGATCTCCACCGTATGCTCCACCGTGTCCTCTGGGCGATCCTCACAGTGGTAACACCCGGGCGTTTCCCTTCGCCTTATCCTAAACAGGAACCTCTCAAAACTTCCGTATCCGGTGAGAATCTGCGTCAGGCGGAAGGTGAGGACGCCGTGGCGCATCTCCAGCCATTCCTCAAAGACGGGCCTTACCGCCGCAATTGCGGCGTGCCTAAAACGCCTGCCTGGGTTCAAACCCGCATAGAACTCGTAAAACCCTGCTCTAGAAAGTACTTACATATTATATTCTCATTTTCAATTACATCATCATTTCAAAATAAAATACTCAGAATAATAATTTAAAACTGTGTATAGGTATTTCCTGTTTCAGTTTATCAAGCAGTTTTACCTGTTAAATATGAGATGGTAATTCCCCATGAAATAAAAATCGTACAGTGAAATGTGGCACCGTATTGCAACATGCCTACACTTGCTTTCTGCATGCGGGACTTTCTCGGAACTGTTGTGTTGCGATGAAAGTCTTCTCTGTATCAGCAGAATATGTAATGATAAAAAAAATTCGTCACTAAGCCGTTTGTTTCCTTTTTTTATTGTGGGAAATCATTAAATAACTTCTCCGGCTCTGGCTGGAGAGCGTCAGACTTTTTATTGTTGTTGCACGCGTTTAACCACATCTCACTTGATGGTAAGCGATGATGTGGTCAAAGGTGGAGCACGCTTGTCTAGAAGGAACCTATTCACTCTTGACTTAATACCCCCAGGTTGTGCGGCAGCGGCAGGTCTTATAACCAGACTTAGCAAAGAAAGAAAAATATTATTTAGGCGACAGTCACCGGTTACCTACACAAAACAAAAAGTGGCACTGGGTATCGTTTACCCAGTTGATGGAAGAAAAAACGAATTTTGCAAATCCGTCTTTATATGACGGAGTTATATCCAAACATACATAAAAATATATATCTAAATAAACATCCGAGCAGTGGTGCCCAGTGGTATTGGCCGCGACTTACAAGTTGTAGGTCGTGAGTTCAAATCCAGGCAGGCGCTTTAATTTGTGTAAATTATTTCATCACTACTGCTCTCAAAACGGTGAAGGAAAAAAAACATCGTGAGAAAACCGGCATGTCCTAGAACCTAAAATTCGAAGACATGTGACATCCACCAATCCGCATTGGGCCTGCGTGGTGAATTACGGCCCACACCCTCTCACAGAAAGGAGGCCTGTGCCCCAGCAGTGGGGACATTAAAAAAACAGCTGATGATGATGAAACATACGAATTGATAACCTCCTCCTTTTTTAAATCAGTTACAAAGAAGCCTAAAACGAGCACGACCCCGAACACCCTCCGGGTTCCCGGTCCGATTTGAGTCCGATTGATGACAAGTCTCAGCCTCTTATACCTACATGGGACTTAAACATAACTGGCGAAATATGGGTGTACTTTAATACCTCTCTCTGCCTATTCCTTCAGGATATACAGGCGTAATGTTACGTTATTAATTTTACTTGAAGCTCTGGACTGCTCTAATTTTGTAAACCAATATTTTTCTACATCGTTATTTTAGTATTTGAAACTAAAATAGCCTACGGAATTATTACTTCATTTGGTTAGTAAGTTTCAAAAATCCTGATTCGTAAAATGATCAGTATATAATGTTTGCAATGCGGGATGCAGCCTCCTATCTGTGGGAAGAAGTTATAGTATCAGTTTAATATCCAAATTGCAGAAGATTTCTCACAACTAGCTATTTTTTTAATGTGGGGTAGTTTAAAAAAAAATCTTAAGGTGGAAGTGCCAGGGTAGCCCGCGAAATTCAAATTTTCTTACGTTTGTTGCAATTTCCAGGTCAGTTTCAGCTAGTAACTTGGTCAAAAATTTATTCGCGGCCGTAGCAAGTGTGTATATTAAATTTTATAAAATTATAATCATTAAAATCATCAATACAACTCTTTCAGCTAGAATTGATGTCAAATGTAAGTATTTCATGAAATCATGATATTTGGCATCAATTCTAACAGAGAGTTGTATTGATGATTTTAATGATTACAGTTCTGTAAATACGTACTTGCTACGGCCGCGAATCATATTTTGACCAACATACAACCTGATACTGACCTGCAAATTGCAAAAAACGGGCTTCCCTGGAGCTTTCACCTTAATAGGTTGGCTGGTGTCAAATGCGTTGCAAATTAGCTCTAATATAACCCATTTCAAGGATTGCACCGAATAGAATAAGATCCCAGAGCCGTCAGACTATATGCTATGCTATGATAGATTAACTCATTATAAAAGGAATAATCGCTCGTCTTTAGCAAGCGTTGTGTATTGGTATAATACTCGTGCCTTCTCTGTTTAAGAGAGACTTCAGCCCTGCAATGGAATGTTATAGACTGGTATTATTAAAGGGATATAACCGAAGTACCATGGTCACTTCATCGCCATTTTGATTTTGCTTCAAGTTAAGGCGCACCATACTGGTATGTATACACTTTGGAGAACTTAACTTCGAAATAGCCCGGCAACGCGGCACTATAGCGTACTATATCTGGTTTTTTTTTTTATTTCCCATATTTACCAGCTTCATTGCGCGCCTCAAATTTTAAGTAAAATCAAAATGGCGATGAAGTGACTAATTTGCATAGAAAAAGCTTTTAGTTAGCACAAGTATCAAAATACTTTGTGTAAGCGATATGAATGCATAAAAACTGTATTTTTTTAGTACTTACCATATCCTTATGTACTATACTGGTTTCATTTTGTAAAGATTTATGTGACAACCATTGCTTTTTAAGACAATGAATTGTCGATCTCTCATAAAAAATTTGTATACTAGATGAAGGCATCGGCTAAGTACGAGCAGGACTCGCACTAAGGGTTCCGTATCACCAAAACAATATTTGAGACGAACTACATGGCGTAACGGAAACGCGTAATTATATTTTAGATATTGCATCTGCCCATGAAAATGAACAACTTTCTACTTTTACTCGAGAAAAAAAATACTAATAATAAGTATTTATTTCACAAGAACAGCACTTGTATACAATTTATTTGAAAACAATATTTACATCATGATGCAATAGTAGACTCTATCTTATAAACTAGGACTAGCCTGTATCTTAAAAGATAGGGTTCAGCGAAATGGATTCTGTTAATATTCAGAACCAAAAACAAGTGAAGACTGTCAATGGTTTGTACTAACAGCTGTACTGAAAAAAAAAAAAAATATCCTAAGAGTGTAAAAGACAGCAGACATGCATGTGAATGTAAGTATGTGTAGAGGTGTGTGGGGTGTGTATAATAATTTTGTAAGTTGTACAACCAGCCAATGCTATGGAAGAACGGAGTCTCCTAACCTAACACAGGCGTCATCATGCTTAAAAGGAGGCTCCAATCATAAACAAATGAAAAGTAGTTGTTACAGAAATAAACATTTTATATTTCTATTTTTTCAAGATAGACATAATAAATTCAGCTGGTCTAATTTTGCATGGCAGGTTTATTTTTTCTTTCTTTAAGATAATCGTAAGCAGTATTTTATGACGAAGCATTTTCTTTACACCCTGTAGGTATTGGCTTGTTTTAGTGAGGTATACCAATGTACCATAAAAGCTGGATTTTTTTGTACAGAACCCATTTTTAACACGCTTTTTTTAGCTTGGTATGTATCTATGTAACGGAATCTTTGAACGTGATTTTGACCCACTTCAAAACGTTTGATTAAATTGAAACTTCGCATACTTATCAGCGACCGATGACAATGCACGGTTAGCTATGTGACGTCATTCTAAATCAAATATGGCGGACTAATTATTTTTTATGCATTTTTATGATAGGTATGGATATCAAAGGAAAGGGTTTGCTAAAAAGATTACGAGAAATATAAAATAAAGTGTTTTTAGTTTTTTTTTTTTAATATAAAATTATTTTATATGGGGAAATCCTCATGGATACTCTGCGTCTTAGGAAAACGGAGTGTTATGTTGGACTCCTACCGACTAAAACCCTACAGTTCCTACCGCTACCGTAAGTTGGGGGCCCGGGATACAATTAAATTCATACACACACACTCCCGACTGGTGGTACAGAACCCTAAAATTCGTAATTTTTATTTTTTATTGTCTCATATTAACCATCATAAAATGAAATCAATAGACAACCGTTTCAAGAGTTCTGTTTACCCTCCAATTGTAATGATTGATGAAATACGACTGATTTATATAACATTACAGTATTTTTAAAAAGACTTAATTTTTGTACTCTTTTGATCTCTTTTAAAATAAAAATCGGATAAAATTATGTTTGTATTAAATAAAAAGTATTATTAATGCCTTATTTTTTTGTTTTATTGATTAGGAAATGTGCCACCTACTTCTTCTTCTTTGGAATCGATGGTTTCCTAACTAATTAAATAATTTGGGCCCAGAAAGCTGGTCACATTAATTACAGCGTCAATAGCGTTCAATACAACCCTAATACAACTTGGTAAAATGGGGTAATATACACTCGTCTGTTACCCAATGTGAGTGCGATGTCCCTGTCCTGCCGGTCGATTCTGTTCACCGCTCACCGTGAAAACTTAGGTGGAGTGAGCGTGAAGTGAACTGTCATTCCACCTTGATTATATGGATTGATAGCTCACTTCACCTAAGTTTCCACGGTGAGATTTTACAGAATAGCTCTACTGGAACATGACTCACATACTGGAGTGCCCCAAGTAGGGTTGCCAACATTTCTTCGGCGAACTACGTAGTATTTTTCAAAATAAAAAATATAAGTACACTTCAAAAAAATATAGTATTTTACTTAGACTACGAAAGGTTAGTATTTTATGGAATTAAAAAACAAACCGATTGCAAAAAACAACTAAAAAGTCTAAAACAAGTTACTTTTCAGGCAGTCTACTGTATTTGGTTACTAGTTCAATTAAAATACAAAGATAATTGTCTAACTTTATACATATAAAACGTTGTCAATTTTACACTAGGGACAAGTTTGGAACACATTATGACTTACGAGTTCGGATACATGCAAGTCAAAATGGCGGGTTCAAGTTTTTTTTTTTAAATAAAGTTTTTGTTAGATTTTGATGTTGAAACTACATAGTATTTAGCGTACTATATATTTGTTCAACAGTACAAGTACGCAGACCCGAAATATAGCAATACGGTATATTATAGTACGGTTGGCAACCCTAGCCCCACGTGCCCATACATCTGCACTATGGAGGACCTGATGAACGCTACCACCTACTTATTATACAGGATGAAACGAAAATGCATGGTTATATTGTATATGGGCCTTCTGCCCACGGAAATAAACAACTTTTTCAAGGAAGCCAAAAATTCCCAAAAAAAAAATGGTTTGGATATTATTTTTGGGGAATTTATTATGACTTCCTTGAAGTAAGTTGTTTATTTTTATGGGTAGAAGAAGTAGTTAAATATATCCACGATTTCTGTTACACCCTGTATTTATATTTATCAAACCTGGGCGGTACCAACTTTAAGGTGTATATAGCCGCCAAGTGGCGCCCTCATTGAATAAAAAATCGTAGCAAAGCGTAGAAAATAAAGATAAAAGAACTCCTATGTTGCGTTTGTTACAAATAGGATAAGGTATTTTTACGTTACGTATACCAAAAACGGCAGTTTTTGACACTTGCTTTCTACTTTGGATACGAAACATTTTGAGTCCTGTTTTGACAACGTAAAAATACCATATCCTATTTGTAAAAAACGCAACATAGGATTCTTTAATTTTTAACCGACTTCCAAAAGGAGGAGGTTATCAATTCGGATGTTTGTATTTTTTTTTTTTTTATGTATGTTCGGGCATAACTCCGTCTTTTAGGGACCGATTTACAAAATTCTTTTTTTGTTCGAAAGGAGTTTGTTTCGAAATGGTCCCATATAAATTTCATAAAGATCTGATGATGCGTTTCGGAGACAGACAACGGAACTCTTCAAAAAATGACAGCAAATCAACCGAGATTGCTGCTATCGCCTAGATATTCATTGTTAACACAATTTAATGGGAAACACAATTAAAAAGTGAAAAATATTTTTTTTTTTACAAAAAAATAGAACCGACTTCCAAAAAAAAACAAAAAGTGCAAAATAACTTTAATTTCGAAAGTCGGTGTTTCTGGTTTTGTTTCTTCGTTTTTTGACACCGACTTTCGAAATTAAGTGGAAGTCGGTTCTATTTTTTTGTAAAAAAGTTTTTATTTTTCACTTTTTTTATTTTCTACGCTTTGCTACGATTTTTTATTCAATGAGGGCGCCAGTTGTGCGGAGGTAGACCCTTAAGACGCAGATAAATGTCAACGGCCTTGAGTGGTTAGCTGTGCGGAGCTCACGTAACGTGTCGTACGTCGTCCACCCAGTAATAGGACTCGCCCATCAAAGAGCGCTGTCTGAAATTAGACGCATTATTACATAATATATTGTACATAAAACAACAGGTGTTATACTAAAATTTAAATAATTAAATGATCTTTAAAATAGTGTAGGTTTTATAAAAATACGCTTTATAGTTTTTGCGTGATTCACAATTTTTTATCCGCGTTAGACTATAATATTTTTACATTTTTTTTTTTTTTTTTATAAAAAGAAACGTTGCCCCACACTAGGAATTATTCCTGTATCGTGGGTGCGTTAACAAACATGTAAATTCACATACACAAGACACCCAGACCCGGAACAACTATCTGCAGGTCATACAAATATTTGTTCCGTGCGGGGATCGAACCCGCGACACGCAGCGCAGCAGCCGAACGCTCAACCACTGCGCCAACCGTGCCGTCAATTAATTACACTATGTTATAAAAATATAATTTAAAATATTCACATATACGACGAAAATTATCTAGAGTAATATATATTTTTTTCAAAGAAATAGGACTAGTCGTTTAGACGTGACGTTTTTTTTTCTTTTTTGTTATTTAACGCGTCAGGCCCCTCGTGTTACCATAAGGTAACAATAGATTTTTAATTGTGTCTGCTAATGAGGGGCTTGACGCGTTAAACTTCATGTACAATAGTGGTACATGGGCGGACTTTTAATGCAACAAGGCATTCTCTACCAGTCAACCTTTAAGTTAAACCTAAAGAGACTACGTAACAAATAACAAAAAAAAATAAAAACCATTAGAAGTCGTATAGCTGCGCCTTAAGTATAGATTAGTAGGATTGCGTATTTTAGATATTTTATTTTTGATGTGCATTACATACTTAATTTGTAATGTGTATAACACGTGTAATTGGCATTTTGTCGTTCTGGTTCAATAAATAAATGAGGGATGGCGCCGGAAGGTTGGCGATGGCGGCTGCAACAGAAGACGCAGCGTTGGAAGCCATTCCAGAATGTGGGCCGATGACCTAAGGATCGCGGGAATCCGTTATGGCGACACTTGGCGGAGGCCTTGTCTTTGTGATGGACGTCTTTCGGCTAAAATGATGATGAAGCAAGAGCAGTGGTGGCCCAGTGGTAATTAACAGCCGCGACTTACAAGTTGTAAGGTCGTAAATTCAAACATAGGCAGGCAATTTTAGTTTGTGTAAGTACCTACATTATTTCATCACCACTGCTCTCAAAACGGTGAAGGAAAACATCGTGAGGAAACCGGCATGTCTTAGAACCAAAAATTCGAAGACAATTGACATCCACCAACCCGCATTGGGCCCGCGTGGTGTATTAGATACGGCCCTCACAGAGAGGAGGCCTGTGCCCCAGCAGTGGGGGACATTAAAAGGCTGATGGTGATGATACTAACATTTTTTTTTTATTGTTGATAGGCACGCGTTTGACCACTATCTCACCTGATGGTAAGCGATGATGTGGTCGAAGATGGAGCACGCTTGCCTAGAAGTAACCTATTCACTCTTGACTTAAAGACTCCCAGGTTGTAGCTATCAGGAAACACAGACTCCGGTAGGGAATTCCACTCCCAAGCTGTACGCACAATGAATGTTTTCTCAAAACGCTTTGTGCGTATGGATGGGATGTCCACCATGAACCGGTGGCACTTCGCCGTACGTCTTGTGGTCCGTTGATGAAACGGGCTTGGCGGAATCAAATTATGCAATTCCGTCGCACACTCCCCAAAATGTAACCGATAGAAAACCGACATGGCTAGCAACTCGGCGTCTATGTTCAAGACTTTGGAATTTCGACTCAACGAGCCTATCATTGCCGATGATCCTCTTGGCTCGTTTCTCAATTGACTCAAGGGCATCAAGCTGGTACCTATCTGGCAGATCCGTCCCAAAGATGAGAACAGTACCTACTCCATACACGATCGAACTTGTGCTTGATAGAGTTGGAGCAGCTGTTTCGGCGTGTAGTACCGTCTCACCTTTGCGAGGATCCCCAACTTTTTGGCAGCCACTTGAGCCTTTGCCTCTATTAAGGGACCAAAATTGAGAATGACTAATTTTTGGGCAAACTCATTTGTATGACGATGACAAATGAGTTTGCCTTTGTCTAACACGAAAAAGATGTAATTTCAATATAACCTTCAGTATAGATATAGGTACAATAATAAATAATTAATGATAGTATCTATCTAATGCGTAGTAACAAGGATATTGCTATCTCTCTCATTCTTTAGCAGAATGTAGATCTATCCCTCCTTGTCATCCCAACATAATCGGGGAATCCCCGAGCACAGAGTAGTAGCAGCTGTTTTTTTAAATTAAAGGTGGTAAAGGTAACAAAAATAATGCTGATATGAAAAAGAATTGTCCGTTTATAATGCACGATTCTAAACAAGTTTAAAACCGACTTACGAGATGTAAAAGAGAGAAAAACAGTTAAAAAAAAAACAACTGACTCAAAAAATATAACTACACAGTGAAAAATACGTTCGGTGTTCGGAAGACGGTATCGAAAAAATAAACGAACACACCGACTTCCAAAGCTAAAGTTATTTTTAATTTCGATCGAAGTCGGTCGATTGGTGTGTTTTTTTTGTAGATTTTGGTGTTACAGCAACTGTCGAACACCCTCAACTGATTCACATTACCATTCATTTATTTATATAGTAAAACTCTATGCTACTCAAAGGCGGACTTAATGCCCCAGGCATTCTCTACCAGTCAACGAAGGGTGGTGGTGAGATAACATGGCAGATGCATATAATAGACAGTAATTTAAAGAAAAAAAATCTTACTTTTTTCTTTATATTACTGTCTTATTTTATGCACCTGTCATGTTATCCACTCCACCACACTTCGTGACTTTTTTAAATTATTATTATTTATTAGCTCGCGCTTAAAAACTATCTCACTCGATGGTAAGCGATGATGTGGTCGACGTCGGAGCATGCTTGCCTAGGAGTAACCTATTCACTCTTGACTTAAAATCTCCCAGGTTGTATCTATCAGGAAACACAGATTCTGGCAGGGAATTCCACTCCTTAGCTGAATGAATGTATTCCCAAATCGTTTTGTGTATATAGGTGGGATGCCCACCATGTATCGGTGGCGCATCGCCGTACGTCTTGTGGTGGAATGGAACGGGCTTGGCGAAACTATGCAATTTCGTTGCACTCTCCCCAAAATGTAACCGATAAAAGACCGACAGGCTAGCAACTCGGCGTCGATGCTCAAGATTTTGAAGCTTTGACTCGACGAGCTTATTGCAGCAGCTGACAGAGAAATTCGCTGCAATTTCGGAATCACTAGAGAACCATATATAATTCTTTATTTTCAAATAGGTGTCTGCCTTACCTACTAGTGAGGGCAAAAGTCCACTGGTTGTGAGAAGCACAGGAACGGAAGATGTGGTGACGCTGAGGCAGGTCTGTGTCCAGCTGTGGATAAAATCCACAAAGACGTGCATACGTACGACCCGCTTCATTATATTAGCACATAGAAAAGTTACATTCGACTGCTTCGTAGCTATGCTAAGACTGGCAGGTGCTGACGTCAGATGAAATGCTATTGAGTTTTGTACCCGACTGCGCGACGCAAGTGAGGGTAATGTGTTCATCAGCCTATGTAAGCACGTATGTATGTATGTTTGTTCCTTTGTGGCGCTTTAGAGACCAAACGCATAGGCCGATTTTGATCATTCTTACGTCAATTGATTCGTCCTAGTCTTGCGAGTGCTAATACAATATGGCGACAACCAGACGCCATATTGTGAAAAAGAAAAAATGAAAGTCTACGAACTATATTAAGTGGGGTATCAAAATAAAGGGTTCGAGGAGGCGATTCCAAAAATATAGCTCACTAAAATGTAGAAAATAAAAATATATTAAAAAACCCGACTGTTGAAAACAACTAAAAAGTTCCAAACAAGTCACTTTTCAAGCAGTCTGATGCAGTTGGTGGCATGAAATTAATAATTGAACTAAAATAACTGCCACCAACTGCATCAGACTGCTTGAAAACTAACTTGTTTGAAACTTTTTAGTTGTTTTTTGCAGTCGTGCTCATTACACAAACATTTGTCCTGGGTGGGAATCGAACCCACGACCTCCGTCATAGCAGTCAGGGTCACTAACCACCAGACCAACAGGCCAGCCATCTCAGCCTCTGGCTTGTTGTAAACTTTATTTTCTGAATTGATTGTTTTATTTTTTTTTATTTTTTTTTACATTGTTCTCGCATAATAGAAGCAACAAGAAATATGATTGTAACCAGAAATTTTGTAACACATAACATGATTAAAATACACTGGACAGCAAATAAACCGAGCCACCCGCTACCTAGGCACTCTAATTCGATTTTCTCAAAAACTAAAAAACCTACAATTATCAAAGTTGTACCTACAGAAAGTGCGTTTCATGGTGATTAAAATGAAAGGAAACTCATTGGGTTTAATCAACATTTCAGTGTTTATTAAGGATTTTACAAAGAAGAGTCGTTTTCCAGTCGTGACAATCGTTAGTAATGTTACGAGCTGGGTATGGGATAAATTATTTTACACCAATTAATTAACCAAATATTCTTTATTAACTCAACAACTTATTTACACAAACACTAAATCGCTAATAATCACTGTTCTCTTCGCAATCGCTTGTATTCGCTTCCGTTCACATTCGTAGTCGAAAACAGACTGACTCATTCGCCCGCCGTCCGGCCTATTTATACAGTCATGGAAGTTTCCAGAACATTGTCGAACTATCTTATAGTGGAATATTCTAGAAACATCTATGAACTTCTACACAGTACCACAATGGAATGTTCTCGAACCTAGTGGAAACTTCTGGAAACTTCGACCACATTCTCGAAAGTTCCAGTGTAATACGGTCGACGTAACACTGCCCCCTCCTTAGACATGCTCGTCCCGAGCATCATTAGTCCCGTAGTATCGCGCCAATCGGTCTACATGGACTATCTTAGGCACACCTCGTGGACCCTTCTGTATTCGGTAGGTCACATCGTTGATCCTGGTCACGATTCGGTATGGTCCATCCCATTTTGCTTGCAATTTGGGAGACTTCCCTTTGCTGCGCACTGGGTTATGCAACCACACCAGTGAACCCTCGTCAAAACCTCTATGGGTTGCCTTCCGGTCGTATCGGGTCTTCATCTTATCAGACATTTGTTGGCCGGATTGTCTGATATGCTCATATACATCATTCAACTTGTTACGCAAGTCATTCGCATAATCGGTTACACTGCGTGGGGCATCAGGGGGGGTTCCGGTGATTAAATCTGCAGGCAACCGTAATTCCCTTCCAAAGTTCGCGAAGGCTGGTGTCACAGTCGTACTTTCGTGAACTGCACTACGGTAGGACAGAAGAAATGGCTGTATGTGCTTGTCCCAATCCCTTTGCCTGCTTTCCACAACTTTTGCCAGATATCTCTCCAACGTTTGGTTGAAACGTTCTACCATTCCATCAGATTGCGGATGGTAAGAAGTGGTTCTGGTCTTGTGAGTACCCATCAGTCGACAAGTCTCCTGGAAAACTTGTGATTCAAAATTCCTCCCTTGGTCGCTGTGAATTTCCAAGGGTACTCCAAAACGACAGAAGACTTCCTGAACCAATTTATCTGCGACTGTTGTTGCTTCTTGGTTGGGAATGGCGAAGACTTCTGGCCACTTTGTGAAGTAATCCATGACAACCATGAAGTATTTGTTTCCGTTTTCACTTTCCGGAAATGGTCCTGCAACGTCTAGTGCTATCCGTTCCCAGGGGGCTCCCACGTTGTATAATTGTAAAGCACCTCTGCTGCGTGTCTGGGGTCCTTTCACAGCCGCACAACTGGTACATTTGCGGCACCAGTCCTCAACATCCTCTCGACAGTGAATCCAGTAAAACCACTCTCGTATCTTCAGTAGAGTTCTTTTTACCCCCATATGTCCTCCTGAACATCCATCATGGTAGAGCCGTAAAACATCCGATACTTTGGCTTTGGGGACAACAATTTGTAGATGACAGTTATCTCCTCGAGCGTTTGCCCATTTACGGCACAAGATTTCATCCTGGATAACCAAGCTGTTCCATTGTGCCCAATAGCTCTTTGTGATGGAACTTAACGCCGCAACATCACTCCACTTGGGCTTCGGAGCACCAGCTTTAATCCACTCAAAGATCGGTTTGAGGTCCGGGTCATTTTGCTGAGCAAGCTGTAGGATTTCCTTCCATTCATTGCTGACATTCATTCTTAGCATCCTTACTCCGCTCATTCCCGGGTCGGACCTATAGTCCGCATCACGCGCGCACACTATCACACAGTCGTCCTTCTTGGAGGCCACGGCGCTGGCAACACCATCCGCGCCTGCACTCACTTTACTCTTTACTTGCTCCTGTTTTATGCACTTGTCGGATGCCGCACCGACCTTGACGACATCACTGGAACTCACACTTTCAGGGGCCTCCGCCACGGTCGTGCGTCATGTCGCGCCACTCGCGCTTCTCCACCGAACTGGCCGAGCCGCCCTTCCTTGCTGGGATTGATCTTCTCTCAGTGTGCTTCGCTTTGGACAGCTTGACCGAAGATGACCCCTTTCTCCACAAGTGTAACACCTAGGGCTATACCCTTGCGCACGATCGCGTACAGGTGATGCCACAATCTCCCTGCTACGGTGTGTTCGATGGTCTTGCCTCACTGCCTCTACTTCCAAGGCATGGGCCAAGGCGTCCTTCAGTGTCTCATGATGTCCAAGTCTTACAGCGGCTCTAACTTCCAAGTCACGTATTCCGTCGATGAACGCTTGTACCAGATTGCCATTGATGAGTGCAGGGGCGGACTGGTATGCTTTCCGAACCAACTTTTCAACTTCCAAGGCCCACTGCTGTAGGTTCTCGGCACTACGTTGAACGCGATCCCTTAACTTAGCGCGAAATACGTGCTCCAAGTGAGCGTCGCCGTATCTGGACTCTAACGCTTCCAGCAGTTGTTCGTAGGTCACATCCTTGCCAAGAGCCTCAAGTATGGTTAGGGCCTGGTCTCGGAGGCCTAAGGTGAGCGCGGTCATAGCTTGGTCTTTGGTCCACCCATTCGCTTTCATAACGGCCTCAAATTGAATTTTGTAGGCCGACCATGAAGATGTTCCGTCGAACGGCGGCACCTTAAATCCACGTGCCGAAGGTGCAGGAACCACTGAAGGCACAACCCCGTCTCCAGCCCTAAGTTCACCTAAAGCCTTTTTCACCCCGGCAATCTGAACTTCAGCTTCTGAGATGCGATTCTCATGCTGATGAACCTGCTCCTTCATCACCTTGAACTCTTTGCCAAGTGTTGAGTGAAGGTCTTTAATGAGGAGCATCTGCTCTTCTTGGCGGCGGGCCTGTAACTCTTCTTGGCGGCGGGCCTGCTCTTCTTGGCGGCGGGCATGCTCTTCTTGGCGGCGGGCCTGTTCTTCTTGGCGGCGGGCCTGCTCCTCTTTATCTTGTCGAAGCTTCTCTTCCATTCGACGGGCCTGTTCTTCTTGGCGGCGGGCCTGCTCTTCTTGGCGGCGGGCCTGCTCTTCTTGACGGTGAGCCTGTTCCTGCAACAGCGCCATTAGCGCAGACAAGTCTGGCACCGCTGGTGCTGAAGAAACTTCACATGGGCCAGCGACTGGCTCTGTCGTAGGCTGAACACCACCCGACGTCTGTATCGGAGAATCTCCAAACCGCCTCTGATCCATGTCTTGCTGCCGTTGACTCCTTGTACGAATACCGTCCGTGTCGTCCTTTGGTAAAATTGGCATAATTTATCCCACTTCTGACACCAATTTGTTACGAGCTGGGTATGGGATAAATTATTTTACACCAATTAATTAACCAAATATTCTTTATTAACTCAACAACTTATTTACACAAACACTAAATCGCTAATAATCACTGTTCTCTTCGCAATCGCTTGTATTCGCTTCCGTTCACATTCGTAGTCGAAAACAGACTGACTCATTCGCCCGCCGTCCGGCCTATTTATACAGTCATGGAAGTTTCCAGAACATTGTCGAACTATCTTATAGTGGAATATTCTAGAAACATCTATGAACTTCTACACAGTACCACAATGGAATGTTCTCGAACCTAGTGGAAACTTCTGGAAACTTCGACCACATTCTCGAACGTTCCAGTGTAATACGGTCGACGTAACAGTAATGATAAAGTGAAAAAAAAATGAAAGCCAAAAACAAAGATACTACTTCTTGACAATTCAAAAGTGCCTGTAAATTGTTTATCTGTAGTTATATATAAAATTCAAAGTCCTAACTGACTGACTGATATATCAACGCACAGTCTAAACCGCTGGTCCTAGAGACATGCAATTTGCAGGGTGTGTTCTTTGTGAAGAGTAGGTATCTACTAAAAAAGGGTTTTTCGAAATTCAACCCCTAAGAGGGTAAAAAGGGGTTAAAAGTTTATAACGAGAGAAGTACTAATTCCACGCGGGCAAAGCAGCGGGCTGAAGCTAGTTTGAAATAAATGCTTTGAGTTTATCCCCAAAGCCCGGTCGCCATATGAAGGTTTCCCCCCAAAAACCAAAATCAAAAGGCCACATTATAGTACCTACTCACAGGACGGATACCCATCATACCAACCTGCATTGGCCTCGCGTGGTGGATTACGGCACACACCCTCTCACAGAGAGGAGGCCTATGCCCAAGCAGTGGGGACATTAAAAGGCTGATGATGATGTTGATGATAGGCCAATGGTGCCAAAAGGTTTTGGTGTAACCACTCCATACCGGTAGACGCAGGCTTAAGTCCAGCAGTGGTTGAAAGCAATGATGATGTTGAACTGATAAACTTACGAATAGATACTCGTACTTTCCTAAAAAAATCTATTTTGTTTATCAGTTATATAACCTACATAATAATTATTGATAAATAATATTAATTTTTCAAATATAAAAATTAATTCCTATTTCCCTTGGTCATCACATCACGCGTGAACGGTTGGACCGATTTCGCTAATTCTTTTTTGTTGTGTTTGTTATTGGTACGGATTCTGTTGTGCACAAACTAAACTTAATTTAGGCTATTCCTATCTCTTTCTCTCTAATAAAACAAGAGAGAGACAGACGTAAATTAGAGCTGTCAAATTTAGTTGAACCAATATTCCCATACAAATTAAGGGTACACGTAAAAACATGTCGATTAAAAACACGGTGAAGCGCAAGGCATAAACTAGTTTGACATTTCTAACTTAGTTCATAGCTATAGCCGTCCTTTTCTCGCACTGCCTTTTAGTAAAAGATAACGATTCTCTAATTTTAGTTTAGTTATTGAATAAGAGAATCGACACCATTGTCAGAAGAAGGTTCATGAAAGAAACAATTGTGAAAGTTGCGCGGAAAATTAAGTTGGGCGGAAAATTAGAAATATTCAGAAAACTTAACGACTATCTACACGCGTTTGACAGTTCATAGCTAAGACAGGACGTCTGTCGGGTCATGCTAGTTGGTTATAAATAACACTACAATTTTCTTTTTCAGTTTAAGCTAGATGAGGTCGGTGTTTCCTAACTGACAACCCTGAGAAGAAACATCGAAACAAACTCAGGGTATTCGACAAACCCGGGCCTGCGGACGGCGAGCAGTGGGTATAGCTCGCCGTCATCGGCACCAGGCCCGTGAGTCAACGGCGCGTAGTTTTCCACGCGTTCTCAAAGAGATGATTGTCAGCCACCACTGCCTGCATGCCCAGGGGTAGCGGATAAATTCGTAACAGAGTTACCGCTCCCCATTTTTATTTTTTATTTTTTGGGGGGTGGGAAATCATCCAATGACTTTTCCCGCTCTAGGGTGGAGCGGAAGGGCGTGTCAGACTCTTAGGGTCAACTCACACCAAAAGAGCGTCGAAGCGCAGCGCAGTTTCAGTGTCATATGAATTTTAGCTTTATTTTCATTACTACAATACTTATTATCGCATGAGAAACGAACGAGTCGCGCGGATGCCCGCGGCGCCGCGGGAATTCCGGCGAATTCTATATTCTCATGCGATAATATGTATTGTAGTAATGAAAATAAAGCTAAAATTCATATGACACTGAAACTGCGCTGCGCTTCGACGCTCTTTTGGTGTGAATTGACCCTTACTGACTAAAACCCACCCCTGTTCCTCCCTGCCCTGAATGCCCAGGGGCGACGTAACTACTTCGAATTTATCCTCAACAGGGCACTCAGGGCAGGCAGGGCAGTAAGTCTGACACACCCTCTAGCTCCACCCAGAACGGGAGATGTCATTGGATGATTCCCCACCCCAAAAAAAAAAAAAAAAAACAACGGGTGGCACTCCGGGAGTGCCGGCAGAAGTGAAAACTTGAACATTAGGTAACGTTGTGCATTTTTGAATATTTTGGAATCGTCTTACGAATTTTCTTTCAGGTTACGTGTCCTGACGCGAGTTTAACATTTTATACCCATCCCAAGAAAAGTCCTCAACGCCGCTAAAGAAGTATTCACTTCAAAAAAGGGTATTCGACAGTATTTCTACTTTTGGTACGTCAACAAAAATTAAAGACGATACAGTGCGTTGAAATTTTGCGTGACGACACCCCATGCTATAGGGCGTTCCAAATAAACGTGCAATAACGGTCATTGACCTACATTTATTGACATTTTTAATTTGAAAAACGGAATTAATGACTCAAAGCTGTCCCGAATCAACATCTCTCGTGATCCTTAACATTGTCTAAGATGAAAAACGATTTATATTTAATTGTTCAGGTACCTACGAAGAGTTATTAGGGAAAGGTCAATGTACTTTATTGCAAATTTATCTGAAACATAGTTTACGCTTTTTACCACGAAGTGCTGTAACAAAAAAAAAAATCGCTCACTCCTGAACTTTGTTGCGCTTTATCTTTGTAATTTTTTATTTATTTGGTAAATAAAAAAATACGTGTTTTTGATAATCTAAGTGATGGACTAGGTAAGTAGAATCATTATCTTTTATCCAGGAAACATCTCCATTGTAAGTGATAACTTGATAAGGTTGTAGGTATTCATTTATTTTTATCATTTACGTACTTACACACAGTGAACGACCTATACCTACAACTCTGCCTGTCACTTCGAGGAATCAGGCATAATGTTATTTATGTTAAACCAACCCGTAGGTACATCACACGTCATCACTAAGTACTTATGTTAGCGATAAACTGTCTACAAAGTTCTTCTGTTTAAAAATTGGAAATACCAAAGCGACTTCGTCATAAAAATACCAGTACCTACTTATAACAAAGTAGTTCAGTTATTGGTAGGAAGTTAAATTGTATGGCTTTGGATAATTATCGGGAAAAAACCGAAACTTTCTCTATACGGTAGACCACACATTGACACATGCACATTGTAATTGCCTATGCTGCAAAACTACCTAACCAATCAATCTGCCTAGCCTTTTCCCAAATATCTTGGGGTCGGCTTCCAGTCTAACCGGAATTAACCGGATGCAGCAGAATACCAGTATTTTACATGGAGCGACTGCCTATCTGACCTCCACATCCTAGTAACTGGGTAATACGATACCCCTTGGTAAGACTGGATATCACTATATACTTTCGGTAACGACTGTCAAACATCAACGATTGACAGCTGGGACCAACGGCTTAACGTGCTCTCCGGAGCATGGAGGAGTTTCAATGTGTAAAGATGGTCACCCATCACCAACCCTGGCAAGAGTAGCTTAACCTGATGGATCGACCCGTGCGGCAGTTATTACTTTAGCCACGAGCTCCTCTGCTTGGCTGCGAAAGTACCTAATAATAATAATATTCCACAACTATCACACAACGCCATCTAGCCCCAAGCTAAGCAGAGCTTGTGTTATGGGTACTAGACAACTGATAAACATACTTATATATTTCTAAATACATAAATATTATAGATAAATTACACCCAGACACAGAACAAATGATCGTGCTCATTACACAAACATTTGTCCTGGGTGGGAATCGAACCCACGACCTCCGGCATAGCAGTCAGGGTCACTAACCACTAGACCAACAGGCCTGTCAAATAAGTACATAAGTAAATAATTAACAATATACCTACTGTTGAGGATAAAAGAAATTGAAAGAGTCACCTTGCCCTGGCATAGGCAACTGAAGGAACAGGGGTGGGTTTTAGTCAGTAAGAGTCTGACACGTCCTCCCGCTCCACCCAGAGCCGGAGAAGTCATTCAATGATTACCAACCTCCAAAAAACGAAACCGGCTAAGTGCGTGTAGGACTTCTCACATTTAGGGTTCCGTACCAAATGTATTTTTGACTATTTATATGGCTTTGGGTCAACAAGATATACTTTGACAAACCCGCCACACTAAACCCCAAACCACTGTAACTTCTGTAAGTCAGAATCAACAGTGGCGACCACCAGAAAAAACGCCGAGGCAATGAAGCTCGACGAGTCCCAGAGAAACGATTAAACTGTCTTGGGTCCCGCAACGAAATTAATCAGAAAAGACAGCGGAGGAGTAAGAAAAACATATTTTCAACAAGATATACTGTGAAAAATTAAAGACTGTAGCTCCAACCGTTTGGCCTGCGTACGGCGAGTAATGGGTAGCTCGCCGTCCGATCAGCACCAGGCCCGAGAGTCGACGGCGCGTAGTGTTCCACGCGCGCCTCAAAGAGTTGTCAGCAATAATGACGGGGCCCGTCATGGCCGATGCCTGCCCAGGGGTTATGTATAAATTCGAAACAGTTACTGCGCCCCTGGACACTCAGGGCAGGGAAGGAACAGGGGTGGGTTTTAGTCAGTAAGAGTCTGACACGCCCTCCCGCTCCACCCTAAAGCGGGAGATGTCATTGGATGATTTCCCACCCCACAAAAAAAAACCGTTTGGCTGTAAAACCTGCGTGACAGACTACGGACAGACAGACGTATACGTGGGTGACAGCAATAGGGCTCCGTTTGGACCCTTCTGGTACGGCTACGGAACCCTAAAAAAGATCATGAATTTGGTTTTGCAAGGGCCGCGGGTGTGTTCAAAAGATTTACCTTGCCCTGGTACAGACAACTAAATAATTATAATAATAACTTTATCGACATAGAAATATTACAACCTTACATGTGAAGCCCCTGACTCCTGTGCTAGGTAAAACTGTGTTACAGGAATCAGTGTCCTCCGCAGTGGCGTATTCAAAGATTTGGCGCCCCGGGCCAAATATTTGTGCTGCCCCATAGTTAACAAAAAAACAGAATATTCTTTTTGCTACTGCTTATTTAAAAATTGAACTACGCGATTCGGATAGGTAAAATTTTCTAGTGATAGACAAGAAGTTACGGGATGGCAAGAAAAGTAGAAATAGTAGTGCTTATCCAACTTCAAAAAACGGCAGCAGGTAGCATTCGTCGCTCCTGGTAGTCTGCCGTCCCGGGCCATGGCAATAAATCTAGGCATATTATTTTGATGCAGGTGGTATGGTGGTTGAAGAGATTCAAAAAGAGAGGTGGTAGACCAGTGGTAACGGCCGCGACTCAAAGCCAGGCAGGCGCTTTCTGACCAGTGGTCGTGGATAAATACGAAACAGAGTTATCGCGCCCCTGGGCACTCAGGCAGTGGAGGAACAGGAGTGGGTTTTAGTCAGTAAAAGTCTGACACGCCCTCCACCCAGAGCGGGGAAGAAGTCATCGGGGATAGAATGATTTCCCATTCCCACACAAAAAAAGAAAAAGGCAGGCGCTTTACATTGTGTAAATTATTTCATCACCACTCACCACTGCTCTCAAAACGGTGAATGAAAACATCGTGAGGAAACCGTTATGTCCTAGAACCAATAATTCGAAGACATGTGACATCCACCAACCCGCATTGGGCGTGGTGGATTACGGCTCACACCTTCTCACAGAGAGGCCTGTGCCCCAGCAGTGAGGACATTAAAAGGCGATGATGATGATGATGATTTAAAATGATGCATTATTACATGAATATAAAACATTCTGCTTTAAAGAGTCAAATAATTATGTATCCTTACCTCTCCTAGAGAGGGGGCCTGAGTCCCAGCAGTGGGAATATTATATGGCTGATTAGGTTATAATTTATTCATGAATTTAATTAAGAAAGGTAGTACAACTGAATTTATTATTTTGAAGCTTATCATTGGCTTGAGGAGCTCGTTGCTAAAGTAATAACAGCCGCACGGGTCGATTCATCAGGTTAAACTACGCTTGCCAGAGTTGGTTCATGGATGGGTGACCATCTTTACATTCCGAGCCTCGAAAAGCACGTTAAGCCTTTGGTCACGGATATCAATCGTGGATCTTTGACAGTTGTTACGGGTCGTCTGAAGCCCGAAAGGCTAACAACAAGTCTTACTAGGGTTATCATATTACCCAGTAACTGGGTTGTGGAGGTCAGATGGGGAGTCACTCTATGTAAAATATTAGGAAGGCTAGGCAGATTGATTGATCATTGGCTTGCCCTGACCAGTTTATTTGTGGTTAGCACATCATGATTTTTTCTTCCATACATCTCAAACACTCATAATACTTTTAAATTGCAGTACATTGAATAAAAATTATAGCATTTTTTAAAACTTATATTCAATTATCAAAACAGATCTATGACCTATTGTCTCTGCATTTATATTAAATCTGTGTTAAAATCATAGGCTATGTCTATGCAGGGAATTCCCCAGTCTTTAATGTTTGTTTGACCTCCAAAGTGCTCTGTCGTATACCGAGTCTACCTACGTCATAACGTTCAGCAAACTACATAACAGTGTAGTTACAGTACAAGTATGTCTGATTTTGTTATTTTTAATGGAAATTGTAAAGATTTGTTTAATATCAGTGTTGATTTTATAAATTTCTAAAAAGAATAGTTTGTGATAGTGGTCAAAATGTTAATTTATTTTCTTGCTTGATGATTTCTGGCTAAAATCTTGAGAGAATCTACTTTTGGTTTTGCTACAAATATATTCTACTACGCAAAGTAAAATAGGGTCGCGTAAAATACGCAGAAATTTAATACAAATTAACATTAGGTATAGAATTAAAAGTAATCTTTGCAAATTTCAGTAGAGAAAAAATTCTATTTCCACCAATTTTTAAAGCACGATCAATTTATTTTAGGTTACAAAGTTACAATACACATTAAGGAGCACTTCCTTTAAAAACAAAGACGATATTTCCTACGAAAACAGCTATTCAGCTGACTTGTTTGGAGTTAATTTCATTTGTAAATTTAACTGTGAAAACTTATTTATTTCATATTTTGTTGCATAGATATGAATTGAAGAACATAATGTCATAGTTTCACTATCATAATTCAATTAATATTCATTAAAAAAAAAGAGTTATACCAATAAAACGTTGTGACATATTACAATAAACAAAAGTCAAAACATATTCTGGTCGTTTCGTTTAGAGGTTAAGAAAGTTCGAAAACTAAGTTTTCTATTACAATTTGAATCAAAGTTCAGTAGTTTTAATTTAAAATTGAACTATAAATATAAATTCGAAACAAACAAAAGCCATAGTTAACTAAAGGACTGTTTTTTAATAAAAAAATTGGTAGTAAATAGCATTATATATACAATAATTATGATTAATTTAAAAGGCAAATGTTGCTGCTAATAATACATTTTTATCGATTACGTATTCAGAACGCTCAGTACGTTCACGCTTGGTTACTGTGTTGCCAATCCTACCAAACTTAAAAAGTATAAAGTTAGTCCGAAATTCCGTAGAAAACAGCAAACTAGAGGCTGAAAAAGAAAAATTGTACAGAACATTGAAACAAGTGTTTTGCATATTATATTGTCTAAATTACCAGTTTTTGTGATAGATAAAGTGTAAATTTCAACCTTTCAATCACAGAAAGACGAAAATTATTATTTTTTGTTGTTTTCACAATTATTCGTTTCAATGAAGTAAGTTCAGATATTCTCCCCAACTTTGTCAGCTATTCGCTCACTCAATAATTCTACTTATAATAGCTAATAAGTTGTGGTTTTGTTTTGACGTGAAAACGACTTTTTGTTCGGAGTACGGTAAGTAGAATACTCTTTATTTGTGTAGGTACATTATAATTATAACTTACAGAAAGGCCTTCCCTAACTCTTTTCATTGCGACCTGTCTGCTGATTCTCTCCCAGAATGGTTTCGCTGACATTTTATTTCTTATTCCCATCTATCGTGTCGTACACTTGGTTTACCACTTATTTGATTTACCGACACAGGCAAGGCATTCCATAAACATACTACTTGAAAATGTAAACGATTTGTCATAGAATCTGGTGGAATACATAGGCATTTTCAAGTTTTCTGATGACCTCAAATGTCAATTGTGTGCCATGAAGGAACTTGAAATGTTCTAGTTTTATGAACGTGAAATGATAAGCTAGCATTGAATATTTCTGACCTCAAAAATGACTCGAATTCAAAACTCCAAAGTATTGAACATCACCAATTTTCTGATTTTAATGCATAATTTAATACCGCCAAGCCCGTTCCACTATCGAACCACAAGACGTACGACTAAGCGCCACTGGTACATGGTAAACATACCTCTCATACACATCAAACGTTTTGAGATCACTTTCATTGTGCTTACAGCTAAGGAGCGTTATTCTCTGCCGAAGTCTGTCTTTCCTGATAGCTACAACCTGAGGGTCTTTAACTACCCCCAGGCTGAATAGGCTACTTCTGTGCAACCGTACTTCACCGTTGGCTACGTCATCGCTTACTATCGGGGGAGATAGTGGTTAAGCGCCTGTAATTTATAATAATTAAAATAAATAACATAAGATTTCAATCGTTACGAGACGAGGACTAAACTGGTGACTGGCTAGAGTGACGATTGGGCAACAAAAAAATAAGAGGTCATTTTACTCCTGCCGGAGCTTCGTCCGCCGAGCTGCGAGGTGTCGCAGCAGCGGAGTTTCGCCCCGGCGTTTGGCCTCCTCGCGCCACTCCCAGAACAGCGCAAGGACTTTGGCCTCCAGATCCCACGGCGACAGTACGGCAAGGAGGCTCGCCGCCAGGCCCAGACTCGATGGGTTTATCTTGTTTAGTAATTCAGAAGTTCCTATGGCCATCTTCCGTCTCCATCATCAGACCAGCTCCATGGTACCATATTACTGTATTGTCACCAAAGATACACAAATACACCAAATATGAGTCCAATCAAACATTGGGAAGTGGGTCTAATTTGAGTTGCAAGATTCCACCCGAACAAACATATGTAGTTACATACATATATATACATTGCAAGTTAAATAAAATTTTGTAAAAATAAGTAGTTGTAGTACACAGTGAGTGTAGCTAACCCACTCTTGAAATCAGCCCCCTACAACACGAGTGATTTGAAAGCGCTTAAGAGCAAGCGAAGCGAGCCCCTTCACAAACAAAGTGATTTGGCATAACCATAGCTTCGTGACAAGCTTGTGAAGTTAATCCATAGATGAGACTATTGGTAGAACTCACCCACACAAGGGGCTAGTCTAGCTCCCCCAACAATGAAAACAGGTGGAGCAAGGCCACTTTTAAAATTAGCAACCGAAACAAGCCCTTTCCAATAAAAGAGGGTACAAGTGGGGTGGGAGCAACCTTACATAGAGACGAACTAGCAAAGTGAGCACACTTAAACACCAGTGACAGTGAGCGTACCTTGTATACCCAAAAACCCGCACACTTCGGTCTCTCGGCACATTAGTAACTCGCGCCGTATTTGTTTTCGCACGCTAGTCCTGAGCATACTCACTTGACTCGCTAGTTTTGTTGGTGAGTTCACTACGCTGGCTCCTCTTGACAGCAGGCTGCGCTCTCTGCATCGTTAGAGCTCTCTAGTCTCTTTGGGTGGTTCTTAGATCGTTAGAAGTGGTCAGGTCTAACTTAACCTGGAAAGTGAGCGCACTTTGCTCGCTCGTTTTAAGAGTGGCGTGGAGTAATAATTATCATTCGGCAAGCTTACTTCACCAGCCAAGCCTAGTGAGGGGAGGAACCTCAAATTTAATCAGCTTTTAATTTGCTAGTGCTGGAAATACACTAGCACCGATTAGATCGTTTTAGGATTCTCCTCTCGCTAGGTTAGGTAGTATGGTTATAGCTGAGACCAACTTTTCCCAAAAACATACCTATTACGCGAACTTGAGCAGCGCATACTATTGTTTATATCTGAACTGGGAGGAAGAAGCTAAGTAAAGATACAATTTAAAAACAAAAGTAAAATTTGGTCATAAATAAAAACAGTAGAAAACGGTATCTTGAACAAAAAGAACTCAAAAATCGCTAAATCTACTTTAATTCAAAAACAGTAGGATTGGCAACACTGCATTAATGGCACGAGGTCGCTGGTCGCTAGGGGAATGAAGAGTACATTAGGGGAATGCCTCGTGGAAAGTTCTAAAAGATACATTTACACCGCACGATTCCGATTCACCATCTGATTATGGTTGTCTATGGGTGAAATAGATTTTTACTGATTGTAAATGTAGGTAAAATACATTAAAAAGAATAAAACATAATTTGTATTACATGTTTGCACCCTGTATTTTCGGTATAAAAACACTATGAAACTCGGCGATGATATTAATAGAATCGATGAAAAAAAAAATTTAATCAGCAACTGTGAGGTGCCAATGTTATCATGATTTCTCTGAGAAAGAGACAGAGCTACACATTATGAATAGCACTATCTCTTGTAAAGCGACATGATGGCAATGACACATAGTAGGGAGCTGTATCTACTTCGAAAAAGCAAACCATTTGAAATAACCTCTTGTAATTAATGGAGATAAGATTAATTATTCACGAAAGTGAGTTTAAATTAAATGCGTTTTACAATATATATGTTATTAGAGTTAGATTTCGGCGGACGCCGTATTCTCGGTCACTGAGATATAGTGCTAGATGGCGCGTTTCTCCCAGTCTGCTCCGATTTTCGGTATCTCGGTTCACTCGTGCAAAGCGATGGAGGTCACCGGGACCCGGGATATCTGCGAGTCCCGCATTTTAAGATTTATAAAAAAATGATCAGACCTGCTGTCTTGTATGGTTCAGAATGCTGGGCCACAAAAGGAATGAATGAAAAGCAATTGCATGCAGCTGAGATGAGAATAACAAGAGCGATGTGTGGTATCACGCGCATGGATAGAATTAGGAATGAGTAGGTAAAATTATAAGAGGAAGTCTGAAAGTGGCACCGCTGACTGAAAAGTTGTGCGGAAATCGGTTGTCGTGGCCTTATAATGAAAACCGATTTCCACAAAACTTTTCATGTGAAGCGGAGGAATGAATAAAATGTTGTGCAGAAAGTCTTGTGTATGGATATGGATTGCTATAAGAGTAGGGGAGGCCAAAGAAACGATGGATGGACTGTGTGAATGAGGATATGGATAAAAATGGGGTGACTACAAAGGTGACCACTAATAGAGGAGTATGGAAGAAATACATTTTGCGCCAACCCCTAAATAAATTGGGGTAAGGTCAGGAGAATGATGATTATTATATGACTGAAAGTAAACAATATTATTTAGTGTGATTTGTGTGGCTTGGACTATTCTAAGTGCTTCCACATGCATCAGGTCACCTATATTAGGCACTAGACTAGCAACAAAGACAGACTAAATAATATCTACAACGGTGTTTAGAAAAACTCCATAGTAAAATATCGATTAAAATCAGTTTTATAGCAGTTCCAGTCAACTCACGAAATAATAATATCTTCCTTGAAGGCTTCAACTATAAAAGGATGGGGGATTCCCCAAAGTCTATCATTGACTTTTTCATTACTATAACCAACGCCCACAAAAAGAAAAATACCCGGAAGGCTACTAGCTACTACCGATTCAGTTTTGTGACATAGTTGCAAGAAAAACAGATGTCCATGACCCTTTGGGACGCGTTCAGCGGCGGGCTAATTGCCGCCTCAGGGAACGCGCACCAGTACCCGTAATGGGCCATGGACCGCACAACCCCCACGTAGAGCTTTCGGGAGGAGGCGTTTGGATGAATCTAGGGGAGATTGGGCAGGAACCGCTTGAAGGTAGTCCCGGCCTGCTCCAGTCGAAGACGAGTCCCAGGTACTTCCACATCGACCCGACGCCGATGTGAACCCTTCCTACCGTTATTTGGGAACCCGACAGTGGCGCGTTCCGAGGACCATGAAAACACATGGCCAGGGACTTATGCTCAGCCGCCACCAGGTGTGACCCCCCCCCCCCCCCGCCCCTCCCTTCACCAGGACCAGCGTGTCGCCAGCGTGGCATGCCACGCTGACGCCGCTATGGGAGGTCGACGCGCAGCAGTCAATCGTACCCGATGTCCCACAGAAGCAGCCCCAGAACCAATTCTTGTGGGATACCACACGACATCTCTCACCGGCTCCACTCTCCCCGATGCTGGGGTAGATGACGGCCCTATCCATCAGATAAGCCTCAACCACGCGACAGAGGTAGGTCGGTAACTGTTGATACCGGAGTGCCTCCCTGATGCAACTCCAGAACAAAGGTATTGAAGGCATTTGCGATGTCAATAGACACCTCCAAGACGACCCCACTTCGTGCCACTGCATCCCCCGTCGTGAGGGCTCGCACGCGCATGATGGCATCCACCATCAAGCGCCCCCTGCGGAAACCAAACTGCCTGTCCGCAAGATCCGGCACTAGCCGCACCAGCCGCTCAACGATGTGGTCTGCAATGACTTTCGAAGAGCTTGCCCACTTCGTCACGCCAATGATTGGCTCCCTTGAAATTGGATAGTGTTATCGAGCTTTTACTATAATTTGTTTTCTCGCTCCAACCCTACGTCACAGTCTATGGTTTAAATCGTACAGTGTAAACTTGCCATTAAATTATACAAGCTTGTTCGTAAATTCCAAAATGTCACTTGTCAGTCCAAAGGGGGTTACCCCAGTATACTCGTGTTTTATATTTATTACAGAAACATGATTTTAGCACGCTCTCGCTATTACGCGTTTACAATCTGCTGATTGGATCAATAAACAGTGACGACATAAAATCTGGTGCAGAAGTGTAAATAAAACAGTTGACTATGTCTACGGAAGACGTGAAACCTATCGCAATGAAGAAACTCCCACTAATACTAAGTAGGAACATAATAAATAAGCGGAATATAAAAGTAGTGAAGTCGTTAGCAAGTTCGTTCAAAGAGGATATTATTTACACATCGACACCGGGGGACTTCACTTCGGGGGAAGTCCGAAAAATGACTATTGTTAATCGGCTTAACAAGTCCACGAACTCTAGTGTTACGATCGCCAAATGCCAGAGCCACTCTGGCCACATCTTCGAGAAGACCTCTGACGAAATAACCAAGTTAATTGGCCAGCAGAATTACGATACTCTCATCATTTCGCTGTGTTCTGTCATCAATCAAGAATATAAAGTACGAGGCATCAACGCATTGTTGACAGTTCCGAAAAAAAAACAAAGTGTAGAGTGCCAAACGGAAACTAACATCATGAGTTTTAGTGTGTTAAGAAACTTGGTCGACACTGCTTGTCAGACGGCCGAGTCGTGGATGGAAAAAACGAGCCTACAGCCATTGAGAAATTCTAAACCAACGAAGAGAAGAAATAGGAGACAGCAACTAGCCCCTTACGTAGTGAAAGATACTCCCGAAATGAAACAACCGAGAAGAATTGTGATATCACCGACTAACTTCAACAGAATATTAAAAGAAGAAAGTGTTACACAACCAGAATCTCTTGCAACGGAATCTTCTTTACCGGAACTCGGTTCCGTATTCGATGAAGATTCCAACAACAGTATTGGTAGGTTTTCTTCATTATCCGTGACAACCACACCAGACTTATTAGTAAATCCTCTGAATATATTAACAAACGTAGACAAGCATACCAGGGATATTAGTGACAAAGTGAACCAATGTGAGATTGAAGCCAACAAACGGTTTCTGGACCTTAGTTCTCCGGAAGATTTGAGTCCTACGAATGAGAAGTTACCCTTCAATATGCAAGCGGTATTACATGGGACGCCACCGGAACAACGGATCCAGATGCTTCTACGTCAAGGATTTAACGACTTAAAGAATTGCTTGAATAGGGATGCCGATGGTCATTTGTGAGTATTTTATCAATTTTTTTATTAATTTCTATACTATAGTTGTGTAAAAACTTAAAGGGATAACACATTCTCATTAATGGGTTGCAGAGGTCAGATAGTCAGTCACTCCATGTAAAATACTGGTACTCAGCTGCATCCAGTTATGCTGGAAGCCAACCCAATTTAGTTAGTAAAAAGCAGGCAGATGCGTTGAATAGTGTAAATGCCGCCTTACACGGACTGCTTAGAGCAGCCTGTGCCTACAGCTTTAAGCCGTTGATGTTGGGAGAACTGCAGTTTCAATACACAATTGACGATCTCAACACACGGACCGTTCAAGCAGTTCAATTGTTTTCGTAACTAAAAATAAACTGACTGCTCCAAGCAGTCCATCTAAGGAGACCCCGACTGCAACACGACTGCTCTCGTGCAGTTGGTCTTGACTGCTCCAAGCGGTCCATCTGTGGCCCGTCTAACACACTTGCATTCACAATCTGAGGGATTTCCCCAATCTGTTCCTTTATATGTTTGAAAAGTTTGTTTTGCATATTGTTAATTATGCAATAAATGTTGCTTATCTGTCCAAATTAATTGCAATTTTTTTTTTTTTTTTTTTTTTTTTTTATGTTTGATAGGCTCGCGTTTGACCACTATCTCACCTGATGTTAAGCGATGATGCGGTCGAAGATGGAGCACGCTTGCTTCTAAGTGTATTTTTGTCCTGCTACTTGTATGCGTGTCAAGCCCCTCATTAGCAGACACAATTAAAAACCTATTGTTGCTTTACCTTATGGTAACGGGAGGGGGCCTGATGCATTAATTTAGGTGTTATGGAACTCTGCTCACACCCTCTCACAGAGAGGAGGCCTGTGTCCCAGCAATGGGAATATTGTTGGCTGATAATGCTCATTCATAAATGATCCAAAACCCAAATTCTTTTCAAGCTGTAAAGTATAACCCTTTTGACTTTGTCTTTTTTGTTGATAATATGATAAGATTATTTTATGAATGATACCCATTTATCTTAATACTAAATATACTAATAGATAATTATAGCAGATTTAAAACACAGAAGAAAGTTTGATGGATGAATTAATGGATGTTCGTTACTCAATAACTCCAGAACGACAGAACTGATCTGGATGAAATTTGGCACAGAGATAGATTATAGTCTGGAATAGCACATATGCTAGAATTTATAGTGGGGGACTGGCAGAAGCTAGTTACTTTATAAAAAAACCAGCCAAGTGCGAGTCGGTCTCGCGCACGAAGGGTTCCGTACCATTATCTATAAAAACGGCAAAAAAATCACGTTTCTTGTATGGGAGCCCCCTTAAATATGTATTTTCTTCTGTTTTTTAGTATTTGTTGTTATAGCAGCAACAGAAATACATCATCTGCGAAAATTTCAACTGTCTACCTATAACAGTTCGTGAGATACAGCCTGCTGACAGACGGACAGCGGAGTCTTAGTAATAAGGACCCTATTACCCTTTGGGTACGGAACCCTAACAAAAGATTGTGCCCGCGGCTTGGCTTACATGACCTAACCCACAGAAACCCTGCATTTTTCCAGGGTATAAACCAGTCTGACACTCAGCGGTAATGTAGTTATCTAAGGGTGTGTCCTCTGGCGAATGCGGAACTGCATGCGCGCGAGCGGCACGCGCGCACTGTGCAAGCGTTGCTTGAGTTGCGCTAAAGAGCCGCACCAAACAATTGCAGTAACTGCACGCGTGCAGTTACTGGTGGTGCTGGTAGATTATCGCCAACAATATGGAATATTATGTTTCCTGATAGCTACAACCTGGGAGTCTTTAAGTCAAGAGTGAATAGGTTACTTCTGGGCAAGCGTGCTCCATCTTCGACCACATCATCGCTTACCATCAGGTGAGATATTGGTCAAACGCGTGCCTATCAACAATAAAAAAAAAAAAAAAACAATTCTGTCTCTTTATTATATTCTTGGCTCTAGGTAATTATTTCAGGGGAATTACCAAACTAACGTACCTAGACAATCGACGTCGTCATGTTTTTTACTACCCTGAGGTTAAACGTCACGTAGGTATCGTAAAATGAAGACTGAAGTAAAAAAAATAAACGCTATCAGGGGCCACCCATAAATTACGTCACACGAATTTCATGAAGCCCCACGACCCGATTTTGGTCCGCCCGGCGCCGCCCCCTCGTTAATTTTTTTTCTTCTTAGGCAACTGAGCCGATGTCTATTCAGTCAGCGTCATGTGGTGACAGCAGCACGGCCTTGTCCATGTCACAGCTGATCACATTTGTGAGACTCCTCCTACTGTGTTTCCCTACTGTGACGTCTCATATTTTGCAATTTTACATGTAAATAAAGTAGCAGTTCCGAAATTACTTTTTGAACTCCCAAAAAAAAAACATTCAATGAAACCTTAGTGAACATGTTCATAATCATTTATATAGATTTGGAAATACTTCTAAGTTTTTCGATTACTTAGACAACTTACGCGTTTTGTTATGATAAATATTAGATTTAAATCTAAGTAAAGAGTAGTATCTTTGTGTACTATTATTTTCTTTACCTTTTATTTTTTGCTGTTGTGTTGTGTCTGTGTCGAATAAATATTTTCTATTAATACATTTTGAAATGTGACGTCACGAAACTCATGACTCTTCACCCTTTGTCACACTTCGTCCCCTTCCTCCCCTTAACGTGTGACGTAGTTCATGGATGGCCCCTCAGCGAGAACAATTGTGCAAAACTCCTTTTAAATGTTATGGGTTGACATGTTCTACCGAATATCACGTGAACCGAAACATGATAAAAAAAACTGGCCAAGTGCGTGTCGGGCCACGCGCGAGGTAGGGTTCCGTAGACCGTACTTCACCTAAGTAATTTTTTTTGTATTTTGTACGAAATTTAACAAGTTGAAACATTTTATAAGTTGGGCAACTATTATTCCAAAACTAACAGATCTAACTTAGCCGTGATAGTTTTTCTTTTAATTTCGTCATTATACCATAAACTGCTGCCGTAAATTTTTTCACATATCCAAAAGCAGCCATTTAGCTGGTAGGGGGGGAGGGGAGGGAATTTTACGCAAACGGATCCCTGAATCGAATAATAGTTACAGACCCGTAATATTCTTGAATGTCCAACGATAACCCCACACCATGGGTAAGACGAGAAAAAAAACCTTCCCCACTTTACGTGTACATGAGGTACCCTAAAAATATTTTTTTTCATGATTTTATTTCACCACTTTAGCGGCATGATTAATATGTAATATTCATGTCAAATTATAGTTTTCTAGTACTAAGAGCTAAGCTGTGGACAGATAGACGGACAAGGCGAAAATATAAGGGTTCCTTGTTGACTACGGAACCCTAAAAAACCAAAGAATGTAAAAAAATGACTCGATAATCGTTATCGCTGACGAAATGTTACATTGTCTAGAGTCAAATGTCTTCTGGTGACCTCTTTTGGACTTCCATCATCCATCAGACTGGAACTAGGTATACAATTTATCTAGGTAGTTAACAGAAAATAGGTTTCATAGTCTGCAAAGCGGGACAATCCGGCATTTTAAATGAGTTAGGTAAGGTTTTAAGGCGCTATTAACTGCCAATGACCTTGAGTGGTTAGTTTGCGTGTTCTGTGCTGAGCTCACGTAACGCGTCGTACGTCCACCCAGTAATAGGACTCGCCCATCAAGGAGCGCTGTCCGAAATTAGACGCATTATTAATTTATTATACATAAAACAACAGGTATTATACTAAAACACTTATACTAAAGTATAAATAATTAAATGATCTTTAAAATGGTGAAGCTTTCATAAAAATACGCTATAAAGTTTTTGCGTGATTTCGTGAGTTATATAAATATAATTTCAAATATTCATCTAACAAATTACGACGGAAATTGTCTAGAGTAACATATTTTTTTCAAAGAAATAAGACTAGTCGTTTGGACGGGATGTTCAATTAAAAATCATTAGAAGTCGTATAACTGCGCCTTAAAAGAGTTAGGTAAGCTACCGTTTGGAGCAATGGTGACCCAGTGGTAGCGGTCCTGACGTACGTGTTGTAGATCGTGGGTTCTAACTTCCAACCCAGATAGGCATTTCATCCTGCCAGGGTCGCGGACTCTCGGGTGTGTCCAGTCAGGGTCGCGGGTGTGTTTAAAAGAGTTACCGTGGCCCTGGAACGCACAGTCAACTGATAGAACACGGGAGGTTTTAGTCAGTAAAAGTCTGACACGCACTTCACCATCATCAGTTCGTTCTTAAGGTATTTCTACAAACGTAGGTTTGGGTACTACCCATATAAGTTTCCAACTAAATTTCTGCTGGGTTGCTTGGGCTTTACCTTACTCTAGGTGAGACGAGCTTTTGACCAGCTTGTAACTGCTTGCAAAATAATACACGGAAGCATCGACAAAAATTTTACACAGCGCCCCATGAAAACAAGGAGATTTCATGGAGCGCTGTGTAAAATTTTTGTTCCTGACAACTATTGCCGAGCGAGACGGCATAAATTATTTATGGTGCCACGTTGCCTTCCGCGAATGCTAAATGCACTCAATGCTCGCCTAGAGTCCAGTCCTGGATTAGATCTGTTCGCTGATGAATGGAAAAAGATACTGTCTGAATGTCTGACGATTTGCGAGAAGACCGAGTGAAAGGCTTAAGTGTATATAATATTGTGCAATTGTAATAAATTTAATTAAATATACATAAAATATATACTAAATAAAATAAAATACAAAAGACGTCCACCGCTGGACATAGGCCTCCCCCAAATGTCGCCACGTGTCTCATGTTCATCGGCTACCCGCGGCACCTTCACCAGGTCATCGCACCACCTTCATCATTTAATGTCCCTACTGCTGGGGCACAGACCTCCTCTCTGTGAGAGGGTGTGGACCATAATCCACCACTCAGGCCCAATGCGGGTTGGTGGATATCACATGTCTTCGAATTTTTGATTCTAGGACATGCTGGTTTCCTCACGATGTTTTCCTTCACCGTTTTGAGAGCAGTGGTGATGAAATAATTTACACAAAGTAAAGCGCCTGCCTGGGTTTGAACTCATGACCTACAAATTGTAAGTCGCGGCCAATACCACTGGGCTACCACTGCTCACGACGCACCACCTTACTCAGGGAAAATATTCCCGACCTAAAAAGCCTATGTGTTATTCCTGGATACTATAATCTATCTCTGTGCCAAATTTTTTAATTGACTATCAAACATGCATCCATTTATCCAAACTTTCGCATTTATATTTCTAGCGCCCCGCCCCAGCTTCGCTCTGGTACAAATTAAACACATAAACCTTCCCCATGAATCACTCTGTCTATTGTTGAAAACCGCATGAAAATCCGTTCAGTAGTTTTTGAGTTTATCGCGAACAAACAGGCAGACGCGTGGCGGTTTTATTTGTTTTATAATATGTAGTGAAGTAGGATTAAGGCGCAGACGACTTCTAATGATTTTAAATTGAATTTCACGTCTAAACAACTAGTCTTCTTTCTAAAAATATATATATGTTAATCTAGACAATTTTCTTCGTAATTTGATTTGTGAATGTTTTAAATTATATTTTTAAAACATAGTGTAATTAATTTGTAAAGTTATGTCTAATGCGGATAAAAAATTGAGAATCACGCAAAAACTATTGAGAGTATTTTTATGAAACCTTCACCATTTTAAAGATAATTTAATTACTTATCTTTTAGTATACGTATTTTAGTATAATACGTGTTGTTTTATGTTTATTAAATTAATAATGCGTCTAATTTCGGACAGCGCTCCTTGATGGACGAGTTCTATTACTGGGTGGACGTACGACGCGTTGCGTGAGCTCAGCACAGAGGGGTTAGACAAAATACTTTTCTGTTAATGTTAACGCTAACGCTTCGTGTAAAATGCATGGCAACGTCGTTACTGGGCGTGAGTCACGTGACAGTTCTCTCCGCAGGTAATGTCGTTGCCATACATTTTGCACGAATACCCGGGTCTGCGGACGGCGAGTAATGGGTAGCTCGCCGTCTGATCAGCACCAGGCCCGAGAGTCGACGGCGCGTAGTGTTCCACGCGCGCCTCAAAGAGCTGTCAGCATTTATGACGGGGCCCGTCATGGCCGATGCCTGCCCAGGGGTTGAGAATAAATTCGAAAGAGTTACCTCACTCAGGGCAGGAAGGAACAGGTTTTAGTCAGTAAGAGTCTGACACGCCCTTCCGCTCCACCCTAGAGCGGGAGATGTCATTGGATGATTTCCCATCCCTCAAAAAAAAAAAAACGGGGGGATGAACACGCAAGCTGTTCTAACTCAAGGCCGTTGGCATTTATCTGCGTCTTAAATGCTTATCCTATCTATTCTGGTGAGGGAAAGCACGGTGACGTTGTTTTAAACAAATTACCTTTTTTCCTGTCACTCCATTATGACGTACCTACCAAAAATTCGGTACTTACCCCTTTAGGCGGTGTCGGTGGTCCGATAACAAAACCACTAACTCTAATTAACTTTAGGTACTCGCAAATAAGTTCTGCTTTTCCTCAAGACTCCGGCGGTGGCCGCTACATATGGATCTCATAAAAAACGGATGGCAACATTGTTTGAATTTATTATTATTCAACCTATGACGTCCCCTGTGTAGAAACCTTGCCCGGTTTCTCATTCTTTTTTCCGTTCATCATTTCAGCTGAGAGACGTCCACCAATATTGAATAAAGGTTGTAATTACACCAATTGATCGATCGTCGATTTATGCCATCGATTGATGGGAGGAGGGTAGAATGCATTTAGTCGACGTCGATCGATAGTTTCTCTTACACCAATCGATCGATAGTTTCTCTCACACCAATCGATCGATGGTAGAATGAATTAGTCGACAATTCTGTGAACATTTCAACAGTCTACCTATTAAGGATCATGTGATGATGAGATACAGCCCGTTGAAAGACAGACAGACGGACGGACGGGCAGCGGATGCATAGTAATAGGGTCCTGTTGGTTACCTTTCGGGTACCGAACACTTCCTTTTCTTTTTTTTTTTGGCGCTCGGGAATCTTCCTATGACTTCTCCCGTTCTGGGTGGAGCGAGAGGACGTGTCAGACTTTCACTGACTAAAACCCACCCCTGTTCCTTCCTTCCTGAGTGCCCAGGGGCGCGGTAACTCTGATACGAATTTATCCGCGACCGGGTACGGAACCGTAAAAAGAAATTCTTATGTTGAAAAGTAAGAGACTATACCCACTAGACCGTTCCTTCACCGACAACACTGTCGCCTGCCAAGCACTGTCGACTGTCCCTCACTCTCCTCAGCAGTGACGCTGTTTGTTAGGATACTGTTTCGACTGTCCCTCACTCTCCTCAGCAGTGACGCTGTTTGTTAGGATACTGTTTCGACTGTCCCTCACTCTCCTCAGCAGAGACGCTGTTTGTTAGGATACTGTGTCGACTGTCCCTCACTCTACTCAGCAGTAACGCTGTTTTTAGGATACTGTGTCGACTTTACCTCACTCTCCTCAGCAGTGAAAAAATTAGTTAAAAGTGTAGGTATCATAACAAACAAACAATCACGTAATACAGATAGTATCGAAGCACTTGAAACGACTCTGGGGGTATTTCTACCGGGAATCCCTTAGGCCTAAGGCATTGACTGACGCTATTCTTTATCACGCCTTATCCTTAGTTATTTTTAACACGCTTACGCACTTATAATCCGATTTCCTTATTTGTTTTTGTTTGGAATCTGTATACAATATGTATAAAATTCAAAGTCCTTACTGACTGATATACATATATGAAGGCACAGTCTAAACCGCTGGTCCTAGAGTCATGAAATTTAGAGGGTGTGTTCTTTGTGAAGAGTAGTTATCCACTAAGAAAGAGTTTTTCGAAATTCAATCCTTAAGGGGGTGCGGACGGCGAGTAGTGGGTAGCTCGCCGTCCGATCAGCACCAGGCCCGAGAGTCGACGGCGCATAGTGTTCCACGCGCGCCTCAGAGTGTTGTCAGCAAAACATGACGGGGCCCGTCATAGCCGATGTCTGTCCAGGGGTTGTGGATAAATTCGAAACCAGAGTTACCATTCCCCTCGGCACTCAGGGCAGGGACGGAACAGGGGTGGGTTTAAGTCAGTAAGAGTTTGACACGCCCTCCCGCTCCACCCAGAGCGGGAGATGTCATTGGGTGATTTCCCACCCCAAAAAAAAAGGGGGTGAAAAAGGGGTTGAAAGTTTATAACGGGGGAAGTACTCATTCCACGCGGGCGAAGCCGTTGGCAGAAGCTAGTTATAATACAAAATACACAAATCTCTTCTCTATCTCTACATCATCATTCTCCTGCCTTTATCCCAATTTATTTGGGGTCGGCGCAACATGTCTTTTTCTTTCATACTCCTCTATTAGTCGTCATCTCTGTAGTCACCCCCCTTTTTACCCATATCCTCTTTCACACAGTCCAACCATCGTTTCTTTGGCCTTCCCCTACTCTTATGGCCATCCACATCCATACACAAGACTTTCCTCACGACATTTTCTTCATTCCTCCGCATCACATGCCCATACCACGACAACGAATTTCCACACAACTTTTCAGTCAGCGGTGCCACTTTCAGACTTCCTCTTATGTACTCATTCCTAATTCTATCCATGCGCGTAACACCACACATCGCTCTTAGCATTTTCATCTCAGCCGCATGCAATTGCTTTTCATTCATCCCTTTTGTGGCCCAACATTCTGAACCATACAAGACAGCAGGTCTGACCATTGTTTTATAAATCTACCCCTTAAGTTTAAGGGGAAAGCGGGAGTCACAGATAGTCCCGGTGACCTGCCGCCATTTCATCCATTCTGTGCTTAACAGTCCGATCTATTTCGCCATCGCTTTGCACGAGTGAACCGAGATACCGAAAATCGGAGCAGACTGGGAGAAGCGCGCCATCTAGCACTACAGCTTCAGAACTGGAGAGACCGCCGAAATCGCAGAACATGTATTCAGTTTTGGTTTTCTCTATCTCTACATAGTACTCGTATAAATCAAATTCACTTTCCACTTCTGTCTGTATATCCGCTAACTCCTCCTAAACTACGCAACGGATTTTAATGATATAATTTTCACTAATAGAAAGAGTGATTCATGAGAAAGGTATATATAATTTGTACCAGTGCGAAGCTGGGTCGGATTGCTAGTACCACAGATAATATAATACTAGCGTACAGATGCCTCATCCCATACAAAGAAACGGTACCGCCCTAACTACGGGTTTTCGTCAGGCACAAGTAACTTTTATTCTTCGTTCGGGCCCGTCCTCTACACCTCGCTAGATGGTGTTAACTGCGTCGGCTTGCAAGCGAATGAATTTACTTAAAGTCTTACCTATATTTTGTCACACATTGCGGAATTATTTTATAGTATTTTTGGCACTTCATAGCAGTTTTACTGTATCAAAATATGTCACTATTCAAATTTTAAAGAGGTCGAATGGATAAACTCTAAAACTTAAAACAGAGCCATCTATTGGTAGAAGACACCAATATATTGGTTGGTATTTATTTACTGGTGGTTGGTCTAAGGATTCTTTCCAATAATTTTAATTTGAATTACAAGCCAGTTATTCTACAATTTTATGCTTAGGGCATTAAATAAGAAAATACAGTTTTTACCATATTTATTTCCAAAATATTAATATTACCTAAACTTTAATAAGAAATCGATGCATGTTACGCCATCTATTGAGATTTATTTGAACTAAATTTTCTTTGTTCGAGATGAGACCCCGTGCTAGTAGTCAATATTTACGAGTAGTCAGAACTCAGCCCCACAGCGCAGCACAGCTAGAAGGCGAGATCGCCTCGGCGCCAGCCACTCCGCAAAGGCCCCTCTTTTTATCTCTATCTCCCCCACCCATCATCGCAACCGTGGCGCTTCCAAGCGTACAGGCACAACACAGCACATTGCAGTTACAGCATTCACGCTCATAGAATGAAAGAAAGAAAAATAATTTATTTTGCCTAGTTCAGAAATGCACATTAAAAACAAAATTTACAAATATACAAAAAAATGAACCAAACTAAATTGCCTAGTGATCTCATTTATGGTCACTTCGGAGCCCAAAAGCTTGACAAGGCAAGCAATCTTGAAGTTCGACGGCTCACCTGCCGTCACCACATGACGCTGACAGAAGTCATCCTCAGCTCAGTTGCCAAAGTGGAATTCCGCCCAGCCCGTTACATCATCAGACCACTAGACGTATGGTGATGCGCCACCGGTACATGGTGAACATCCCCATCCATAGGTACGCACAATACGTTTTGGGAACACGTTCATTGTGCGTACAGACAGCTAAGGAGTGGAATTCCCTGCAGGAGTCTGTGTTTCCTGATAGCTACAACGGGGGTCTTTAAGACAAGAGTGAATAGGTTACTTCTAGGCAAGCGTGCTCCATCGTCGACCACATCATCGCTTACCATCAGGTGAGATAGTGGTCAAACGCAAGAAACGTTAATAAAAAATATATCAGCCACCCTGCAAAAGTCCACGTACACCTATTGTTCCACATTTTACTATGATAGCAAATCCAGAGACTATTATTAATACTATTATTGCTTTTTGAATCATTATTGTTTTGATAAAACCCATTGTTTGTGACTTTTATGAGTTGATAACTATTTTTTATCAAGAACATTGATAATCGTTTTTATCAATGGACATTTTACGCGTTTCTTTACAAGAACGGTTTTATCTTCAGGGTCAGAGAACCAGGGTCGCGGGTGGGTCCGAAAGCGTCACTTGGACCCTGAACGAAAAGGGAAGGGGAGGGGAGGGGTTTAGTGGATAGAGTCTGACACGCCCTCCCGCTCTACCGGGAGCAGTCATCTGATAATTTCTCACCTTTAAGAAAAATAAAAAACCGGCCAAGTGCGAGTCGGACTCGCGCGCGAAGGGTTCCGTACCATTTATTTATTTACCATTATCTATATAAACGGCAAAAAAATCTCGTCTGTATGGGAGCCCCCTTAAATATTTATTTTATTCAGTTTTTTAGTATTTGTTGTTATAGCAGCAACAGAAATACATCATCTGCGAAAATTTCAACTGTCCAACTATCACGGTTCATGAAATACAGCCTGGTGAGAGACGGACAGACAGACGGACGGATAGCGGAGTCTTAGTAATTTTTTAGAAAACTAAATTATTGCAAGGCATAAAAAGGTTTTTATTGAATTTTTTAGGGTTTTGTACCCAAAGGGTAACCAACGGGACCTTATTACTAAGACTCCGCTGTCCGTCTCTCTGTCAGTGGGCTGTATCTCACGATCTTTATTATTGCTACACAGTTGAAATGCCAACAGAAATACACATTCTGTGAAAATTTCAACTGTCTACCTATTACGGATCCAGAGATACAGCCCGCTGACAGACAGGCGGACAGCGGTCTTAGTAATAGGGTTACCCTTTGGGTAGGGCACCCTAAAAATGAGGACGCTAAAGTGTGCTTTGAAATTTCGCGTAACACACCTACGTAAAATATGTTCCACTTTTTACCTCGAAGTGACGTAACAAGCTCCCACTCCCGAAATATAATGCGTTTTACACCGACTTCGCAAAAAGGAGGAGGTTCTATGTTCGACGGCAATGTTTTTTTTTAAATGTATGTCCACCGATTTCTCTGTCAGTTGTGAACCGATTTACAAAATTCTTTTTTTGTCCGAAAGAGTATACTCCAGAGATGGTCCCGTATAAGTTTTATTGAAATTGCGTTAGCGCTTTTTGAAAAAATCAACAAAAACTAAAATGTGTATACGTAGATGACGTTTTGGTCTCCTTCAATTACGAATATGTTCTAATTCCATGTTCCATGTTATTGGGGTTATCAATTCGGACGTAACTTTAATATTTAGTTTTAGTCCTGGGGTATAACAACTAAAAAGTGAAAATTAAAAAACTTGAAAAAAAATACTTGCTTCCAAAAAAGAAAATACACTTAAAATTGAAAAATAATAAAACATTTCGGAAGTCGGTGTCAATTAACGAAGATATAAAATACAAAAAAAAAAATTGTTATAAGTTTTTTATTTCTTTTTAACCGACTTTCGAAAAAGGAGGAGGTTCTATGTTCGACTGTATGTTTTTTTTTTTTTATGTATGTCCGCGCATTTCTCCGTCAGTTGTGGACCGATTTTCAAAATTCTTTTTTTATCCGAAAGAATATACTCCCGAGATGGTCCCATATAAATTTTATGGAAATGGCTTAGCGCTTTTTGAGAAACTGAACAAAAACGAAAAATACGCATATCTTGATGATGTTTTTGTGTTCTGCAAATGTTTAAATTCCACGTTCCATGTTATTGGGGTGTTTAGTTCTGGGGTATAACAACTAAAAAGCGAAAAATAAAAAACTTTTTTACAAAAAAAAACAACCGACTTCCAAAAAAAAATACTTACACTAAAAATTTAAAAATAACTTTAATTTCGGAAGTCGGTGTCAAATAACAAAGAAGTAAAATACAAACACCGACTTCCGAAATTAAAGTTATTTTTATTGTATTTTTTTTTGGAAGTCGGTTGTTTTTTTTTGTAAAAAAGTTTTTTATTATTTTTTTGTTGGTTTGTGGCAAATAACTTCTCCCGCTCGGGTGGAGCGGGAGGACATGTCAGACTCTTACTGACTAAAACCCACCCTTGTTCCTTCAGTTGTCTGTGCCAGGGCAAGGTGACTCCTTGGATCACAACCACGACCCTGGCAGATATAATACATAAGTTGGGAAGAGACTAAGCTGATGATGAATTCTGTTCTGGTCGGTGAAGATGGACCTGAGATCCAGAGCAGATTGGAGAAGTGGCAACAGAAGCTGGAGAAAGTTGGTGTAGCGACATCTATGACGCCGCACACGAACTAAAAATAGCAAGAATTCTACATCGCGCAAGCAGAGTTCTCCGCGCGATTTGAACATATACAACAGTCCGAAATCAACCATTGGGCAGTTGCCCGGACCAGACACAACACCCGTCTGGTCGGAGGATCCTCCCTTTTCAATGGAGGTTGTGGAACTTTACACCCTGTTCCGCATACCTCCACATTGGCTTGAAAATCAGCAGAACCAAAACTGAATACATGTTCTGCGATTTCGGCGGTCTCTCCAGTTCTGAAGCTGTAGTGCTAGATGGCGCGCTTCTCCCAGTCTGCTCCGATTTTCGGTATCTCGGTTCACTCGTGCAAAGCGATGGCGAAATAGATCGGACTGTTAAGCACAGAATTAACACTGGATGGATGAAATGGCGGCAGGTCACCGGGACTATCTGTGACTCCCGCATTCCCCTAAAACTTAAGGGGAAGATTTATAAAACAATGGTCAGACCTGCTGTCTTGTATGGTTCAGAATGTTGGGCCACAAAAGGGATGAATGAAAAGCAATTGCATGTAGATGAGATGAGAATGCTAAGAGCGATGTGTGGTGTTACGCGCATGGATAGAATTAGGAATGAGTATATAAGAGGAAGTCTGAAAGTGGCACCGCTGACTGAAAAATTGTGTGGAAATCGGTTGTCGTGGTATGGGCATGTGATGCGGAGGAATGAAGAAAATGTCGTGAGGAAAGTCTTGTGTATGGATGTGGATGGCTATAAGAGCAGGGGAAGGCCAAAGAAACGATGGTTGGACTGTGTGAAAGAGGATATGGGTAAAAAGGGGGTGACTACAGAGATGACGACTAATAGAGGAGTATGGAAGAAAAAGACATGTTGCGCCGACCCCAAATAAATTGGGATAAGGGCAGGAGAATGATGATGATTTTGTATTATAATACAATTGATTGATGACTAAGTGTTTGTGTTAGATTGTTTACTATCATTTCCTTATGTTATATCGGGGATTTTAACTGATGTAATTTTGTTAGTCACTTGATCACGTCTAATACAGATATAAGATCCACGTGGTAAGGGCGTGTCTATTGTCATCATCATCAACCAGTCACAAAAACAGACCTGTCATATACCGTGGCGTTACCGATTGGTAACGCAACAATAGGTTTTTAATAATTATTATTGTTATTAATAATAATGATAATTATAATTTTTAATAACAATAAATATAATTTTTAATAACAATAAATATAATGTTTAATAACAATAAATATAATTTTTAATAACAATAAATATAATTTTTAATAACAATAAATATAATTTTTAATTATAATAATTATGATTTTTAATAATAATATTTTTTTTCGCACGTGCTACTGGTGCGGCGTTGAGCGGGTGACGTGTTAAGAATATTTAATTACTACTTTTTCCCGTGACTTCGTATGCGTGAAATAATTACTCTTGTAAATATAGTAAGCATAGATAGATTTTTTTGACTTATATATGAACTTTCTGAATCCTATTCTATTTATTTCTTATAAACTAACTATTTCTTATCAAATGCCTAAAATACTAAGTTTCATGGTTTTATTTTCAATAATGATGGAACTCCCATACACCCCTATTTCAATCCCTTCAAACCATTTTTTCGCGACAAAAGGTGGTCTACAGTCAACCATATTTTTTCCTTTTTTATGGGGTGGGAAATCATCCTATGACTTCTCCCGCTCTGGGTGGAGCGGGAGGGAATGTCAGACTCTTACTGACTAAAACCCACCCCTGTTCCTTCCCTACCCTGAGTGTCCAAGGGCGCGGTAACTCTGTTTCGAATTTATCCACGACACGTGGGCAGGCATCGGCCATGACGGGAAGCCCCGTCATACAGTTAACCCTAATATTGACAGCTAGGTAAAGTTATAAAGAAAAATGTGTTGTTTTACGGTGTTCCGTGCCAATTTTTCCAATTTTTTTATAGGAACCTTCCTGAGACTTCAAATAATAGTTTAAAAACAAGTTCATGCAAATTGATCCAGCCGTTTTCGAGTTTTGAGCTTAGTAACACATTTAGCCATTCATTTGTGGATATCCAAGCAAAGAGTCCAGTTCTCGGGATTTAGTTTCCGAGATATGTACCTACAGAGTTTTGTAAAGTTGGGTGATAAATTTCATTTCGCGATTTTAATTGATTATAATTTTTTTTTCATTTTTAAAAAGTGTCTCAATTAGATTCTATAGTATTAATAAACCAATAAAAAAAACCACAAAATTTTTATTCTCAAATATAATTTCGCGCGTAATTTAACAAAAATGCTGGACGCAGTGGACGTCATATTGCTCTGTGGTCATGACGTCAGTTGGCTATGTAAATAAAAGTACAAAGCATAAAAACGCTGGTCAGTTGACAGTTGACACTTATAGATTACATAGCCGTATGAAATATAACATGAAGGCTACTATTCCATGGTGTTAAAAAATAGATTAAAAAAAACTGAAAACTTTGAATTGCATTTTAAAATTTATTTTGTAATTTTATGAACTTAAACTAACATTTTCCGACTGCTTTTTAACCGACGAAAAAAAAGAGGAGGTTCTCAATTCGACCGTATATATGTTTTTTTTTTTTGCCTAAGCTATCTCAATAATATATTTTTAGTTTTTTTCTCATATAGAGTAAAATACCCTATTATCTACAAGTTCATAAATGTATAGTCAATGACGATTTATGATGTATTTCTGTTACCCCCTACTATAAACGTGTTTTTTGGCTTTTTTTTGATCGATCTTAATAATGACAACAAGTAGACGCGTACAAGTAGCGGCATGAAACTTTAGTGCTGACCGTTATTGCGCAGAAGTAAAAATTAAGGTACCTGAGGGGGGTAGCGGGATGAAGGGCGAGCGTGCGTAGGGCCGATTGGCTCTCCAGTCGCATTCTGTTCCCCGCGCGACCCCGCGCGCCACCCGAGCCACCCACCCATGCGCAGCAATTATCGTACAGCGCTAGACTTACGTGCCGCTACTTGTATAATCTTGTACGATGGTACGGAACTCTTCATGCGAGAGTCCGACTAGCACCTGGCCGGTTTTTTTATGATTGGGATGTCATCAAATAACTTCTGCCGCTCTGGGTGGAGCGGGAGGGCGTGTCAGACTCTTACTGACTAAAACCCACCCTGGTTCCTTTAGTTGCCTGTGCCTAGGCAAGGTGACTCTCGAAAAACCTGGCTAGATCACCTAGCCCCTACAATATGAACGAAACCTTAGGTGATAAGCTTAACAGATATTGTTTATTTTGACATTGACTCATCCAGCAGGTTTTTAATATCGGCTTATCACCTGGCATTGTTATCAGACACAAGTCATTTGATCATTTCGCATAACTGTTTACGTGACAACAAAATACGTAGGTATTGACCTGTCGCCCGCTGGGATTCACATGTTTTATCTATAATTGGAAATTATAATTAAGATTGTTAGTATTCCCTGATAGATATGACAGAGGTGATTGAGCACGCTCACAGTAATAGGGGAAGAATCAGACTTAAGCGCAGATATACGATTTCTAAAGATTTTAAATTGAACATCACGTCTAAACGACTAGTCTTATTTCTTTGAAAAAAATATATGCTACTCTAGACAATTTTCTTCGTAATTTGTTATGTGAATATTTTAAATTATATTTTTATAACATAGTGTAATTTATTTTTAAAATTATGTCTAACGCGGATAAAAAATTGAGAATTGATGATTTCCCATACCAAAAAAAGGGATTTCGGTTATGATTTAGGTTTAGGCATGAAATCTATGATTTAAATAAATTGAAAAAAAAAATTACCTTATTTTAAATTGACTTTTGATTTGTTTTATTATTTCAGACCAATACATGTGGCTGTTCTGACAAATGATGTGGACCTGTTAAAACGCCAGTGTCTCGTTCTGAAGATGAGAGGAGCCGGCGTGGATATACCAGCTGACGGACTTGTAAGTACTTACCTATTGTTCTATCTAGAAAGAAAAAAAAAACCGGTGAAGTGGGGTTTAACACGAAGGGTTCCGTACGATTTTATTATTTGTTGTTTTTAGTGGCAACAGAAATACACATTATATGAAAATTACAACTGTCTACCTATTACGGATCATGAGACATTGCTGACAGACAGACGGACAGCGGAGCCTTAGTAATAGGGTTCCGTTGGTTACCCTTCGGGTACTTAACCCTAAAAACGAGGGAGCCTTACCTTACCTTTGACATCTCACTTTGGTAATAAGCAACATGAATCTATCCTGAAAAATAAAATTAAAACGTTTAGTTCCGGTGAAATCAAACAGCGCGCGCTTCCCCGGCTTCCTGTTACACACTTCCGTCCCATTTCACGAAATCACTCCCACAGATTGCAGGAATGCGAGAGGAAAGATGTACACTTTAAACAATATTTATTTGGCGACATTCACCGCGCACACACAAGAGAAATAAAATAAAAAATTACAATCATTAGCAAAAAAAAAAACTTCTACAAAAAATACAGCAGACTTCCAAAAAAGAAAATACACTTAAAATTCAAAAATAAAACGAAGAAACAAAACCAAAGACACCGATATCCGAAAGTAAAGTTATTTTCGTCATTTTTTTTTTTTTTTTGGAAGTTGGTTCTATTTTTTGTAAAAAAGTTTTTAGTTTTTTTTTTTACTATGGATTTTTTTTTTCAACCGACATCCAAAAGAAAAAACAAAAAATAATTGCAAATTAATATAATATAATTTTGGAAGCCAGTGTTTCTGGTTATGTTACAATTTATCTTAGGTACCTAAATGAAGTTTGATAAGAAACAATATAATTAAATGAACAACTGTCACGGAAAATAATTGTGCCTAATATGTACCATTTTTTTTATTTGGTTTTTCCCGTTAGGTTTGTTAAGTTCATAGGCAACAATGCCCGTCCATTATCAACTTTATCACTAGGCTATTTAGGATTTCATTAAAAATACATATGCTTAATAAGGATTTCATTAAAAATAAATGTGATTGACTAAAAATACATATGGGAAGGCAATCCGATTGCTCCAGAATGAGGGTACCTAATGTTTTTCGAGAGTGTAGTATGTGTGTGTGTTTAAGTAAAAAAAGTATATTTAAATGTAAAAAACATTGTATTGTCATCATGTACTACAATGTTTTTTTGATGAATTAATTATAATTATAAGTGTGTATGTCCATTTCTTTGGGACGCGCTGTACCCTGAACGGCTTGATAGATTTTACTAAATGAGATATTATTAGATTGGTCTTGACCGCCGAAGTAACAAAGGATATATGAATTTTGAAAAAAAAAAAAAAACAAAATGTGGACCACCACTAGGTAAGTGTAGACGTATTATTAACCGGCTTCGAAAAAGGAGGAGGTTCTATGTTCGACTGTATGTATTTTTTTTTTATGTCCACCGATTTCTCCGTCAGTTGTGAACCGATTTTCAAAATTCCTTTTTTATCCGAAAGAATATACTCCCGAGGTGGTCCCATATAAATTTAATCGAAAGTGCTTTAGCGCTTTTCGAAAAACTGAACAAAAACGAAAAATACGTATACCTCGATGACGTTTTGGTTTTCTCCATATCTTTAAATTCCACGTTCCATTTTATTGGGGTTTTTAGTTCTGGGGTATAACAACTAAAAAGTGAAGAATATAAACTTTTACAAAAAAAAGAACCGACTTCCAAAAAAGAAAATACATAAAAAATTAAAAAATAACTTTAATTTCGGAAGTCGGTGTCAAAAAACGAAGAAATAAAATGCAAACACCGACTGCCGAAATTAAAGTTATTTTTTAATTTTTTGTATTTTCTTTTTTGAAAGTCGGTTGTTTTTTTTTTTTGTAAAAAAGTTTTTTTGTGACGTGATCATGTGGGGTATCAAAATAAAGAGCTTGAGGACAAGATTCTAAAAATATAACGCACTGAAATGTAGGCACACAAGCAAATAGGGTCCACTAGTGGGACTTGATTCGGTATCTAGAATAGTCAATTGATAATATGGATATAAAATAATATTCAAAAAAATCTTTTTTACAAAAAATACAACCGACTGCCAAAAAAGAAAATACACAAAATTTATTTTTTGGAAGTCGGTTGTATTTTTTGTAAAAAAGTTTTTTTTCTTACTTTTTAGTTGTTATACCCCAGAACTAAAACTAAATATTAAAGTCACGCCCGTATTGATAACCCCAATAACATGGAATTTAAACATACTCGTAATTGGAGGAAAAAAAAACCTCATCTATACGAGTATGTATACATATTTTTTGTTTTTGTCGATTTTCTCAAAAAGCGCTGAAGCCATTTCGATAAAATGTATATGGCACCAACTCTGAAACTATACTTCAGCGTTGGTGCTATATAAATTTTATAGACAAGAAAAGAATTTTGAAAATCGGTCCACAACTGAGAGAGAAATCGGTGGATATACACAAATAAAAAAAAACAAAAACGTACATGCAGTCGAACATAAAACCACACACACATGCACACACACATACACACACATACAAACACACACACACACTTTTTTTCTCTGACATTTGAAGTTGAAACTATAAAGCTTGATTTGAGTAAAAGCAGTTTTCTCAAATCAAGTTTCTTTAAATTAACTTTTCTCCTAAATTTTCTGGTACTTAAAAACATCATAATTATTATAAAGTAATTTACTCTATGAACTTGAATTGAACATTCATTAATAATCAATTAAAATCGCGAAATGCAATTTTTTACCCAACTTTACAAAACTGCGTATATCTCGGAAACTAAATGCCGAGAGCTGGACCCTTTTTGCTTGGAGGCCCACGTATAGTGCTTTTTTAATCAAATTTACTTACATTAAAAATACAATAATTACGTAATAAAAATTTGTTTTTGTCTGAGTCAGATAACCTTAACTGTTTTTTTTTTATATAAGGGGTCAATAAGTTTCAAATCGCGTAATGCCACAAAGTTATCTATCAGGCCTCAGCAGTGATGTAGGTATTATAATGTGGCTAAAAAATGCTTGTCATCATCCTCATTTCAGCCGAAAAACGTCCACTGCTGGACAAGTGTCGCAATAACGACCGGTCCTATGCATCTCGCATCCATCGGATTACTGCTACCCTCACCAGCAAGTATACAGAATGTAACGGAAAGGTGTGGTCATATTTTAAGAACTGCATCTGCCCCAGGAAAACCTGCGGCAAAACTCAAAAAAAAAATTTATCTACAAATATTTATCAGCTGATGATACGAGTAGCTTTGTATAGAAAGTCCAATTTTCGTTTTGGAATTTTTTTTTCTTTGATAAAGTTGTTCATTTCCATGGGCAGATCCGGTTCTTAAAATATGACCACACCTTTTCGTTATACTCTCTATTCGCTAACTCAGTTGGCATCAATTTGATAGGCACTTTGCAGTACATTGCTGCTTTGACGTATAGGAAAACAATAATGTACTACGTAGTGCCTATTATAATCGATATCCACCGAGAAAAGCAGTAATGTAGGTACTGCAAAGTGCCTATCAAATTGATGTCAACTGAGTTAGCGAATACACATATAGGTCATTGGTCCGCCTTGTGGAGGCTATTTGAGAGTTACATCATTTATAACTTAAGAACTGCTGGTACTTTGATTCGTTGGATTTGTCTCCGCCCCGAATAGCAGAATAAGTATTAAAACATCGGAAAATTCACGAAGAAAAATATGTAGAAAATTCATTTTTCATACATTTTTTATGGAACGCCTTTTTTGATAAAATCTCGAGTTATCCACAACATTTATTGATTCGAGGCGGTATGAAGTTTTCGGGTCAGCCAGTTCAATTTTAAAATATACGATATCAATGTTATCGGTACAAAAATAAAATACTAACAGTGAAATCAAACACAAACGAGATAAATTACATGACGCGTAATAGAATGCTTATCGGACTTGCGAAGGGGAATCCCCTTTGCGCGTGAGTATGAACGAATCATATAATATTTTTTAAATGTTTTCTATTAAGGCGCAGTTATATGACTGTTCAAGGTTTTTAATTTAACATCACGTCTAAACGACTAGACTTATTTTGAATAAAAAAAAAAATATGTTACTCTAGACAATTTCCGTCGTAATTTGATCTCAGAATATTTGAAATTATATTTTTATAAAGTCAAAGTCAAACTATAACATAGTGCAATTAATTTGTAAAGATACGTCTAACGTGGATAAAAAATTGAGAATCACGCAAAAACTATAAAGCGTATTTTTATGAAACCTTCACCATTTTAAAGATCATTTAATTATTTATAATTTAGTTTCAGTGTTTAATTTTAATACCCGTTCTTTTATGTCTAATAAATTTATAATGCGTCTAATTTCGGACAGCGCTCCTTGATGGGGATGCGAGTCCTATTACTGGGTGTACGTACGACGCGTTACGTGAGCTCAGCACAGAACACGTAAGCTAACCACTCAAGGACATTGGCAGCTAATAGCGCCTTAAACATACTATGTACCCTTCTTATTGGTTTGGATGTTCTTTTTTTTCCGTAGGGTTTAGTATTTAATTTCATTGCAAAATGTTAAACTTTTGAAGGAATGTTCCTTCAGACGCTAACTGACGTTTGAATGCATATCTTACACGAGGAGCAATTTAGTTAGTACTAAATACACAATTGGCGGTCTTATCACACGAGGCGATAAATATTAGTTGAACTAGTTAATTGTTCTATTTTCCATATTATTGCGTAACACTACGTATAATATAGGAGATACGGTAATAGAAATATCCTGTATACATATATACCTCATCTATTATTTTTAACCAAAATCGAAAAAGGAGGAGGTTCTATGTTCGACTGTATGTATTTTTTTTTTTTTTTATGTATGCCCACCGATTTCAGTCGTCAGTTGTGGACCGGTTATCAAAATTCTTTTTTTATCTGAAAGAATATACTCCCGAGGTGGGCCCATATAAATTTTATCGAAATTGCTTCAGCGCTTTTTGAAAAACTGAACAAAAACGAAAAATACGTATACCTCGATGACGTTTTGGTTTTCTCCAATTACGAGTATGTTTAAATTCCACGTTCCATTTTATTGGGGTTTAACAACTAAAAAGTGAAAAAGAAAAAACTTAAAAAAAAAAACAACTGACTTCCAAAAAAGAAAATACACTAAAAATTAAAAAATAACTTTAATTTCGGCAGTCGGTGTCAAAAAAGGAAGAAATAAAATACAAACACCGTCTTTGTAAAAAAGTTTTTTAACATGGCAAGTTTCTATGTTAGAGAATTATGTACATTGTAGGTACATTCAAATTTCAAATGGGTTGCCTAGCTAAATCCGGGGCCTATATTGTTAAATATAAACTTCATGAAAATCAAGAATATTACACAAAGAATTAAAAAAAAAACAACGGGTTTGTACTCCGGGAGAAGTGAAAACTTGAACATTAACGTTGTACATTTTTGAATATTTTGGAATCGTCTTACGAATTTTCGATCAGGTCACGTGTCCTGACGTGACTTTAACATTTTATACCCATCCCAAGAAAAGTGCTCAACGCCGCTAGAGAAGTGTTCACTCCAAAAATATTGTTTAGTTGTATTGTATCTTCTTCGTCGTTTCGACGATTCCAAGATTAAATCGTTTTTTATCGAAATTCGGCCATATCGACAGCGTTAGCATTTGCCTCGTAAAGGTTTATCAAAGTGCCGTTGCTGTTTCACAGAGGGCATGACAAGAGGTGAGGCATTGTTTGGGACGTAGATCTGCAGTTGCATTGTGGCTCATTGAACAAAATTATGGTACCCCCACCAGAATAAGTGGTGACTCCAGTGACCCACCGTAATGTGAATGCGAGAACTATGTATGTCGTTATATTCATGTAGATTTTATGATTGTCTGGCAGTTTGAGTATTTTTGCGGCCTACTCGAATGTCCTTACTTTGGTATTGTTCGTCGGTTCGTTGAGCTCCTCAAAGTTCTGAGTTGAGCTTCGCGATGACTGACAAATGCTTGCACTGTCTGGACAGGTCCACTCGAATTCTGTGTTGCTTTCTTCAAAAGCTCATCCCAGACATAAACGTACATGGTTCTCATATGATTTAACCAGTACACATTGTATGGATTTGAACATTTTAAAAGAGACTTTGACCTCTGAGTTTGTTTCGGTGTTTCTTCTCAGGGTAGTCAGCTAGGAAACACCGGCCTCATCTAGCATAAACTGACAAAAACATTGACGTGTAAAAGTGTTCCTTGTAACCTATTTACTGAATAAACATCATTTATCACCTACCCGGGCGGACGGCGAGTAGTGGGTAGCTCGCCGTCCGATCAGCACCAGGCCCGAGAGTCGACTGCGCGTAGTATTCCACGCGCCTCTCAAAGAGTTGTCAGCAAACCATGACGGGGTCCGTCATGGCCGATGCCTGCCCAGGGGTTGTGGATAAATTCGAAACAAAGTTCCCGCGCCGCTGGGCACTCAGGGCAGGGAAGGAACAGGGGTGGGTTTTAGTCAGTAAGAGTCTGCCACGCTCTCCTGCTCCACCCAGAGCGGGAGATGTCATTGGATGATTTCTCAACCCCAAAAAAAAATGTTTTTTTTTTTAACCTGGTTGTGTTTTTTTTAACCTGGTTTCGTAGTCTTTTAGTGATTTTCCAGGAGGGCCACGGCAGTTAGTGGTTCGCAGAGGTTTTTCTGCAGGCTCAACCTAGTTGGTTTGACCCCCTCAAACCAACTAGGTTGAGCCTGCAGAAAAGCCTTTAAATGAAAAATGTCTTTATTTTGTGGATGTCAAATCATCAAATAACTTCGGCCGCTCTGACCATCATCTCACCTGATGGTAAGCGATGATGTGGTCGACGTTAGAGCACGCTTGTCTGGAAGTAACCTATTCAGTTTTGTGCTTGATCTTAGCCTAATTTTAATAAACAACTTTTGATATTGAATAGGAGAATCATATGATAGGCTTTGCTTTAGCAATGGCTTTCATGTGTGGTCAATTTTGAGAACGCTCTGGTTCTCTCAACATTTTTTGGTTCCGTACCCAAAGGGTGAAACTGGACCCTATTACTAAGACTCCGCTGTCCGTCCGTCTGTCACCAGGCTGTATCTCATGAACCGTGATAGTTAGACAGTTGTAATTTTCACACTAGAATGTATTTCTGAAAAACAGAATAAAATAAATATTTAAGTGGGGCTCCCATACAACAGACATGATTTATTTGCCGTTTTTATAGATAATGGTACGGAACCCTTCGTGTGCGAGTCCGACTCGCACTTGGCCGGTTTTTTTTTTTTTTGAGGGTGATAAACAATCTGGTGATTTCTCTCGCTGTGGGTGGAGCGGGAGGGCGTGTCAGACTCTTACTGACTTACCCACCTGTGTTCCTTCAGCTGCCTGTACATTCCAGGGCCGCGTTGCCTTTTTAAAGCACTCCCGCGACCCTTTTTTTTTGGAGGGGGATGTGGGGAGGAGCCAAAATTTTTTCCTTGTCTCGCTAGGTACCGCTAGTCCTGTTGTCGTTTATTGGTTGGTGTGATGTCCAAAACATCACTAACCCAAGAATGATTATAGTAGGAGCTCTGAAAAATCGAAAACTGATCACCACGCTTTCTCTCGTATCGATTTGCGGTTAATTTTACTTATTGGCTGATCTGTCAGACAACAGACACAAAAGAAAATCTATTGTTCGTGGTCACATATGACCTACGTGACAGGTGAGGTTTTATATAGGGTGACTGGTAATTAGTGACCGATACTTAAACACGTGATTATACTCATGATAACAAAACTTTCCCAAAGAAAGAACAGCGTCACGCGGCTAACAGCTGATAGGCCTTAGGCACACGCGCGCGAATTTTATACGACTATTGTGTTATTGTGATAAAAGTGAACGAGTTTATATAAAATCTTTCTTTGGGAAAGTTGTTTGTTATCATGAGTACAATCACGTGTTTAAGTATCGGTCACTAATTACCAGTCACCCTATATTAATGCCTTCATCGAGCTATTAGGTTGTCAAGGAAATTGGTATTTTTGCCACATCCTGTTGGCAAACCCGATGTCGTCAGTCGTCACTACTCTCACCCACGGATAAATTTAATATAATATCAAGCCGTTATTCCCCTAAAAGTTGGCTAGGAGTGTATAGTACCTAGACCTTTTTTACATTGGGAAATCCTCATGAACCTAAACCTTTTTTTAAGGGTGGGAAATCATCCAATAACTTCTCCCGCTCTGGGTGGAGTGGGAGGGCGTGTCAGACTTTTATTGACTAAAACCCACCCATGTTGCTTCCTTACCTGAGTGCCCAAGGGCGCGGTAATTCTGTTTTAAATTTATCCGCGACCCCTTGGCATTCATGCATCGGCAATGACGGTCCCCGTCCTGATTTCTGACATCTCTTTGAGGCGCGCATGGAACACTACACGCCGTCGACTCTCGGGCCTGTTGCTGATCGGACGGCGAGCTACCCATTACTCGCCGTCCGCAGGCCCACGTCTACAGTGGCCGGAAATCGTTTCGCGACCCCCGACGCCCAGGGCGTCTCCTGCAGCGAATACTGCTTGGGGCGTGAGGGCGACTCCGTTGAGTCTCCCTCACCCGTTCCACCTCCTCCTTCACGAGCATATTGCTTCGCAGAAGGAGGAGACTGCTTCCCATTCCCTCTCACTGCGTATCAAGGCCTGGACCAGGACCGGGCGCGACTCTGACAGATCATTCTCTCTATATACAGGGCTTAAAAGACACATCACATAGCCGTCAACTACGCATACTGTACATCTGACAAAGTTGCTTTGCGCAAAAATTATTGCTGGGAAACGACTTTTATCTTTAGGTACGAAAAAAAAAAAACTATTTTTTATTGCGCTCAATGTACCGCGAACCCAGGCAAGTGCTCTAAGCCGCGTAGGTACTTGTCGGATACGTTTGATGTTCACTACGATTTTGTAACTGCAAATGCGTAATTTCGAAAATTTGAAATAAAAATCGGAAATTCAGGTAATGTTTGTTTGTAAAAAAGTTTAGTAATAACACTTGAAATTCATTTTCGTAAAAAAGTAAAAAAAAAAAATGCGACTTTGACCTTCAATATCTCCAGAACCAGTGGATTTGCAGGTTTGGTCTAGTGGAAAAAAAATATCCAAACAATGGGTAGAATATGTGGCTTTCCGCTTCCGAAACTGACTTTTTACACCCGATATATAGCTTAAAGTGGGTCAATCAATCAATATAGGTTACAGGCATATTAATAATACCTGAAGCCTTTTACCTCATTGCCATGTTTATAATAGGAGGTAAACATCAACAAAACTATATTGTTCATTATACATTAGTTACTAAGAACTATATGTGTAGGGAAAGTCCCAATTTGATGACTGAGTTGACATTTTGATTCGACATGTGTTGAGAATGTTGCATTGTTTTGGTTATCAGTGAGTTTAATATACCTAAGTGCATGGAAAAATGTTTTTTTTTCCTTTGCAAGTTGCCTACAAAATTCATGGGGTCTGCTCTTATACCAATTTAAGTAATTAAGAGTATAATCCTTTAAGTCATGAGTGAATAGGTTACTTCAAGGCAAGCGTGCTCCATCGTCGACCATATCATCGCTTACCACCAGGTGAGGTAGTGGTCAAACGTGCGCCTATAAAATATTAAAATTAGGTTGAAAATCTGCAGTTTTAAAGCGTCAAAATTTACATAAATCCACCCCCCAAAATGCCCTTGTCACCACTTCCTAGTGTTTTAGCTGGGAAGAAGATGTAGTGCAACTAACGTCCCAGCAGGACATCTGTCTGTTAAGATTGAAGAACGCGAATTTGTGATCGGCGAAGTATGTATTTCTTCCATACGTCAGTTTATTTTTTTAACCTGTGAGCTCTCGTCTGGTATACCTAAATCCTTGGACCTAGAAAGCTGATATATTTCATAGGTGTTGTTTTTAAGACTGAACAAGAGGACAGACACTGAAGACTGCGGGTATGGTCTACACCCGCAGACTGGACCAGCCGCTTCTCACACGAGACAACTGTACGTCACTTGCTCCCATCCCGCGTCAACACAACCAAGTCACAGTATATATTGGTTGCTAAAAGCAAGACTAGTAGCCTCTATAAAAGTTTTTATTAAATATCCAATGTTATTACTATCCAATTTTAAGGCGTATATATCCGCCAAGTGGTGCCCTTATTGAATAAAAATTCGTAGCAAACAGTAAAGATTAAAGAATCCTATGTTGCATTTGTTACAAATAGGATAAGGTATTTTTACGTGGTTAAAACAATACTCAAAATGTTTCGTATCCAAAATAGTAAGTAAAAGTACCAAAAATGGCCGTTTTTGACACTTTTGCTTACTACTTTGGATACGAAACACTTAGTCCTGTTTTAACAACGTAAAAATGCCTTATCCTATTTGTAACAAACACAACATAGGATTCTTTAATCTTTTTTTTTCTGTGCTAAAATACAAATTTTTATTCAATGAGGGCGCCACTTATGGGGAGGTAGGCTCTTAAGCTACGATCCTTATATACACACACCAGCACAATTAGGGGAACACAAAAAAAAGGTATTTCTTTTTTTAACTCGTGGGTAATTCGTCAAGTGGTTGATATATTTACGGTATTACCCTCGTATAACATAACATTTTGAGACATTTTGACATTTTTCAATAATGTAACAGAAATTATACCCTTATAAGTGTTTATTGACAGTCAGCGCTTTTAAGTGCTTTTGATAAGAATTTTGTTTATGCAGTCAATAGTGGCCCTAGCTTGTTTTGTTGTTGTTGTTTGAAGAGTTAACATTGTATTGCATACAAAATGAGTGATTTACCGACAACTGAAGTCGCCAGAGCTGTGACAATGATCGAGGAAGGTCACACATACCGTTCAGTGAGTCGAACGTTGGGTGTATCAGTATCTGTGATCCACCGTTGTGTGAAACGATACAGACAGACAGGATCTTACGTGCGGAGGCGGGGACAAGGCAGAAATCGTGCAACCAGTGCCATAGACGAACGTTTTATAAGGGTGCAAACGTTGAGAAACCGTCGTCAAACAGCTGTCCAGACCCGAAATCTCTTGGAAGAAGTGCGTAACGTGCGTGTAAGTGAACGAACAGTAAGAAGAAGGTTAAACGAAGTTGGTTTAAAGTCATACGTACCGGCTAAAGCGCCTAAACTTGAGGTAAGTCATCGAGTTGCAAGATTAGCGTTCGCTCGTCAGCACCAAGATTGGTCCGATGAATGGGATCGTGTTTTATTCTCTGACGAAAGCCGATTCTGTGTAAATTTCATCGACGGGAGGGAAAGGATGTGGAGGTATCGAGGAGAACGGTACCATCAAGCCAATTTTACCGAAACGGTGTCATATGGTGGAGGGCCCGTTATGGTGTGGGGTGGCATAACTTTAACAGCACGCACCGCTTTGGTCATCATTGATGGCGGTTCTCTGACTGCACACAGATACATAACCGAGATCTTGGAACCCCATGTAATGCCTTTTGCCCCATTTATAGGACCAGATTTTGTGTTTATGCACGATAACGCACGGCCGCACACTGCTCGCCTGGTTCGCGATTACCTCAATGAAATCGAAATTACTCAAATGGACTGGCCAGCACGGTCCCCAGACATGAATCCGATAGAGCATGTCTGGGACATCATTGGACGGAAAGTGCGGGAGAGGATTCCACCTCCTAGAAATGTTGAGGAGTTAAAATTGGCGCTGATTGAAGAGTGGGCCAATTTGCCCCAGGAAATGATTGAAAGTGTCATTAAAAGCATGGGCAGACGTATTCAAGCCCTAATTAGAGCTCGTGGAGGCAATACAAGATATTAATTATGTTCTTTATTAACCTTTTCAAAGATAATTTAATTTTAAGAATTGTTTTATAAATTCATAATGTCTCAAATTTCTTTGTTTTCTGTAATTATCTGTAAATAAATTATGTTCAACCCTAGTTTCTGTTGTGTCATATTTATATTGAATAACCATACCCAAATGAAGCGAAAAACCTGCATAAAAAGCAAATAATTAAAAAAAAACTGTCTTTTTTTTTGTGTTCCCCTAATTGTGCCGGTGTGTGTACATATACTCTTTCTGCTTCGTTGACGTCCATTCCATATATCTGGCTATAATACAAACAACTTATTGACCGAATGTAATTGGCGTTTTCGCCTTTAGCCGTTTTATGTGAAATAATAAATAAGATCCTTTCGGAATGCGTTGCAAGCACAGAACAATACATTTTTTATTGTGTCTGTTGTCCGGTAACTGACACATTTATGGTAGTAAGGTATGCTTGCGCTGGGTCACTACCGTCAAACGGGGTAAATAGAAACTCAGGGGTGAATAGAAACATAACTTTGAAGGGGTTTTTCGCGTTATTTAGAAACGGTTGATTGTTGTAAAAACTAAATCGATGCTTTGCTAGAAACCAATAATAAGTAATCAAAGTGAAAATCCTATTCAAAGTTTTGTTTCTATTCATCCCCTTCGTTTCTATTCAGCCCGTTTGTAGGTATCTCACCACATGCCTAGGGGTAGCGGATAAATTCTGAAAATGAGTTACCGCACCCCTGGGCACTCAGGCAGGGAAGGAACAGGGGTGGGTTTTAGTCAGTAAGAGTCTGACACCCAGAGCGGCCCTCCCGCTCCACCCAGAGCGGCCCTCCCGCTCCACCCAGAGCGGGAGAAGTCATTAGATGATTTCCCACCCCCACAAAAAAAAATAAAGGTATCTCACCTGATGGTAAGCGATGATGTGGTCGACGATTGGGCACGCTTACCTAGGTTGTAGCTATCAGGAAACACAGATTCTGGCAGAGAATTACACTCTTTAGCTGTACACAATCACAATGAATGTGTTCTCAAAGCGTTGTGTGCGTGTGGGTGGGATGTCCACCGCCGTCATCTCAAAAATACCAAAGAAACGATGGATGTACTCCACCTTCCCATGGCTCTTCCAACATAGAAGTTATACGGGCCGAATCGTGGGGCGCGTGCGGACGTAGCTCCCTTGGCAATCTTATTTTATAGTCCGCAAGCGCTTTTTGATCACGTACAAATTAGCCACGTGTGTTCCGTGGAACACTTCTTGCGCAATTGGGTGTGTTACAGCACAAGGAATTTGGACTCCATCGCCGAGCAGACCTTGTGACTGCTCCTAGCCATTGCGCTCCAGTCTACTCAGGAGCAGGACGGCATGATGGACTGTGTGAAGGATGGTAATTATGTCTAGAAAGGGCCTGACTACTGAGATGACGGCTGATGGAGAAGTGTGGAAGAAGAAGACACGCTGCCGACTAGTTATACATTGGGTTAAGGTCAAGAGAAGATAAAGACTCTCATTTAAAACAAATTATAACATGTACGTAAAAGAATTTAACTGTTATGAACTATTTCGTAAACTAATTAATTACCAATGATCAGAGTGGGTAGAGATATTTTTTGTACTTGCGATACGTTGTCTTAATATGGACACTCCCGGAATCCCGGGATTTGAAATTTATATTGTTAAATAAATTGAAATTACTTTGTAAAAAAAAACTTTTTTATCTATTTTTTGGTTTTTATTTTTCACTTTTTAGTTGTGGTTCCCCATTAAACTGTGTTAACAATTCATAGACATACGATCGCAGCAATCGCGGTTGATTTGCTGTCAATTTTTGAAGAGTTCTGTTTTCTGTCTCCCAAACCCATCATCAGATCTATATGAAATTTAAATGGGATCATTTCGGAACAAACCCCTTTCGAACAAAAAAAGAATTTTGCAAATCCGTCAATATATGACGGAGTTATGCCCGAACATATATATATTAAAAAGTACGAACATCTGAATTGATAAACTCCTTCTTTTGAAGTCGGTTAAAAAGCTATTCACGTCTTAAGGAATTATGAACGGTCACATATCCCTCCACCCCTCCGACGGGTAAATACATATAAAACGGACACGTTTCGGGTTACTGAAATTAATTAAATAATAAATAAATAATAATAAATGAAATTGAAAACTTTATTTTTTACAATTTTCTTTAACAAATTTGTATATACAAGTAGGTATCAATAGCCGTTACAAACTTATTCTAATAAAAAATCAATTTATTTATTAGGATTTTTTCGAGAATGTCCATATTAACATCAACGTTTGCGGTCATTGAACCAAAATAGCCTACCTACTCTGATCACTGCAGTAATTAATTACAAATCATTTAAATAACTATTAATTCTCTTTCAAGTCGCCGGTCTAAATGATTATTTAATAGCTTCGTTAAATATGTCGTTACGGACGTGACATGATCTAAAAAAAGAAAGAGATGCGCGACGACACAATGCTTCCAATTTATTGCATAACTAGCTATGCCCCGCGGTTTTACCCGCCTAGACCGGAATAAAAGGTAGCATATATGTTAATCCAGGCTATAACCTATCTACATACCAAATTTCATCCAAATCGGTCCAGCCGTTTGAGCGTGAAGAAGTAACAAACATACACACTCACAGTTTCACATTTATAATATTAGTAGTAGGATAAAGCATTTATCGATTTACTCAAAACTGAGTTGAGCTATTAAAAATCTAAAACAACCAAGTTTTGGATTAAGATTCGATTCATTATTTGTTATTAATTTTACCGACGTACGTTGGCTAGTAATTACAAGAAAAAAATGCTAAAGGTCAATATTAGAGGTTTGACGATCATTTCTATCGTGGATTTTATTTTTTAACGTGTTTCAGAAACAAAGAAGTTCTTTGAAATATATAGAAAATTTACATAATAATATTAAATTAAAATTATTTACATTATATATTTATATATTATAATTATATAATATAATTTTATTTTCTGCAGTTTCAAACTAATAAGATAAGGTTTAAAAAAATAGAACCGATTTCCAAATTATCCAATTAAAGTTATTTAGCACTTTTTAGGGTTCCGTACCCAAAGGTTAACAACGGGACCCTATTATAAGACACCGCTGCCTGTCTGTCTGTCAGCGGGCTATATCTCACGATCCGTGATAGCTACACAGCTGTCTACCTATTACGGATCATGAGCTACAGACCAAAAAAAAAAATGACCACACCTTTCCGTTACACCCTGTATAATACAACCTTCCTTGAAAAATATGCATTTGAATAACGGAACCCCATCCAAATCGGATCAGTAGTTTTCGAGAAAATCGCGGACAAACAAGTATAAGTACATACATCGGGTTGAATACAAAATCTCATTTTTTGAATTCCGTTTAAAATTTAGAAAATCAGTGCGAATGACAGCGTCTTGACTTTACGCCTTTAGGACTTTAGACCTTAGGACCGCTACCGAACACATATTATGACATCACGCCTTTTTACCTTAGGGTTAGGCAGAGAGGTACCCATAGCACACCCACATATCGTCAGAAAGACGAAACCGCATTCATTCAATTTAAACTCAAATACCTATTGTTATACCAAACGTGTTATGCTGCAGCTGAAATTTCTCGGGAATCGATGAGTCGATTTCCTCGTAATTTTGGTTCGAAACTTTGCGAATAATTGTGGCATTGCCGGGTAATATATGTACTTCTTCCTTATATAGTAAATAAGTAGGAAGGGGATTCCTTTATTACTGGTAACCAGCCGGAAATATTTTTTTGCTATCGGGGGGAAACCTCCAAAAGGCGTGCGAACACATTTATTGTGCGTACAGCCACGGGGTCTCATCTCGAACAAAGAAACTTTAGTTCAAATAAATGTCAATAGATGGCGTTATAAGCATCAATCTCTTATTGAAGTTCAAGTAATATTAATATTTTGAAAATAAGTATGGTAAAAACTGTATTTTCTTATTTATTATACTGCCCTAAGCATAAAATTGTGGAGTAATTGGCTTGTAATTCAAATTTAGACGATTATTGAAACGAATCCTTAGACATCTATATTTATTGTACCAATAGATGGCGCTGTTTGAAGTTTTAGAGTATCCATTCGCCTCTTAAAAATTTGAATAGTGACACATTTTGATACAGTAAAACTGCTATGAAGTGCCAAAAATACTATAAAATAATTCCTCAATGTGTGAGAAAATATTGGTAAGACTAAGTAAATTCATTCAGCTTGCAAGCCGTTGCTGCTAACACCATCTAGCGAGGTGTAGAGGACGGGCCCGAAAGAAGATCAAAAGTTACTTGTGCCAGACGAAAACCCGTAGTTACGGCGGTACCGTTTTTTTGTATGGGATGAGGCATCTGTACGCTAGTATTATATTATTTGTGCCATAATCTAACTACAAGACCTACTGTATCACCAACACTAATAAATATTTTGACTTGACTTGGGTGGCGCGGGAGGGCGTGTGAGACTCTTACTGACTAAAACCCACTCGTGTTCCTTCAGTTGCCTGTACCAGGGCTAGGTGACTCTTACTGACTAAAACCCACGCCTGTGTCTTCAGTTGCCTGTGCCAGGGCTAGGTGACTCTTACTGACTAAAACCCACGCCTGTGTCTTCAGTTGCCTGTGCCAGGGCTAGGTGACTCTTACTGACTAAAACCCACGCCTGTGTCTTCAGTTGCCTGTGCCAGGGCTAGGTGACTCTTACTGACTAAAACCCACGCCTGTGTCTTCAGTTGCCTGTGCCAGGGCTAGGTGACTCTTACTGACTAAAACCCACCCGTGTTCCTTCAGTTGCCTGTACCAGGGCAAGGTGACTCTTACTGACTAAAACCCACGCCTGTGTCTTCAGTTGCCTGTGCCAGGGCTAGGTGACTCTTACTGACTAAAACCCACTCGTGTTCCTTCAGTTGCCTGTACCAGGGCTAGGTGACTCTTACTGACTAAAACCCACGCCTGTGTCTTCAGTTGCCTGTGCCAGGGCTAGGTGACTCTTACTGACTAAACCCACCCGTGTTCCTTCAGTTGCCTGTGCCAGGGCAAGGTGACTCTTACTGACTAAAACCCACCCGTGTTGCTTCAGTTGCCTGTGCCAGGGCAAGGTGACTCTTACTGACTAAAACCCACGCCTGTGTCTTCAGTTGCCTGTGCCAGGGCTAGGTGACTCTTACTGACTAAACCCACCCGTGTTCCTTCAGTTGCCTGTGCCAGGGCAAGGTGACTCTTACTGACTAAAACCCACGCCTGTGTCTTCAGTTGCCTGTGCCAGGGCTATGTGACTCTTACTGACTAAAACCCACCCGTGTTGCTTCAGTTGCCTGTGCCAGGGCAAGGTGACTCTTACTGACTAAAACCCACGCCTGTGTCTTCAGTTGCCTGTGCCAGGGTTATGTGACTCTTACTGACTAAAACCCACCCGTGTTCCTTCAGTTGCCTGTACCAGGGCAAGGTGACTCTTACTGACTAAAATCCACCCGTGTTTCTTCAGTTGCTTGTGTCAGGGGAAGGTAACTCTTTCAAACACTCGCGCGACCCTGGCTGTGGGACGAATCGCATTCCTGGCGAGACGGTAAAAGGGTCTCCGTGATCACCAGCTGGTAACCTGGAGTCCTGGATGACTGAAAATTTTCTACTTAAGGAATCAGTATTGTGATGTCTTTCAAGTTATTCCTTGCTGCAGTGTAATAGGGCTCCGTTTGGACCCTTCGAGTACGGAACCCTAAAAAATACCTATGTCAATTGCAATGTAGGTCACTTTGTGGCCTAATGCAACCTCGACATTGTTATTTTACTATATTTTCCACGAAATCAGCTGATTCGTATTTAAATAGAATTTCGATATGATGACACGTGTTGCTTTACAAAGAAATGACTCAGATCGTGCAAAAACTTTGAGGTACCGTACCGGATCTGATGTGACGTCATTTTCGTTATGTTTCTAGTCTATGATGTAATATTGTTTAAAAGCCGGATTACGTGTTACAAGCTTTTTTCCGCGGCTTCCTTCAAAGGAAAACTGTATTTTTATGGTTCCGAAAGTCCGAATGAAAAAACGGAAACTTTATAGGATCACTCTGGTGTGTCTATCACAGCCAATTTGCTCCGAATCTGCTGGACCGATAGAGTTGAAATTTGGTACACACATGAATATCTGTGACCCAAACACGGACGTGACGTGATAAATTAATGAAATCGGAAATTTAAAAATCAAGTTTTTGAAACTGTGTCGTGCGACATATCAAATGAAAGGACACATTGTGAGGGACTCGAATATATTTTTTTCATAATTTTAAAATATATAATTTTGAAGTTATTTAAGAAACCACTCCCCCCCCCTTTTATCTCCGAAACCACTATGCCTAAAATTTTGAAAAAAAAATACAGAATGTAAAGTACGGCCAACGAGAAGCGATACCAAATGTAAACAAAACCCATGCGAAAATGGGCGATAAAATGGCCGCCCGAATGTTGGCGAACCCGTCTTAACGTTGTCATGTTTTTGCCGGGAGAACGAGACATTACGACAAAGGCACAAGATGGAAAGAGATAAATATTAGATTGTCAACGCCACAGTTGTTCTTTAGGTTAATGACCTTTCGTATCGCTGCTAGTTGGCCTTACTTTAGTTCTTTACTTTTCGGTAGATTACAGGCAAACCTATAAGGTTAGGTTAGGAGGCAGTTTAAAAACAAACCTGAAAAAAATATGATTTGTTCGGAACCCTTTGCGCGCGAGTCCGACTCGCTCTTGGCCGGTTTTACGAGTAAAAAGACCTCAAATTCAAGATTTTTTTCTTATACAGGTTGTAATGGAAAGGTGTGGTCATATTTTAAGAACTGCATCTGCCCATCGATATGACATGAACAACTTTCTTCAAGAAAACCTGCGGAAATTAAAAAAAAAAAATACCTCCCATACAAATATTGATCAGCTGAAGATAACTTTGTTTGGAAAGTCCAATTTTTTTTTGGGAATTTTCTTTTCTTAGAGAAAGTGGTTCATTTCCATGAGCAGAACCGGCTCTTAAAATATGACCAGATTTTTCCGTTACACCCTGTATAACATTTAAATTATTCATTCAAATTATGATAAAAAAAAAATACATTTCAAACCGTCACAATGTGCCCTTTCATTTGACATGTCGCACGACACAGTTAAAAAAAAAAAAAAAAATAATTTTTCGATACTCACACCAAAAGTGATCCCCTTATTCCAAATTCATTTATGTATTTACGTTACACATCCGTGTTTGGGTCATAGATATTCATGTGTGTACCAAATGTCCACTCAATCTTTCCAGTAGATATCAAAAATCGGCCATGTGCGTATCGGACATTTAGAGTTCCGTACCAAATTAAGGAATTTCAAAGAAAAAAATCTGATTTATCAATATATTGGTATTTGTTAGTAAAATATATGTAATAATAAACATTACGAGTATCACCTAAGTTCATAGGTCTAAAATGATTGCCCACAGATTCAGGCGTGCCTCTAAAGAGGTCAAGCGTACTATATTTAGTGCTTACTGCACGTCTTTGCAGTCTGTGGGCTCATTATACTCAGAAATCATACAGCACCCTTCACGTTCAGTACAATAACGCATTCTGGGTGCTGATGGGGTTTTTTTTTTGGGGGTGGGAAATCATCCAATGACTTCTCCCGCTCTAGGGTGGAGCGGAAGGGCGTGTCAGACTCTTACTGACTAAAACCCACCCCTGTTCCTCCCTACCCTGAATGCCCAGGGGCGAGGTAACTCTTTCGAATTTATCCTCAACCCCCGGGCAGGCATCGGCCATGACGGGCCCCGTCCTGTTTGCTGACAACTCTTTGAGGCGCGCGTGGAACACTACGCGCCGTCCAATCTCGGGCCTGGTGCTGATCGGACAGCGAGTTACCCACTACTCGCCGTCCGCAGGCCCGGGTGTGCTGATGGGGTTGCCCCGATAATGCGACGCATCAGGGATGTTTGCTGAAGCTCGCGTTGACTGCTTCTACACTGTGATGCGCAAGCGGTGCGCATCCGTGGTCAGTGGGGTGCGGGGCAGCACCAACAGCATCCTGTCTATGGTAGCAAGCAGGCTAGATTGTGCGTTTGTGAACTGCTGCTGCAGGGTATCGGGCCTGGGCCTGTCACCTTGCAGCAGTGATGCCACAAATGGGTTTCTGTGTTCATGTTGTACTAACATAGTACAAGTATCAGGCCCCACCTATGAAATCAGCGTTTTGTATGGAGAATTTTAAAGAAGTTGCATTTTTCATACTAACATTTTCTTAATTTATTTAACAACTAAAAACACTAATGTTTTAAAACTTATGCAATAATGTTTAAGAACTAAGATAACGTATGCCACTTAGATTAAGCAACAAAAATAAGTTTTGGTTAAGTTAAAACAAATATAGGTAGTGGTCATTTCTGCTAACAAAAAGAGGAGACATTTTTAAGGTATTTTTTTTTGTTTATAAAGCTAAATGTAATAAGGTTCTTTACTATTGGCAGTTGTCTATGACGGTCATTATTAGATAATATCAATCAAGCAATTGATGAATATTTTAATTCATAGAAGTGACGAGGTTCTCTATTTGTGTGAAAAAAATGCCAATTTCATAGGTACGAGTATATGAAATTATTAAATAAGTCAATGGGAATTTAAAAAAATCTTTGGAACAAAATTTTTTGACAGACGATGGACACGTGAGTGACAGCAATAGGGCTCCCTTCGGGTACGGAACCCTAAAAAAGAACATTTTCGTTCCTATGATTTCAAACCACTGACCCTTTCTGACCCCAATCAGCTATTATCTAAGTAGGTACAACTGATTATAGAATTGCTACGAAAAAATATCTTTAGTATGTTTCGGTATTGTTTTATCTTTGAGCAATTATCCTTATTTGATTCACTTAAGCTCAATTATTCATCGTTTCTTTCAAATGTAGATAGGAATTCGCGCCGAATGAGTGAGGACTCTGTCCGCATACCGACCCTAGGATAGACGCTGGCATTGATCACGTGCTGCCGTGTACAGCGAGGCTCGGAGGAGACCACTCTGTTGTCTCCTCAGGGATGTGCCCTTACAGGCGTTGCATAGAGAGGTTCCGTAGAGATCTTCAAGAAATCACGGGCATCACCAGTGTGGTTTTAACCTGTGAAGCCCCGCGGCCAAATCCGGGTTGTCAAATTGAACCCCGACGACAACCCGGGTTGACAGCCGATTTTTTTTTTTATTTTTTTCTCTTTAATTTTTTTTTTTTGTCCGACTCACCGGTGAGTTGCGGGGCTTCACAGGTGAGGTAAAAATTCCTCTGGTCTTTTCACCAAAGGCGTCTTTTGAAGATTGCCCACCGTTAAAAAAAATGTTTTTTTTTTTAAAGATTACTAGCACTTTGCCGGCGGCTTCGCTCCCGTGACCTATCCCGCGGGAATTGTTATTTTTCCCGAGATAAATGCATAAGTTACTTCCAGATAATTTTGCTTTCTATTGGTGAAAAATCTTTTTAACAAAAAAATCAAACCGACCGACTTCCAAAAAAAGTGCAAATAACTTAATTTCGGAAGTCGGTGTTTCTGGTTTTGCGTCTTCGTTTTTTGACACTGACTTCCGAAACTAAAGTTATTTGCACTTTTTTGGAAGTCGGTTTGATTTTTTTGTAATTTATTTTTTATTTTTCACTTATTAGTTGTGGTTCTCCATTAAATTATGTTAACAATTCATAGACGTACGATCGCAGCAATTGCGGTTGATTTGCTGTCAATTTTTGAAGAGTTCCGTTGTCTGTCTCCGAAACAGATAATCAGATCTTTATGAAATTTAAATGGGAATTTCGCAAATCCGTCAATATATGACGGAGTTATGCCCGAAAATACATTAAAAAAAAATACAGAAATCCGAATTGATCGATCGATAATTGTTCTTCTGGAAGTCGGTTAAAAAATGGTTAAAATCGGTCCAGTAGGTTCGGAGCTTATTTGGTACAAACAAACAATAAAATCTTTCCTCTTTATAGTATTAGTATAGATATTTACTAGCAGTTCATGACTAATTCCTTTTTTTTTACTCCTTTTTTATTTTGAGTTCTTTCAGTCCATCCAATGCTTGTTTGATCTAATCTATGGATATAGATTTAACCTTTTTACACGAGACTGTATTATATTTTTTATTTTATTTTTTTATTGACATTTTATAATTATTATTTTTTTTTGACTTGAATACTTTGTTAAGTATTATATTTATTTTTATTTTTTGATTGACATATTATGATTACTATTTTGTTTGACACAAATATTTACTTTGTAAAGTATTATATTTTTATTTGATTACTTAATTATTGTAAATGTGAGGACTATGTGGGTTATTATTATTATTTTCTCCTCCTTTTTACAGTAATTTTCAACGTTGTCTGACAGTTTGAGTACTTTTGCGGCCTACCCAAATGTCTTTTCTTTGGTATTGTTCGTCATGTCATTGAGCTCCTTAGTGGTTTTTAAGTTGAGCTATTCGACTATTGACAAATGCTTGCACTGACTGGACAGGTCCACTCAAATATGTTTGGTTCTTTCTTCAAAAGACCACTACAGACACTAAGCTGCATGGTCCTCATATAGAATAATGTGAATGCGAGAACTATGTATGTCGTTATATTCATGTAGATTTTATGATTGTCTGGCAGTTTGAGTATTTTTTGCGGCCTACTCAAATGTCCTTACTTTGGTATTGTTCGTCGGTTCGTTGAGCACCTCAGAGTTCTGAGTTGAGCTTCGCGATGACTGACAAATGCTTGCACTGTCTGGACAGGTCCACTCGAATTCGTGTGTTGCTTTCTTCATAAAGCTCATCCCAGACATAAACGTACATGGTTCTCATAGGATCTAACCAGTCCACATTGTATGGATTTGAACACTAAAAGAGACTTTGACCTCTGAGTTTGTTTCGGTGTTTCTTCTCAGGGTAGTCAGCTAGGAAACACCGGCCTCATCTAGCTTAAACTGACAAAAAAACATTGACGTGTAAAAGTGTTCCTTGTAACCTATTTACTGAATAAACATCATTTATCATTTATCATTTATCATTATCATTTAACCGACTTCCAAAAAAAAAAAAATACACTAAAAATAACTTTAATTTCGGAAGTCGGTGTTTGTATTTTATTTCTTCGATATTTGACACCGACTTCCGAAATTAAAGTTATTTTTAAATTTTTAGTGTATTTTTTTTTTTGGAAGTCGGTTGTTTTTTTTGTAAAAAAGTTTTTTATTTTTCGCTTTTTAGTTGTTATACCCCAGAACTAAAAACCCCAATAACATGGAACGTGGAATTTAAACATTTGGAGAACACAAAAACGTCATCAAGATATGCGTATTTTTTGTTTTTGTTCAGTTTCTCAAAAAGCGCTAAAGCAATTTCGATAAAATTATATGGGTGGTCCCATATAAATTTTATCGAACCGTCCCCTCGGGAGTATATTCTTTCGGATAAAAAAAGAATTTTGAAAATCGGTCCACAACTGACGGAGAAATGCGCGGACATACATACAGCCGACCATATAACCTCCTCCTTTTTCGAAAGTCGGTTAAAAATAAAACATTGAACGCGTTCAGAGAGCCCAGGCTAACAAACTTAGAGTCATTGCTGGAGCTTTAAGTTCGCTCGCAACGCAGATCCACTCTCACCTAGAAATGCCACAGATGGATAATATACAAAGACTGTCGGATGTGGGTGTGACAATGCTTTTGCAGCCAAGCATAATTAGAAAGATCAAGAGGCCAGCTGTTTTGCCCTGAAATTGAGACTAGAGCAATGACTCCATCCTCAATAAAATGCGACGGGCTCCGCACATATAGGGTTCCGTACCATATGAGGGAAATCAATATTTCAAAATTTCTTCGGAACAACATTTTGTGACAGACAGACGGACACGTGAGTGACAGCAATAGGGCTCCGTTTGGACCCTTCGGGTACGGAATCCTAATAACCATTTTAGTGTACAATAAAGTTATGTTAATCTGAACTCAATAGGAGGTCAACTATGCTTGTTGTTAAGAAGACGCTTAAAATGTCTTTCTTTTCAGACGCCTCTAAGAATGGCTCTCTTCAAAGACAACACTTATCTCACGGCCGAACTGCTGGGCTCTGGAGCAGACCCGCTGGACGCTGACGACGAGGATAGAACTGCCTTCCATATCGCTGCTGAGATGGCGACTGATCACCTTCAGATCCTGATTAATCATTGTCAACGGAATGCTAGGTGAGTGGCTTTCTTAATCGCTACATAGTATAAATTAAAGTCGCTTTAAATTAAATTAATTAAATATTAATCTCTATAAATTGAAGTCGCTTTAAATTAAATTAGTTTAATATTATAACCTCTATAAACTAAAGTTGCTTTAAATTAAATTAATTCAATATTAATCTCTATAAATTAAATATTAATCTCTATAAATTAAATATTAATATCTATAAATTAAAGTCGCTTTCCGCGTCTGTCTGTTCCACCGCTAACTCCTCCTAAACCACGCCACGGAATAGGGAGGTTTCTTGGGTACAAAAATAATAATTCTATTTAATCCTTAGATTAGATTATCATAAAGCATAATTATTGTGAATGCGAGAACTATGTATGTCGTTATATTCATGTAGATTTTATGATTGTCTGGCAGTTTGAGTATTTTTGCGGCCTACCCAAATGTCCTTACTTTGGTATTGTTCGTCGGTTCGTTGAGCTCCTCAAACTTCTGAGTTAAGCTTCACGATAACTGACAAATGCTTGCACTGTCAGGACAGGACAGGTCCACTCGCATAGATAACTTTGCTATATCCTATAACTAAATTAAATATTTATTATACACACAAACCTTTCAAAATAAATTTTCTAATTTGTGTTTTATTTATTTTCTTTTTGTAATTTACAGAAAAATCCTCCAGGAAAATGAACAGATATGGAACCCATCGTTTGCTTTTAAAGGCGATGAAGAATTAGTGCCTATACTTCTGACTTATATCAACAAGTTATATGACAATCAAGGTAAGCCATATTAATATTCATTTATACTCTGTTCACAATAGCATTAGAAAAAAAGAGGCACATAGAAGCATGGATGCAAAACATTAAGTCAAAGTTAACACAATTTTATTAATTTTAAAACAGAAGCAAATAACAACTAAATCACGAAAATCCGGCAATAATAATTAACAAGGCGTCGCATTCACAAGTATTCACATTGAACTCACAGAACATTATTTAATTCAATTTAACAGACGACATAAATCAGTAAAATTGGAAAAACCGTGTTACAATATAAGAAGGGATTAGGTAAAGCCTCAATTACACCTTCCGATTTCAAGGGACCCAATTTAGGAAACGGGAAGGTGTGATAGCAATTAGAGCAGTTACTGTCCGATTTAGTGAGATTGGGAGGTCCCGATTTGACTTCCTAAATTGTGTACGATTTAGGATAGTGTAATCGCATCACTCCGATTTAAAGCTAAGTTTTGCCAATTTAGCGACTTTGTCGCTATAAATGGGCTATTAGTATTTTTATATAAGTTTAAAATTAAATTAAATTTCCCAAGGTCCCTTTCCCACAAAAAAAAAATCCGAGTCCGCTCTTTTTATTTTTTGGTCCGCTCCTGGTAGAATCGGTTTTAGAGACTTTCTAGCGACTTTTGATATTCTGTCTAGGGGCTTGAATTTGTAAGAGTTGGCAACACTGCCGATTTAGGAGTCTAATTTAGGATAGTGTAATCGCTAGCTTCCGACTTCCTAGTTAGCTTGTTCCTAAATTGGGTCCCTTGAAATCGGAAGGTGTAATTGATCCTTAACATTTTTTTGGTAGAGTTATAGTAAATCGAAAAACGTTCCGGGTATGTTCACTCGGTTTTTAGCATTGACACGGTAATTTTAAATTGGATTGAAATAATATAACTAATTAAAATCACATAATTTCATAAGATAAATAGTTATAATTAAGTGTGACAGTTTCTGTATAGTAGATTATAATAAATTCGGCGTCTATCGTAACTAGGTAACATGTTTTTGTACTTTTTGTTAAAAAGTGTGCATTAAGGCGCTATTAACTGCCAACGACATTGAGTGCCTAGCTTGCGTTTCCGTGCTGAGTTCACTTACCGCATCGTACGTCCACCCAGTAATAGGACTCGCCCATCAAGGAGCGCTGTCCGAAATTAGACGCATTATTAATTTATTCCACATAAAACAACAGCTATTAAATTAAACACTGAGACTAAATTATAAATAATTAAATGATCTTTAAAATTGTGAAGGTTTCATAACAATACGCTTTATAGTTTTTGCGTGATTCTCAATTTTTTGTCCGCGTTAGACATAACTTTACAAATTAATTACACTTTGTTATAAAAATATAATATCAAATATTCTCAGATCAAATTACGACGGAAATTGTCTAGAGTAACATATATTTTTTTCAAAGAAATAAGACTAGTCGTTTAGACGTGATGTTCAATTAAAAACCATTAAAAGTCGTATAACTGCGCCTTAAAATAGCCTTTTTTTAACTTCTGTCTAATGCTATTGCGTATGAAGTACAGTTAAAAGTAGTGTTTGGAAAAGATCAATTTTTTGGAAACAAACTAAGTCGCACAAGTCAAAGTTCAAATTCCATTGTATGACAACTAAGTCGTCTGTCGTGACTCGTGTACTGTTCATTCAAAAGTGTGTAATGGATCATGTTGTCTGATTAATAAATATTATTATTATTATTATTAAAACACCCTTTGTCTTTTTGAAATAAGTTAAATATTACTTGCCCCGAAAATGTTGAAGATTCGTCGTTTTAGTGGTAACGGCGGTTGTGGTTTCGAACCCAGGAAAGGCACTTTGTGTAAATTATTTCATCACTACTACTCTCAAAACTGTGAAGAAAAACATCTTGAGGAGACCGGTATGTCCGTCCAAAAGGGTTACAAGTTAACTTGTGTATTCTGTGTGTCGGTGGCATCGTAGCTCCTAAATGGATGTACTGATTTTGATTTAGTTTTTAGATGACTTAAACAAGAAGTTTTCTTTTTAATAATTATGTATTCTTGACTTTAAAAAAATTAATTTCACTATCTTTTGTTCCAGGTTACACCCCTCTAATGTTGGCCAGTAAAGTGGGAAAATACAACAATGTAATGACTTTAGTGGAAAGTTGTCGGGCAACCGTGAATCTGATGATGCCCAACAGTGGGAATACGGCGCTGTATCTAGCTGTAGGCGCGGCTTGCATGGATGCTGCTGGTAAGTGTTGGTTTGTTCTAAAGGGAAGCATTAAATTGTTTGGAGAAACTTCATAGATTTTTTGAAGTGAAAACTTATATGCCTAGCCTTTTCCCAACTATCTTGGGGTCGGCTTCCAGTCTAACCGGATGCAGCTGAATACCAGTATTTTACATGGAGCGACTGCCTATCTGACCTCCATACCCCAGTTACTGGGTAATACGATACCCCTTGGTAAGACTGGTTGTCAGACTTTCGGGCTTCTGACGACCCGTAACGACTGTCAAAGATCCCCGATTGACAGCCGGGACCAACGGCTTAACGTGCTTTCCGAGGCACGGAGGAGTCTCGGTATGTAAATATGGTCACCCATCCATGGCCCAACCCCGGCAAGCGTAGTGAAAAGTGAAAACTTATAACAATAATTTATTTAATTTGTACAAAGACATAAAAAATTATATAATTTAATTTATAATACTTATAATAATAACCTATTAAGTGCTAGCGACCGTTTTAGGGGTTATTTTTAATTTAATAGTTATTAAGTGTGCAAGTCACCCTCTTTTTTTTTTTTACCGATGTAGATATTTAATAACATTGTTCAGGCCGGGGCCATAGTCTTTACATAGTTCTTTGTAACCAGTCCACTTTAGATTCCCAAAACCATAAGCCCGATATTTTTTGACTTAACCCATTTTAACTTCTGTCTAACGCTAATGTGAATGGAGTTATATAGTTTCTGAAGTAAAATTCTCTAAAAATTTATGTGATATTAATTTTGCGATAATATTCGCTCCAGACACAGGCTGTAAATTTATTCGGGGTCACGGGTCTAGCCAAGACATGACCTATGAAAATTAATCAGTTTAAATAAATATATATTATCATGAAGTTATATCCGGTTACTTTTATCTGTGAAGTTTCGTCAAATAACTTAATTTCGACCCTGTATTGTCATGTCATCATCATTCTCTTGTCCTTATCTCGAATGTATTATTCGGCCGGTCGGCGGTGTCTTCTTCCACACTTCTCTATCAATAGTCAGTACCTTTCTAGACACACCACCACACACACAGTCCATTCATCTTTATTAATACTAATTATATTTTTTCTTTTACAATTCCAGAGCGAGGCAACAAAGCGAAAATTGTAGACCATTTCAGTAAAACCGTCGAAATTCTAGTTGAAAATGGCGCCGATCCCGGCATTGACAACTTTGCTGGATCTAGCGTGAACGATCTCCTCACAGAGTTCAACATCGCCGAGTTATCCATGTTAATAGCTAACAAACTGACTTCTATAAGATACTTCGATGGTCAGCTACCAAACGGTATTAAAGGCAGCGATTTCATGCTCTTCAAAGACGACCATGGTAAAGTAAATTTGCTAGATATGAAGGAGGAAAAAGGTAAAAAACCTAAAGAATCCTCTACGAAAACTCCTTCAGTTAAAACTCCATCCGTCAAAAGCGCTCGTGTTAAATCTGCGCCCGTAAAAACTACAACAACCAAACGGACTGTTAGTAAAACTAAATCCGCCCCAATCATAATAGAAAATGTCGAATACAAACCACCGGTCAAAGTGAATAATAGAGCTACCAACCCGAAACCAGAAATCCATTCATTACTAAAACAACCGGTCAAAGTTGGTACGATTACAGTTGAAAACAGCCCCTCAAAACAAGACACAAATGCGACTCAGAGTAACACGCCAGTGGTCAAGAATTTCAGATTAGATAAACCTATTATACTTAAGTCTGAAGTACAAAATAATAAGAGGAAATTGGATATTGTTGTTGATTCCGGGAAAAGTAAGAAATCGAACCAAAATGACTAACAAAAACTAGGTGATTCGGGAAATTACTGCTGTGATTTCTTGACACGTGGACGTGAACTATAACAGAAGAAGAAGAATTAATGATTGCTGGAGTTATCAAAGATAAAGCAGGAATAACATCAAATCAATATCTGCCTAGCTTCTATTCCCAATGTTGGGATCAGCATCCAGTCTAATCAGATGAAGCTGAGTACCAGTATTCTACATGGAGCGACTCTATGGACCATATCTCCTCCTCAACACAATTCAGAACGCTTTCTGATAGAGACTGGTTATCAGAAAATCAATATGGCCACCCACGGAATAGAAAAAATAAGTGGAAGTGCCAACGCAGCTATCCGGCGTGTGCCACAATTATGCGGCAAAGTATGTACCTTCGTTAGTTGTAATAAGTCTTAATTTTGTATGAAAACTAAATTTTGACGAAAAGCTTATTTGTTGTTCATACAACAATACAGCATGTAACAAAACCCTGAACGATCCAATAAAGGCGAATTCCTGGTTTAACATACGTACTAGAAAAAATATTTAACACTAAATATGGCAAATTTTCATAAATTGATAACACTCCACCGACCGGTGAAATCATTTTATTTTTACCTATTTTTGTTTCAAAGGGTACCGCCCTGCACTAGCTGAGCTGTAGGCACAACTTTTCGCTTTGGCGGCACGCGACAAAGGGCGCTTTTGAAAGGATCAAAAATACCGTTTCCCTCAGGCGGTTTTTTTGACGAGAAACTGTAAGTGTACTTTGTGCGATCAGTGTTGCCTTTGATAATTTTGCGTTAAAATAATAATGTCATATCCATGAAATGGTTACGTATATGTGTACGCAGTACGATACCAAACAATACCCTTCAGGATCGGACAGGGTTTTTGTTACATGCTGTATAAGAATATAATAGTACAACTGAGGAAGGCAACCGCATAATTGTGACACGCGTCGAATAGCTGCGTGAGCACTTCCACTTTTTTTTTCTATTACATGATTCCACTTATAACCCGTGCCTTCAAGCAAGAGTGAACAGGATTCTTTGAAGCCCGATTGCTCCATCGTAGGGCTCATCCATCGCTTACCATCAGGCGAGACCAAGAGCTGGGACAGACTAGAAATTAAAAAAAAAAATAGAAATCAATCAAACAGTAAAGTGCTTATAGAAAATAAATTAATAGCTAAATATTTTTTTTAATATGACTGAATATAGAATTTATGTGTGAAATAAGTAACAAACACTGTCAATAAAAAGGGCCGGGTATAAGGTTATTAACGCACTCGAAAGCGTTTGCTTAGATTAAGGTGGAAGCGCCAGAGTAGCCCGCGAAATTAAAATTTTCTTACGTTTTTTTGCAATCTGCAGGTCAAGTGTCAGGTTGTATCTTGGTCAAAATTTGATTCGCGACCGTAGCAAGTACGTATTTACAGAACTATAATCATTAAAATCATCAACATCATCAGCTGATCAAAATTAGTCCAATTTTTAGGTCCAGTAGGACTATTATTTTTGTCCGTCAGATTACCAAAAAATATTGGACACGTATTTCAACTTTTGTCACGTAAACCAAAAATTAGGACGATACAGTGCGTTAAAATTTCACGTGACGTCACACCTCGATACACTACCGTTTAGTGACGTCACAAGGCCCCACTTCTGAGCTTTGATGCGTTTTATCATTGTAATTTTTTATTGGTTTGGTAAAGCAAAAAATACGTGTACAATATTTTTTGATAATCTAAATAAAGAACTAAATATAATGATAATTTTTATATATTTATATAAATATGACCACGTGTTTCAGTTACACCCTATACATATACAGGGTGTAAGGGAAACGCTTCTGAAAACGGAGAAAGATGATAAAGGCTAGTGATTCTCGACACGATCACCTTCAAAAAATCTGCAAAAAAAAAAACATTTTTATAGCATTGCTGTGAGAACAGTTAAATGAAACCGTTATTTGCTATTAAAGACACTTTTTTCTTTACAACTTTAGCATGCAATGTATTCGTAAAATATCAGCTGACGCTCGCGCATTACCTCGAGTTCAAGACTCCACGTCCACGCGATGCCGGCGTAAAGCGAAAGGTTACTGGTATCCGTTTTCATTTAGGTTGTTCCCCTTACATCCTGTATACGATATTGGGACTGAGTGAATACAACACAATAGATAGCATTTAATAATCAATAAACACTTGCAAAAAATTACCAAAAATCCATTAGGTACATACTGGTCTGATTACACCGGGTCAACTGTAATTATAGAAAAATAATAATAAGAAATAAAAGAAAATTTAATATACATCGGTTGTGAAGTTCATAAACGCCTAAAATTTCGTTTTTGTATTTTAACAAATGTTGAGTTTATCATGCTCCCTGTTGTATGATATTGTAGTTAAAGTACAAATCCATACTTCTCTAGATAGTATAAAACAAATGCGGTTTTCACTAATAGAAAAAGTGATAAACGATAAAGGATTGTGTATATAATTTGTACCCCTGTGGAGCCGGGGCGGGTCACTAGTAATGCGATTAGTGACGAGAGTATCTGCCTGTCTGTCTGTTTGTTTTTGATGAATTGCAGTGTAAAGGAAGATCGGACCTTGGAGAAGGACATACAGATACTTTTAGTACGGAGTACGTTCCCTTGGGATAATGTCCGGCTTTTATGCGGGCGACGAAGCTGGCAGATCAAGTCTTGATCAAGTCAGATTTAAAAAAAGTATTGATTATGTCCTGGCTTTTTATTATTTAGTATCGTACTAGGAATATTAAAAATATAAAAAAAATGCGAATAATAAAATTGCGCGAATTAACTGGAGAAAAACTAAAACGGGTATTATGCGAGAATTAGAATAATTTTGTGTTGATACGGTAAGATTAGTGTGTATACGGTTTTTTTTTTGGGTTGTCTGTTACCCTTTTATTTTTGAATATAGTGAAAATTACTATCAAATTAGGCTAGCGAGTGTAGCACTATGATTTTAAAAGATACCTAGCTGCTAGCCTTTATTATATTTTAAAATAATCGACTGACGAGTTTCGTAAGAATTTTAAAAATATAATTTATATAAGTTTACTTACTTAACTATTAATTTAAATTTAGGTTCATAATAAAATATGTGTTTAACTTTAAACAATTTAGATATAACTTTCACAGTTGTTCACACGTCAATGGTAACAGAACCAAGGTTTCTAGGCAAAGTGAGAAACATTTCAGTGTCTAGCGGCACACCGGTGTGCCAGTGGGGAAATTCCGTTTGCCTTGCCAAAAACCCGATTCACGCGTTTTAAACCGCTATTATTAATAGTACCCAAGGTCTTTAGACCTGTGGCAAGGTTTACACACCCGGAACATTTCTGTAGTTACACGATGGCCGACTGTCAACGGGGCTTGACAGATGTTGACATTTGACGCGCGCAGGGCCTGAGGGGTTGCAGTGATACCGATTGACAAAAAACAAAAATGTTTGTACTTGTCAATCCCATATACACAAAACGTTTCGGGAACAAATTCATTGTGCATATAGCTACGGAGTGAAATTCCCTGCCGGAGTCTGTGTTTCCTGATAACTGCAACCTGGGGATACCCCCATTATTATAGGTTTCTTCTAGACAAGCGTCGACCGACCACATCATTGCTTACCATCGGGTAGATAGTTAATGGTCAAGCGCGAGCCTGTCAATTGTAAACAAAAATACGTTTCGGACTTTTTGGCAAGTGTTATCGCTCATATGTGTGTATGTCGCTTTATCTTGACTCTAGAGCCTCATTATAAACTGACCTCGCGTTCTATTGAAACTTTGTACTATGTTAGGCCAGCTTTAAAGTCAAAGTATTACCGTTGACGTGCGTTTGACTAAACACTATTACCGGTCGTTTTACAGTTTGTCCGGAGAATGTGTCGGGTTTTTTTTTTCTTTTCTTTTTTATTTAAATTATTTTTTAAATGTATTGTCAGGCCAATTTGTTATGTATTTCTCGGTGTAATAGTTTTATGAAATTAATAGTTTATGTAAATCTTGGAATTAGGTCAAAATTTTAATAATATTTATAATCGTAGAAGTGGCTTATCTTGTATTAAGTGGTTAAAACAATATTTTAAGAATTCGGGATATTAATAACAATATTTTTTTCTGTTTTTTTTTTTTTACTTCAACAAATCTTCATTAAAACCGGTTAAACACGAAATGAAGTTTAACAGTTAACTGGTGAAATTGAAGGGTAATGTTAATAGCTGATTATTTGCTTAACCCGTCATCTTCATTAGCAGACACAATTACTTAAGGAGACGCGACCCTGACGGATTAAGCTGTTATATGTGTTTTCTTTTATTTATTTTTTTGTATACCTACTTAGCTAATTATTAAGGTATTATTATTTTAGTTAGAGCCAACTATAGAAGTGTGGTAAAATATGATTTTTGAACATTACGTGGTCTAATAATATTAATGTTTCTAAGCAGCTACGTAATATAATATTATAAAATACATAGCATCTAATTATATTTTAATTATTAACTATACTCCATTCAAAAAAGCATTACAAAAAAACAGGCACGTAGAAGCACAGATGCAAAACATTTTATGTCAAAGTTAGGTTGGCTAACACAATTTTATTGATTTTTAATTCTAAAACAGTAACAAATAACAATTAAATCACCAAAATTCAGTAATAACAATTAATAAGGCTTGGCATTCACAAGTTGCAATACTGAGAGTGCGACACCTTGTTAATTTCATTGAATGACAATCACAGAACATTATTTACATCAAACCAGTAAAATTGGAAAAACCCGGCTGTCACAACTTATGAAGGGAATAGGTAACATTTTAAATTTGGTAGAATTATAGTGACTCGAAAAACGTTCCGGGTGTGCCCACCCCTGCTTCTTTTAGGTTTTTAGCATTGACACGGTAATCTAGAATTGGAATGAAATAATGTAACTAAATGAAAGCCACATAGTTCTTTTGTTAAGATAAATAGTTAAAATAGAAATTAAGTGTGACAGCTGCGTTTAATTATATAATAATAAATTTAGCGTGTATCGTAACTGTACCATGTTTATTGTACTTTTGTTAAAGGTATGTATTAAAAATAACCTTTTTTAGCTTCTGTCTAATGCTATTACGAATGGAGTATATATTAAGTAATTTATCTTGTCGAATCTTGGATAATTATTACGCAATTTAGTTATATATTGTTAGAAATACTAAATTAGTCGTTTTAATTGAATTCAATATTTACAAAACATAGAAAAAAAAAAGATTTTTCTTTCTTTCCTGGTTTTGTTAAATTATCTAAATTGGCTATTTAGAATTTATTGGCTATTTTTGTACCTAGGGATAAAAGTAATCATGATTACAAAAATACTTTACCTTGTGTGTAAAACTTTTATCCCCTGAAAGATAGCCAATGAATTCAAAATAAAAGTTTTTAAAATAGCACTACACTAGAGAACTTTTTATTTAGAGAGAATTCGAATAAACACTAAGGAACTCTATCAATCTGGATGCCTTTGCCCAACTATGTTGTGGTCGGCTTCCTTCCAGTCTAACGGATGCAACTGAATACCAGTATTTTACATGGAGCGATTGCCTATCTGATCTCCACAACCCGAGGATCTAAGAATTTATTTAAATTCTCTCACTGAAATATGTACCTTTTTGTGAAGTAAATGAAGTTCTATATTGTATTGCTATTTTAAAAAGTGCTTAACCATGTTTAAAATTTAACTGCAAAGTATCGGTGTGTGGCGTTATATTTTCGTGTATTGTAATCAAAATCTATTCTTCACACACTAATGTACTCTTGTATCAATGTCTAGATTAGTTGTAATAAAACAATTCAAACTTATTTTCTGTTCTTTTATTTTTTCCCCTTTTTTTTGTTTTCAGGGTGGGAAGTCATCAGATGACTTCTCCCGCTCTGGGTGGAGGGGGAGGGCGTATCCGACTCTGACTAAAATCCACCCCTGTTCCTTCACTTGCATTCTAGGGCCGCGGTGACTTTCGAACACTCCCGCGGTCCTTTATTTTTTCCCCTAGATCCTACCCATTCGGATTTACCCTTAGGCCAAAAGAACTATGGCGGGGGGCGGCAGACTGCAAGCGGCGGCCTGACCGCCGTACCAGAAGCCATGCTTTCTTGAGACAAGCAAAAGCACTAGGTACTGTTAAATGATAAATGATGTTTATTCAGTAAATACTCGTAGGTTACAAGGAACACTTTTACACGTCAATGTTTTTTGTCAGTTTAAGCTAGATGAGGCCGGTGTTTCCTAGCTGACTACCCTGAGAAGAAACACCGAAACAAACTCAGAGGTCAAAGTCTCTTTTAGTGTTCAAATCCATACAATGTGTACTGGTTAAATCATATGAGAACCATGTACGTTTATGTCTGGGATGAGCTTTTTGAAGAAAGCAACACACGAATTCGAGTGGACCTGTCCAGACAGTGCAAGCATTTGTCAGTCATCGCGAAGCTCAACTCAGAACTTTGAGGAGCTCAACGAACCGACGAACAATACCAAAGTAAGGACATTGAGTAGGCCGCAAAAATACTCAAACTGCCAGACAATCAAAATCTACATGAATATAACGACATACTCGTACATAGTTCTCGCATTCACATTATTCTATATGAGGACCATGCAGCTTAGTGTCTGTAGTGGTCTTTTGAAGAAAGAACCAAACATATTTGAGTGGACCTGTCCAGTCAGTGCAAGCATTTGTCAATAGTCGAATAGCTCAACTTAAAAACCACTACGGAGCTCAATGACATGACGAACAATACCAAAGAAACGACATTTGGGTAGGCCGCAAAAGTACTCAAACTATCAGACAACGTTAAAATTACTGTAAAAAGGAGGAGAAAATAATAATAATAACCCACATAGTCCTCACATTTACAATAATTAAGTAATCAAAAAAAATAAAAATATAATACTTTACAAAGTAAATATTTGTGTCAAACAAAATAGTAATAATAATATGTCAATCAAAAAATAAAAAATAAATATAATACCTAAGAAAGTATTCAAGTAAAAAAAAAAAAAAATAATAATAAAATTAACTTGACGCCCTGGATAGGCGTGTTCGTACACTGCTGACTGCATTTCGATTGCATCACCCACGTTCGTCGGTGATGAGACTGTATATCCCGCGGAAGTGTGGAGGCCGAGGCGTTTTAAATGCTAAGACCCTCCACAACCGCGAGGTATGCAGTCTAAGGGAATATTTCCTAGCTACTGACGTGGGTATGCATCGAGATGTAGTGGCAGTAGACAAGGGCCTTACTCCACTCTCCTTGGCTAACGAGAACTGGCGCAAACCTCTAGTGCTTGACACTAACGATCGCAGAGAAGTATGGCAGAGTAAGGAACTTCACGGACGCTTTTTCCGGGCCCTACATGGGCCCGATGTAGACCAACTAGCGTCCGTAGCCTGGCTGCGTGTCGGTGACCTCTTTGGGGAAACCGAAGGTTTTGTCTGTGCAATTATGGACGAAGTTATCATGACGAAAAACTACCGGAGATTTATTGTGAAGGACGGCACGGTTGACATATGTCGGGCATGTCATCGTCCGGGAGAATCAATCCGCCACATAATCTCTGGTTGTCCTCGTCTAGCTAACGGTGAATACTTGCATAGGCACAACCTTGTAGCCAGGATTATCCATCAGCAACTTGCTCTGAAGTACTCTCTTGTGGAATCGGAAGTGCCGTACTACAGATATGCGCCCGACCCAGTTCTCGATAATGGTCATATCTCATTGTACTGGGATCGCTCCATCATCACTGACAGGACTATTGTAGCCAATAAGCCTGATATAGTGGTGGTGGACCGAATCGAGAGGCGTGCAATGATTGTTGACATTACCGTCCCACATGACGAGAACCTCGTGAAAGCCGAGAAAGATAAACAAATCAAGTATATTGACTTGGCTCGCGAGGTTGTCGACATGTGGGATGTGGACTCAGCGATCATTGTACCGATAGTCGTGTCAGCCAATGGCTTAATAGCCACGAGCCTCGATCAACACCTCAGGAGGCTCTCGTTAGGCGGCTGGATCAAGGGCTTGATTCAGAAAGCAGTACTTCTGGACACGGCTTGCATTGTCAGGCGGTTCCTCTCTCTGGAGCCCTGACCGCCGGTAGCTTGGACCCTGTTCCCGATACCGGTGGGCTACTATTTTTTATATTTTTAAATGTTTTTTATATATTCTTTTTTAAGAAATATTTAAAAATGTATTTAATATGTTAAAAAAATTAATAAACGAAATAAAATGTCAATAAAAATAAAAAATATAATATAATAATATACAAGTATTCATGTCAAAAACGAATATTAAAAAAAAAAAAAAAAAAAAAAATTCATCAATAAGTAGTACATACGAAAACAATGGCTCATGTATATCATTGAAGCAGCTCAATCCCACGCCTTTTTGTCCTCAAGAAAGTCATTAATTGTGTAAAAAGCTTTCTGGCATAGCTTACGTTTAATAAATGATTTAAATTTATTTACCTATGCTTAGTTCTTGAATTTGGCTAGGAAGTTTATTATAGAAACGTATACATTGGCATCTAAACGAACCACCTATTTTTTGCTTTAGCCTGGTTTTTGGTACAAAGGTTGTCTTCTAGGCTGCCGGCCATTGACATATAAATTATATGGACTGGGCATACCTACAAGAAAAACGTGCCATACCTACACTTCACTGAGAGGATAAAATGGCGGATAATAGAGTAGCCCATATCGATATCTCTTTATTAAAAACATCGATAAAAGATTGTGAGAATGTTTTCATATTGTTACGGTACAATATCAACGGGTATTTTTATAAGTGGCATTGAGGTAATATGTTACTACGTAATAGAGAGGCCATCATAAAAGCAAAGGAAATGCTACATTTTGACAAGAGTAACTAATGTTCGCGCTGAAACAATAATTAGTCTTCTTAACAAAACAGTATAGACACGCAGCACTAGAACGCTATCTAAGGTTTAGTTTTCTCGCCACTAGAAGGTCAGAAGCGCCATGATTTTCCAGAACCCCGCAATACGTAGTTTCCTTTTTACCCGATTGCGCGACGCAAGGGAGGGTAATGTGTTTATCAGCCTATGTATGTATTTATGATTAAATGTATGTATATTTGTTCCTTTGAGGTGTTTTAGAGACCGAAAGCGTGGGCCAATTTTGATAATTCTTACGTCAATCGATTTATTTCAATCTTGCGAGTGCTACTAATGACTTGACAGTAATCAAAATAAAATATGACGACCACCAGACGCCATAAAATGTGAAAAAAAAAAAAATGAAAGTCGACTAACTATATTAAGTGAGGTATCAAAATAAAGGGTTCGAGGAGGCTATCCCAAAAATCTAACTTACTGAAGTGTATAAAATAAAAAACATTTTCAAAAACCCGACTTAAAAAATCAAATGAAAAGTTCCATACAAGTCACTTTTCAAGTAGTATGATGTAGTTGGTTGCATGAAATCAATAATTGAACTAAAATAACTCCCACCAACTTGTTTTTCAGCCAGGTTTTAAAAAATTTTTTTTTTTTTTATTTGAAGTCATATTTGTTTTAGTGTCTTGGAATATACGCTTTTAGCTATTACAAGAAACGAAATGCAGTAAGTAGGCACATCGAATATTTTGCGTCAATTAAAATGAAATGTAAAAGTAACAGTGTTAGTGTTATTCTAGAGCCTTGCGTTAAGTAGACCTTCGAGACGGAGGCAACAAGTTCAAAGAAAACAAATGACGCTGAATTCGCAGTGGGCTCCCAGGCACGGACATCTCCAACATATATCTTTTCTAACATGCAGATGATTTTCGGGCTTTAATTAAAAGTCAACAATAATTATAATAGTCTTTATATTAAACAAATCAATCTCATTAATTTCTGAACAATACAATTTTGTTCTGGTAATTTCTGTGTGATATTCTTTCAGTAGAGTAGTAGTAGTTCTTCCCACAGTATTTGTATCTCTTTTTTTATGTTTGATAGGCTCGCGTTTGACCACTATCTCACCTGATGGTAAGCGATGATGTGGTCGAAGATGGAGCACGCTTGCCTAGAAGTAACCTATTCACTCTTGACTTAAAGACTCCCAGGTTGTATCTTACCGGAAACACAGACTCCGGTAGAGAATTCCACTCTCTAGCTGTACGTGCAATGAATGTTTTCTCAAAACGCTTTGTGCGTATGGATGGGATGTCCACCATGAACCGGTGGCACTTCGCCGTACGTCTTGTGGTCCTTAGATGAAACGGGCTTGGCGGAATCAAATCATGCAATTCCGTCGCACACTCCCCAAAATGTAATCGATAGAAAACCGACAGGCTAGCAACTCGGCGTCTATGTTCAAGACTTTGGAGTTTTGACTCAACGAGTCTATCATTGCCGATGATCCTCTTGGCTCGTTTCTCAATTGACTCAAGGGCATCAAGCTGGTATCTTGCAGATCCGTCCCAAAGATGAGAGCAGTACTCCATACACGATCGGACTTGCGCTTGATAGAGTTGAAGCAGCTGTTCCGGCGTGAAGTATCGTCTCACCTTTGCGAGGACCCCCAACTTTTTGGCAGCCACTTGAGCCTTAGCCTCTATGAAGGGGCCAAAATTGAGGGTAGATGTTAAAGTAACACCAAGAAGATCAAGTCGGTCGGTTATCGGCACGGTTACAACTCGGAAACATGGAGCCGGGTGAAATTGGCTCCTTTTAGCAGAAAAAAGACACGCCTGGGTCTTAGCAGCATTGAACTTAACCAGATTGGCATCGCCCCAGTCTGAGACAGCCTGCAAGGACAAGTTCAAGCGCCCAACCATAGCCTCTCGGAGAGACCGGACCTGAGACCCACTAACTCGTGCGTCTGGCACGTATCGCTCGGCAACAGTGCTGTCGTCTGCATACCCAAAGGTACCGGGTTTTAGCAGATCGTTAATATGCAGCAAAAACAATGTTGCCGAGAGCACCGACCCCTAAGGAACACCGGCATTAATAGCCAGCAGTCCGGACGAGCAGCCATCTATGACTACTCGGATAGACCGATCCCTCAGGAAATCTGCTATCCAATCACACAATCCAGCGGGCAGACCGAAGGAAGGAAGCTTGCCAATTAAGCTGTCGTGCCAGACCCGGTCGAAGACCTTCGAGATATCAAGGGAGACCGCAAGGGCTTCCCCTTGTTTGTCGATGGCCTCACTCCAGATGTGAATGGCATACGCTAGAAGATCTCCCGTTGACCGATTACGGCGGAAGCCGTATTGTCGGTCACTTAGGATATCGTTAGCTTCTAGGTATGCTAGGAGCTTACCATTCAGTATACGTTCCATACTCTTACAGAGAACGGAAGTTACCGAGATGGGCCTATAATTTGCTGGGTCAGCTCGACTACCCTTCTTGGGTACGGGTTGCACGTTAGCTTGCTTCCAAGCCATCGGCACTTTTCCAGTCTCAAACGAAAGGCGATATAGGCGTGTCAAGATCGGAGACAACTCAGGCGCACACGTCCTCAGTACAATTGCCGGTATCCCGTCGGGACCACTAGCCTTGTTCACGTCCAGGTTACGCAGTACCCTCCGGACATCCTTCTGATGAATGCGAATGTCTGACATAATCGACTCGCATCCACCAAGAGTACCAGGGGGCCTCGCGCCACCAGGATCTAGACGCGAAGATTCCGCAAACAGAGAGGCAAACAAGCTTGCTTTCTCGTCAGCGGAGTGGGCCAGCGACCCGTCGGGTTTCAGCAGTGGAGGTAGTGAGGGGCGGCAGAAGTTCGATTCAACCGACCTCAAATTGATCTCAAATTCATGTATACGTCTATTACACTTTTAACTAATAAACAAAGCTTGGGGTTTTGAATTTAATAAAAAATTTAATAAAAGGGAAAGAAATTATTACTGAAGATTTTTTTATTAGTTTGTTTTCTAACATTTTCATTAAGTCTCTTTTTAGACTTTTCTTCTTAGGCTGACATTTGTCCTTTAATTTCTTAATCATTTTAAATGTGTACCTGAAATCAAATAAAATAAAAGTAAGCTTTAATAGATATTGAAGACAAGCGAGAGATATCTCCCACACAGTCTTAATTCAGTCGATTACATATTATCATTGAGATCAAATTCGCAAATAATGATGGCAAGAAAAACTGAAGCTAGTCATACCGATAAATCTGGCGCAGCAGAGGTGCTAGCGGCTAAACCTAGTGCAGTGGAGGTGCTAACAGCCAAATCTGGTGCAGCGGAGACGTTAGCGGCTAAACCTGGCGCAGCGGACGTGCTGGAGACTACCATATTCAGAGCACCATATCCAGATGTTGAGAGTTCGTCTTGATTTTGATCACTTTCAATTAAAATGCCAGACATATTTGATGGAAATTGCAGGCTGTAAACAAGCAATAAAATTATTAATATGTTTGATGTTTCTCAATTTTATTATTAGGATTGTTACTTATTATTTTAAATGGCCTCATTTAATTTACCTACAATTTGTAGGTTGAGAAGAGTTCTCGTTCGGTCGTTGAGTGCACTTCTCACTCACTCGCTCAATAGCTCACTAGTTCAGTAGCTCTCGAGTGGATAATGAGCTAAATAATCGTACATAAGCTCACTTAATGTTCACCTCACCCAAGTTTTCACAGGGAGATTTTTACAGAATAACACTGCTAATATACTTAAAAGTCCATTGACACAAAACCACCACCACCACTGCCAGAAAAACAGACACAATTAAAAATCTATTGTTTGGGGGTCACCAAGTGTCCCCCATGGCGGTCAATGTATTAAAAGGAGTAGGGGAACGCGGGGTAGTGAGAGCGGTCGGGCAATGGGAGCTATGGTGTTTGGACGGAATGCAGGCACATTTGCTCGATCGTAAGCACTCGCCTACTTCCGTCAACTATCGGCAAACTTCGCCTGACGCGCTCGTACCGTTAATGCCATTCGTTTAGTCACGAGGGGCGGTTGTGTGTTTTTCGCTCCATGCTTACAAGAAATTGTCGATTGCCAGCATAAAGGTAAGCATGAAATTATATTCTTATTTTGTTGTATTTATGCTTATTATATCCCTAGATTCGTTTACTAACAAGTCCAATTAATTGAATTGTGATTGAGAATAGAATTACATATTTATGTTATTACTTTTCAAAATGGTGGTCAGCGGCTAATGGTAGCCTAGCTAATAATTTCATGTTTTATCTGCGTTTTGTTTGATTTGTTTTTATGTTTATTTGTGTTACAAATAGTTATATTTTATTATAATAACTGAGATCTCATTTATAGTACGTTTTGTTAATTTTATTCTTTGAGAGTAATTATAATGGCTCCCATTTCCCGTATGAGCGTTAAATGGGCTCTCATTAGCCGTATTTGTCGGGTAATAGGAGCGACTGACTTTTTTTGTAAAACTGTGATTGTACCTTAATACATGTCTGTAGTTGATTATAATTGTGATTAAAATATTCTCTTATAATAAAGGTAAGAGTTCATAATAAAAAATTACAAGAATTTTGACTAACGTGGTTTTTATTAAAACTTTCCCTTAGTAGGCTCCCATTGCCCTGTTCTCCTATGTACGTATGTACTTAGTGCAACCAAATAAACAAGTTTGTCTTATTTTGGCAATTAATCTTAGGACTACACTCAAACACACTCTTTGTGCCCGTTAGGCAAGTGTTGCACTTGAAGTCATCACCATCATTTATCACCCACTACGCAATCATTTTATAACAAACAATGTTACTTACCATTATGATTCGTGAACGTAAAGCATCGTCACGCAGTGTTACTTTTTTCAGTGTCCGGTTGAAACATGATTCTCTTCAAAGTGAAGAGAACAGAATATTAAGAATTGTTTTTGTTGACAGCTTTTTTACAACACTGATTGTTTCCAGCAAAATTTTCTTTTTTCGTTTATTAGCAGGCAGCCTTGAAAGTAAAACGTAAAACCAATAAAGAACCATAATAATATAGCATTATCGATAAACAAAAATGTCATGCATGCACTAATCTTTCCCTACAAAAACAAGAAAATGATTTCATGAAATACAACTGTTAAAAAGAAAGGCAAACGGAAAATTATGAATGCTTTTTACATAAACTCTTCAACGAATACAGAATCTTTTGTTTAATAACTAAATATAAAGATATTTTAGCTAAAATTAAGTATAGTAGGTATATTGAACTGTGTCTAAATTATTGCATCACCACTGCTCTCAAAACGGTGAAGGAAAACATCGTGAGGAAACCGGCATGTCCTAGAACCAAAAATTCGAAAACATGTGACATCTACCAATCCGCATAGGGCCCGCGTGGTGGATTACGGCCCACACCCTCTCACAGAGAGGAGGCCTGTGCCCCAGCAGTGGGGACATTAAAAGGCTGAGATGATGAGGAAGGTGCGAAGACTGGCAGCATTGTCAGATTGAATGGCAATAGGCTAGTTTCCTAGAAAAATCTAATTAGTAAAATATATTGGATACGTAGTGTTCGGTCACTTGTTGGTTTCGACTGTAGTGAAAAAACGTGTTGAAAATGTAGATTCTGGGCATGTGATTCAAATCTGACTGAATCTATTGTTTTTGACCTAATTGTTTGCTATTGAACTAAATTTGATTAAAGCCCCAGTTGATGTAGTGGTCAAACGGGTTATTTTGTGAAAATACTTGGAAGTTTGTTTGGTTCGCGAGAGACTACACGCTTGTGGTATCACGGCGCCTTTTTGAAGTCTGGTATACCTACTGACAAGCACTACACTGCCATTACACACATATAACCAGATTGATCCCCGGACGGAAGGCTTCGAAACCTTGGGTAAGTTGTTCAAAACATTTTTAAAATTATTCTTTAGCTCTGCGTACTTGCAGACAGGTTTGTGATCAGGTTATGGCCGAGGATCCGACAGGCGCGCTCCACACTCTTGTCTCCTCAAGTCGAATCCTTGCCCTGGCTTGGTTGCAAACACGTATTTTTTTTTTTGGTCTCGTACACCAAAAATGAAGACAATACAGTGCGTTGAAATTTCGCGTTACGTCATATCTCGTATCGTGTTCAATACACTTTGTAACGTAACAAGCCTCCACTCCTGAACTTTGATACGTTTTGTCTTTGTTGTTTTTAATTGGTTTTTTTTTTGTCCAATATTTTTTGATAATCTATCTTACGGATTATATAGAATTATTTATTTATTTTAACACTTTACGCACATACAAGTACAGAGGCGGACTTAATGCCTCAGGCATTTTCTACCAGTCAACCTTAGGGTGATGCAGAAACAAATAGTGGTAGGTGCCATATGGAAAAAAACAAAAAAAAAACAGGGCATCTTTATTTAAATGCAAAGGTACATAAATACATATGTAAACTACAAATAAAATATATACTCATATGAATAAACTTAATACACAAATATACATAGTCAACAACATAGGTACAAATAGATGATTGGAAAAAGAATTAACGCTGTGAGGATACTACTGCCAACTTTTTACAAATGTGTTCGCGAACTTTAATTTTGAAGGTTAATCGGTTAGTTACCATCCTGATTTCTTGAGGGAGCGCATTCCACAGAGAGATAGACTGAACGAAGAAAGAACAGTGAAGAAAGTCAGTACGGTGAGTGAGACATACAAGAAGACGGTTATGCGATGACCGTAGATTTCTATTGTGGTTGGCGCAAATGTATAAAAAGTGAGGGGCTAGATAACTAGGAGAATTTGGAGAGAAAAGAAACGAGTGCAAGGTGGGAAGCGCCCTTTGCTCTCTACGCTGGCGTATGGGCAACCAATTAATAAGCGACCGATGCGCAGAGACATGATCATATTTGCGCAGATTGAAAACAAATCGAATGCAGTAATTAAGAAGACGGTCAAGTTTGTTGAGGAGAATTATTATTTTATAACCATGAAATATCCCTATTCTTCAGGCAAAGAACGTACCAGCTAACATAATATTATAGTTTATTAAAATGGAATGTAGGTTAAAAAGTTAAACGATTTATTAAATTATATACATTTATTTAAAATGAAACAAAATACATAAAACAAAAATAATATAAAATGTTGCGTCGAAAATTTCCTCCGCATCGCTGTCGACTGATAATGTGCCCAAAAGACTGACGGCATTGCCACGTTGTATGGCAACGCTTATCCTCTGTCCAAGGTTAAAGCCAGCCCTTGGTCAATAAGGCATTTAGATAGGTCTTGTAAACAATTTGTGAGCACTCGGACCCCAAGATCCGAGAGTTTTAACCCCAAACAGCTCGAAAATATAATTACCAACAAGTAGGTTTACTTTACAGGACCGGTCATTGTGGCGACACTTGGGGGAGGCCTATGTCCAGCAGTGGACGTCTTTCGGCTGAAATGATTTTGATCAGGTTTTCGTTAACCTCCATTTCCATTTCATTTTAATTGCATAATCTTTGCCTTCCAATATTCCTCTTCCAAAGTCATGATTGCCATTCTTCTTTCATGCAGATCTCTTTCCTCCATCATCCTCCACGCATGAGCTTCTTCTTCTCGGTTCATTGCTTCTTCCTTCTCTTTCTTTGCTAGTAGGAACAGCTGGTGTTGGTGGCTATCACGGCAACCGCAGGTAGACTTGTTTCTGTAACCAAGTTATAGTTATAATATTATCCATATCAAAAGTCATTTATTCATATTAGGCTGAAAGCCAGCACTTTTTGAACAAGGAGGAACTTTTTTCAAAAAGTTCTACATAAAGACAGTAACCCAAAAATACTCAACTGTCATCACTTCCTAGTGTTTTAGCTGGGAAGAAGTGGCGCAACAAACTTTCCAGCAACACAACTGTCTGTTAAGTTTGAAAATCTTGAATAATGTGGGGAAGCGCCAGAGTAACCAGAAAAATTCAAATTTCCTTACGTTTTTTTTCAATTTGCAGGTCAGTGGTTAATTTAGGCTATTGCTATATTTTTGATTCTGTGTTGGTGTTGATTCTGTTGTGCACAAACTAAACTTAATTTAGGCTATTGCTTTTTCTTTTTCTCTCTAATAAAACAAGAAAGAGACGGACGTAAATTAGAGCTGTCAAATTTAGTTTGAACTAATATTTCCATACAAATTAAGGGTACACGTAAAAACATGCCGTCTAAAAACACGGCGAAGCGCAAGGCGTAAACTAGTTTGACATCTCTAACTTAGTGCATAGCTATAGCCGTCCTTTTCTCGCACTGCCTTTTAGTAAAAGATAGCAATTCTCTAATTTTAGTTTAGTTATTGAACAAGAGAATCCGCACCAGTATCAGGTTGTATATTGATCAAAATATAATTCGCGGCGTAGCAAGTACGTACTTACAAAACTGTAATCATTAAAATCATCAATACAACCTTGTAAATTCATATTGATTTATATGGAATGACTATATAATGAAATTATGACATTTGACATTAATTCTAACTAAGAGAGTTGTATTGATGATTCAAATGATTTTAATTCTTGCAAAATTTGAATTTCGCGGCCTATCCTGGCATTTCCCCCATAGTTTAAAGTTGTTCTATTACCGGTTCATTGTCGATGAGTGTGTAGGTTTACATACTCTTTTGTTTGTGTATGTGAGTGAGCGCTTGTTGTCATAGAAAATAGCTTACGCACACAGAAACAATGTGCATGTGAATCAACACACACATCCAAGATCAACCTGATGCACAATGGTCCGCCATGTAATGTGCGGAAACCAGATAACCACCAGATAGATAGATAGACATGAATGTTTGCATTAGTATGTTTGCACTCACTCAACTCCATAACAGCTAAACAGATTTCAATAAAGAATGCACATACTCACTTCTTTTTTTTATTTGTGTTTGCTTGAGGTCTTACTAATGGGTGCGGTGTTTTCGTTTCTGTTTCAACCTGAAATATCAAAAACATATCAATCCGTATTGTTGTTTCACTAACTTGTAATGTAACGTATTTCCTTTGTAAACGTCACATGTACAATATTTATTTCGTTTTATTGCCATTTTTTGGACATATTTGTTGGAGTTGAAGTCAAAATTCGCTTCTGGCAACATTAAAATTCAAAAATTGTGTCTTAGTACGTTAGTTTGGTGACAACTCTACTTGATTTTTATCAGAGGTAACAGGAAACGTCAAAAAGGTCACGTCACTTTTTCGACTGGCAGGTTTCGAAGTCACTTCGCTTCCTTGCAATATTTTTACATCCATGAATATCATGGATTGTTGGTGCCCAGTTCGCATAATCCTGGCGGCTGGAGCCCTAATTTAACCTGGACATTACGTTCCAGAAATGATTTCGGTGAAATCATAAATTTGAAATACATATGTAGACATGTGTCTAACATAATTTTTTTTCCTTTGTTAAAAAGCGGTAAGTTATTTGATTGTCTTCGCATAGAGAGCTCCGTAGTGTTCTAAATTTGAAGTCCGCATTCCCTAACGTGAGATTCTTTTTTTCAGCTGTAGCCCAGCGCTTTTTATTTATTATGGTTAATTAAATTTAAATTTGAAGTTTGGAAGCCCCCTAAATTGGAAAGTGGACAATTCCAGACGGATGTTTCTTACAGGAAGATTTGGTTTATTTTTTCCTTATTATAATTTAGCATACAATAACAGGGTATGTAATTAAAACCTTTTTCTTTTCACCTCACAACACGTGCTACGGTGCATTATTGAACTAAATTATTGACCTAACCAATAGACCAAACTTATAAATAAGTAACCTAAATAATTGTTGAATATACAGGAGAAATAATCTAAAATGTTGTAGTTTGAATTCTCTCTGTTATCACCTTCCCTAAGATTAAAAGCCATTTTTGCCGCTGTCTTCTATCCAGGTAATTACTGTGTTAATTTGTTTATTGACGCCTGGCGCCCGAGGTTCTTTTTTTTATATTCTTATTTTGGCGTTCAATAACCTAATTTTGTTTAACACAAGTGAAATTTTAAATTTTGTTACACACATAACTGGTAAATCATAAGCCACATGGCAATTGGCCCCGACGAACAGGGACTTGAAACAATTTTTATTAGGTTTTCTTGGTCATTTTATTATTGGTTAATTAATGCACTGTTTATTATTGTAGTACAGTTTTCAAACATACTTTTTGAATTGTAACCCTAACCTTTGAACTACAACTTATGTATAACTTATATATTTAGTTGTAAACAGTATTAACACTGTATTGTACTGTTATTTTTCTATGTGTCTATTTCAGCACTGTTTAAATCTTCCAAAATCAACTACTACATTGTGTAAACCGTCATTGTTATCTTAGTTAACCTAAAATTTGATAATAGTTAAAGTTAAATAGTAAATAAATACTTTTAATGTTTTAATTAAGTAAATTAAAATAACTAAATAACTGTTTTAAGTAAATAAGATTTCTTTGTGAGTCAATACTGCACCTACTAGTGTTTCAATACGTGAAATTAACTTTAAAAATCTTCATTAGTTCACAATAATAATTAATTAACTTTATTACTCTATAAATTTAAAATATTGCCTTTGCAATGGATAAAGCAGTTCAGTTTCCTCCACTTCCTGCGTTGAAGGACAGTCATGATCCTGTTGATGTTACACCGGTTGTTGAAAATCCTGCGGCACCTGAGATTGTTAATTTGACAGAAGTTCAAAATCCATTTGAACATAATGATAGAATTGCTCATTCTTCCTCTGCTTTTGCGGTTAATGCTTTGCCTTCTTTTAATTCTTTGAATGCTGATGTTTATGAACATATTAAGAAGAATATACCGTCTTCAACTAAGTTACCTGACTTGAAAAGGGGTAAAATTAATTTTGATGGAAAAACTCAAGTTGAGGAATATTTTTTGTATAAGAATTTTGATGAATTTGTACTGGTTAGATTATTTAAAAACATTCTTTAAAATTTATAGTTCTGCTCCAATATTATTTGTTAAACGTAATGATAGTAGACCATATTTGGAATTCTTAGTTAACAAAATTAAATATTCGGGTTTGTTAGATACCGGTTCCAGTAGTTGTGTTTTAGGTTCTAATAAACATAAACATTTTTTGAATTTAGGTTATAAAATTAATACTGTTTCTAATGTTAGTTCAGCTTTTACAGTCGATGGGTCAGCTCAACAGATTATAGGTACTATGACATTGCCAGTCACTTGTGATAATTTAACTAAAAATATAACTTTTTTAATTATACCTTCTTTTAAACCTGATATAATTTTAGGTTTTGATTTTTGTTTAGAATTCGAACTTTGTAAGGATTTATGGAAAAATATAACTCTGGTGAAGACACGTGATCCTAGAGTTTGTTCAGTTACATCTGTTAGTGAACTTTCCTCTTCTGAAAAACAAAAATTAATTGATACCATTGCACTTTTTGAAGATATTTCTTATGAGAAAAAAGGCTTAGGTTTTACACATCTTGTGGAACATAAAATTAATGTTTCTAGTGATCCTATTAAGCAACGGTATTGGCCTTTGAGTCCCGCTAAACAAAGAGAACTTTTTGATGAGGTAGAAGTTTTATTGAAGGAAGGTATTATTCAACCATCGAAATCTCCTTGGTGTTCCCCTGTTTTAGCAGTGGAAAAGAAAGATGGAGGAGTTAGATTATGTTTGGACTCAAGACGTTTAAATTCTGTAACTGTCAAAGATTCTTATCCATTACCTTATACTTCTAGAATATTAGATAATCTTAGAGATGCTAAATTTATTAGTGCTATAGATCTTTCTAAAGCATTTTTGCAGATTCCTTTGGAGAAGTCTTCTCGTGAAAAGACTGCTTTTGTAGTTCCTGGAAAAGGACTTTACGAATTTGTTCGAATGCCATTCGGTCTCACCAATGCACCAGCAGAGTTGCAAAGATTAGTTGATAAACTTTTTGGCCCTGAATTTGATAACGCTGTATTCGTTTATTTAGATGATCTAATTTGCGTAACTTCCGATTATAATTCACATATTGAATGCTTAAATAAAATTTATAAAATATTGAAGGATGCTGGATTAACTATAAATTTGAAGAAATGTCAATTTTGTAAAGATAGACTTCGGTATCTTGGTTATATTGTGGACAGTAATGGTTTGCATACTGATCCTTCTAAATTAGAAATTATTGAAAATTATCCTCGCCCTGAAACCGTTAAACAACTTAGAAGTTTTCTTGGCTTATGTTCTTATTATCGTAGATTCATTTGTAAGTTTGCAGATATAGCTTCTCCTTTAACTAAATTAACAGCTGGTAGTAAGAATTCTAAAAGATCCTTAATTTGGAATGATGATGCTGAGAATGCATTCATTAGATTAAAAGAAACTTTAATTTCTGCTCCTGTTTTACAGTGCCCTAATTTTGAAAAACCTTTCTTTTTACATTGTGATGCTAGTGCTGTAGGAATAGGTAGTGTTTTGAGTCAGGAGGATGATAATAGCGATCAACATCCTATTGCATATTATTCTAGATCTTTAAATAAATGTGAACGTAACTATAGTACCACAGAACGTGAGTTATTAGCTATGTTAGATTCAATTGAACATTTCAGACCTTATATTGAGGGAATGAAGTTTACCGTGGTCACTGATCATGCTAGTTTGAAATGGCTTTTAGGTCTTAGTAATCCTAGTGGACGTTTAGCACGTTGGGCCGCTAGAATTTCCCAATTTACTTTTGATATCATACACAAAAAGGGTTCTTTACATTTAGTTCCTGATGCTTTATCTCGCCTTGAAATAGCTGCGATTGATGTTACTCAGAATAATTTAATCTTGCCTGATGAAGATATTCATGATCCTTGGTATAGAAAAACATTTATTAATTGTCAAAAGTATCCTTGTAAATTCAGAAATTTTCGAGTTGAAAATAATACTTTGTATAAATATTGTAAAAATAAATTTGATCTTAACAGTAAACTTAACTGGAAAATTGTTATTCCTAAAGAACATATTTTAGATACTATTCGTTCAAATCATGATAATTTAAATTCTTGCCATCTTGGAATGCATAAAACCTTAAATAAATTAAAACAACATTATTTTTGGAAAGGAATGTTTAGTGATGTTCAAAAATATATTTCTTCTTGCGATATTTGTAAAGCATATAAACATAATACTTCACCACCGCTTGGTATGATGATAAATCCTAAAAAAGTTGATCATCCCATGCTTATGCTTTCGGTTGATATTATAGGAACTTTACCTAAATCTTATTCAGGTCATAATTATATTCTTTCAGTTGTAGATGTATTCACTAAATATTGTTGGATATTTCCTATGATTAATGCTACTTCCAAAATAATTTGTAAACTTTTTGAAAAGGAAATCTTTCTAAAGTTTGGTTGTCCTAAAATAATAGTATGCGATAACGGTTCTCAATTTATCTCTAAATATTTTGTAGAATTTTTGAAAGGATTTAATATTACTAATATTTTTTATAACACTTTATACACACCTCAAAATAATCCGGTAGAACGATACAACAAGACGGTTGAAACTTGTATAGCGTGTTTTGTTAAAGATGATCAAAGAACTTGGTCAAAATTTTTGCCTCATGTTCAATTAGCTTTAAATAATAGTGTGAATCTAGCTACAGATTTTACACCAAACTTTTTGATGTTCGGAAGAGAGCTCATTATCGATGCTTCTCTACATCATTTTAGTACTATTGATAACTTAGATAATCTCGAAGTTGGTGATAGAAATACTTTTGCTGTTTCTTTAAATTCACTTAGTGAAATTTTTGTTAGGGTTCAATCTCATTTATTAAGAGCTTATAAACGTAATGCTCAATATTATAACCGCCGTCGGAAAGTCATTTCTTTTGATGTGGATGATATTGTGTGGAGAAGAAGTTTTGTTCAGTCTAAGGCTCCGGCTTTCTTTTCTGCTAAGTTAGCACCTAAGTTCGTTAAATGTAAAATAGTCTCAAAAGTTTCACCTAATGTGTACGTTTTGGAGGACCTTAACAAAGGTACTACAGGTCGTTACCACATTAAGGACATCATTAAATATTAAAATTATTTTGTTTTGGTTTCTCAAACTTTAGTCTTGATATTTATAACTTAGTTTGAAGTGTTTACCAGTGTTTGAATGATGAATGAAAGGGAATGGTAATGTGAAAGTAAGCAGTATGATAGGTAACTTCACGACAGGTTCTATAAATCGATTTCTAAATCTTGTTAAAATAACTTAGGTCATTTTTGGATTTTATAAAATTGAACTTCAACTTCACGCATACTTTTATTGTTCCATATCAAAAGATCTTATTGTATATTGTTTTTATAATAATATATTGATATTATATTATTATATCTTTTAATTTTAGCTAATCTTTATTATATTAGTTAAGATTATTATTTACTTTAGTCTTTAATGTTCGAGTAAGTGTATTATAATGCTGCTTAGCTTATAAGATTCTCGGATTTGACATTTTTTTTGCGTTTCGCTTCAGTTTTAGACGGATGCTTTTGCTAGGTTTTTCCTACGACTTTCCTCGTGGAATTCCTATTCTTTTGATTCGGTTTTCCCCCGATATCATATTTTTTCTGCCCGGAAGATTGGTGGTGTTGAGCCGATCACAATATGCAACCTTTTTTGATTATTCGGTTTTCCCCCGAAGGTCATTTTTTTGTTTGCTATTGTGCCCGGAAGATTGGTAGAGTTGAGCCGATCACAATATGCAACTTTTCTTTTGATAGTGATTGTGTTCGGGAGTTCGGTGGAGTTGTGCCGATCACAATTTGCTTCAGTTTTGCTTTAGGTCGTTTTCCACGTCCGTAGTTATGCCTTTTATGTTTGCGTCTGGGAACGTTGTTCTGTTGTACCAGACACGAACTTAGGATTTTTGCATACTTGCTTAGTATGAATTCTTACGCTCTGTTAGTCAGTGGCGATAGCGCCTAACTGCACTCTCTATGGGTTTTAAGTGTTCTTCTGAGTAATTAATTTTGATCAGCTAGTCAGTGGCGATGGTGCCTAACTGCACTCTAATTTGGATAGGTGTTTTGGTTTATTTTGTTAGTTAGTCAGTGGCTATGGTGCCTAACTGTACTCTAATTGAACCATTGTGTGGAGGTTTATCTCTCAAATTCTTTTCGAATTTATTTTTGAAAATCTTTTTTTGATTTTGATTTTTTTTAGATTCCTATGGTTTCTTGACCTAAGTTGGTTTCTCTTGTATGTTTCTTCAAGTATCTTTCAAACATAAAAGAAAGTTCCTTTCTTTTATTTTTTCGGGGAGGGATGTAATGTAACGTATTTCCTTTGTAAACGTCACATGTACAATATTTATTTCGTTTTATTGCCATTTTTTGGACATATTTGTTGGAGTTGAAGTCAAAATTCGCTTCTGGCAACATTAAAATTCAAAAATTGTGTCTTAGTACGTTAGTTTGGTGACAACTCTACTTGATTTTTATCAGAGGTGACAGGAAACGTCAAAAAGGTCACGTCACTTTTTCGACTGGCAGGTTTCGAAGTCACATCGCTTCCTTGCAATATTTTTACATCCATGAATATCATGGATTGTTGGTGCCCAGTTCGCATAATCCTGGCGGCTGGAGCCCTAATTTAACCTGGACATTACGTTCCAGAAATGATTTCGGTGAAATCATAAATTTGAAATACATATGTAGACATGTGTCTAACATAATTTTTTTTCCTTTGTTAAAAAGCGGTAAGTTATTTGATTGTCTTCGCATAGAGAGCTCCGTAGTGTTCTAAATTTGAAGTTCGCATTCCCTAACGTGAGATTCTTTTTTTCAGCTGTAGCCCAGCGCTTTTTATTTATTATGGTTAATTAAATGGACCGCTTTCTGCAAATATGATCCAGCCCACCGAAACCTCATTTCGAGATAATTGAGTTTAAAGTTTATTCCGGTATTTCTCTGGCTGTATAATGCTAAATGCTGTATTTTTAATTTTATGATATTCTAGGTGTACTAAAGTAATTTACATGCATGTATTTAGTAAATAATATTTAATAGTTTAATAGGTATTCAAGAAAACATGTGCGTGGATCATTATTACAAAATAAATTTTGTATGAAATTAGCTGAATAAGGTGCGGAATTAAAACTGCAAAAATGTTCCAAAGTATGATAAAAAATAGAGACTCAAACTGTTTAACATTTTTGTTTTATCTAAAAAAATACAAAAGTTACCCTACTCCTCCTCTAAATCAAAGTCAGGTTCTTCACAATAACCATCTATATCGTCTATTATTGCATCGTCTCCCTTCAGTTTTTTATAGTAATCAATGCAATCATTTGCTATAAGATGGAATAACGATTTCAAATCATTTAACTTCTTTTTGTTAATCCGTTTTCCTGAAGGCCATAATGCTTGCAAATCTTCTACGACAGCCAAAGCAACACCTTTAAATTTCTTTTTAATGCTCAATTCTTTGTAATCCTCATTAAAGGAAGTTCTCATGAACAAAGAATGTGGACTCTTTTTTGTGATTAAAATTTATTTTGTCTTTAGCCAGTTTACTTTGCTCTTATCATTAAATGTTTTTCTATTGACTATGTTCTTCTCTAGAATTTGAGATCCAAAAAAATCACAACTTTCCATTTTATGCACCTGTAAACGGTTTTTGTTTTTGCATTGTTTCATAATGGCAATATAGTCATCCACAGAGTATATCCTTTCATATTGCTTGAGTCGAGTCTCTATTTTTGCGAAATCGTTGTCATTCGGAAGAAATGTGTGTCCTGATTCCAGGTACCGGAAACTGATTGTCTCTAGAGTAGGGTGGCTACTTAATAAAGCCTTTAAAATCAAAACGATTTTTATATTCCTATTTTGACCCCCGCAACAGTCACTCCACAGGATCAAATTTTTCACTGTAGGGGGTAGCACGCACTTAATATATTTTCTCACACATGAACCCACTTCTTGGGCCCCTCTTCCAGCCTCGCTTTCAGCCCAAACAAAACAATTCCCAACATCGTTGGAAGCCGAGTGTATACCGCAGTTGTACACCCATAACTGCCGTTTGTAGAAAACGATATTGGTCGGTATTCTAGGTAAGGGCAATGTTTTCTCCAAATCGTAAGTCAGACATTCAGTTTCTACACAAGTTTTAGCCTGTTCAAAATCTTCGTTCATCTTCTTCCTTAAATCTTCGGCAATTTTATAGTGTTCTTCTTTTTGTCTTTGGGCACTTGCTCTTTCAGTTGAGGTAGTAGAATTTTTCAATGCCATTGTATAAATATCACATTTGTTACAAGTGTCTTTTTTAAGGCTCTTGCGAAATAATATTACTAATTAAGTAGATATTCATGTGATCAGATTCATTATTTATGTAGTCAGATGTTATTAAGAATATAGTTAAAATGATTCAAGGTTACTGGAACATTTAAGCAAAATGATTTTCATAATATTTCCCATATTGTATAAAAAGCATAAATGTTTCAGGTAGTTTGAATCATTATAGCAAAAAAAAATAACACTTATCAGGGCAATCAAGAAAATGCAAAAATGTTTCTAATAGCTTGAAACACTCATGCATTATAAATAATGATGTTTGCCATAACAGCTGTGGGTTGGATCATACGGATTTTCGTCAATTATTAACATAGAGTGAGTCTTTGATATGTCAAAATATACCTTATTTGGAGTCCATACGTCACAAAATATCGAAAATGTCGAGTTTGTGGGTTGGATCATTTTTGCAGAAAGCGGTCCAAATTTAAATTTGAAGTTTGGAAGCCCCCTAAATTGGAAAGTGGACAATTCCAGACGGATGTTTCTTACAGGAAGATTTGGTTTATTTTTTCCTTATTATAATTTAGCATACAATAACAGGGTATGTAATTAAAACCTTTTTCTTTTCACCTCACAACACGTGCTACGGTGCATTATTGAACTAAATTATTGACCTAACCAATAGACCAAACTTATAAATAAGTAACCTAAATAATTGTTGAATATACAGGAGAAATAATCTAAAATGTTGTAGTTTGAATTCTCTCTGTTATCACCTTCCCTAAGATTAAAAGCCATTTTTGCCGCTGTCTTCTATCCAGGTAATTACTGTGTTAATTTGTTTATTGACGCCTGGCGCCCGAGGTTCTTTTTTTTATATTCTTATTTTGGCGTTCAATAACCTAATTTTGTTTAACACAAGTGAAATTTTAAATTTTGTTACACACATAAGTGGTAAATCATAAGCCACATGGCAGTAATTAGACCACAATCTTACAAAACATTTCCATACATACCAACACAGCAGGAGCTGGACTTCCACCCGATGGAGGAACACCCAAATCTTCTAGCATCAGTAAGTCCATCGGCTAAAAATTAATTAATATTTTTAAAATGGAACAAAATATTAATTTAATAAATTATTGTTTACTATGATAACCTCTAACTGTTGCGATGATGACACTGGTCTGGAGCAGTGAGCAGCTGTTGGCATGGCAGGAGAAGGATTCTGCAGAAATAGTGAAAATATTAATTTTTATTTATTTTTTTAAATTACAATACACACTGTATTGTGGGTGTGTTCAAAAACATGTAAATACATATACAAGTCAACCAGACCTGGAAGAACTATCTGGACCATAATATTTGTTCCGTGCAGGAATCAAAAGTTTTAAGGTTTTTTTTTTTTATAAAATAAATAAATAAATAAAAAAAAAAAAGAAAACCTTAAAAAAAAAAAAACAAACCCGCAACACGCAGCATAGCAGCCAATCGCTCAACCACTGAGCCAACCGTGCTGTCACTTGTTTGCATGTCATTAGCCTGGCTTGTCATTAGATTAGTAGCTATTAGCTGCTAGTGTGTCTTATCAAATAATAATAATAATATCAAAATTAGTGCACTTTATTAAGAAAATTGAAGATAACTTTAGCAGTGACAAGCAACCTGGGAGTTTTTAAAGGCGCGAGTTCGTAGCCGACTGCAGACAGCAGCAGCAGACGACGTGTCGCCGCGACACTACTGGTTTGTATGTATTTCTATGAAATACCTTCCGTAGCAAGAGAAACATCGCCTGACCACAGATCAGTAGTGTACCAACGCTGTTCGGAATCATGACTGCAGCGACACGTCACCTGCTGCTGCTGTCTGCTACGAACTTACACCTTTAGTCAAGAGTGAATAGGTTACTTCTAGGCAAGCATGCTCCATCTTTGACCACATCATCGCTTACCATCAGGTGAGATAGTGGTCAAGCGCAGTGACATCTACTAGCGTAAAAGAAAGATATTAGAATAATTACCTGTTTCTCATAAAAACTGTAGCAGAATCATATTGGTTGCTGAGATAGTGGTCAAGCGCAGTGACATCTACTAGCGTAAAAGAAAGATATTAGAATAATTACCTGTTTCTCATAAAAACTGTCAGAATCATATTGGTTGCTGTCTTCCGTGAACTTATGAGTAATTGCCTCTATGATTTCTCTGTCTTCAGCAGGCGGGCTAGGCGGCGGAGGTTCTCCACCAGTCCTCGAAGTTGCCCTTAGATAGATTTTTTTTACATGGTTCTTCATGTTTCTCCATTGGTTTAAGAGTTGCTTAAAATCCCGCTTGTTCCGGGTGACTGCGTTAAAACTGAAATTATAAGTTAATAATAAAAAAATTTGACCGTTGAAGAGTTCCACTTTCTGGAGCTAATCTTGAATATCATGCTTACCATAAAATGCATTGCCATCAGAACTGAACCAACATTTAAAAATTTAACTCCGTATGATAACAGGTAGTGGTTATAATTCAGCTTGCAAGATTTGGCCCGCACAAATAAACATTGCACCATAAAGTCAAGTTAATTAAAAGCTTATAAAATAAATATTCATAGAAATGAGATGAGATATACTGAATTGAAGCAAGATCACAAATAATTCAAATCCAAAATATACTTACCAGGACAACACCTCCTCCCAAGCAAGCTTTTTAGCTGCATTTGTTTCTAAAGACGTATCTTTTTTTTCAATAATGTGTGCCCGTTGAAGCACCAACTTTCGCAGTACTTTCTAAAACAAAAGCATTTTGGTGTTATTAGGATAAGACATTTTGTAATCATTGTCGTTTAAACATTAATTTGGTTAGTTTAGAGATAAATATTTCACTTGACATTGAACAATTACATTACAAGAATATGCCTTGTAACAGACAGAAACATAATATAAACTCTATTTAAATACCTTTTCTGCTTCGCTCCAATTAGTGTTGCGTATCCTTTTTGAACGATCCATTACAAACAAAAGCAAAATTAACTTCGAACTATAAAACAAATGAACAAATTCAAACCGGAGTTATTGATTTTATTACTAAATCGCATCCAATCGCATCTGTCGAAGTTACGACAGACGACAGATACAAAAATCGTGGTATGGACATCATAAGTCCTACAAATGAATGTTACGGATGGGATGGATATGGACAACCAACAACTATGCAACTTATAACCTATAAAATTCTGTTCTTTATTCGACGTTTTTACTAAATTATGTCTGATGTGATTTTTCACCTATTTTTTACCGTTTCGCAACTAATCACCTGCTAAGTAGTGTTTAAATATGAATGACGAAAGATAATCACATGAATGGCTAGGTTAGCTAACCAGTTGCCATGCCACAGATAATATAATACTAGCGTCAGTTTCTAACCACATGATTAGCGGATTTTGAAAGTAAGAGCGAGTGAGCTGAGACTGAGATCAAAATTTTTAGCGATTTTTCCATGACTGACGTAACCATGGTAACATTCATGCAGAATTATATTATAATAAAATTTTATCAATTTACGCATTGATTGATGGATGTTTGTTACTCAATCAGGCCAGTAGGTACGGCTGAACGAATCTGGATGAAATTTGGCACAGAGATAGATAATCTGAAATAGCACAATACCATATAGCCCAGGAGCATGTTCCGTCGGCATGATTTTCGTTTTTCACCGAGCGAAGCCGCTGGCACAAGCTAGTTTAATTTATTCTAATCCCCAAGATACAGACAAACGTCTAGTTTGTCTGTATTGTATATATTGTATTGTATATATTGTACTTACTTACTCGATTATTACTAATCATTTTGAATTTATTGTATCAGACTGGTCAACGGACTAAAAATAAAAATAAAGAAGACATTATTTTTTAAATAGAGAACATAAATATATCATACTTAAAAAGCTATCAACTGTTGATAAATCTCGTTGGGGCCTGCCAGATAGACTGACACAGGCAGACCCCACCAAGGCGCAAGAAAAAAAACAGTGGCACTCTGGAAGTGCCGACAGAAGTGAAAACTTGAACAAAAATGCCCAACGCGTATATAGAAGTTTTCACTTCAATCCGATAAGCGACCCGCTACGAGTGCTACGACGCTACGCGTACCTAGCACTCGTAGCTGTGTCGGTGGCGCGCAGGTTCAATAGTTTTATCCCATCTCAAAATGCCCAACGCGCCTAAAGAAGTTTTCACTTCAAAAATCCGCGAGCCATTTCTAAGAACAAATTTTCTTATTATTTTCGAGAGCGTTGAAAAATCTCGTTAGATTAACGTTGGCAATTTATTTTCATTATACACTTCTGGACACATGATCTATTGGCCCACCTTAGAGTTTAGGTTTCGATGGCCACTACCGAAATATGATTGCTAGATTGAACAAAAATTGTTGATGCAGTTTTAAACCTGATACATTTTACCATCTTTTTCGATCGTATTGTTTTAAATTTGAATTCAGAATACCATACGACATGGAGCTACGCCTAACAAGTCGGATATGCGCCTTGTTAAAGGCAATTGATTTTTGAATAAAAAACATGTTTTATCAAATAAAGGTTTAATTTAATAACGCGTGTTGCCTCCATGGGCATTTACCACAGCTCTCATACGATTAGGCATAGAGTTTATCAACCGCTCTATGAAATTTTGAGGGATCATCTCCCATTCCTCTTCTATGGCAGTTTTCAACTCCTGCATCGTCTGGGCAACTGGCTGACGAGCCCTAACACGTCTTTTTAGCTCGTCCCACATGTGCTCAATGGGGTTCATGTCTGGGCTTCTGGCTGGCCAGTCCATAACTGTGATGTTCACATCCCGAAGATGTTCCCTGACGATGCCGGCCGCATGGGCTCTTGCATTATCATGCATAAAAAGGAAATTTGGGCCCACATAGTCCGCGTATGGTATCACGTGAGGTTCTAAGCACTCACGAATGTACCTTTCAGCATTTAATGTTGGCAGCCGTGGTCCTGTAACAACCTCAAGTTGAGTTTTGCCGCTCGCGGATATACCGCCCCAGACAGTCCATGAGCCACCGCCATAAGCAACCCTCTCTTCAAAGCAGCATTGTGCGAAACGCTCTCCCTTACGTCGGTAGACCTTCTTCCTTCCATCATTGCCATGTAACACAATTTTAGACTCATCAGAAAAGAGTACACGGCTCCAATCTTGCTGTGTCCAATTTAAATGACTGCGTGCGAAATGAAGGCGCGCTGTTCGGTGGGCTCGCGTTAGTTTGGGCCCATTAGCTGGCTTGTGTGGTACCATATCGCGTTCTTTTAACCTTCTCCGAACAGTTCGAGCGCTCACAGATACTCCGTGGAAGTCGCGAAGTTGGTTTTGTATCTCAATGGAGGTAAGGTGACGATTTCTCAAGCTGGTCGTCACGATGAATCGATCCTGCCTTTCAGCTGTGACCCGAGATCGTGGCCATCCTTGGCGACGGACAAAGCCGCCAGTCTCTAGGTACCTCCGATAAACATTTCGGACCGCAGATCGACTTAAATTAAGTTGAGCACTCACGTTTCTTTGGCTGTGTCCGGCCTGAATAAGTGCCACAGCTTGGGCGGCGACTTCAGGTGAAGTATCCATAGATTATTGATAGAACCTCACCTTAATGTTAAGAATAAGTAATGTTTGTTGTAAAACCAAAGATATCAATCACTTTTTCAAGAATTAAATCCAAGTAAACCAATAAAACCAAGTTTTCTTAGTATTCGATTGTTTGATATCAACAAACAGGCTCCAAATTGTCTTTTGTTTCTTTAAATTCTGTGTTCGAAATTAAAAAAAGACTATTGAATGAAATTGTGAATGTGCCAGGTTCAAAACTGCATAAAAACTTTTTGCTCGACCTAATATAAAATTTTAGCTAGGACCAAACGAAACTGAAAATACAAGGTGGGCCAATAGATGTGTCCAGAAGTGTAGTTTCTCGGCTACAATGACAAAGTTTGGCCATTTCCATCAAAATGCACTAGTTTAGCCGAAGCTAACTAGTGCTAATTTTTTTTTGCCACTTTGCTCATTCCCTGGGACCTTCTCTGGTTTGGCCCCTGGAATGGCGGAGTTAGCTCACGAACGAAGCGAGGGGAGTTAATACCACGTTTATACTACTTCGTAGAAGATTCCAGCCATGACGTCAAGGAGCACCTTTGGCAGTGAGGAGAAAACTCTACTTTTAACACCGATTAGGAGATATTTTTCACCGACTGCAAAAAGGAGGAGGTTATCAATTCGGATGTATTTCTAGATATACAGAGTGTAACGAAACGGTGTGGTCATATTTTAAGAACTGCATCTGCTCAGCGATATTCAATGAACATCTTTCTTGACCTGAGGAAATTCTCGAAAAAAAATTTTTACCTCCCATACAAATATTGATCAGCTGATGATAACTTTTTATGGAAACTGATTTTTTTTTTGTGATTTTTTTAGATAAAGTTGTTCATTTCGGTAGCCAGAACCGGTTCTTAAAATATCACCACACCTTTCCGTTACACCCTGTATAATATACATGTATGTTCGGGCATAACTCCGTCATATATAGACAGATTTGCAAAATTCTTTTTCACCCCATCTATTCGAAAAGGACGACTTGGTTCGCCTAAGTGCACCGAAAGTTGGTGTTTTCTATAGGAAACTTTTAGCGGGCAGTAATGAGTTTTTAATACTCTTTATAAGTGCGACGCAATTATCTTTTCCGCGCACCTTTTGAGTTTGGAACATCTTAGTCTTCAGCGCCAAAGAAATCGAAGAATCGAACGCAAATATTGTTTGAATAAAGACTGGCTGGTACGACGCACCGCCGGCTGAATAAAAAAAAAAAAAATCAAATTAAAAACGCGCGAACTACAACCCGCGTTTTCGTCAATTTTCACGGATTGTTAGAAATTCATAGCTTTGTTTTGAAAAATGTGTTCTTCAAGTGACAGTGAAAGTATAGAATTAACTCCTGATACCGTGTATATGGAGAACCACAACTAAAAAGTGAAAACAAATAAAATAAAACCGACTTCCGAAATTAAAGTTTTTACTTTTTATTATTTTTTTATATTTTATATTTATTTTGGAGGCGCTCGTGGCTAAAGTAATAACAGCCGCACGGGTCGATCCGTCAGGTTAAGCTACGCTTGCCGGGGTTGGTCCATGGATGGGTGACCATCCTTACATACCGAGACTCCTCCGTGCCTCGGAAAGCACGTTAAGCCGTTGGTCCCGGCTGTCAATCGCGGATCTTTGACAGTCGTTACGGGTCGTCAGAAGCACGAAAGTCTGACATCCAGTCTTACCAAGGGGTATCGTATTACCCAGTAACTGGGTTGTGGAGGTCAGATAGGCAGTCGCTCCATGTAAAATACTGGTATTCAGCTGCATCCGGTTAGACTGGAAGCCGACCCCAAGATAGTTGGGAAAAGGCTAAGCAGATGATGTTTTTTTTTTATTTTGCACTATTTTTGAAAGTCGGTTCTATTTTTTGTGAATTCTTTTTAATTTTTTTTTAATATTCATTGATAGGTCCGCACCTGACCACTATCTCACCTGATGGTAAGCGATGATGTGGTCGACGATGGAGCACGCTTGCCTAGAAGTAACCTATTCACTCTTGACTTAAACACCCCCAGGTTGTAGCTATCAGGACACACAGACACAGGGACTTCCACTCGTTAGCAGTCGGATTTCGTCGCCCGAGGCGGAATGGATATTTGCCGCCCCCTCTATAGTAGCCTATGGTATGGTATCTCCCTGGACCAGTAGCCGATGGTATCTCCCGGGATAGTAGCCCATGGTATCGGCCGGGATCAGTAACCTATGGTATCTCCTGGGATCAGTAGCCTATGGTATATCCCGGGATCAGTAGCCTATGGTATCTCCCGGGATCAGTAGCCGATGGTATCTCCCGGGATCAGTAGCCTATGGTATCACCCGGGATCACTAGCCTATGGTATCTCCCGGGATCAGTAGCCGATGGTATCTCCCGGGCTAAGTAGCCGATGGTATCTCCCGGGATCAGTAGCCTATGGTATCTCCCGGGATCAGTAGCCTATGGTATATCCCGGGATCAGTAGCCTATGGTATCTCCCGGGATCAGTAGCCTATGGTATCTCCCGGGATCACTAGCCTATGGTATCGCCCGGGATCAGTAGCCGATGGTATCTCCCGGGATCAGTAGCCTATGGTATCTCCCGGGATCAGTAGCCGATGGTATCTCCCGGGATCAGTAGCCTATGGTATCTCCCGGGATCAGTAGCCGATGGTATCTCCCGGGATCAGTAGCCTATGGTATCTCCCGGGATCAGTAGCCTATGGTATCGCCCGGGATCAGTAACCTATGGTATCTCCCGGGATCAGTAGCCTATGGTATCCCCCGAGATTAGTAGCCGATGGTATCTTCCGGGATCAGTAGCCTATGGTATCTGCCCGGGATCACTAGCCTAGGTTATGGTATCGCCCGGGATCAGTGACTTATGGTTGTTCCCGGGATCAGTAGCCTATGGTATCTCCCGAGATAAGTAGCCTATGACATTTTCTTTTTGCACGTGTAAGCAGGCACACCAGTTATGTATGGAGACTTATTTAATTTGGTTTAGTGTTTATGTTTGTGTTTTTTTTTTTGTTTTTGATGGCATAATGGAGTGTGCTAGCTAACAAGTGACGGATAATTTAATTTTTAACTGACTTCGTAAAAGCAGGCGGTTCTATGTTCGACTGTATGTATGCATGTTTTCGAAAAACTGAACAAAAAGGAAAAATATGTATTCCTAGATGACGTTTTGGTTTTCACCAATTACGAGTATGTTTAAATTCCACGTTCCATATTATTGGGGTTTTGAGTTCTGGGGTATAACAACTAAAAAGTGAAAAATAAAAAACATTTTCACAAAAAAAACAACCGACTTCCAGAAAAGAAAATACACTAAAAATTTAAAAATAACTTTGATTTCAGATGTCGGTGTCAAACAACGAAGAAATAAAATACAAACACCGACTTCCGAAATTAAAGTTATTTTTAAATTTTTAGTGTATTTTCTTTTTTGGAAGTTGGTTGTTTTTTTTTTGTAAAAATCTTTTTTATTACGATTATATTTTGGACGATATATTTTTTTCTGTTTTATTTAGGTTACAAACAAATATGTTAAGATTGTTGCATATAATTATCTAGATTCAAGTTCTTCAAACTTAACAGACAGATGTGTTGCTGGGGAGTTTGTTGGCCAATTCTGCTTCACAGCTAAGTAAAACACTAGGAAAAGGTGACGGGCGGTAGTTTTTGGGGGACTGTCTTTGTTTAAAACTTTGTCGTTCAAAAAGTGCTGGCTCTCAGCCTAGTTTGAATAAATGACTTTTGATAATAATTTTGAAAAAAAAATTAAGTTCAGTACAATATTATTGCCCGGCTTTACCCTTGCCTCGGTTTACTGCAATATTATGATTCTATAAATATAAGGTTTGCATGAGATATAAAATGATGTTTACGAGCAGGTGGTGTGGATCTTTCTAGCTTTCTAAGTGAGATTGTATTTTTTTTAGGGTTCCGTACCCAAAGGGTCCAAACGGAGCCCTATTGCTGTCACTCACGTGTCCGTCTGTCTGCCCGTCGTCTGTCACAAAATTTTGTTCCGAAGAATTTTTTAACTTCCCATTGACCTAAGAACTTAAAATTTTGTGACAATGTTTATTATTACGTACTTATACAACGTTGATGTGACAGAGGGGCATTAAATTAAACTACGTATACTATACGTGTTTAGTATTAATTCGATACGGTATAAAAATAAAAATAATAATAAATGAGGTTTTTTTTTTTTCAAACAAACTAAATAGCTTACAATTCAGAGTAAAACGCAACCACCCTTTATACCATACTTTATACCCATTATCCTTGTTTGCATTGCCATCTTATAGCGAAAATGTACTTGTGACTTGCATGAGAACGGCAACAACGCGTCGTATCGTAGGTTATACTCAGATTTATCGTTTTAAGGTGCATGACCTGTGCGTATAGACATAATCAGCTGTTAGGAAAGATACATCGTGTTCAAACGAGGCCAAAACTTAAAAAATCGTTTGTGACTAAACTACTGCTCCGATTTAATTGATTTTTGGTACAGAGCTTGAAAATAGTACCTAGTATAGGCAGTTTAAAGGAAAGCCCCTCTGTCGTATCAACTTTGTATATTACTAACAAATATCAATATATTGATAAATCAGATGCTTTTATTTGGTACGGAACCCTAAATGTAGTACGAAGTCCGACACGTACTTGGCCGGTTTTTGAAGTGAAAACTTCTATAGGCGCGTTGGGCATTTTTGAGATGGGAAAAAACAATTGAACTCGCCACCGACAGCGACGCCGACACCGACACAGACACCGCGTAGCGTCGTAGCACTCGTAGCGGATTGAAGTGAAAACTTCTTTAGGCGCGTTGGGCATTTTTGTTCAAGTTTTCACTTCTATCGGCACTCCCGGAGTGCCACTTTTTTTTTTTTTTGTGGGGTGGGAAATCATCCTATGACTTCTTCCGCTCTAGGGTGGAGCGGAAGGGCGTGTCAGACTCTTACTGACTAAAACCCACCCCTGTTCCTCCCTGCCGTGAATGCCCAGGGGCGAGGTAACTCTTTCGAATTTATCCTCAACCCCCGTGCAGAATTTTTGGGGTTGGCGCAACATGTCCTTTTCTTCCATACTCCTCTATTAGTCGTCATCTCTGTAGTCACCCCCTATTTACCCATATCCTCTTTCACACAGTCCAACCATCGTTTCATTGGCCTTCCTCTACTCTTATACCCAGATACGGATGTTTAGCGTAAATAAATAAATTTGAAGGGTCACTTTTGGAGTGAAAATAGGAAAACTAAAAAAGTTTTTCAAATGTACCATGCGACATATTAAATGAAAAGGATTCATCATCTTCCTGCCCTGCTATCAAGGAGTACTAATACTTGACTTCTTCTTTGAGTATCAGATTAGTGTTTGAAAAGTTTTGGAAGTTAAGGGACACGAGAACTCTTTTGTTTATTCTGTTTGCGTGGGGTTGTGTTTTGCACACCAAAACTCGTTTATTTAGAAAGCTTTTCTCCTGAGATAGCATGAGAAGCCTTCAAAATTCTCAGAAATTAGAATTGCTATGTCAGCTGCGTTGATAACCTCATCATCAGCCTTTTAATGTCCCCACTGCTGGGGCACAGGCCTCCTCTCTGTGAGAGGGTGTGGGCCGTAATTCACCACGAGAGCCCAATGCGGGTTGGTGGATGTCACATGCCTTCGAATCTTTGGTTCTAGGACATGCCGGTTTCCTCACGATGTTTTCCTTCACCGTTTGAAACAGTCACCGCGGCCCTAGTACAGATAGCTGAAGGAACACAGGTGGGTTTTAGTCAGTAATAGTCTGATCCTGCCGCTCCACCCAGAGCGGGAGAAGCTATATTTGACGATTTCCAGCCTCAAACTCAACTCGCCACCGACACCGACCCCAACACTGACGCCGATACCGACCTCGACACCGCGTAGCATCGTAGCACTTGTAGCGGATCGCGTAGCGGATTGAAGTGACAACTTCTGTAGGTGCGTTGGGTATTTTTGTTCAAGTTTTCACTTCTGTCGGCACTCCCGGAGTGCCAGTCTTTTTATTTTTGTTTGTGTTGTGTTTGGAGTCGAGATGCTTGTTCCAGAGCAGTTTGCTATCAAAGAACACTAGTACTTGACTTCTTATTTGAGTATCAGATTGGTGTTTGAAAAGTTTTGGAAGTTTATGGGACCCGAGTACTCTTTTGTTAGTTCTGTTTTCGTGGGGTTGTGTTTTGCACACCAAAACTCGTATAATTAGAAGGCTTTTCTCATGGGATCGCATGAGAAGCCTTCTAATTTCCCGGCAATTAGAATTGCTATGTCATCTGCGTTGGTAAACTACTGAGTGTAGATAGCTAGCGTTGAGCTCTGTGACGAGCTCGTTAACGTAACGTAAATATGCCAAAAAAGAAAAAAGGGTCGAGGAAGTGTTTGAAAGAGCCACTGCAGTCCTAGTACACATAGCTGAAGGAACACGGGTGGGATTTAGCCAGTAAGAGTCTGATCCTGCCGCTCAAGGGCGTAGTGAGGCAGGGAGGGGCCGCTGCCCCCTTTAACCCTCTACCCTAGAAGATGCAGGAATGCTCACAAACCGTAAAGTAATATTACGTAGGTAGCCTTTAATAGGCTACCTACGTAATAATAATATAAACGAAAACAAAGTTGATTCTATCGACAGGCGAATGTTATAAGATTGTACTATGAAGGGTTTAGTCGTCAAGAGCGAAATTATACAGGCAGCAAAGAAAGCTTATGCTTATAGAGGTCCGTTTCTACACTGCGTCAAGTTAAAACATGGCTGAGATCAACGTTGACTGAAAACCGTTTGAACAGCCTATGTATGCTCAGTGTACAAACGAACCATGGTACAAAAAAACTAAGGATACAATTGAATCTGAAGTGTTAAAACGGTTTTGTGAAGAACCTCGTCGACTGTATATTACTAGCTGACGCGACAGACGTTGTCCTGTCTTAGCTATGAATTGTAAACTGTCAAACGCGCGAAAATTAGTCGTCAAGCTTACTGAAATTTTCTAATTTTCCGCGCAACTTTTTTATTTTTTTTGTTTCTTAAGAACCTTCTCCTGATAATAACAAACAACAAAAAAGAATTAGCGAAATCGGTCCAACCATTCACGTGTGATGCCGTGACTTTGAAATAGTGATTCATTTTTATACATATAGATTGTAGTCTTTGGTCGACTACTTTGTTTTTCATTTTTAACAACCTGTCCCATTGCTCATGCAGCATTTACCTTAGATATATTTTTGGTTTGTCTACGCCTGCCCCATCCTTAACAAAATCCTAGCTACGCCCTTGAGCGGCAGTGCCGCTCCACCCAGAGCGGGAGAAGTTATATTTAATGATTTCCCGCCTCAAAAAAGAAAAGGGATGTAAATTAATAAAACACATATTTATATCTTACACCTTCATTTATTTACAAATTACGAACAATTTTAATATTAAAAAATATAGTTAAGTGATGTTCTAAATTACTGAATTTGAGCAACAATCGAGTTCAGGTGATTTGGCTAGTTTTCAAAACTTGGCCAAGACTTACATAGTCTTGTTTACAATGTTTTAACTTGGTCTTAACATGAGGCCAAGAAATTATAGTGATGGATACGTCGTTTTATGAGAGTAACGGAAAAAGGACTTAAAAGGTAAAAACCGACTTCATAAAAAAAATGTGTGATACAATTTAGTTCACAAGAATTAAATGAGACAACATGGTTTGTAGCTATTTTACAATAAATTACATTTCAAAAAGAAACATCGATCAATTATTTTACTTCTGGAAGAGCATTTGTCAATTTAGTAAAAAAAATTATGAGTTGGGTCTTCAGTCAAACTGGACAAAAATTGTATCAAAAATATACCTAAGTTGTTATAGGTTTTTTTTCACGAGAAAAGTTAATTTATTTAGTTTTATGAAGTAAGTAAAATTCTAGAAAACATAAGTTACAGTTGATAGGTTCACGTTTGACCACTATCTCACCTGATGGTAAGCGATGATGTGGTCGACGATGGAGCACGCTTGCCTTGAATTAATCTAATAACTTTTAACTTAAAATTTGGTTACTAGAAAATCCTTTACATCACTTTTTGTGTCTTTACAGTAAGCAAAGACAGTAATATCATATTCTTTTAACAGAATGGTGATACTTCAACTTCTGCTTAAACTAATACAAACAAAAGATCTCTTAAACTTGTCAATTTTATTGTCAAATCCGTGAAACGTCTCTGTCGTCGTCTTTATAGCATCAATTTTGATTCAACAAATTCCGAAATAATGTGTTGTCTGTGGCACCTAACGATTTCAATCCATGTCAAAAGACACGGGTTTAAATATGACACATTTTTTACAAATCCGAACTTTTTCTAAAACTTAATAAATGCGTCATATTTGAAGCCGCGTACTTTAAAAGTAAAAGTCAAATAGGTAATATTAAAACGTTCAAAGTAGTGACCTTAAAGCACCGTTTTCTAGTTGCCGTATAAAATATAAGTTAGTCAATTTCAGTAGGTATGGTTGGAAAACCATAAATAAATTGTCATTTTTTATATATTTCTAAGTACGTATTCAGAAACAGTTTCTTGATATTTTCTAATTGAAAAACTATTCGTAAGTCTGTGACGTGCAAATGTTAACTTGTCCAAGCCTTGGCCGACACAAAAATAGCGCTATAATGTTTGTTCTCGTGAATGTGTTGCCAAGTTATATCAATATGACATTTGACACTTGGCTAGTAGTTTTTAGTTCTGAATTAAGTTCTAGTAAGTTTAATAATTATTTGTTCTTGTTAATATGCTGCTAAGCTATTTCAATATATCAGTACAATTGGCCAAGATTTTGCCAAATGTTATAAATTAATTGTCAATGGCTTAATTTTTGCATTTGCACGCCCAGAAAAATCTTAAAATATACGTTGTAACCGCTCCTTTTATATAAAACTACGAAACTTTGATAATTGGTAAAAATATATTAAGCTAAGAAATCTAATGGACGGACCCACAAGTAATAGACTAGCAACTATCGGTAAATTAGTTTTTTTTTAATAAAAAATAATATTTTTCTAACCGCTACAATTTTTATCGATACATCGACTAAACCTTTTAGTCCAGTTTTAGAGTAGTCAAAGATCAAGAGTAACAATAAAAAAAGTTATTTTTTTGGGTAAACTTATAAGACTAAATAATTTAGTCGATAAAAATATCGATATTGTCGCAGTCCCAACAATAACACCTGTCTTATTTTTATAACCGATACATTAAGATTTTAATGGCAACCCGAAGCCCAGAGAATTAAAAATAAAGTAATGTTGCCACACTTTTGGCTAAAATTACGACTAGAAAGGTTTTTAAGCCAAAACTAAACTATTTCTCATATAAATCAGATTTCAGAAAATGAAACTTAAGTATTTATTTGTTAGTAATTTTTTTGTTAATTATAATTTTAAAAATAACTAGTCCAAGGACTATTTAAGCTTATATTTTATAAATAAGTGAATAAACCATTTCAAGTCGTAATCATAGCCCCAGTGAGCTACACCAATGAATATTTACAGATTAAAAAATACAGTTATAGTGATATGTCAACGTGTGGTTAAAACAAAACTTCTTCATGATGAAATGTCAAAATGTTAAAATAACGTTTTACAATATTTTGTTCAATAAAATTCTACTACATAATTTGATACAAAACATGGAATATTGGCTATCACATTCGAAGACACTTAGTTTTCGAGCTTTTTGAACTGAAGGCAAGTAATTTCTATGTCAATATTTGAGCGAATGTTAATCCGAGGCCTAAAAATTTGAAGCCGTGAAGCCCAGTAACTGTGTTAAAATTCTAGTATTTAGCTGCATCTGTCATCTAGGTCTTTAAAATCCCTGCCTTCAGTTCAGAAGTTTCAACTTAAAAAGTAAGGTGGTACAAAAATAATCGCAAATGCTAAATACGTTCATATAATGTTATACTATGAAGTGTTGTCACTTTGAATGCTGGTTATATGCACTTGCGATTTAAAAACGCGATTAGTCTATAAAGACCTTCTCTTGAAAAGAGGTTTAACTATAATGTGATGTTTATAAAAAAATAAACTGAGACGGATAATAAAAATTAAAGTAAATTAAAAATACCAGTTTTAATAAAAAATATTTACAGCAAAAATAAAATCCTGCTTAAAATTAAATAAGTCACATAACCGCACGACTAAATCGCAAATGCATGACAGCCTTAACAGTGTTACAAACTGGAAAAACTGTTTCGTAATAATTAAATATTAAAAATGATCTTTCTATTCGATGTCTTGATAATTTTCCATAACTGATATTTTATTTAGGATATTGAGAACATTTATTCCTGGAATTGCAAAGAATTGTGTCTTTGTTAGCCATTTTAGCCTTTTCACGATTGAAAAGGCCAAAAGAATCAAGCACATTCTTCGACACAACAAATATTCGCAACTTCAAACGTAAAATTAAATGTCAAAAATATCAAACAATGGTAATCGTTAAAAAAATTACTGCCTTAAGACTTTAGTCGCCATATTGGAAATATTTTTTGGTCTGGCAACACAACTGTAAATATAGATTAAAAATACTTTGTGACTACAGATTATAATTCTAAAAATAAAACTAAGTAAGAAGGTATTTCAGCTATATTTTTTATACTCGTATGTATAAATCACTTTTTTTAAACATTTTTTAAAATCGCCTCAACTGAGGTCTGAGATTCGTCTCCTAGGAAAGTGATTTTTTAAAAACGAATATAAAATAATCGTAGTCTTAAGACAGTTTTCTTTTAGTATGAATTTCTGAATAGCTAATGTTTGGACTCGGTTGAAAGGCCAAATGTCACGGGCCTTGGGCGTGGAGTTGCGGAAACCAGCCCGACATACATACAAGGCCAAATGTCACAAAACTAAAAAAAAAAACATGTTATCAGTTAAAAAAATGTTGTAGTGATCTTTGCTGACGTCTAATATTTGAATAAATCTAATATCTTGGTTACCTGTTACTACAGTTGTTAATTTTAAATAGTTAATAATATAGATATTTTATTTTCGAGGGTTTTCGAAAAACTTTGAAAGTAATTACAAGTTTTTTCACAAATTTCCACACCAACATTTAAAAAATAACTAATTAACAAAACATTTCAACTATAAACAAAACTTACAAAATGAACATTCAACTTGAACAAAGTTAACAAAACTTCGATCAAATTTACAAAACTTCAATCAAGTTTACAAAACTTCATTAAAGTTTACATAACGTTCTTTCAACTACACAAATGACCCTCCAACCTCATCCGAGTTTACAGAACATACTTTATCGCCAGCTGATCAGAAATTCCAGATGAACAATAACAATACGTGACGGAGAGCAGATACCTACACTTACGATTACCTTCTGCTATTAAGTTCGTATCCATTACTGTCCTTACTGGGGGTCTTAGCTGGCGGAGGCTTGGCTACCACGTGACCTTCCAGTCTTAATGTGCTTTGGCGGTGGGATGACCTGGAAAGAGAAGGGAAAGAAAGGCATTAGATGGATAATAAATCGTTCTTCTTCTGCTTCTTTTTAGCATGTCAATGGCTAATTTTGTGTCTAAATATAATGATTGGCCCAGTATTCAGCGACGGTAACAACATTCGCTGACGCAGCCATAAGATCCTCACATGAACAGGCGACAGGCCATGCGGCGCCAGATGAGAGGTGGACCGTGGTCTGCGGAGAGACGCACCATGAACACCGAAGATCGGTGCCAAATCATCATTATCATCATTACAGCCGAAAGGACATCGACAATGACCGGTCCTGTGCGTCTCGCATCCATCGGCTACCCGCGACCCTAATCAGGTCATCAGTCCATCTAGTTGGAGGTAACGCTGCGTCTTCCGGTACGCGGTCGCCACTTCAGAACGTTTCGGCCCCATCGACCACCTGTTCTGCGAGCAATGTGCCCTGCCCACTACCACTTCAGTTTGGCAATTCTTCGGGCTATGTCGGTAACCTTGGTTATTTTGCGGATCATTCCTGATTCGATCACGCAAGGAAACTCCGAGCATAGCTCTTTACATTGCCCTTTGGGTGACTTTTAAGCCTTCTAACGAGGCAAAATGTGTTAAAAAAAAACTTGGCACTCCGGAAGACCGGGAGTATCGTCTGAAGTGAAAACATATAAATCACTACATAGTATAAAACAAAGTCGCTTTCTCTGTCCCTATATCCCTATGTATGCTTAAATCTTTATAACTACGCAACGGATTTTGATGCGGTTTTTTTTAATAGATAGAGTGATTAAAGAGGAAGGTTTATATTTATAATTTGTACCCGAGCGAAGCTGGGGCGGGTCGCTAGTATTTTATAAATGCACAACGCGCCTATAAATATTTTATAAATGCACAACGCGCCTCGCGATCCGCTACGAGTTTCGCTACGAGAGCGACGACGTAGCGTCGTAGCACTCTCGTAGCGAAACGCGTAGCGCTGTCAGTGGCGCGCGAGTTCAATACCTAGTTTTTTCACATCTCAAAACTTCCCAACGCGCCTAAAGCGGCCCCGAAACGATCAAATTGCGATTGTCAATTTTACGTCATTGTCAATTGCCATTGATTGTTTACGAGTACAATTGAAGGGATTGTCAATCGGAGTTACGTGATTGAAAGCAATTGATGAAAATTTTGATTGATGCTCATTGACAGGAGTCATTGAAGCTGCCAATTGATTGTTTAATTGAGTCATTGGCAATCGTTTCCGTCATTCGCGAGTCTGACAGCAGTGAAAGCAAACATGGCGGATACCTCACGTAATATCGAGGACCGGGAATTTGCTCGTCGATACCCTGCAGGGGGACGGATACAGGACTTACCTAATGAGACAAGTAACAGCCAGCAGTATGAGCAGCACGCCGAGCGCGGACAGGCCGTAGCCGAGCGCACTCCGAGCGACCGGCGGCACCTGCGTGGGAGGGAGCTCGTCGATACCCTGCAGGGGGACGGATACAGGACTTACCTAATGAGACAAGTAACAGCCAGCAGTATGAGCAGCACGCCGAGCGCGGACAGGCCGTAGCCGAGCGCACTCCGAGCGACCGGCGGCACCTGCGTGGGAGGGAGCTCGTCGATACCCTGCAGGGGGACGGATACAGGACTTACCTAATGAGACAAGTAACAGCCAGCAGTATGAGCAGCACGCCGAGCGCGGACAGGCCGTAGCCGAGCGCACTCCGAGCGACCGGCGGCACCTGCGTGGGAGGGAGCTCGTCGATACCCTGCAGGGGGACGGATACAGGACTTACCTAATGAGACAAGTAACAGCCAGCAGTATGAGCAGCACGCCGAGCGCGGACAGGCCGTAGCCGAGCGCACTCCGAGCGACCGGCGGCACCTGCGTGGGAGGGAGCTCGTCGATACCCTGCAGGGGGACGGATACAGGACTTACCTAATGAGACAAGTAACAGCCAGCAGTATGAGCAGCACGCCGAGCGCGGACAGGCCGTAGCCGAGCGCACTCCGAGCGACCGGCGGCACCTGCGTGGGAGGGAGCTCGTCGATACCCTGCAGGGGGACGGATACAGGACTTACCTAATGAGACAAGTAACAGCCAGCAGTATGAGCAGCACGCCGAGCGCGGACAGGCCGTAGCCGAGCGCACTCCGAGCGACCGGCGGCACCTGCGTGGGAGGGAGCTCGTCGATACCCTGCAGGGGGACGGATACAGGACTTACCTAATGAGACAAGTAACAGCCAGCAGTATGAGCAGCACGCCGAGCGCGGACAGGCCGTAGCCGAGAGCGCTCCGAGCGACCGGCGGCACCTGCGTGGCGAGGCGCAGCAGCGAGCGCACCTGCTCCGGGAGCTCGTCGATACCCTGCACCAGGAACATGATACATCAAAGCATTTATCTTTTTTAGGGTTCCGTACCCAAAGGGTAACCATCATCATCTCTAGCTTAAACTGACTAAAACATTGACGTGTAAAAGTTTTCCTTGTAACCTATTTACTGAATAAACATCATATATTGTGGACAATGATGGTAGAGTTCATGATGATGGCCGAGAAGTTACAGGTACAGACTGTTGTCAACATTATCTAACCCACCCTAAAATCAAACGACTTTGGACCCTCTGCCTGTAACATTAAGGTTTATTTAATTTATATGAGCTTATCAGACAAGTGCTCGAGGACTCGATGAACAAAAATACAATAATAACACAGACACGCAAATTTGATCTTTAACACGTAACGTTAAGGTAACCACCCAACATAGTCGGAGCCACCGGCATTATATATGTTTTTGTTAAGCTATTTTAATCATTATCTCGTTAACATTCAAGTTGAAAAGCTTTTAAGTCGCACTACATAATTACAACCCAATCTTTAATTTCGCGTATTCCCAACAAGTTCTTGTGGCTTAGCGGTTCGAAAACACAGTCCACCTATACATCAGTTTCTTTTTTAATTTGTTTCCATTTCTACAATATTGCTTGCAATATTAAAGAATGACCAATATGATTTTCGCCTAATAACTTATCTTGTAAGCGGGTGGGTAATTTAAAAAACTTTCAAGTTCACAGAATTTATATTTATTTTTCAACTACGCACTTATTACAAGTTATGTGAAAATGTTACCATTTTAAAAAGTTTATGTATAGTCTGTAGTTCTTAACAATAATACAAGAAATATTTTTGGAATATAAATTCTATATTGAAAGCAAAACAATATCTTTGTCGCAGGATTTGATCTCGAAACTTGTTTTTCTCAGTCTTATACACAGACCACGAGACAAGAATTACTTGAACTCAATCATTAAAATAAGCTATTACACTTATCATATTATAACAAATAGTTATAAAATATAACCTAATGCTAACGTTTTAAAGATCAAATTTGCGTGTCTGTATTGGTATTGTATTTGTTCATCAAATCCTTGAGCACTTGTCTGATAAGCTCATATAACTTGAACAAACCTTAATGTTACATGCAGAGGGTCCAAATTCGTTTGTTTTTAGGCTGGGTTAGATAATGTTGACAACAGATTGTACATAAACAAAATATAATACATATAAGCTGGACGAAATTTGGCACAGATATAGATTATAGTCTGAAATAGCACATAGGCAAAATGCGAAAATCAACCCTTATACAGGTTGTAATGGAAACGCGTGGTCATATTTTAAATACTGATTAAATATCATATTAAATAATAATTTAAATACTGCTTACTACCTTCTAGAAGAAAGTAATAGTATACGCAAAAAAAAAAAAATTGGGACCTCTCATACCAATTTTGATCAGCTGATAATAATTTTGTACGGTAAGTCAATTTTTCTTGGGATTTGGCTATAGGTTTCCTGGAAGAAAGTTGTTCACTTCCATGGGTAAAATATACACCGTGTAAGGCACATAAATGCACATACGTATACCAGTGATTCAGTACATGATTCTGGACCCCCTAGCGTTGGAATTTTTCGTCGGCGTTTTCCTCAATTTTTTAATGTTTTCTCCAGTTTTTTTTTACTTTAAACTGTTTAAAATCGTCAATGTAAATAAAATACGTACAGCTGTTTCGCTAGAGTTCATTCACGTCGCCGGCCTAATACCTAAATACCTACGGCGCGCGGCACGTGTGTAGGTAGGTAGTAGTGCGGCGCGTTGAGATCGCATTATTTACAATACATTGCGCGCTCAAAAATGTCAATTTCTGTAACCGATCATTACCGAGATTAATGACTATCATAATTTTATTACTGACATTAGGTGTAACCTTTTCGCGAAGTTTGCGGTATCTTGTTCCTTACAGCCTGTATATAATATGACCACGTATTTCCGATACACCCTGTTAAGTATAATATTTCGCATAATTCGTCTCTTGCATTGATACCTAACGCCTGAAAATATTTTGGATGTTGATTAAAAGATGTGACACACGCGTAAATGTTGCAAAATAATTGATGATGTCTGCTTACCTCCTCAAACCAGAGAATCGGGAACACGATATCGGGGAAGTTGGCGACTTGCTTGATGTCCACCACCTGGGACACCGCCAGGTTGATCTGGATACGAGCGCGGGCGCGCATCGCTATACCCATCTCCTGGAAAAGGACAGAAACAGCTGGTTACAATAGTGGCGTAGTTGGGGTCACGAGAGACTTCGACAGACTCACCGTGACCCTGCCACGCAAAAGGCAATTGAAGGAACAGGGGTGGGTTTTAGTCAGTAAGAGTCTGACACGCCCTCCTTTTTGTTGTGTTTTTTTTTTGTGGGGTGGGAAATCATCCAATGACTTCGCCCGCTCTGGGTGGAGCGGGAGGGCGTGTCAGACTCTTACTGACTAAAATCCACCCCTGTTCCTTCCTGCCCTTAGTGCCTAAAATATTGTACAAAAATAAAAATAGAATTGAAAATGTACTGAAGCTTGTTTTTTTTTTTTGCGGGGTGGGATATCATCCAATGACTTCTCCCGCTCTGGGTGGAGCGGGAGGGCGTGTCAGACTCTTACTGACTAAAACCCACCCCTGTGCCTTCCCTGCCTGAGTGCCCAGGGGTGCGGTAACTCATTTTCAGAATTTATCCGCTACCCCTAGGCATGCAGGCACCGGCCACGATGGGCCCCGTCAGTGGTGGCTGACAACATCTCTTGTTCGTCTTGCGTGGAACACTACGCGCCGTCGACTCACGGGCCTGGTGCTGATCGGACGGTGAGCTACCCACTGCTCGCCGTCCGCAGACCCGGGTCTACGGTGGCCGGAGATCGTCTCGCGACGTCCTACGCCCAGTGCCTCTCCTGCGGTGGTAGCGGCCGGGGCCGTGAGGGCCACTCCCTTGAGCTTCCCTCACGCGTCCCGCCTCCGCCTTCGCGAGCATTACTGCTTGGCAGAAGGCGGAGACTGCTTCCCATTCCCTCCCGCTCCGTACCATGGCCTGAACCAGGGCCGGGCGCGAGAAGTCGCCGCCACCTATCGCATCCACGAGGACACGGCGGTGCTCCGCCCAAGCGGGGCAGACCTCCACCGTATGCTCCACCGTGTCCTCTGGGAATGTACTGTTTTATTTTAATTAAATATTTAAAAAAGATATATTGGATTTTCTTTTGTTGGTTTAAAATTATATCAAGTTTTATCATCGTATAGTTTTTAAATAGGTATAAAAAAGTACATTTTTCTAACACCCTTTAAACTTGTTTTTGCTAATTTTATTACAGAAAGTAAACCTAAAGTTTTTCAAAACCGGGATTGACAATATTTAAAGTAATTGGTATTCCCGTTATTTCTAACCTGGTTCCCAGTATCCCGGTATTTTTTTCATTTTTTTTAAGGTTTTTTTTTTGTAATTTTTGTAAATAAAAAGAACCGAAATATGGTCATGGATTTTGTCTGAGATAGAAGATTTTTTTTTAAAGATTCTGAAGACAGAATTTCCTTACCGGCTGAACATCGATGAAGAGCCTGTGCTTCTCTGCGTCGGGCGGGGAAATACCCTCGACTGCTTCTCTAAGCGTAGGGTCAGCCAAGTAGAAGTGAGGGAACGATAGCATTATCGGGGAGTCTGCAAACAAAGAGAGAGATACAAATTAAACTATCATTACAGATTCCAATTCCAACGCACCAACACGCGGCTCCAACTTACGAGTTAATTTTACCTTTCAGCATTGGTTAAAAATAAGTTATTAAAAGAAAAAAATAAATAAACAGAAGCTTTTAAATTCGTACACAAAATTTCAGGTCTGTGCTGTTGACCTTTGAAGAGTGCCTCTATGAATGTCGTTTCATGTCATGCTTACCATAGAAATGTCTTGTCTTGTCAGCTCTGATGACATTTATTTGTAAAAACATGAGTATACTTATAAGGATTGCTATGGTTGTTCATAAACAAAAAAGATCCGTCATGTTCGGCCTTTGTGGCATACAAAATTATAGAAAGGTCATTAAAAAGTTAATATTGTTATAAAAATTGTCACATAAACTATAAATTGAATTAAACAATAAATAATAAATTTGAATTAAATTGTCCTAAATGGTCAAATTATAAGTTATCATAATTATAAAATGTCACAAAATCTTTGTTAAATTAATAATATTACACTTTGTCATTTAAAAATTCTAAAATACTATATGCTTTCCCAACTAGATATAATTTTAGTCTCTTTTTTAGTATGTGTGCGCTTAGTTCCTTCCATTCCTTTGGAAGTTTATTAAATATTAAAGGCGCCATGCATAAAAACTTTTTTACCAAAAAATAGAACCGACTTCCAAAAAAATAACTTAATTTCGGAAATCGGTGTTTTAGGTTTTGTTTCTTCGTTTTTTTTGACACCGACTTCCGAAATTAAAGCAATTTTTTTGGAAGTCGGTTCTATTTTTTTGTAAAAAAGTTTTTACTTTTTAGTTGTGGTTCCCAATAAATTGTGTTAACAAATCATCTGCGATTGCTGCGATCGTATGTCTATGTAGACATACGATCGCAGCAATCGCAGATGATTTGCTGTCATTTTTTGAAGAGTGCCGTTGTCTGTCTCCGAAACTCGTCATCAGATCTACATATATAAAATTTAAATGGGACCATTTCGGAATAAACCCCTTTCGAACAAAAAAAGTCTATATATGACGGAGTTATGCCAAGGAAACTACATTAAAAAAAAAACAAACAAACATCCGAATTGATAACCTCCTTCTTTTAGAAGTCGGTTAAAAATACACTTTTCCGCATTAATGCTGTTTTGGAACCATGACAGCAAAGGATAGTGTTATCGCGTCTGTCCAAAATGCAACTCCGTAGGATAAGAGGAAGTGGTTCTAATTCAGCTAACAATATTAGACCCGAACAAACAAACATTGCAAGTTAAGGGCCTTCTCGCGGTCCAGTGGCGCCCTCATTGAATAAAAAATCGTAGCATAGCACAGAAAATAAATATTAAAAAATCCAACTTGACGTTTGTTATTAAGAGGATAAAGAATTTTTACGTTGTTAAAACAGGTCTCAAAATGTTTCGTATCCAAAGTAGTAGGCAAAGTGCCAAAAACGGCCGTTTCTGACAGTTTTGCCTACTACTTTGGATACGAAACATTTTGAGACCTGTTTTAACAACATAAAAATTCTTTATCCTCTTTGTAACAAACGTCAAGTTGGATTTTTTAATATTTATTTTCTGTGCTATGCTACGATTTTTTATTCAATGAGGGCGCCACTGGACCGCGAGAAGGGCCTTAAATAAAACCTTGTAAGATTGAACTTACCGTATTGGCACAGAGAAACGTTGAAGAGTCCGTTGGGAGAGCAGGGTGGGCCGGCGGGGCAGAAACACTTGTTGTGTTCATTATTAGCGAACACGTCCTCTGGCGGAGTGAAACGGTAGCCCTGAATGCCGGCTATGGTTACTTCTTTTAGGAACCTGGAATAATAAAAAGACATACGTTAGTCATCATGCCTGTATTCGCGAAGAGTAGAGTAGACTACCTATGTAGTGGCAAGTGATTTTTTGCTGAAGCGACTGTGCTGCGAGAGGTTGCGTCTCGTGTCGGCAAGGGCCTTGGAACAGTGAATAGTATTTAAGGAAACCTTTTTGTAAAATAAATCATTCACTTTAGTTTATCTTCAACCTTCTGAAAACCCTAAAGTGGCTCCGTGTTTCTTATCAGATCGCCTAAAACGTGGTAATGTGCTGTGGTCAGCAGTGGCTACAGTATCCAATATAATATTTACATTTTCATGAGATTATATTAGACCTTCGAGAAGGACATAGGTTAATTTTTGTCGCGATAATTTCCAGCCCGTGGAATATATTTTGATTTTCACGGGAGCAAAGCCGCTGCTAGAAAATTCTTATTATTACTTACTAATATTCTAAAGGCTGAGGAGCTCGTGGCTAAAGTAATGACAGCCGCACGGGTCGATCCATCAGGTTATTAATTTAATACATACCGAGACCTCCGTGCCTCGGAAAGCACGTTAAGCCGTTGGTCCCGGCTGTCAATCGTGGATCTTTGACAGTCGATACGGATTGTCAGAAGCCCGAAAGTCTGACAACCAGTCTTACCAAGGGGTATCGTATTACCCAGTAACTGGGTTGTGGAGGTCATACAGGCAGTCGCTTTATGTAAAATGGACTGGAAGCCGACCCCAAGATAGTTGAGAAAAGGCTAGGCAGATTAATTATAAAGGCGAAAGTTTGTGTTTGTTACTCCTTCACGCTGCAACGTCTGAACGGATTTGGATAAAATTTGGTACCTGGATAGCTTATATCTTGGATTAACATATAGGCTATAATTTATAAAGTTGGGAAGTGCTAATTTTACGTGGGCGGAGCCACAGGCGGCTACTAGTTACTTATAATTGTCAAAATACGTAAACTAGCAAATTCTTGATCGATGACTCAGTACTAATAATTCTGTGCACAATACAACAATACGTTCGAAAGTTGATATTATGCATTATTGGGAAGGTAGACAAATCCAAACAATAGCTCTTTATAGTGTAAACTAAACGTCTACTTACGTTTAGTTTACACTATAAAGAGCTATTGTTTGGATAAGTAATAATGGTATAAGTAATAATAGGTAATATTGGAAACAGACGGTGGACAATTGCATTTGCCGAAATAAGTGATTAGAATCATGAGATGTTTAAGAATGGTTTGTTCGTATGTAAAGTCTGGCCAACGAGACCAGATAAAGAATGAAAATCAACTTGACACAGCACAACAGGGGTTTATAACATTTTTATTAGAAGATATTAAGGTATACAAATTTTAGACCACTCGCAATAACCATGAAAATCAACAAGGAAAACTAAAAAAGCGGACCAAATATTGATAGTTGCAGTACCCGCTTTCCTGTACCACGAATTAAGGCTCTACTACCCGCCAAGTGGCGCCCTCATTGAATAAAAAATCATAGCATAGCATAGAAAATAAAGATTAAAGAATCATAAGTTGCGTTTGTTACAAAGAGGATAAAGTATTTTTACGTTGTTAAAACAGGACTCAAAATGTTTCATATCCAAAGTAGTAAGTAAAAGTGTCAAAAACGGCCGTTTTTGGTACTTTTGCCTCTTTGTAACAAACGCAACGTAGGATTCTTTAATATATATTTTCTATGCTACGCTACGATTTTTTATTCAATGACTGCGCCACTTGGCTGGTAAGTAGACCCTTAACAAGGATAGCCATCTAACGATGGCAACGGAACAACTGACGTCTTTATTGCATGCCAAAGATAAGGAAAAAGCTAATAATTGCTTGCTATTGTATTATAGCTCAGTGTAGGTTAGATTGTTTACATTCTTTATCTCGTCTCGTTGATCTTACTTTAGTAGTAAGATAATAATAGTCTTTGCAACTCACCTCAGCGGCAACAGCCTACACAGATCCTTGTCATACACCGCCAGGGTGTTGTTCTTCGTGATGTGTGGCGGGAAGATGGAGCCATCAGAGCCAGCGATGCTGTTGCACTCATCGCTGGTCCAGTGCTGCAGTTTGTCGCGCATGTTGTAGCGGTTGATGATGCCATACTTGGCCATGCCGGTCGCGCCCGTGAACATTGTTACCACGTCGGGACTTGTGCCGTTTTTCTGGGGACAAGATAATGCTATTAATGCTTTGAAACTAACATATAACATAGGTCACAAATATACATAATCAGCTTTATAAGTTGCCACTGCTGAGACTCCGGTCTCCTCTCTAGAAAAGGGCCGTAATCCACCACACAGGCCCAGTGCAGGTTGGTAGATGTCGCATATCTTCGATTTTTTGGTTCCAGGGCATGCCGGTTTCCTCACGATGTTTTCCTTGAGAGCAGTGGTGATGGGATAAATTACACAAAGTAAAGCGCCTGCCTGGTTTTGAACCCACGACGTACAACTTGGAAGTCGGGGCTCTTACCACTGGGCCACCACTGCTCAACATTTATAACAGGAGCCGCCAACTTCAGGAAAAATTTCTATGAAAATTCAATTCAGTCATAATATTTTATTTACCGGTGAAGGAAAACATCGTGAGGAAACCGGCATGTCCTAGAACCAAAAATTCGAAGACATGTGACATCCACCAACCCGCATTGGGCCCGCGTGGTGGATTACGGCTTACACCCTCTCAGAGAGGAGGCTTATGCCCCAGCAGTGGGGACATCATAAGGCCAATTTCAACTGTCACTGTCTAACTATCACTGTTTATGAGATACAGCCTGGTGACAGACGGACAGACAGACGAACGGACAGCGGAGTCTTAGCAATAGGGTCCCGTTCTACCCTTTGGGTACGGAAACCTAAAATTGGCCTATGAAGCAAATGAAGCAGTGTAATGTATGCCAGTTAGAACAAGATAACTCGAAATTGTTTATTTTTCTACTCTCACTCGGCTGCCACCAGCCAGCAGTCTGCGAAGATTGACTCATCACCTACTCTGATGGCGTCTTATTTTGGCTTTGCACACTGAAGATCATGTAGCAATTGGTACCGAAGAAAATTTCAGAGGTAAAAATAATGAGCTAAAAAGACTTACAGGGGCTAGAAGATAAATCATTTCACGTCAAAACTCACCCCATAGAACAGCCCAAACTCCTCATAAGGCAGCTTCTGTTCCTTAGGCACCACGTCCTTCGCCAGCTTGAGCAGAGGATCCTCGTACCCCCACAGCAGCTGGCCCACCGAAACCTCTACGAACGGCTTGATCTTGAGGATATCCATGATGGATGCCATCGCGAGACGGAGGAACCGGGCTGCGTGCTTCGATTGGGAGGTTGCGCTCTGGAAGAGAAGATAATTGTGATATTTAAATGGATTTATATTGCACTAGCGACCCACCCGACTCGACGACGCCTTGGATGGCTTACTGAAGAAGCACAGCTAAGAGAGAAGTGGAAGGAATGGGGCAGGCCTTTGCCAATAGGACAATTCTGACAAAAAAAAAAGCGACCCGCCCTGGATCCGCACAGGTAAAAATTATACATCTAAACCTTCCTCATTAATCACTCTGTCATTAGTGAAAACCGCATGGAAATAAATTCAGTAGTTTTTGAGTTTATCGCGAAGAGACAGACAGATCAACTTTGTTTTATAAAATGTGACTTTGTTTTATTATATACAGGGTCAACTTGGATGTTTACAACTTTGAATTAAAATATATCTTTTATCAAACGATAAAATAATAATATGTCCATATTGTTGAGGCTTCGCAATTTTGTATGGACAACAACATCTGCCAAATATTTACCAGTGTTTGCTTTTAGTCGTGTTTTTCATTGAATTTTGCCTACTTTAGGCACCTTACTATCAAGGAAAAAAATACTCCCACATAAGTGTTCAAGATTGATCACGACACGTCCCTTTATAGAATCGAAACTTATGAGTTTGGTGGCCAATTGGTGCCTGGCCTGTCCGATTTTTGTTAGGCGTTTCATTTTTCTTTTTTTTACATTTTAAGGTTAATGACAAAAAAGGTATTTATTACTTAAAAAAATATCGTATTATACTAAGACTAAAAAAATAAGGTTGTCCGGCCTTTTTGCCCAAATGTCCAGCTAAACTGGATGGCCTGTCCTTTTCGGTTTTAAGACCTGGCAACCCTAACTGTATGTCATTCACTCTATTAACTTCAGTAATTGTATTCTAATTCTCATTTTTAATATTAGTTAATATTAGTATGGATTTATCGTGAAATAACCTTTGACCAATACTTTATAAGAATTATTATAGACCGACATCACATACTTGTAAGTATGTAGGTAAAAATAATATAGAATTGATCAACTTTTCTGAAGGTCGTTTGAAACACGAAAAACAAGTAAAAAGTGCGAAGCCTTGTAGAGTCAAATCTTTATAATAATATTAATTATACAGGGTGTTACGGCAATGTGTGGCCCTTTTTTTTAACAATGATAGGCTCACGTTTGACCACTATCTCACCTGATAGTTATATTTTAAACCCTGCTTCTACCCATAGAAATTAACAAATTTATTTAAGAAAGCAATACTAAATTTTGAATAAAACACTTTTTACAAAAAAAAAAAATACAACCGATGTTTCTAGTTTGGTTTCTTCGTTATTTAACACCGACTTCCGAAATTAAAGTTATTTTGCGTTTTTTAGTATTTTTATGGAAGTCGGTTGTATTTTTTTTTTTGTAAAAAGTTTTTTATTTTTCACTTTTTAGTTGTTGTATCTCATTCTAAAACTAAATGATCTGTATACCCCTTCAGAGCGTATCAGCGTGATGCAATGTTGTGAACTGGTGAAAACAAGATACAGACAAGCGATTGCAGCAATTCTGGAAGGTTTACTATCAATTATTGAAGAGTTTCATTGTGTGTCTCCGAAGTTCTTTATCAGATCTTCACCAAATTAAAATGGGACCACATGTGATGCAACAGCTTTCAAATAAAAACAAAACTTCAAAATCGGTTCACGTAGTAAAAAGTTATGAGGTAACACACATAAAAAAAAAATACTGTCAAATTGAGAACCTCCTCCTTTTTTTGAAGTCGGTTAAAAAAATTGACTTAATAAACTAATTTTGATCAGCTGATGATAACTTTGTAATGTACCCCGAGTGTGAGTTATCGAGTTAAAGTAAACGTCAATTTGTACTAAAACTGTATAAGCGCTGCCTGGTGACAATATCGGGTAACGTCTTTTTTAACCGACTTCAAAAAAGGAGGTTCTGTATTCAAACCGTATGTATGTATGTTTGTCCACAATTTTCTTGAAAACTCCAGATCCGACTTGGATAGGGTTTTCGTTATTTTTCAAGAAACGTTTTAGTATATAACACATTAGGATCTGATGAAGATGTTCGGCGATAGACAGTGGAACCCTTCAATAACAGCAAATGATTCGTGATCACTGCGATCGTATGTCTGTGTATTGTTTACACAACTTAACGGGGAACCACAACTAAAAATTAAAAAAAAAAAATTACAAAATATAGAACCGACTTTTGATACCGACATCCGAAATTATGTTGCACATTTTTTGTTTTTTTTTTTTTTTGGAAATCTGTTCTATTTTTTGTAATTTTTTTTTTTTACGATTTGACATAAGCGATCGTTTACGCAAACGCGTTCGGGTGCATTAAAAACATACACTGTAAATCCGAATTCCTTTTTGGGAAATTGACTAAGTCTTCCTTAAAAAAAAAATTAATTTCCATAGGCAGAAGCTGTATCAAAAATATGATCACCCATATCTGTGACACCCTGTATTTACCAATTTTAAAGCAAACTTGTTTGACAACAAATTAATAAATAATTATCGCCGCAAAAAAACTTAATTACCTTGGCTTGAGATTAGCTTTTAATACCTTCATTTTTTTTGCAAGAAATATTTGACTTTTTTGCCATGTTGTGGTAAATATTTAAAAAGCCACCCAGTAACTGGGTTGAGGTGGTCCGATAGGCAGTCGCTGCATGTAAAATACTGGTATTTAGTCATTCGGTTTGACTGGAATTCGACCCCAACATAGTTGGAAAAAAGTTAGGATAGATTGGGAGTGTCCGAGTGGACTCCGCAACAGAAAGACCCAGGAAGCGTTGCAAGGATTGTGTCGAGGAAAATAGGTAGCAAAACATCTTGGAGAAAGAAGGCCAGAGACAGAGCAAAATTGAAGAAAGTCGTTGAGGAGGCCAAGACCCAAGTGCCAAAGGGTTGTGACGCCGAAGGAAGTAAGTAAGATTGGGAGTAGAGGATCTAAGCACATCTCATCCACATTTATTATGCGCACAACCAAAGTGTAGAAATCCTTGCCAGTGTTTTTGTTCCCTAGTTCCTTTGGGTAACCCGTTACCCTTCAAAGCAAGAGCGAACAGACATCTTTTGGGCCCACTCATTTCATCGTAGACCTCATTCATCTCTTACCATCAGACAAGACTGGCCAAGAGTGGGCATCATCATAAAAAAACGTATCGAAAATGGCAACAGTCATATTAAAACGGAAGATACCGGGTCACTACAACATCTTTTAAAAATTCCGGGTGAATACAATATATTATTTATTTGATTTTGATTTTAATTTTGACATTGTAATTATAATGTGTATTTTTAATTTCTGATTGTACGTGTGTGTGTATGTTATCTGATTGTAATGTTTTTAATTAGGAACTCTGGTCTGAAATAAATTTATTTATTATTATTAATATCTTTTATAAATGCCGGGCGAATACAACATTATTAAAAGTACCGGGAGACAACAATATCTATTAAAAATACCGGGAGAATACAACAATGTTCAAAAATACCGGGATAATCAAACATTTCTTAATACCGGTACCGATTACGGGAAATTATCAGTTAAATTAAATTTTAAACTTAAAAAATAATAATTATTAAAACCTCGTTACCTCGCTCTTTGAACCCAATTAAAAATACTTAAAATATAACCTTGAACTGCCTGTATAAGGTCAGTTTTAAGTGCGAAAATATTGATTAAAGTATTGAGGAAGTATCAAACAAAAAATGGTTAGCACCTGGCCATGACGTTTTAGAAGATATTTACCTAAGAGCTCTCAAAACGGTGAAGGAAAACATCGTGAGGTAACCGATATGTCTAGAACCAAACATTCGAAGACATGTGACATCTACCAACCCGCATTGGGCCCGCGTGGTGGATTACGGCCCACACCCTCTCGCAGATAGGAGGCCTGTGCCCCAGCAGTGGGGACATTAAAAAAGGCTGATGTTGTTGTTGTACCTAAGAGGAAATGGCATCACGAAAGGTATTATTTTAACAGAAATATCACAGGATAAAAAGTGATTTTTGAGATACGATGAGACAAAACGTTTTGGGAATACATTAATTGTGCGTACAGCTAAGGAGTGAAAGTTCCCTGCCGGTGTCTGTGTTTCTTGATAGTTACAACCTGGGGATAAAGCCTCCCAGGTATTAAATTAAAATTAAAATAATATTAAAAAAAAATTTATTGTTGATAGGCACGCGTTTGACCACTATCTCACCTGATGGTAAGCGATGATGTGGTTGAAATCAATTTGAATTAAAATAAATAAATAAATCTTTAAGTCAAGAGTGAATAGGTTACTTCTAGGCAAGCGAGCTCCATCGTCGACCACCATCGCTTACCATCAGGTGAGATAGTGGTCTAACGGGAGGCTATCAATGATAAAAAAGAACAAGCGGCAAACACAATAATTCCACAAATCTGTCATGATAAATATAAAACGATGATTTAAGAACATTATTTATTTACATATTAAACGCCTGTCATGTCGCTAAAAAATAGTAAGATAAATCATAAGATTGCTTACGTTTTCTAAGTTATTATGGCAATATGTTATTAAACGATAAAAGATATGAAGAAAAATGTATGGTCAAGTGTGTTTTTAACCGACTTCGAAAAAGGAGGAGGTTATCAATTCGGATGTTTGTATTTTTTTTTTTATGTATGTTCGGCAATAACTCCGTCATATATTGACGGATTTGCAAAATTCTTTTTTTGTTCGAAAGGGGTTTATTCCGAAATGGTCCCATTTAAATTTCAAAAATATCTGATGATGGGTTTCGGAGACAGACAACGGAACTCTTCAAAAATTGACAGCAAATCAACCGCGATTGCTGCTATCGTATGTCTATGAATTGTTAACACAGTTTAATGGGGAACCACAACTAAAAAGTGAAAAATAAAAAACTTTTTTACAAAAAAATAGAACCGACTTCGGAAGTCGGTGTCAAAAAACGAAGACACAAAACAGGAACACCGACTTCCGAAATTAAAGTTATTTTGCACTTTTTTTGGAAGTCGGTTCTATTTTTTTGTAAAAAAGTTTTTAAAATAGCTGGATATTATTTAATACCGGGTTCCATGAAGTAACGATAATTGTTAATTTACTAAGTATTTAAAGTATCCCGGTATTAAAAATATCATTAAAACTTTGAAAAAAATACCAGCCAAGTGTGAGTCGGACTCGCTCACGAAGAGTTCCGTACCATAAGCCGAAAAAATCACGTTACTTGTATTATTTGTTGTTTTATCGGCAATCATTCTTATTAAAATTTAAAAAAAAGTCTCTCAAAAGTCTACCCTTTAGGCTTACACAGTTAGTTACACATACTTTAAAAAATTAAATACAACTATAAAATAGTTAATTAATTAAAAAGCACAAATTAACATAATTCACCATTACAAAATTGGATATCAAAATAATTACTAACTTAGCATTTTGCAACCGACATAAAACTCAAAACAATGTTAAAACCGTTTCACAATTCCACTCTTGCCACGGAACCGTAAATCTGTATCATCGAGTAAGGTCAACAGGTTTACAGATCTTCCTGTATATGCGGAACCTTGGCAGTGTCACGTGTGCTGAGTTAACTATAAACTGAAGGTTACTTAAGTTACTGTTAAGTTAAAATTAAATTCATGTACACTGTAGATACATGAATTTAGGCATTCATACTCAATGCTAATTTTTCTCATTGGATTTTCATTTTTGACACTTTTGCGAACTTTTAAAATGAAAGTGCAAGGAAAAGCAACTAGCGCCTTCAATTTGGGAAAGTTATGTTTATCCATCATCAGCCTTTTAATGTCCCCCACTACTGGGGCACAGGCCTCCTCTCTGTGAGATAGTGTGGGCCGTAATCCACCACGCGGGCCCAATGCGGGTTGTTGGATGTCACATGTCTTCGAATTTTTGGTTCTAGGACATGGCGTTTTCCTTACGTTATTTTTCTTCACCGTTTTGAGAGCAGTCGTGATAAAATAATTTACACTAAGTAAAGCTCCTACCTGGGTTTGAACTCACGACCTGCAACTGGTTAGTCGCGGCTGTTACCACTGGGCCACCACTGCACTCACACACATTATGTTGGTATTCGCTAAGTATGGCCGAACAATAATATGTCTTTCAATTATTAACTTTGAATTATTATCAGATATTTGTATATATATAAAACATGCATCGGAATTACTGAGGCCGTTTTGAACTATACTGATAACTATTCTCCACCATTCAATAAATCAAAGTTGTCGAAGTCTTTCAGTCTTGAACGCACAAAACGTTTTGCGAGCACTGTCATTGTGCGTACAGCTAAGGAGTGGAATTCCCTGCCAGAGTGTGTTTCCTGATAGCCTACAACCTGGGAGTCTTAAGTCAAGAGTGAATAGGTTACTTCTAGGCAAGCGTAAAAAGGTTTAATGTTATTTCAATATAAAAAAAAAACGTCCAAGAGCGAGTCGGACTGGCGCGCAAAGGGTTCCGAACAAATCCTATTTTTTCAGGTTTAAACTACTTATAGGTACTTTTAAAAGGTTTTCCTGTAATCTTTAAGTAAAGAACTACATTCCGTATTTTTTTCAAAATTTTGGGCCTAGTGGTTTCGGAGACAAGGGGTCATTTTTCATATATTTTCTCAAAATATTTTGGAATTATGGAAAAAATATATTTGAAATCTTTACAGCCCTTAGCCAAAAACTATTTTTTAATTTTCTGATTTGCACCCCCAAAGTGAAATTCCATATTCCAAATTCATTTATTTACGTTACACGTTTGTGTTTGGGTCACAGATATTCATGTGTGTACCAAATTTCAACTCTATCGGTCGAATAGATTCGGAGTAAATTGGCTGTGAGAGACAGACAGACGCACGAATGACAATAAGGGTTCCGTTTTTACATTCGGATGTTCGGTACCCTAAAAAGTCTTTCTGAATAATAACCTCAAAGTTGGCCATTTAGGTAACACACAAATTAAAGTCTCGTCTGTAATACGGCCCTTAGAAGCCAGTCAATATGATCATGTTCAGACTTACATAACTATACAGCGACTGCCTATAACTTCTTTTCGCTGACGTCACTATCTTACGTCTGCTGTGTCAATATTTAAAACGTGATGTACATTTGAAGTGGCCAGCACGGGCACGACACGTGGAAACAAGGCGTACTCAAAACATACACACCAGAATGGGAAGTAAAGGTCAGAGGTGGCAAGCTAAAATCATGTTTTTATTAAGGCGCAGACTTCTAATGATTTTTAATTGAACATCATGTCTGAACGACTAGTCTAATTTCTTTAAAAAAAATATATGTTACTTTAGACAATTTCTTTCGTAATTTGATATGTGAATATTTGAAATTATATTTTTATAACATAGTGTAATTATTTTGTAAAGTTATGTCTAACGCGGATAAAAAATTGAGAATCACGCAAAAACTATAAAGCGTATGTTTGTGAAATCTCCACCATTTAAAGATCATTCATTTATTTATATTTTAGTATACGTTTTTTAGTATAATACCTGTTGTTTCATGTACTTATAATAAATTAATAATGCGTCTAATTTCGGACAGCGCTCCTTGATGGGCGAGTCCTATTACTGGGTGGACGTTCGATACGTTACGTTAGCTCAGCACAGAACCCGCAAGGTAACCACTCAAGGTAGTAAGTTAATAGTGCCTTAAGATATGTATAGGTCCCATGATTCGGGCACAAGGGTGGGAAATCATGAGATGACTTCCTCCGCTTGGGGTGGAGCGGGAGGTGTCAGACTCTTACTGACTAAAACCCAAACGTGTTGCAGTTGCCCTTTGAATTCTACGGCTACTGTGACTTTTTCGAATACTCGCGACAATGATCCGGGCTGGACGAGTTGCTCTTGGCTCTAAGTAAGTCAGCAACTCAGTAGGTATTCCTGCGAGCGATAGAGTTGACTAGACTAGCAGTGCAGTCACTGCCAGGGTCTGACACGTCCTTCCGCTCCACCCAGAGCGACAGAAGTTGTTTGAAGATTTCCCAAACTACATAAAAGGTGATATCATCATCATTAAGGTTTATCAAACAGTTTAGAGCATCTAGGACACCTAACGAGGAACTAATGAGAGCTGAAATTAGATCTTATCATAGTTAGAATAGATCGACCTTGTATAAATCGATTTTTAAATTGAACATGGAGTGACCACCGGTGTGTGATTTGATGTTAATCACATCAATATGGAAACGTCTGTTTGTTGTTTTTATATTAGACTAGTTAACCCGACAGACGTTGTCCTGTTTTAGCTATGAACTGTCAAACGCGCGAAATTTAAATAGTCGTTAAGTTTTCTGAAATTTTCAAATTTTCCGCGCAGCTTTCTTAATTTTTTTCTTTCATAAGAACCTTCTCCTGACAATAACGAACAACAAAAAAAGAATTCGAAATCGGTCCAACCGTTCACGCGAGATGCCGTGACCAAGGAAATAGGGATTCATTTAAACAGGGTGTAAAAACACACATCACAGAGCCGTTAACTACGCATACTGTACGTCTAACAAAGTAGTTTTGCGCAAAATTATTGCTGGGAAACGACTTTTATTTTTAGTTATGAAAAATAAAACTATTTTTTATTCCGCGCAATGCAACGCGAACACAGGCAAGTGGAGTTAAACCCCGCCCCTTTGCTCTAAGCCACGTAGGTACTCACCGACGTTTGATATTCATTGCGTTTTCGCAACTGCAAATTCGTAATTTCGAAAAAAAAATCGAAAAGTCAGGTAATGTTTGATTGGAAAAAACTTTAATAATAACACTGTGTGTGTGTCAGACTTTTACTGACTAAAACCCACCCTTGTTCCTTCAGTTGCCTGTACCAAGAGCCGCGGTAACTCTCATTCGCATGCGTGGAACACTACGCGCCGTCAACACTCGGGCCTGTTCCTCATCAGATGGCGAGCTACTCATTACTCGCCGTCCGCAAGCCCGCGCCTACGGTGGCCGGGAGTCGCCAAGAGCGTCTCCGTTGAGTCTTCCTGACGCGCTCCGCCTCCTCCTTCGCGAGCATTACTGCTTCGCAGAAGGAGGCGACAGCTTCCCATTCTCTCTCGCTCCGAACCATGGCCAGAACAGGGCCAGGCGCGAGAGGTCGCAGCCGCCGATCGCCTCCACGACACGGCGGTGATTCGCCCAAGTGGGGCAGACCTCCACCGTATACTCCACCATGTCCTCTGGGAACCGGAACACAGCTACGCTGCTTGGCGGCAGATATATGTATGGTGGGAGTACTTCCCGGGCGAGCTCGATCACTAAGAGCTCGACTAATACGAAGCATTATGTCTGATCAATGACGTGTTCGTTCTATAACGGTTTAATATGCAAATTTTTACCGCTAGACGAATTCACGTGGGTGCAGTATATATTGACCATTGGGTTAACGACCATAACTTCCTTATTAAGAATATTGGTTTGTGACTAATATGGACAGTCAGCTGATTAGGGGAGATTCTACTACAATCACTCTTTTTATTCGACTGCGCGACGCAAGGGAGGGTAATGTGGTTATCAGCCTATGTATGTATATAAAGGAATATTCCTTTGTGGCACTTTAGAGACCCAACCCTTGGGCAGATTTTGATAATTCTTACGTCAATTGATTCGTCTTAATCTTGTGAGTGCTACTAAAGACATGACAGCAATCTAAATACAATATAGCAACAACGAGACGTCATATTGTGAAAAAGAAAAAAAATAAAGTCGACGAACTTTATTAAGTGGGGTATCAAAATAAAGGGTTCGAGGAGGCGATTCCAAAAACATAACTCACTAAAATATAGAAAATAACAAAAAATCGAATATTTCATAAAAACCCAACTGTAAAAAATTAACGCATGAAATCAATAATTGAACTAAAATAACTGCCACCAACTGCATCAGACTTCTTGAAAAGTGACTTGTTTGGAACTTTATAGTTGTTTTACAGTACTTAGGTTTGTTTTTATTTTTTATTGATATGATCGCGTTTGTTCAGTATCTCGCCTAATCGTGGGCGCGTTCACAAACATGTATGTTGTGTTGTTCCGTGCGGGAATCGAACCCGCGCCACACAGCGCAGCAGCCATTCGTTCAACCACTGCGCCACCCGTAACGTCAAAAATTTGACTCAAGTGAAGTGTCGCACGATGTACTGTCATGTGCGGTGCAGCTATGAACTGTCACCGTGACCTGCCCTGCACATCACCTACCCAAGAATGAATATGACAGCTTAGGGCGCCTGTCATACGGTGGAGCATACGGTGGAGTTCTGTCCCACTTGGGTGGAGCACCGCCGTGTCCTCGTGGAGGCGATCGGCGACAGCGACGTCTCGCGCCCGGCCCTGGTCTCGGCCATGGTACGGAGCGAGAGGGAATGGGAAGCAGTCTCCTCATTCTGCAAAGCAGTAGTGCTCGCAAAGGAGGAGGCGGCGGGGGTCGCGAGACGATCTCCGGCCACCGCAGGCGCGGGCCTGCGGACGACGAGTACCTAGTGGGTAGCTCGCCGTCCGATCAGGACCAGACCCGAGAGTCGACAGCGCGTAGTGTTCCACGCGCGCCTCAAAGAGATGTCAGCAATACATGACGGTGTCCGTCATGGCTAATGCCTGCCTAGGGGTCGCGGATAAATTTGAAACAGAGTTACCGCGCCCCTGGACAATCAAGCAACTAAAGGAACAGGGGTGGGTTTTAGTCAGTAAAAGTCATACACGCCCTAGCTCCTAGAGCGGGAGAAATCATTGGATGATTTCTCACCCTCACAAAAAAAGGGGCGCCTGTCATAAATTACCTTTTCTGATCCCTTCCATCGATACATGTGTACAAGCGTAGTGTTATGTATGTTAATGTGTTAAAGGCATGAAACCTACGCCTCTGTATACCCCACATGTGCTAAAAGCGTGGCGGTCTGATATTAACTAGAAAAGTGTCAATTTGTGATGCTCGGTCAAGCGCGGACTCACATCGAGTTTCTCCTTTCTACGGGTATGTAACACTTTTTCTTATGCCCTCAAGAATTAAGGTTAGGTTGGGTTAGATTCTACTTAGACCAGAAGGCTAAGTAAAGCTTGGAGCGGCATCCCAGTGAAAGAGGCGTGGCTAAGTAAAGCTTGGAGCGGCATCCCAGTGAAAGAGGCGTGGCTAAGTAAAGCTTGGAGCGGCAGCCAAGTGAAAGAGGCGTAGCTAAGTAAAGCTTGGAGCGGCATCCCAGTGAAAGAGGCGCGGCTAAGTAAAGCTTGGAGCGGCATGCCAGTGAAAGAGGCGTGGCTAATTAAAGCTTGTTGCGGCAGCTTAGTGAAAGAGGCGTGGCTAAGTAAAGCTTGGAGCGGCAGCCAAGTGAAAGAGGCGTAGCTAAGTAAAGCTTGGAGCGGCATCCCAGTGAAAGAGGTGTGGCTAAGTAAAGCTTGGAGCGGCATCCCAGTGAAAGAGGCGCAGGTTCGATTCTCAGCATCGGCCTGTCTTCCCGGGGATCGTGGAAGGCGCACTAGTTCTCACAATCCCGGTCCAAGTGTGGGAAGAAACACTGGGGTGATTTTTAGTCAGTAAGAGTCTGATACGCCCTCCCACTCCACCCAGAGCGGGAGAAGTTATTTGATGATGTCGAACCGCGATGAAATTAAATTGATACAACAAGTATGTAAGTACATGGTGTGCTCTCGTATCGAGCTTCGACGCGACGAGACTCAACGAAAGGCACGCGAGGCTACGAGACGAGCCTGTACAGCCAGCAACATAGTTTAATTCTGCCAAAACTCGTTCCATCATCGGACCACTAGACGTACGGCGATGTGCCACCGGTACATTGTGAACATCTTACCCACACGCACAAAACGTTTTTGGGAACACATTCATTGTGCGTACAGCTAGGGAGTGGAATTCCCTGCCGGAGTCTGTGTTTCCTGATAGCTACAACCTGGGGATCTTTAAGTCAAGAGTGAATAGGTTACTTCTAGGCAAGCGTGCTCCATCTTCGACCACATCATCGCTTACCATCAGGTGAGATAGTGGTCAAACGCGAGCCTATCATTGATAAAAAAAGATGCAAAAATTACAGCATCAAAATGTTCTCTTTTTTCATCCCTTCTTTCTTGGTTATTCTTGTTGCCAATAAACTCATTTTCTTTATTTCTTTTCTACCTCATCATCAGCCTTTTTAATGTCCCCACTGCTGGGGCACAGATCTCCTCTCTGTGAGAGGGTGTGGGTTGTAATCCACCACGCGGGCCCAATGCGGGTTGGTGGACGTCACATGTGTCCGAATTTTTGGTTCAGTCAGGATATTATGCTGGTTGCCTCACGATGTATTCCTTCACCGTTTTGGGAGCAGTGATGATGAAATTATTCTATCTAACTTAGTGGAATGATGCAGAGCACTAACCTTGGTTAAACTTATGTGTAAGTATTTAACCAAGCGGTAACAGTAAGTTAACTGTTTTGTTCCGTAACAATGCTTTCTTTACATTTGACTGCACAATGCATGTTACTGATAATGTTATATGTTCACGGCTTTTTAACTCTGTGTGGTAAGCAGTGCACTTTAACACATTAATTAATATTTGTAATATATTAGATTTACATAGTACATTAATTTTAAACCAGATTATGTATTAATACACTGAACTGAACCTACATGTAAAAATTCAACTCCGTAAGATAAGTGGAAATTTTATATAGAAGAGGTATAAAATTACATCTTTTGCAATAGCAAAAATAACAAAAGAATAGGTATATTTCATCTTCATAGACAATAGATTTTTCATTCTGACAGCTGTCACATGATAATGAAAGTTCACTAAACTATTTAGTTGCAAAACATTGTTATGTGACGAATAACGTTACAAAAATAAGTTTTACGACTTGAATCGCGATTCATAAGTATTTAGATTTACGATTTTTACGAGCTGTTATTTCCTACGGAGTAGAATTTTTGAATGTTGGTTCAGTTTTTTTGCTGTCTATAAAACTTTGCCCCACACTAGGAATTAATCCTGTGTCGTTCCGATTCAATATTATATTGAATTGGAACTTACAGTTCTCGCCCCAAACATCTTGGCCGCCCTGAAGTTGAATTTCCGATGCGCAAGGCGCAGCGCGAGTATGAGATTTACTACTGCGCAGCCATTGTAGCGAACTTCAGAGCGGCCAAGAAGTTTGGCGAGAACTATATAATAGGTATGTTGTATGTTGTTGAATCGACATTTAGGATTAGTTAGAAGCTTTTAAATTCAGACACGTTTGTTTAAAAAAATGTTTTTGACAATTTTTTATTCACTTAAATATAATTTAAGAAGCTGAACTCAAGCCCATTTGCACCACGAACCACTCAATACGTTTACTTGATTAGTTCTAAACGAAACTATTCTATTTAAAACACTGTTCTGTTTCTGTCAATCGTTTGAAGATGTCAGACAGATGTTGTGTTAAATGACACGCCATTGCCAAAATGGTGCAAGCTGTCAAACCGCCCGCCATTTTTATTCCTCAAAAAAAAAGGGCAAAGTTATCTCAAAGTTTTAAATAAAAAAAAAACGCACTTTACTTCTTATATTTCGTATTGTTCTCAGCAAAACCTTTAATTTGATACCCATAACATGGGAAATGGAAATGCATACAAAATTACTAGTCCGCCATCTTTGGGCGTCCGCCATATTGAATTTAGAATGACGTCACTTAGGAAACATTACATCTTCATCTTCTAACCTAACCATGCGTTGTCATCCACACTAAACATGTACTTAAATGTGATTTAGATTTACGATTTTTATAAGCCTTTATTGCCACGGAGTAGATTTTTTGCACGTTGATTCAGTTTTTTTGTTGTCATCTTTGCCCCACACTAGGAATTAATCCTGCGTCGTTCCGATTCAATATTATATTGAATTGGAATTTATAATAGGTATGTTGCATGCATTGTCATCCACACTAAACATGTACCTACGCAAATCGGAAACCGGGAAGAGAGTCAAATTTAACTTCTAAGATTTGTTAACATAGTTACTACAAGTAAAGCTAACATTATTGTGTTAAAATGAGCCCTAAGTATTCTAAAATTATTCCCCATATTAGTTTAGCTATGTACTTTTATGGGAATAAAAACACAAAAGCACATATTTCAATTAGAATACCCATTCGTTTGTTAACGGCAGCCGTAGTTATAATCACAAAGTACACGGCAGGCCATGAGCCAACGAATGAGACGTTGTGTGGCCCACTTTCACTTGCTGGCCCGGGCTGTAACGTGCACAATCACGGGGACTGTTTCACTGATTGTGAGGTGGCTAGTGTGGCTACGGGGTTTAGAATAAACAACGAAATACAATGGTATTTCTTAGTATTATGTGTAATTAATATTATTATTTATGTTGTATATTGATAGCCCTAAATCTATCTCCTGTGTTCAGTCCATTCAAAAGTTGTCGGTAAATGATAACGATAAATGATTCTATTTTTACCAGACTTCGAAAAAGGAAATATTATGTCCTTACTTTAATATTGTCCGTCGGATCGTTTATCGCCCTAAAGTTCTGAGTTAAGCTACACGATAACTGACAAATTCTTACACCTGTTTGGTGCTTTTCTCAAAAGACGAACTCGTACATGGTTTTCATATGATTTGACCAATAAGGATTGTAAGGACTTGAAAATAAACTTTGACCTCTGAGTTTTTAACACACTTTGACCTATGAGTTTTTAACACACTTTGACCTCTGAGTTTTTAACACACTTATATTAGTTCACTTGTAACTAACTAACTATGTAAACAAATCTTCGAAGTTAAATTTGACTCACTTCCAGGTTTCCGATTAAACAGTAATTTTGCACACATATTTAGTTTGGATGACAATGCATGGTCGGCTAAGTGACGTCATCCTGAATACAAGATGACAGACTAGTTATTTTGTATGTATTCCCATGATACATCAAATGAAAGAAAAAAAAACGAAAAATAAAAAATAAGTGTGTTTTTTAGTTTTTTAACTACAGAAAATGTTTCTTTTCAGAGTAGGTAGCTAGGTAACACCGGCCTTATCCTACTAATATTATAAATGTGAAAGTTTGCGAGTGTGTGTGATTGTTAATTCTTCACGATCAAACGGCAGGACCGATTTGGATGAAATTTGGTAAGTAGATAGCTTGTACCCTGGATTAACACATAGGCTACTTTTTATCCCAGTGTACGTGGGTGAAACTGCGGGGCGCAGTAAAATAAGTGTGTTTTGTAGTTTTTTTTAACTACAGAAAATGTTATTCTCAGATTAGTCAGCTAGGTAACACCGGCCTTATCTAGTTTAAAATGACGATAGAGATTGACGTGTATTTTTTTTTAACTTGTTTAAAAAATAAATATTATTTATATAGGCAGGCAAATAAAAATCTAATTAAGTAGTGTCCGTCAGTAAAAATAATTAAAAAATAATTTTATTATTATTGTCATTTTTTCGTTTGTGTTGCGTTTAAATTTCGCGTAACGACACACCTACGTCAAATATTTTCGACTTTTTACCTAGAAGTGACGTAGCAAGCCCTCCTGAACTTTGATGCGGTTTATCTTTGTATTTTTTATTAGTTTGGTAAAGCAAAAATACGTGTTCAGTTTTTTTTATAGTCTAACTTACGGAATACATAGAATATTATTTTTGTACCTTGTAATCATTCCTGTACATCTATAATTTCTTTGGTCTTCTGCTACACGGTAAGTTTTATCTACCTACCTACCTTTTAACAGAAAAAAACTTGAACATAGACGCCGAGTTGCTAGTCTGTCGATTCTATCGGTTACATTTTGGGGAGTGTGCGACGGAATGGCACAATTTGATTCCGCCAAGCTCGTTTCATCAACAGACCACAAGACGCACGGCGATGTGCCACCGGTTCATGGTGGACATCCCATCCATACGCACAAAGCGTTTTGAGAACACATTCATTGTGCGTACAGCTAGGGAGTGGAATTCCCTACCGGAGTCTGTGTTTCCTGATAGCTACAACCTGAGAGTCTTTAAGTCAAGAGTGAATAGGTTACTTCTAAGCAAGCGTGCTCTATCTTCAACCACATCATCACTTACCATCAGGTGAGATAGTGGTCAAACGCGTGCCTATCAAAAATAAAAAAAAACAAAACTACTAGTTGATAAAAGTAAGTTCTTTACTTACAACAGCTCTACTCATCCCGCAATAAAATAACAGTCGTGAACATTTATTCACTAGTGCAATAATAATTAACCAAGAACATTACACCTTACTTTCCATAAACAACTCACAATCAACTCTATTCCTTTCTTATTCAGTTGAATTTCCCTTACACAAAAATTATTAATATTATCCTATATCTGGTTTTAGGTAAAAACAATCTTAACAGTGAGAAATAAGGTGTATTTTCCCTTGTTATGGTGTTCTTATAGAGTTGAACGCCCGGTCATGGTATTGTATGTTTGCATATTTCATTATGTGTATATAAATCGTGATCAGGGAATGAAGCCGTGGGTTGTCATTCTATGTGAGTTGCATAACTTTCGGCTTAGCAGTTTTGTGGGATGAGTAAGACTAATCTATTATAACGTTCACCATTTGGCTAGACTCGTCTCAACTTTTTTTTATCATAGGCTCCCGTTCGACCACTACCTCACCTGATGGTAAGCGATAATGTGGTCGACGATGGAGCACGCTTGCCTACAAGTAACATATTCACTCTTGACTTAAAGACTCCCAGGTTGTAGCTATCAGGAACACAGACTCCGGCAGGGAATTCCACTCCTTAGCTGTACGCACAATGAATGTGTTCCCAAAACGTTTAGTGCGTGTGGGTGGGATGTCCACCATGTACCGGTGGTGCATCGCCGTACGTCGAGTGGTTCGATCATGGAACAGGCTTGGCGGAATTAAACTATGCAATTCGGACGCCCACTCCCCGAAATGCAACCGATAGAAAACCGACAGGCTATAGCAACTCGGCGTCTATGCTCAAGACTTTGGAGCTTTGGCTCATCAAGAGCATCATTGTCAATGATCCTCTTGGCTCATTTTTCAATATGATAATCCCAACTACGTTGGGGTCGGCTGCCAGTCCAAACGATCTGAATACCAGTACTTTACATGGAGTGACTGCCTATCCACAACTCCACAACTCAGTACTTAACTGGTTAACACTATATCTCTTGATTAGACTGTGTGACAGATTTTTAACCGACGAAAAAAAAGGAGGAAGTTCTCAATTCGACCGTATATATGTTTTTTTTTGTGTATGTTCAGCCCTCACTCCGTCATTTATGAACCGATTTTGATTATTCTTTTTTTGTTAGATAGGGTACACCTCAAGGGTGGTCCCATGTCAAGGAAATCAGGATTTGACAATGGAATCCTGATAAAATTGGGAGAAAACCTCGAAAATTGTGGGCACGTTTAGCGTTTCTGTATGATGTTCGGCCCTCACTCCGTTATTTATGAACCGATTTTGATTATTCTTTTTTTCTTAGATAGGGTATACCTCAAGGATGGTCCTATGTCAAGGACATCAGGATCTGATCATGGGATCCTGAAAAAATTGAGAGAGAACCTCGAAAATTGGGCACGAATATTGTTTCTGTTTACTTTTCATAACTGAATCAGGTATTTGCATTTAGGAACCATCACATCATGAAACTGAGCTGATGATGGAAACCATACCTTTCCTAAACAATAGAAGTCAGATATAAAAACTGGTTTTAGTGACAAATATCACTTAAGGCCCTTCTCGCGGTCCAGTGGCGCCCTCATTGAATAAAAAATCGTAACATAGCACAGAAAATAAATATTACAAAATCCAACTTCACGTTTGTTACAAAGAGGATAAAGAATTTTTATGTTGTTAAAACAGGTCTCAAAATGTTTCGTATCCAAAGTAGTAGGCAAAAGTGTCAGAAATGGCCGTTTTTGGCACTTTTGCCTACTGGCCGACTCAAAATTAGTTTATATAAAATTTGATATTTTATGTAGGTAAATAAGCTCATTACTCAAGACTTAAAAGGTTTATTTATTTTTTGCTTTTTAGTTCTTTTTCGTCGGTTAATTTTTTTGTTACAAAGTTTTTTCTGGTTTTTGACTGGTCGTTACGATTATCAAAGATCTTCAAATGACAGCCGGGACCAACGGCTTAGCGTGCTCTCCGAGGCACGGAGGAGTCTTGGTATGTAAAGGATGTTCACCCATTCACGGACCGACCTCGGCAAGTGTTGCTTAAACTTGGAGATCGATCCGTATGGCTTTTATTATTTAGTCACGAGCCCTTCACCTTGATCGACCTATGTGGTCATCATTGTAGCCACGAGCTAAAGAACTCAAATCCTGCTAATGTAATCCAAGAAAAAAAAAAAAAAATTATGCGAGACTTTGGTTTGTATTATAAAACAAATTCCCCCACCGCGTCTGTCTGTTTGTTAGCGATAAAATCAAAAACGCCTGCCCCCTTAGCCAAATAACTTTTATAATAGCGCTAACGCTAACGCTTCGTGCAAAATATATGGCAACGACATTACCTGCGGAGAGAACTGTCACGTGACTCACGGCCAGTAATGTCGTTGCCATACATGTTGCACGAAGCGTTAGCGTTAACGTTAACAGAAAAGTATTTTGTCTAAAGGCTCTGAGCGGATTTTGAAGCGGTTACCACCAATAGACAGAGTGATTAATGAGGAAGATTTACGTGTATAATTTGTACCCAGCAAAGCTGGGGCGGGTTGCTAGTCTTCAATAAAAACCGAAAACATACTTTAAAACAAATGACTGAAATCGCTCATTGATTCGTCTCGCTTGGTCTGACCATCACGCTCTGTTAATACTGGCTAGAGAACAGAATTCCCTCGTAAATCAGCAGTTAGTGCATTTTTGTGTTAAAGCGTCAATTACTCAGCCATCATGTGTTTGTGGTATTTGCTTTCAGTTATATCAAAAAAATCTGCTTAGCCTTTTTCCAACTATCTTGGGGTCGGCTTCCAGTCTAACTGGATGCTGCTGAATACCAGTGTTTTACATGGAGCGATTGCCTATCTGACCGCCACAACCCAGTTACTGGGTAATACGATACTCCTTGGTAAGACTGGTTGTCAGACTTTCGGGCTCCTGACGACTCGTAACGACTGTCAAAGATCCACGATTGACAGCCGAGACCAACAACGCCTTAATTAACATGTTTTCCGAGGCACGGAGGAGTCTCGCTTAGTAAAGATGGTCACCCATCCATGGACCAACCCCAGCAAGCGTAGCTTAACCTGATGGATCGACCCGTGCGGCTGTTATTCCAACTACTTTTATAATAAATAGGTACATAACATGGTTTAAAAGAGTGTCCATGGAGTTTCTTGCACGTTCTTCTCCATAGAGATTTACACTTTGGAATGTGCAATTAGCTGATCTTTCTGAGTTAGCGACTTTTGACAATTCAAAAGTGCTGTAAATGGTTTATTCGCAATTAATGCTTTGAGTTGAGTTGACGAAATAGAAAGGAGGGGGCGGGGGTAGAGGGTTGTAGGAGGTATAGCTGCTCTATCTCGCCAAGGCGGGTTGGACTTCGATGTGTGTAGGTTCACGTACACTTTTCAGAGTTTTATGCCCGGAGGGTTGAAACGGAGCCCTATTGTTGTCACTCACGTGTCCATCTGTCCGTCTGTCTGTCTGTCCGTCGTCTGTCACAAAATTTTGTTCCGAAGAATTTTATTAACTTCCCATTGACCTGCCCAACCCAACTTGAAAGGTGTTAATGTTTATTATTAGGCACGTATAGTTTACTAACAAAAACCAATATATTGATAAATCAGATTTTTGAAGTAAAACTTCTTTAGTGTGTTGGGCATTTTTGAGATGGGAAAAAACTATTGAACTCGCGCGACACCGACCCGCTACGAGTGCTATGACACCGAGACCGCTTTTTTTGCTACGAGTGCTACGTCCATCGTTGCAGTCGTAGCGGATCGCGTAGCGGATTGAAGTGAAAACTTCTTTAGGCGCGTTGGGCATTTTTGTTCAATTTTTCACTTCTGTCGGCACTCCCGGAATGCCACTCTTTTTTTTCTTTGATAATTCCCTCATTTGGTACGGAACCCTAAAGGTGCGAAGTCCAACGTGCACCTGGCCGGTTTTTTTTAATATTATGTTGTTTTTTTTATTATTACTTAGCCTTATTTTGTGTTTTTCTGTGTGATTTACCATTTATTTTTATTCTTTCTTTATTTTCTAAACGTCTGTTATTAGCACCTTTCTTTCTGCCCACCTCCTCTACAATAGCAAGTGTGATGTTACATTAATGCCTCGGAATCAGAGCGAAACGATTTCTCTGTTCGCGCCTACTAGTAACGCTGTTACGTAGCTATTCGATTTTTGTTACTTACTATATTTATCTTAGAAACATCAGAGATATGGTAGCTGGGAGACAAACATGAATAGGGACATAATCATGCGCGGATCGCCCAGAGGACACGGTGGAGCATACGGTGGAGGTCTGCCCCACTTGGGCGGAGCACCGCCGTGTCCTCGTGGATGCGATAGGCGGCGGCGACCTCTCGCGCCCGGCCCTGGTTCAGGCCATGGTACGGGGCGAGAGGGAATGGGAAGCAGTCGCCGCTTTCTGCGAAGCAGTAATGCTCGCGAAGGCAGAGGCGGGACGCGTGAGGGAAGCTCAACGGAGTGGCCCTCACGGCCTCGGCCGCTACCACCGCAGGAGAGGCACTGGGCGTAGGACGTCGCGAGACGATCTCCGGCCACCGTAGACCCGGGCCTGCGGACGGCGAGCAGTGGGTAGCTCGCCGTCCGATCAGCACCAGGCCCGTGAGTCGACGGCGCGTAGTGTTCCACGCGCGCCTCAAAGAGATGAGTGTCAGCCACCACTCACGGGGCCCATGGGCACTCAGGCAGGGAAGGAACAGGGGTGGGTTTTAGTCAGTAAGAGTCTGACACGCCCTCCCGCTCCAACCAGGGCGGGAGAAGTTATTGGATGATTTCCCACCCCACAAAAAAAAAAGAAAAAAAAAGGACAATCATTAATATTTCTATTTAGCTCCACTGCTCTTCTCTGATACACAGATACGTAGGAACTTTTGCCAAAGTGGGACCGTGGGACATACTACTCGTATTCTGCCAACACCTTCGATAAAGACAAGCGTAATATTTAGTATGCTAAAACATTCATTGAATTACCAACAGCTTGCCAAAGTAATTACGGCGCGGTCACCTTCCAATTCGCGGCCGCAGCAAGCGTTGCTTAACTTTGATGACCTAATCAGTGACTGCTTGCAAGATTACGCAAAATATGCAAAGTGGGCCTTGAATGTACTGCGAGATAGCTTCAGTACTGAGTTACTGACTTAGACTGAGCATTGACGCCGATTTGCTAGCCTGTCGGTTTACTATCGGTTACATTTCGGGAAGTATGCGTCGTAATTGCGTAGTCTATTTCCGCCCGTTCCATTATCGGACCACTAGATGTACGGCGATGCGCCACCGGTACAGTGGATCCCACCCACACGCACAAAAGGAGGAGTGGAATTCCTTGCTGGAGTCTGTGTTTCCTGATAGTTACAACCTGGGAGTCTTTAAGTCAAGAGTGAATAGGTTACTTCTGGGCAAGCGTGCTCCATCGTCGACCACATCATCGCTTACCATCAGAGCCTTTAGACAAAATACTTTTCTGTTAACTTTAACGCTAACGCTTTGTGCAAAATGTATGGCAACGACATTACTGGGCGTGAGTCACGTGACAGTTCTCTCCGCAGGTAATGTCGTTGCCATACATTTTGCACAGCGTTAGCGTTAGCGCTATTATAAAAGTTATTTGGCTAAGGGGGCAGGTGAGATAACGGGTTATTGAAAAGCTCGCGTTTGACCACACTATCTCGACCGATAATGTGGTCGAAGATGGAGCACGCTTGCCTAGAAGAAACCTACTCACTCTTAGGGGCAGTTATACGACTTTTAATGGTTTTTAATTGAACATCACGTCTAAACGACTAGTCTTATTTCTTTGAAAAAAATATATGTTACTCTAGACAATTTCCATCGTAATTTGATCTGAGAATATTTGAAATTATATTTTTATAACATAGTGTAATTAATTGGAAAGTTATGTCTAACGCGGATAAAAAAATGAGAATCACGCAAAAACTATAAACCGTACTTTTATGAAACTTTCAGCATTTTAAAGATCATTTAATTATTCATAATTTAGTCTGTGTTTTATTTAAATACCTGTTGTTTTATGTGTAATAAATTAATAATGCGTCTAATTTCGGACAGCGCTCCTTGATGGGCGAGTCCTATTACTGGGTGGACGTACGACGCGTTACGTGAGCTCAGCACAGAACACGCAAGCTAACTACTCAAGGCCATTGGCAGTTAATAGCGCCTTAAAGATCTCCAGGTTGTAACTATCACGCAGTTCATCCCTCCTCATCTCATCACGTTGCCTCACGCCAAGTGTTGCATGCAAATAATTTTAGTTAATATTATTGCTAAAGACTTCTACTTACGACACATTACTTCTAATGTCTCGTTTAAATTGACTGACTTTGCAAAACTTGGCTTAGTGGTGATTATTTTTAATATTTCTTAATTATTGTCTAATTGATTTTGTAAAAATATATTCATGCCACGCTATGTTGTTGTTAGCAGACTGTACTAGCTGCCTATCAATCTATGAAAAGAAACTTGATGGTTGTGAGAGCCCGGTGTCATTTACAGGCACATGAAAAAAAAATCGTAGTAAGTATTAATAAAATTTTTAGAAGTCGGTTGTATTTTTTGTTAAAAAGTTTTTAATTTTTCACGTTTTAGGTGTTGTACCCCAAAACCAAAACTACATTTTAAAGTTATGCCCGAATTGATAACCCCAATAACATGAAATTTGAACATAATTGGAGGAAACCAACAGATTTTTTTTTCTCAAAAATCGCTGAATCAATTTCAATATAATTTACATGGGACCACCTCAGGAGTATACTCTTTCGAATAAAAACAGAATTTTGAAAATCGGTCTAAAATTGACAGAGAAATCGGTGGACATATATAAAAAAAAACATACAGTCGAATATAGAACCTCCTCCTTTTTTCAAAGTCGGTTAAAAAGAAAAGACCTAGGGGAAGACCGAGGAACGTTGGAAGGATTGTGTCGAGGAAGTTTTGAGGAAAATAGGCAGGAAAGCATCTTGGTGAAGGGAGGCCAGAGACAGAGCGAAATGGGAGATCGTTGAGGTGGCCAAGACCCACAAGGGGTTGTAGCGCCGAAGGGAGTAAGTAAGTAAAATAGATTGAACCTTGGAGATGGACGTAGGGTAGATACTTTTAATCCCGGGTGTAGGTATGATCCCTTGGCTACCGACAGACAACAGACACAAAAGAAAATCTATTGTTCGTGGTCACATATGACCTACGTGACAGATGAGGTTTTATGTTATTACAATATAAGTAAAAACATCGGTTTTCTTCAGTTAAGATTATAAATAAGATGTAACGTAAACTAAGTTTGTTTTAACCTCCAACTAAGTTAATTATCTAACAAATCATTACTGTCGAGCGGTACTTTACAAAAGTGACTTGTTTTTGACGAGTAAGTTTTAAAAGAAAAAACATGGAATATTTGTTATCTACACTGGGTCTCTCCATGTAAAATACTAGTATTCAGCTGCATCGGGTTAGACTGGAAACCAACCACAAAGTAGTTGAGAAAAGACAAGGCAGATTGTATTTTTTTATATAAAAAACAAGTCGAGTTTTTGAGTGAAAATCTGCTCAACAACAAATCTTCCCGAGAGGTCATTCGTAATTTCACCTCTTATCTGGAAGTGCAAACACGATTTCAATTCTTTCACTGATATGCTACGCCAGTGTTTTTCAACCTGTGGGTCGAAAGTCTTGCTCTTGGGGGGTCGCGGTCGCAAGCCATGTAAAAGTAAACAGGGACGATTGCTAAAAATTATGCACTTAAACCTTCCTCATGAATCACTCTGTCTATTGGTGATTATAATCTTGTAGTTGTATCTTTTTTTGACACGCAAATAGTGTGTGATTTGAAAAATATTCGACTTAGACGAAAACCATTTTGTTTTACTTAATAAAGGGGCCGCGTATTCAAAAAGATTGAGAAACATTGTGATATATCGAGTGTCATTTGCTAATTTTATTCCGGAGAAATGTAAGCGAGCGAGTTTCAGGAAAAACCTTTTTTTTGCAAGAAACGCATGGTTTTCCTGGTCATACATTTGTAGCTGCATCTATGGCACCACATACGAACTAAAACACACAAATCCCAGACAAAACTCCCGTCTGGTCGGAGGATCCTCCCTTTTCAATGGAGGTTTGCGGGACTTTACACCCTGTTCCGCATACCTTTATACATTTATTGACTCATGAAATCACCATAAAGTATAGATAACCAAAATCAGTACTTATCCGTTCATTGTTAAATTCTCAAAACACTTCCTCGACTCAAGTTGACGACCTCTAGAAGGCACCTTATTTGGGAAAATACCGATGTACGAGAATTTACAATTTATTTACGGCTTTTTTGTTTAAATTGTATACGGTGGTGAGGAAGGTTGCTTTAAAAATGACTTTCTCGGAAGTTTAAAGACTTCTTTTAAATTAAAAAAAAAAAACAGTTTCTTTTTATTAACCCTAGAGTGTCCGCGCTGCTGTGAGCATTCTGCCGCCTCATAAAACATTAACATTTTTTTATGAGGGTGGGAAATCATTAAATAACTCTGAAATCATTAAACGCTCTGGGTGGAGCGGGAGGGCGTGTCAGACTCTTACTGACTAAAATCCACCCATGTTCCTTCAGTTGCCTGTGCGTTCCAGGGGCCGCGGTGACTCTATCAAACTCTCCCGCGACCCTGGTAGGTATCGGCCCTAGCGTAGCGGGTGACGTCACTAACTGCTGACATCTCTTTGAGGCCCTCGTGGAACATAACGCGCCGTCGACCCGGGCCTGGGGGTCTACTCCGAAGTGTTTTTACGAAGTATCGGCCGAATGTTCGGACATATACACAGGGTGTAAGGGAAACGCTTCCGAAGCCAGAACATAGATTATATACAACCTAAATGCAAACAGATACCAGTGATCTTTCACTTTATTTCGACGTCGCGTGGACGTTGGGGACCTTGGCACTTTCAATTCGAGGAATGCGCGGGCATCAGCTGATATTTTACGAATATTACATTGCATGATAAAGTTATAAAGAAAAAAGTGTCTTTAACTGCCAAATAACGGTTTCATTTAACTGTTCTCACAGCATAGTGTAAGCAAAATGCTATTTTTTTATGGTCTGTCTCCGTTTTCGGGAGCGTTTACCTTACACCCTGTACGTGTGAAGTGTTAAAAGTGAATGTGCCATACCTAAAATTGTAGCGAAATGGCATTACGTATGTTTTTGTTGGAAGAAGCTCTCAGAGAAGAGCCACAATTTTAGGTATGGCACATTCACTTTAACACTTCACACAAATATGTCCGAATATTCGGCCGATACTTCGTAAATACACTTCGGAGTAGACTCCCTGGTCCTACCTACTGTGCTAGTGCTACCCATTGCTCATCCGTCCGAGTCCGCAAAACCGCGCCTATGGCGGAAGAATTAATTGTAAAAATGCTCATCGCGCGAGCACTCTAGGGTTAAAAAAGACCATGGCGTCGCATTAAGATAGTACGACAACCTTCTCATATTGATATAGTGATTAATTTACGAATTATACGATGTTTTTTCCTTGTAGAAACTGCAGGATATCACGCGTAGAAAGAAGTTTTCATACTCTTTTAGCCATTTGCATCACAAACTTAGATTCCACATAAAGGCCTACCTCCGCATAAGTGGCGCCCTCATTGAATAAAAAATCGTATCTTGGCAAGGAAAATAAAGATGAAAGAATCCTATGTTGCGTTTGTTACAAATAGGATAAGGTATTTTTACGTTGTTAAAACAAGACTCAAAATGTTTCGTATCTATTTCTACGCTTTGCTACGATTTTTTATTCAATGAGGGCGCCACTTGGCTGCTATGGACGCCTTAATTTCTTTTATTTTTGTCAGTTCAATAACATTGCGTTAAGGGCGTGACATGACCTAAAGCGCGGTCACTCTCGGACTGCATAGAAAAGAAAGAGATGATACGAAGCATTTCATTATAGATTAACTTAAAAGTAAGGTGAGCTATTAAGAATCTAAAACAAAGATTTGCATTAATTATTTGTTAAAATTTTACCGACGTACGTTGACTAGTAATACGGAGCAATTTTTTAAAAGTTAGTTAGAGGTACTTATTCGTAAGTTTGACGATAATTTCTATGGTGGATTTTTTTAAACGTGTTTCAGAAACAACAAAGTTCTCAGAAATATAGTCAATATTAACATTTATTTTTTCTGCGGCGTCAAATTAAATAGATTTGGTTATAAAAAAAAGAGTGAGCCTTACAGAGCCTTGGTAATAAAGAACGTTAACATTCTATCCTGAAAAAAAAAATTAAAACGCTTACCATCTGACGGCCAACTTTACCACCGTGCGCGCTCATTGGTCAAATCAAATAGCTCGCGCTCATTAGTCAAATCAAATAGCGCAGGCTCATTGGTCAAATCAAACAGCGCGCGCTTCCCCGGCTTCCTGTTACACACTTCCATCCCAATTCACGAGATCACTCCCACAGATAGCAGGCAAGCGAGAGGAAAGATATTACACATCAAAAATTCTTGAGTTTTTGCGAATGTAGTCTTATTAAGCTTGTACTCACCAACATGGGTATATTCGGGACCACCACGGCGTCGTCATCGAGTCCGTTGCTGAGGTCCGGCTGGAAGGTGTACGTCCTCTTGTAGTAGAACGACAGCGTGCCATTCAAGTTGTCCGTGATGTTCACTTTCTCCCATTCTTCTCTGTGGAGGAGGAGCAGAGGCTTAAGGTACAATGGCTTCAACATTTTGGAGTTAAAAATAAATATTTATGATAAAAATAAAAACCAGCCAAATGCGTGTTAGGCTTCGCACAGTGTAGGGCTCCGTAGTCGCCCGTTACAACATGCGGATTTAGGAGGGGCTTTATGTTTATTACTATGAACATATTAATTGAATTCACAATTTAAGACCGAGATATCACCTAGAGCGCGGTCACTCTCGGACTGCATAGAAAAGAAAGAGATGCGCTACGACAAATAATGCTCGCAATTTATTGCAAAATATGAAGCATTTTATCGATCACTGCATGTAATTTAGCATTTGAAAATTTATGGAAAATTTGTATTATGATTATAATTGTAATGAAGGGATATTAAAGTATGTTAAATTATGTTTTGAGTTCCATCAGTGTATGGAAATAGGAGTTGAAAATATCACATTTTTTTATTTGTCAAATATATTTACGGTTTAAGAGATAAACTGCTTTAAAAACCACCTTTTTGACAGTTTTTCGGAACCTCCGCCTTAAGGTTGCACTAGTCGATATTTTGTCCATATGTTTCGGGAGGGTATGACGGCACGGTTGGTGCAGTGGTTGAGCGTTCGGCTGCTGCGCTGCGTGTCGCGGGTTCGATCCCCGCACGGAACAAATATTTGTATGACCTGCAGATAGTTGTTCCGGGTCTGGGTGTCTTGTGTATGTGAATTTACATGTTTGTGAACGCACCCACGATACAGGAATATTCCTAGTGTGGGGCAACTTTAAAAAAAGAAAAAAAAAAAAAGGGTATCCACTGTTTGACATTGTACATTCAAAGTTAAACATGATATCGTTTTGTCTAATTACTAATTTTGTCTGTGCGGAAACAGAATAGTAAAATAAAAAAAAGCATTAAAAAGTTATAACCTTTATCCAACAAAAATTAGTTTTTCTTGCTAATTTTAACGCAACTTTGGGCGTAAATAAGTTAAATAAGTGAAAAATCTCCTAAACAAAGTCGGGACCGACAAAACTCAATTATATTAGAGCTTAATCAACTTTACTTGTAATTGATTTATGCAGTGAGTTTTTCATAAAACTCAATTTTTCAAAGGACTTTTCGTAACTTTTTGCGCGGTCGTTTCAGTTCGGAACGGTGCAGCGGTGTTTATGTGCGTGTGAACTAGACATTGTGCGTTTAGACTAGCGTCTCTGTCGGACACGATGCCAAGTGAGACAACGTGCTTTACGCCACACCCATCAGTGAGTTCGAGCTCGCGACTAGTTCAACCTTAACGGTCAATAACGTTTAAAAACGGGCCCACATAGGACGATGGTAAATGATGAGAGTTAAAAAATCCGACTTCATTGCACTGAAGCTGTCAATGTTTGGAACAACCTAGCGCTTATGTTTGGGGTCTACCTAATAACCACCTCGTTTGGGACAAAGGTCGTGACGTTACGTAGTAGGTATGTATATTAGGATTTTATTTTCGTATCCATAATTTTACACGTTTTAACAAATTCATCTCAGTATATTTTTTTCTAAGGATTTTAGATTTTGTACGAAATTTTCCTCGTAGGTGGCGGTCAAATAGTCAAAATAAATAATGACATAACAAGCACGAATGTTTTTCCTAGATGGTCTATTTGTCTGTAAGAGAATGCTGATTAGGACTATAATAAGCAATGACTATAAAGCCTCTATAGGAAAATATTACTGCTGATCTATCTATATGCATGGTTCTAGTTTAAAAACATATAGTATTAATAGCCGTAGATTTTATCGATATCGATATTATTGTTGCAAAACTGACTTGTGCATCACTATGTTTGGAACATTCGTCCTGACATTGTTGCATCGGCCAATCACAACCGCTGTATTTTCTCCGTCCCCCGCCCCGCAGTGGTGAGTCGTGTTCTTTGACGAAATCGGTCTACCAGCTCTCAAATGGTTTAATTCTCTTTGATAACAAGCTTATCAATTGGACTGTTTTTAAAATCTGCCTGCCTTTACCTAACTATTTTATGGTCAGCTTCCAGTCTAACCGAATGCAGCTGAATACCAGCATTTTACATGGAGCGACTGCCTATCTGACCTTCACATTTTATTTTTTAGTATTGACACAGATAATATAATACGATAAGCTCGTGTTTGACCACCATCTTATCTAAGTACCATATCTCACGTAGGTACGGGGTAATGTGGTCGACAATAGAACACGCTTGCTTAGAAGCGCTAGTATTATGTTATCTGTGCTAGGAGTAACCTATTCACTCTTGTCTTAAATAAAGCTCACAGCTAAAACACTAGGAAGTGGTGACGGGCGGGCGTTTTTGGGGGACTGTCTTTATGTAGAACTTTGACGTTCATCAAGTGCTGGCTCTCAGCCTAGTTTGAATAAATGACTTTTGATTTTGATTTGATTTTGTGACCTCCAGGCTGTAGCTATCCGGAAAAACAGGGTATTGGTAATTCTCAAGAATAATTCGCCAAGTTTCTTTTCAAGTGAAGTTTACCACTGATTAAATTCGGTTTATCAGTGTTGTAGCCAATCCAGTTTGGGAGGAAGTAAAACTTGCATTTATTTCAACTCATTTATTTTGTGTTTCGTCAATCAATCTGCCCGCGCCTTTTCCCAACTATCTTGGGGTCGGCTTCCAGTCTAACTGGATGCAGCTGAATACCAGTATTTTACATGGAGCGACTGCCTTTCTGACCTCCAAAACCCAGTAACTGGGTAATACGATACCCCTTGGTAAGACTGGTTGTAAGACTTTCGGGCTTCTGACGACCCGTAACGACTGTCAAAGATCCACGATTGACAACCGGGACCAACGGCTTAACGTGCTTTCTGAGGCACGGAGGAGTCTCGGTATGTAAAGATGGTCACCCATCCATGGACCAACCCCGGCAAGTATAGCTTAACCTGATGGATCGACCCGTGCGGCTGTTATTACTTTAGCCACGAGCTCTACCTTTAATACTTTATTTTGTGTGTAATGACTGTAATGTATGTTTTCCATTAGGCTAAGACCAACGAGGTAATAGAAGGTGTGCGCGACTTAAATTTTAATGCAAGCGAAGGAAGAGGTGGGACGCGTGAGGGAGAGGCAATTCTCACGCCCTCACACTCCTGGCCGCCGCAGGATACGCCCTGGGCGTCGGGAGTCGAAGTTCGTATCCCGGCCATCGTAGGCGCGGGCTTGCGGCGGGCTACCCATCTTGCCGGATCTTGCTGGAAGCTGATATTTGGCAGATTCGTCCTAGAGTTGAGAGCAGTAAAGGTTAAAATCGTATACTTACGAATAAACATAAGGGCCTAGCTCATCCAGCACAGGCTTGGAGCCGTTGTTGAGGAACTCATCGGCATTGGTGACGTTGTACACGTAGACCTTCACGAAGGGTCTGACGGGAGGGTGCGCCCACCAGTCGAATGTCTGCGAGCCCTCGCGGAGGACCAGCTCCTGTGGGGACAGAGAAAAATGGGTTAGTTGGTGTTCGTAAAAATGATGGATCTTGTGGATGGTAAAAAAAAAATTAGAGAAGCTTTTAAGACGCCGTACACGAAATTTTGGCCGATTTCATTAATTTACGTGATTTTACAGATGTGATTTTACAGTTAAAATAATGCATTTCTATATGTTTTAATGCATAACATGAAAGATCATTTCAATTATGATGTAATGACTAGGGTAACATATATTATTTTCAAAAGATATAAGACTAGTCGTTTAGACGTGATGTTCAATTAAAAACCATTAAAAGTCGTATAGCTGCGCCTTAAATAAACCTAGGTACAAAGTACAATAACAAAAACTCGTGAAGTTTGTCTATTGCCAACTTCTCAATAATACTGTAATTCGTATTTTACGACACTCAAATGATCAGTTAAGACATGAGTCGATGGCATTGATAGACGGTTGTGACTGGCTGCTATGCATTGCCTTCACTTAGGGTGTCGACAGACTGTGAGACGCGCGTTTATTTCCCGAGGAATAAGGCAGATTTGTTTATTTAATACGCTCACTTTTCGCCAGCAGGTGTAGCATGAACAATTCTGTCTCTATTTTACCAAGAATAGACAAAGTTCTTTTTATCTAACTTGACATCTTTTCTGCCTGAGCATCATGCTTTACATGGTAGACTTACCTCGTCTGAAGAATAGACACTTTCTTCTCTTCAGTTTTAACATCGCCATGCTTAGGACGGTAGAAACCTTTCTACTATCTGCCATTTTGTCTATTCTTCCGTCGACAAAACCTGTTTCTATGGTGGTCATACTACGCGTGCAAGAATGTTAATTCCAAGAAATGCAAAAAAAGAAAAAAGATTGATTTGTGATTCGCACAGGACAATCTCAAAATAAAATAAATTATTAACTAGCACAACCAACTAATAATGAAAAATAACATCATAATAAGAATGTAGAAAAGTCTTGTCCGAGATCAAAAAGGTCTGCCTGCGGAGTTAGCCGCTTTATGCTTATTATTATTACTGTGAATATATTTATTGAGCGTGAGTATAATAATAATAATTGAGCCAATAACATTTAAAAACAGGCCAACGACGATGGTAATTGAACAAGGAGTTTTATAATAAAAATAGTGTCAAATGGGCCGGCTCTTTTTCGGATGTGTACAGGCTGCAGTGTGGGGTGAGGCAGGGTGGTCTGACCTCACCTAAGCTCTTCAACCTGTACATAAACCAGCTTGTCGGTGAACTCAGCAGTGCCAATGTTGGATGCTACATAGACGGAGTCTGTGTCAACAATATTAGCTACGCAGATGACATGGTACTGCTGAGTCCATCGATCGGAGGTTTGCGTAATATGGTACGGATATGTGAGTCTTACGCGGAGGCCCATGGGCTCAGATACAATGCTAAAAAAAGCGAGCTTCTAGTATTTAAGAGCCGTGGCAAAAGTTGTCTGTCTGTGCCCTCGGTTACCTTAGCGGGTACCGCCTTGAACAGAGTCGCTCAGTTCAAGTATCTGGGCCACTGGGTTTCCGAAGACTTGAGAGACAACGCTGATGTTGAGAGGGCACGTAGGGCTTTGGCTGTCCGGTGTAATATGTTGGCCCGCAGGTTTGCACATAGCAGTAATCGAGTGAAAGTTACGCTTTTTAAGTCTTACTGCCAAACACTTTACACGTGCAGCCTGTGGGTTAACTACACACTGGTGGATACAATGCCTTGCGTGTCCAATACAACACGCATTTAGGGTGCTGCTGGGGCTGCCGCGATTCTGCAGTGCTTCGACTATGTTCGCAGAAGCGCACACTAATGGCTTTCACGCCCTTATTAGGAAACAGTGTGCGTCGCTGCTGAGTCGCGTTAGGTCCAGCAGCAACAGCATACTGAGCGTGTTCGCGGACAGGTGGGACTCTCCACTGCTGCGCCACTGGATACGCTTGCATGCTGTTCGGTGAGCAGTGGACAGGTCCCCTCTCCGAACTTAAAATGTATTGTATTGATATTTTCCTATTATTTTTGTGTTGTAAGTGTGTTGTATTGTTTTTGTTTTGTTTTTCATGTTGTATGTAACATATGGACAATGGTCCGAAATAAACGAATTTAATTTAATTTAATAATAATCCAACTTCATTGCACAAAAAGCTTTCAATGTTTGGAACACCCAAGCGGTTATTTTTGGGGCGTCTCTGTTTGGGATAAAGGTTGTGAAGTTATGTATGTATGTTATAATTTTATATAATTCCATAATTTTACACGTTTAGGCTATTCGTTTTATATCGAGGAGCTCGTGGCCAAAGTAATAACAGCCGCACGGGTCAATCCATCAGGTTAAGCTACGCTTGCCGGGGTTGGTCCGTGGATGGGTGACTATCTTTACATACCGAGACTCCTCCGTGTCTCGGAAAGCACGTCAAGCCGTTGGTCCCGGCTGTCAATCGTTGACCTTTGACAGTCGTTACGGGTCGTCAGAAGCTCGAAAGTCTGAGAACCAGTCTTACCAAGCGGTATCGTATTACCCAGTTACTGGGTTGTGGAGGTCAGATAGGCAGTTGCTCCATGTAAAATACTGGTATTCAGCTGCATCTGGTTAGACTGTAAGCCGACCCCAAGATAGTTGAGAAAAGGCTAAGGCAGATTGAGGTACTATTCGTTTTTAATCTGTCAGCCCGCACGTCTCCGATTGGAAACGCGACAATAGGTTTTTAAATATGTCTGCTATTCCGGGGCTTGACGGGTAAGCAAGTAACAACTTCATTTAAGTATTTTTTTCGGCGCAGCATGACTTCTCCCGCTCTGGGTTGAGCGGGGGAGGTCTCAGACTCTTACTGACTGAAACCCACGCATGTTCCTTCAGTTGCCGGTGACTCTATCAAACACTCCCATGACCGCGACCCTGGCAAGATGTCTTCTTCTTCTATACTTTCCTATCAGTCGTCATCCCAGTAGTCAACATCTTAATGTTTCTTTGTAGATAATTGTCGTACATTAAAACATCATGATTCCAACTGAAAGGCGTCTGTCGACTGCTGGCCATAGGCCTTCCCCAATTGTCGTCTCAATGACCGCTCCTGTGCGTCTCGTATCCATCGGCTACCCACGACCCTCACCAGGTCATCGGTCCACCTTGTGGGAGGCCTTCCAACGCTGCGTCTTCCGGTACGCGGTCACCACTCCAGAACTTTTCTTTCCCATCGACCGTCCGTTCTGCGAGCAATGTGCCCTGCCCACTGCCACTTCAGTTTGGCAATTCTTCGGGCTATGTCGGTAACCTTGATCTCTTGCGGATATCGTTATTTCTGATTAGATCAGGCAAGGGAATTCCGAGCATATCCCTCTCACCCTTTGGGTGACTTTAAGCCTTCTGATGAGGTCCATTGTGTGTGACCACGCTCATAGAAACGCGCGTAACAAAATCGCGTGTCTAGCCATCAGAACGAAGCCTTAGCTTACCGTATTTATAGTCATACCGTACATCATTCGCTAATTATAATAATATTCGCGTGGGAACATGTGTGCATGTATGATTAATTTACATCATACAATTTGCATGAAATTACTCGTTTTTAGCAACAAAGGAATAACTGTTGTCTTAAGCGGTTTTTTTATGAGAACGTCAAATCAAAAATCATTTAGTTATTTAAATTAGATTGACAAATCCGTACTTTTTTAACAGACTTCAAAAAAAGGAGGAGGTTCTCAATTCAACTCTTTTTACTAGGTGAACCGATTTTGATGTTTTTTTTTAATTTGAAAGATGGTGCTTCACATGTGGTCCCATTTTAATTTGGTGAAGATCTGATGAAGAACTTCGGAGATACACAATGGAACTCTTCAATAAATAATAGCAAACTTCACAACATTACATCACGCTGATTTGCTCTAAAGGGGGTATACAGATTCCTACAGTTCACGCTGATACACCCTAATTTCACCAACTGTGTTCAACTTCCCTATTTTTGGGGCTATCAATTCGGGCATAACTTTACATTAATTTAGTTTTAGAATGGGGTACCACTAAAAAGTGAAAAATAAAAAACTTTTTACAAAAAAAATACAACCGACTTCAATAAAAAACACTAAAAAATTCAAAATAACTTTAATTTCGGAAGTCGGTGTCAAATAACGAAGAAACCAAACTAGAAACACCGACTTCCGAAATTAAAGTTATTTATCGTAAAATGTTGCATAACGAGTCTGGGCGGAGCGGGAGGGCGTGTCAGACTCTTACTGACTAAAACCCACCCCTGTTCCTTCCCTGCCTGAGTGACCAGGGGAGCGGTGTTACGAATTTATAAGCTACCCAAGTTAGGAAAGTTAGGATAGCAATCGGCTTTGTTTCGACCGAATCAGTGTCAATGACGATATATCCTCTCTTCAACCGGACAGAGTATATTTGTGTGTTATGTCTACATACGTGTAAATATCTTGAATACTGTGTCACATCCTTTGACGTAAGTTCCTTTAAATGTTTGAAAGAGTTCGCATTTCCGTGATGTGGTAAGTAACACTCAATTTGCAGACGTGTTAAAATATTACTCACAATGACTTATAATGTCGATTTAACTGAATTAATATCACGTTTCTTCTTCTGTCATCCCGTGCTTGACTCATGTACTTTTTAGGGTTCCGTACCCAAAGGGTAAAACGGAACCCTATTACTAAGACTCCGCTGTCCGTCCGTCGGTCTGCCCGTCTATCATCTCTTGAACCGTGATAGTTAGACAGTTGAAAATTTCACAGATGATGTATTTCAGTTGTAGCGACAACTGAAATACATTATCTGTGAAATTTTCAATAACAACAAATACTAAAAAACAAAAAAAAAACCCTCAAAAAATTAAAAAATATTTTTAATTTCGGAATTCGGTGTTTGTATTTTATTTCTTCGTTATTTGACACCGACTTCCGATATTAAAGTTATTTTTTAATTTTTAGTGTATTTTCTTTTTTGGAAGTCGGTTGTTTTTTTTGTAAAAAAGTTTTTTATTTTTCAATTTTTAGTTGTTATACCCCAGAACTAAAAACTCCAATAACATGGAACGTGGAATTTAAACATACTCGTAATTGGAGAAAACAAAAACGTCTTCTAGGTATACGTATTTTTCGTATTGTTCAGTTTCTCAAAAAGCGCTGAAGCAATTTCGATAAAATTTTTATGGGACCACCTCGGGAGTATATTGCTTTCGGACTTTCGGATAAAAAAAGAATTTTGAAAATCGGTCCATAACTGACGGAGAAATCGGCGGACATAAATAAAAAAAAAACACATTCAGTCGAACATAGAACCTCCTCCTTTTTCGAAAGTCGGTTAAAAACAGAATCAATCTGCCCGCGCCTTTTCCCAACTATCTTGGGGTCGGCTTTCAGTCTAACCGGATGCAGCTGAATACCAGTATTTTACATAAAGCGACTCCCTATCTGACCTCCACAACCCAGTTACTGGGTAATAAGATACCGCTTGGTAAGATTGGATGTCAGACTTTCGGGCTTCTGACGTCCCGTAACGACTGTCAAAGATCAACGATTGACAGCCGGGACCAATGGCTTAACAATGCTTTCCGAGGCACGGAGGAGTCTCACTATGTAAAGATGGTCACCCATATATGGACCAACCCCGGCAAGTGTAGCTTAACCTGATGGATCGACCCGTGCGGCTGTTATTACTTCAGCCACGAGCTCCTCTTTTTCTTTTTGATTTTGATCTATAATAAAGTACACTTTATCTATCTTATATCTTAAACCTGCGTTCCTAGGTTACCTAATGATGGAGGCACAATGCCAGCATTTCGGTCAAGGCGCCGATCGAGTCGCACGGTGGTTTCGAAACCAAATCTGTGAGACACAATGGGTACGTCAATATTTGTGGCACACTGCTTGAGAGTACTTAGGCGTGTTTAAAAAACTGTTAGAATAATTTTATAACAGACGTTTGGAAGGTAACTTTCTCACTGGATCGGAAAACTGTTTAGGCAAGCGTGCTCCATCTTCGACCACATCATCGCTTACCATCAGTGCCTTTTGACAAAATACTTTCTGTTTAAATTAACGCTAACGCTTCGTGCAAAATGTATGGCACCAACTGCAACCGACTGCTTGAAAAGTGACTTTTTGGAACTTTGTATTTGTTTTTTTTGCAATCGGGATCTTTATAAAAAAAAATTCTGCCTTTTTGGCTTTAAAGGATTTGTCACACTGGATGCGTTCTGCGGCCTGCGGTCAGGTCAAAGTGAACGCAGCCCGCATCATGTATGAACAACGCTGTCGGTCGGGACAATCGGTCTGCGGTCAGGGCAGAGCAATCGGTCAGCGATCCGGGCAGGGCAACTGGTCAGAGCGGTCCGGGCGATGCGGGCAGCCAAACAGCGGCCATCTTATTTCAGTTATTTGAGTGCGTGTATCAGTGGTGCTGGTGATCAGTTCTTTTATTATTGGGTTGTTGGTTATTTTTTTTATGAACTTGTGTGCACTCCGCTGGCGAACTTCAACAAACTGGCCGTTGCCCGCCGCCCGCAGCCCGCAGCCCGCGTGCACGCAGCCAGCCGGTCCGTACGCGTCCTTTCCTCCCCACCACCCCGTCGGGCCAACATGCGTTCTTTGGTTGTGCTCGCACGGTCAGATCGCATTCTATACAAAATATATTGATACGGGCAATGTTGTTCATACATGATGCGGGCTGCGTTCGCTTTGACCTGACCGCAGGCCGCAGAACGCATCCAGTGACCCAGTGTGACAAATCCTTTAAAGCCAAAAAGGCAGAAAAAAAAATTATAAAGATCTCGATTGCAAAAAAAAACAAATAAAAAGTTCCAAACAGTCACTTTTCAAGCAGTCGGTTGCAGTTGGTGACAGATATCTAGTTCAATCATAGATTACATGCCACCAACTGCATCAGACTGTTTGAAAAGAGACTTGTTCGTTATAAGTCTTTTACACTTAAATACAGTTTTATGTAAGCGTGTGTTGTGTGTATAAATAATATTATTTTAATTCCCATCCGGTATGATTTCACAGAAACAGTGTCATGTCGTGAGTAGAAACAATTTGTAACCGATGAGTTAACAGAATTACTATAACCTTTACTGAAATGTTTATGTTTTCCTCTTAACTGTTACAAAAATAATGGTCTGAAGATCCCAGTGCCGGCAGACATTACTTATTTTTAACCGACTTTCGAAAAAGGAGGAGGTTCTATGTTCGACTATATGCATGTTTTTTTTTATGTATGTCCGGCGATTTCTCCGTCAGTTGTGGACCGATTTTCTAAATTCTTTTTTATCCGAAATAATATACTCCCGAGGTGGTCCCATATAAATTTTATCGAAATTGCTTTAGCGCTTTTTGAGGAACTGAATAAAAACAAAAAATACGTATACCTCGATGATGTTTTAGTGTTCTCCAAATGCTTAAATTCCACGTTCCATGTTGTTGGGGTTTTAGTTCTGGGGTATAACAACTAAAAAGTGAAAAATAAAAACTTTTTTACAAAAAAAAAAACCGATTTCCAAAAAAAAAATACACTAAAAATTAAAAAATAACTTTAATTTCGGAAGTCGGTGTCAAATAAGGAAGAAGTAAAATACTAACACCGCCTTCCGAAATTAAAGTTATTTTTTAATTTTTAGTGTATTTTTTTTGGAAGTCGGTTGTTTTGTTTTTTTTTTGTAAAAAAGTTTTTTCTGATTAACAAAACAATAGAAATTGAGAAGTGTTAGTATGGACTTTACTCACAAAAATTCTAAGACAGATGTGACATCCACCAACCCGCACTGGGCCCGCGTGGTGGATTACGGCTCACACCCTCTCACAGAGCGGAGAACACAAATAATTGAATAGAATAATATTTATTGTCTCCAGTATTACAGCTAGTAGTATTGGAGACCAGGAGGCCTGTGTCCCAGCAGTGAAAACATAATAAGCCTGATTAAGAAGAATAAGGCTGATTATGCTTTATATTAGGTACTATAATTAGTATTCACTTGGAACGCTTCGTTCGACAACTTTTCTTAAGGGCCTACCCACGGAATAGAAAAAACAGGCCTACCCCCCTCGTAAGTGGCGCCCTCATTGAATAAAAATTCGTATCTTAGCATAGAAAATAAAGATTAAAGAAACCTATGTTGCGTTTGTTACAAATAGGATAAGGTATTTTTACGTTGTTAAAACAGGACTCAAAGTGTTTCGTATCCAAAGAAGTAAGCAAAAGTGTCAAAAACGGCAGTTTTTTGTACTTTTGCTTACTACTTTGGATACGAAACACTTTGGAGTCCTGTTTCAACAACGTAAAAATACCTCAAGCTCTTTGTAACAAACGCAACATAGGATTTTTTAATTTTTATTTTCTACGCTTTGCTACGATTTTTATTCAATGAGGACGTCACTTGGCGGCTAAATACCTACGCCTTAATATTTAGCACATAATTAATTATTATAATACTCTAAGGGCCGGTTGCCACCTCGAGTGAGGTCCTATTCAGATATCGGTTCTTTATTAGTGATCGATGGATATCGGCCCTAAATCATTGAAAAAGGTGGTGGGAAATTGAAACCAATAAATATGTTCCTATTTCAGTAAGTTAATGTGTTATTTTTTTCTATTGATAAGCATGTGTTTGACCACTATCTCACCTGATAGTAAGCGAGGATGTGGTCGAAGATGGATTCTCTTGTTTAAAATCTAAAATAGAGCTCGGTGCCGTATTGTACAAAACAAGTTTGTTTAAGGCGCAATTATACGACTTTTATTGGTTTTTAATTGAACATCACATCTGAACGACTAGTCTTATTTGTTTGAAAAAAAAAATATGTTACTCTAGACAATTTCCGTCGTAATTTGATCTCAGATTATTTGAAATTATATTTTTATAACATACCTAGTGTAATTAATTTGTAAAGTTATGTCTAACACGGACAAAACATTGAGAATCACGCAACAACTTTATAGCGTATTTTTACGAAACCTTCACCATTTTAAAGATCATTTAATTATTTATAATTTAGTGTCAGTGTTTTAGTTTAATACCTGTTGTTTTATGTGTAATAAATTAATAATGCGTCTAATTGATGGCATAGACAGCGTTCCTTGATTGGCGAGTCCTATTACTGGGTGGACGTACGACGCGTTACGTGAGCTCAGCACAGAACACACAAGCTAACCACTCAAGGTCATTGGCAGTTAATAGCGCCTTAAATACAATGCTATCAAATTGCATTAAAACACGGTTAACTTGATGCTGTATCGCTAGTCATGGAAAGCGATGCGCGAGCGCATTCGAGCGCAACGAGCTATGGACACCGACATACATACATAATACATTGGAACATACATAAACTAATAATGCCTATATCACTGCATAAAATCATCACCAACTGTCTAGCCCAGTGGTTCCCAAACTTAACTTTTCACACACTGTCTATTGGTGAAAACTTCATGAAAATTCGTTCAGTACTTTTGAGTTATTCGCGAACAGACAGTCAGACAGACGCGGCGGGGGACTTTGTAGTGATGTCTTATTTATTACGTTACTCCACCAGACGTAGTAACTTTCAACAGTGACATGGCAACTATTTGGTTTCTATAGATACGGTCATGATTAGATGTATCTTAGCTTCTTTAGACTAGCCAGGTTTTTGAGGTCATGACATAATCAGTATGTTTGAATTATGTACGGTCGAGTAGTTTACTCCTTTCCTTTTATTATAAACTAAAATTAGAGAATCGCTATCTTTTACTAAAAGGCAGTGCGAGAAAAGGACGGCTATAGCTATGAACTAAGTTAGAGATGTCGAACTATACTTAACGCTAGCTTTACCGTGTTTTTAGTCGACATGTTTTTACGTGTATTTGTATGGAACTATCAGTTCAACTAAATTTGACAGCTCTAATTTACGTCCGTCTCTTTATTGTTTTCTTAGAGAGAAAAAGATAGCAATAGCCTAAATTAAGTTTAGTTTGTGCACAACAGAATCGGCACCAATGACTTACTTTACTAATAAATAGAATATTACAGTTATAAACAAAACCGAAAACAAGCTTTTTCGTATTCTTCTAACCTAACCCTTCTTGATATCCGTGGATACCTATATCATGGGAATGCATAAAAAAATAACCAGTCCGCCATCTTTTGAAGTCCGCCATATTTAATTTAGAATGACGTCACATAGATAACCACAGTTCAGGATGACATTCAGTTTGGAGGACAATCCTCCAAACTGAATGTCATCTTGAACTGTCCCACTCCTGGATAAAGACCTCTCCCCCTATTCCTTCCACTTCTTCTTCTGGTCCGTATATCACAAGACTGGAACCCTGAACAAGCTTGGCGGGGTCGCCATAGACCAAAGAAAATGTCGGGATGCCTTGGGTGGATTCCTGGCAAAATGGCGTGAAGGTCATAGCACACATATCGACTCGGAAAGGGATCGTCACCGTATCAACTCGAACCGTGCAGTATTCTTTGTATGAAATGAAACTCCCTACTGCAATGCACACAAATCGGAATCGTAACGTAATCGCCTCGCATCGGGACAAGCTAACGAACCGCGGTGCGGTGCGTGGTCAACCTGCAGTTCTCGCGCTTACGTCTCGTCGTCCCCGCGCTTACTGCTCGTCGTCCCCGCGCTTACTGCTCGTCGTCCCCGCGCTTACTGCTTGTCGTCCCCGCGCTTACGTCTCGTCGTCCCCGCGCTTACGGCTCGTCGTCCCCGCGCTTTCGGCTCGTCATCCCCGAGCTTGCAGCACACTACTGTTGCCGAACGTGCTGTCATGTCATTCACAAGATAACTTCCAGTCGTGTAGCGCGCGTGTTTTATTGAATTTGTTGGTTAGACTTCAAACAAACAAACAAACAAAACAGATGCAAACTGTGTGCCAGCAAGGTCAACCAGCGGTCTACGAGCCGTAAGCGCGGCGTCGCCTAGCCGTAGTCGAGTCGACTTACCGGAGCTGGTGATCCGCTTTGGTTATGTGCTTACATTAGGTTGACGCCTGTTTGACAATAAGGCGAAAGGCGATACGATGAAGATCCCTTTCCGAGTTGATAAGTATGCTATGACCTGGTGAAAGCGCCAAAAAAAAAAGTTACCTCGCCCCTGGGCACTCAGGGCAGGAAGGAACAGGGGTGGGTTTTAGTCAGTAAGAGTCTGACACGCTCTCCCGCTCCACCCAGTGCGGGAGAAGTCATTGGATGATTTCCCACCACACAACAAAAAAAAAAAAAACCCTGGCGCTTCCACCTTAAGACGTACCTATTATTATAATTAAAAAATAATGTGCTAATACTCACGTGGTCTATGTAAAGTCCGACTAGTTTCATGAAAAAGATCGCACAGAATATGCCCGCCAGCAGTAGCAGTATAGCACATCCTAGCACGAACCCTGCAAGAGAAGGAGAAAACGTTAGTAAATGTTGTCATTGAGTGTTCGAAAGAATCACCAGGCCCTGGCAAGGGTCACTGAAGGAAGGTGGGTGGGTTTTAGTCAGTAAGAGTCTGCGTCTTTCCGCTTCACCCAGAGCGGGAAAAGTCATTCTCTGAAGATTGCCCACTGTCAAAAAAAGCGACGTTGTCATTTTGTGATGTTATCATTTTGTGACATTGTCATTCTTGCAATGTTATCATTTTGTGACATTGTCATTCTTGCAATGTTATCATTTTGTGACATTGTCATTCTTGCAATGTTATCATTTTGTGACATTGTCATTCTTGCAATGTTATCATTTTGTGACATTGTCATTCTTGCAATGTTATCATTTTGTGACATTGTCATTCTTGCAATGTTATCATTTTGTGACATTGTCATTCTTGCAATGTTGTCATTTTGCGGAGTCGTCATTTTGTGACAATAGTATTAGTGTTTTTTTTTTAGATGTTGTCACTTTTTGACTATACCATTTTTAAAAGTGGTATTTGTGCTGTGAGTGATGTGACCGTTTCGTGAAGTGGTATGTTTGCGGAGTTGCCATTTTGCGAAGTTGTCATTTTGTCAAGTTTGACGTTTTGCGTTTTTTTTTTTTACGTCGTGATAGCATTTTCAAAAGTGGACTTTCTGCGTTTCATTTGTCATTCTATCAAGGTTTTGATGAAGAATTTATTCGCTAAATATTTTATTTAAAATACTGGTATTCAGCTGCATCCGGTTAGACTGGAAGCCGACCCCAAGATAGTTGGGAAAAGGCTAGGCAGATGATGATGACACGAATGTTTAATAGATGATGAAAAACATCGTGGGAAACCGGCATGTCCTAGAACTAGAACTGAAAATTCGAAAACATGGGATTTAAACATGGCTATGTGGGCCCAGTGCGGATTGGTAGATGTCACATAGGCCAGATTTTATTTGAGAGGTTTTCCTGATCCACAGAGCGCTACCATTCTTTACCGAAACGCTTCGCTACCCGCTTACTAAGTTCCCAAAGCCATAAAGTTATCACTATTATCGCGAAGTTCCCCTCCGCGTCTGTCTGTTTGTTCGAGATAAACTCAAAAACTACTTAACGAATTTTCATGCGGTTTTCACCAATAGACAGAGTGATTCATGAGGAAGGTTTAGGTGTATATATAATACAATTTGTACCCGTGCGAAGCTGATTAAAAATATAAAAAATATCAAATGAAAACTGGTTGCTTACCGAATAGAATGTTAAGTTACAATTAAGTAAGACCAACTTACGCAACGTATTGGCCTTGAAAGTCATAGGTTTGTATGTTAATTGGTTTGCCATCAATAATGTTATAGGCTATTTATTGACGCGAAAGTGGGTCTGTTACTGTGAGGCGTTTTATATGCTAAACTATTGTATTGAATATTAATCTGCCAGCCTTTTCCCAACTATGTTGGGCTGTTAGTATTATGGATTATTTTAAGATATTAAATTTAAAAATGTCAATTAATTAAATTAAAAATGTCAATAAATGAAATTAGAAATGTCAATAAATTAAATTACAGATAACACTAAATTAAAGCAAAAATTGATAAAAAATTAAAATTGTAATAAACTAACAGTACCTAAAATGTCATAAAATAAAAATTTAAAATGTCAATGAATTAAATCAGATTAATTTGTTTAATTTTTTTTTATTTTAACTTATTCATACTTACTTATTTTTATAAGCTCTACCGCTTCAGACTACACTCGCTAGTAAAACAGTTTTGACATCTTATACAATATGACATTTAAGTCAGCGTTATGAAATGTTGTAAGCGGGTCACTTTCTAATGTTGGCCAGCCGTTTTCGAGATTAGATGTGATAGACACGCCGACGGATTATGATTCCGTGCGTAAAAGAATATTATTTGCGTATTTTTTCCTTGTTATCTTAAGACACATGGATATAATGGCTGGGGTGACTTACATCCTAACTTAACTAATATTATAAATGCGAAAGTAAGTTTATTTGTTACCTTTTCACGCGTAAACCGCTGAACCAATCAGGATGAAATTTTGCAGACACAAAAGGACATAGGGTACCCTCAAAAAGAAGTAAAACTGGGTGAATAGGGACGCATTGGTGAATCGGGACGAAACTTTAAAAGGGATTTTAACGTTGAAATCATATTATGTTTATTGCCAACAAGGTCTTGAATATTTTAATTGAATTATAATTTTCTTTGAGGAGCTCGTGGCTAAAGTAATAACAGCCGCTCGGGTCGATCCATCAGGTTAAGCTACGCTTGCCGGGGTTGGTCCATGAATGGGTGACCTTTACGTATTTCGGACGTAATCTCTAACGTTCGTTTGGCGTAGCGGCTGAGAGTTGCGCCTTTTGTCTCATTGTTGGCACTGCGTTTCGAACCCCGCTTCTAATATTGTCTTTTTAAAAGTTTGGCTTTGCTAATTATTACAACAAAATGAATTTCTTCGAGAATATTACTCTGCGGCGAAATCGTACGAAATCACTGTCAGAGACAACATCTAACGATATCAGTACTAACGATGTTAGTTGTAACAACACGACACTAGATGGCACCACCAACAGCATGCCAAACATATCGGATGACGAGGAGAATGATAAAGTACAAGACTTACAGCGAGAAATCGGAGAACTAAAGTCACAACTTTCGGCAGCCCATGACGAAATAAACAATTTGTCATTAGAAAATAGCGAATTAAAACAGACTATTAATACTTTAAATAAAAAATATCAACTAGTGAAGAACGCAACAAGAAAATTAACCAGCGAAACTGGAACTCCTAAAAATAATGTGAGATTATCTACTCCCTACAAAGAACAGCATTCTACAACTCACTTGGACCTAACACGAAATACTGTACAAGGAGGCTACAAACAAGTATCTACGTCTAATAGAGTAAAAACTGCATTAAATTTTGATAAAGAAACTATTGGAAGTCATCAACAAAATGATAACAACTCGTCTCAACTGCAAGCCAAGAAAAACAAATTGTGTATATTAAGTTGTAATAAGACTAACAATGTATTATCCTTAGCACGCAACGCCTTTCCGAACCATCAGATATGCCACCATATCACAACTAACTGTGGATTAAGTACGCTTGTTAGTAATCTAGACTCAAAACTAACTGATTATACTAAGCAGGACTATTGTGTAATTCTTATAGGTAGTGAAGATTTTAATAAAACTAACAACTATTCAGACCTAATTTCTAACATTAGGGAAAACCTCGTAATGTTATCTCACACAAATATAATTCTATGTCTACCTACATATAAGTGTAATGAATACTCTAGTATGTTCAACTGGAGAATTAAATGTTCAATAGCTTACTATACCATGACATAGAAATTTATGACTATGCTGTAATATTTGACTCTAATTTAAACTTATTATATGATTGTACCATGTTTTCTAATAACAGTGGTAGATTAAACAATTGTGGAATGAGAAATATTTTTGACAATTTAAAATATAATATTATGGACTATGACAATTCAAATAACATAATACCTGAAACAGAAACGAACCCTGAAATTCAAAATTCCTCAAGGAAATCAGATTTTTTTCGTATATAAAAGTATAAACATCCTTCATCAAAACATAAATGGACTTGCTAAGAAAATGGATTTATTATCTATATCTCTGTCGTCACTCCAAGACTCCAAAAATCCAGTAGATGTCATATGTCTTACAGAGCATAATATGCTGACTACTGATACGAATTTAATGAATATACCTAATTTTATTCAAGGGTCCTTCTTCTCAAGGAATAATCGCCGAGGGGGCTCATGTATCTTAGTCCGCAATAATCATGCGTTTAAACCAATTACTGCACTAAAACAATATTGCGTCGAAGGCGTTCTGGAGTGCTCGGGCATCGAACTTCTAAATCATAATATCTTAATATTTTGTATATACCGACCACCAAGGTCAAAAACAGATAACTTTAACACATTTTTCGACACTTTAAACCGACTACTTAAGAAGTACTGCTACAGTAAAAAGAAAATAATAGTTTGTGGCGATTTTAACATAAATGTATTGAAAAGAAACAAAATAACTACAATGTTTATGGAAACACTAGCTTGTTACAACCTACAGTTAGGATTATTTGAACCAACAAGGACTATTAGTGGAACATGCATTGATAATTTCATGTATAACATTCGTGGATGTAAATGTAAAACAATGGAGTTTGCCTTATCTGATCACATGGCACAATTACTAACCTGTCCCGTAAAACTTAGTTGCTCTCTAAAATATTGGCATGTAAAAAGACGAGATTATAGTAAAGATAATATTAAGAAATTTAATGATTGTATAAATTCGACTTCGTTTAATGACGTATTTGAAAATAATGACCCACAGGAAGCTTTTGACATTTTTTATGATTTATTTACTTTATTCTATAATTTGTGTTTTCCATATATTCGAATTAAAAGATATTCTCAAATACGACCCCGGTGGATGACTAAAGGAATAAAAAAATGCTGCATACGTAAACAGCAATTATTATGGAAGTATCGTAAGAATCGAAATATCATAAACAAAAACAATTTTAAAACATTTGCGAGTAGATTACAACGTGTTATAAAACTGACAAAAAAGTCTCAGAATAATTACTTTATCCATACAGCTCAAAACAAATGTAAGGCTACTTGGAACGTTATTAGTAAAACAATGGGTAATGTGTCAAAAAGTGAAATCAATCAAATAAATATAGACGGTAAACATTGTACTGAAGATCCACAGACCATTGCGGATTGTTTTAATAATTTTTTTATAGAACAAATAAAAAGGAATACAAGGTGTTCTAAAAAGACCGAGACCTTACCTAATCACTCGGAAACATTATTTATGTATCCAACTACACCCGAAGAAATACACAAAATAATTTTACACTTAAAAAATACAAACACTACTGGATATGACAGTATATCGACTAAAATTCTGAAACAAGTGCCAATTAAAATATCCTACATTTTAAGTCATGTCATTAACCTGTCGATCCTAAATGGATACTTTCCTGATAAACTTAAATTAACAATCATTAAACCTCTTTTCAAGAAAGGTGATCCCTACAATATGAATTGTTATAGGCCCATAGCACTAGTACCAGTGCTCTCTAAGGTCTATGAAAGAGTTATTTATGACAGGATAAATGACTACTTTGAAAAATTTAATTTATTTGCTAAAGAGCAGACAGGTTTTAGGAAAAATAAAACCATTAATATGGCCGTTTATGATTTTCTGACCACAGTTGTGACTAGCTTAGACAAAAAAAATCCGGCATGCGCATTGTATATGGATCTAAGTAAAGCCTTTGATTGCGTGGATCACCAAATTCTGTTAAATAAATTATACAGGTATGGAATTCGGGGCACTTCATTAGAGCTGATAGCTTCTTATCTTACCAACAGAAAACAGTCCACATTAGTTACTCGAGTATGCACCAAAACAAGTACAGAAATTAACTACACTTCAGAATACAGAGAGATCAAACAAGGCGTCCCACAAGGAAGTGTTTTGGGCCCTCTGCTATTCATCATTTATATAAATGACTTGCCCAAAGTAACTAATCATCCCACTATACTTTTTGCTGATGATAGTACAGTCGTTTTTACAAGTAAGGACAAGTTGTCCCTAGAACAAGATATAAACCGCACTGTAAGTGATATTATAAAATGGTTAACTAATAATAATTTAAAAATGAATTTTGAAAAAACTAAAATCATGATATTTCGCAATCGTAAAGCCCAATTTACGGGCCTTAATATAGATTATACAGGGAACAAAATAAATGAGATAGCATCTACAAAATTCTTAGGCATGTCAATTGATTATAATTTGAATTGGAAGACACATGTTGATACTTTAAAACAAAAATTAAATAAGCAATCATACGCCCTACATATGCTGGCAAAAACGGTAGACACTTCTGCTGTACTCGCAGCATATCATGGCTACGTGGGATCCTTGATAAAATATGGTATTATATTCTGGGGTAATTCCACCAATAAGGACATTGCATTCAAGGCGCAAAAGCGATGTATTAGGGGTATGTTTAATATCCACCAGACTGATAGCTGCAGACCATATTTTATTAAATACAATATATTGACATTGCCCTGTGTATACATTTATGAGATTGCTAGCTTCGCAAGATCTAATAGACATCTTTTTGATAAGTACAGAAGTAAGCGGCATAGATATAAAATTTGTTGCAAACCTAACAATACTGCCTTATTTACCGGAAGCATTTTCAGTATGGCACCGCGTATATACAACCACTTACCAAAGTCTGTACTAGAAACTCCATCCATCGATGAATTTAAAAAGAAATTAAAAAGATTCTTGCTTTTTAAATGTTATTACAGTATTCAGGATTATTTAATTGAGGATGTAAGGACATATTGCTCTCAGAAATATTGTTGTGACATGTGACTAATGCACTAATTAATTATCTATTATTTTTACTTTGACATTTATTTACTAATATATCTTGACATTCTCATTTATTACATGACATTTTAAATTTTAATTATTTAAGTGACATTATTATTTTGCTAATGTTCTATTACTATTTGCCACGGTGATATTACCAAAATTGGCTTATTCATTATATATATATAAATTATTGTTGCAAGTAATTGTATAATAATGTTGTAATTTTGATACAGTCAAAGCTTGAGATTTGCATGCCTCAAGGCGTAATATGGTTGGACTATGCTCTTTTTTTTTAACAACTTTATGTAATTACCCATATTAGCAAATAAATGATTTTGAATTTTGAATTTTTTGAATTTTTACATACCGAGTCTCCTCCGTGCCTCGGAAAGCACTTTAAGCCGTTTGGTCCCGGCCGTCAATTGTGGACAGTCGTTACGGGTCGTCAGAAGCCCGAAAGTCTGACAACCAGTCTTGCCAAGGGTTTTCGTATTACCCAGTAACTGGGTGGTGGAGGTCAGATAGTCACTCGCTCCATGTAAAATACTGGTATTCAGCTGCATCCGGTTAGACTCGTAGCCGACCCCAAGATAGTTGGGAAAAGGCTAAGCAGATTGCAGATTGATTTATAATTTAATGTCTATGTTGGCGACAAACTATGTTATTTCAACGTTCTTCTAAAGTTTCGCCGGTACTGTTGCCAAGGGAAAGAACAATATCTTTCGACGGTCACAATTGCTTTACGACGGTAGATGGCGCTACGTGACTTTCGAATCATTTTGCATTTGCTGCCGTGCAAAGCCGGAGCGGTTCGCTAGTAGATACTCAACAATGGCGTGAGGAGTGGAAAGGTGTATACCACGACGATCAGGATAATCCCGGAACTACCAACAAGATCTCTACCAGCATTTAACTTGACAACACACCATTCCTCCAAGCATGCGCTCTTGCGAATCTCCACTCAATTCAGCCAATAAAGGCAAGAGAGAGGTGGGAGCTCTGGCTGGCCAATAAAGGAACATGACTTCTCCCGGGAGACTAGGTCCATGGGATCGCTACTGGCCACATTATATTATCATGCCAATATTTTCCGAACCACACAGATTTGAGTGGACCTGTCCAGTACGCATTTTTCAGAAATCGTGTAGCTCAACTCAGAACCTAAGTGCCGCCATAGACGAACTGCTTGGAACAGTCAGTGTCAACAGCTTCAAGCAGTCGCTGAGCTTCTTTGTTAACTGTACTTTAAATTCTCAAAAATTTATAGGTAGAATCCGGGACCGCGGTCCCGGTCCCAAAAGCCCCACGAACCGCTGGGTGATCTGCAGTTTCAATACAAAATTAACGCACGCCAGACACGGTTCGCTCAAGCAGTTCATTTGTTTTCGTAGCTTAAGGCTAGCCGACGACTGGTTGGAGCCGTCAGTGCATTTTAGGCTAGCCACTGACTTGTGATTTTTGTCACCGTAACTTTTTGTTACCCAGTCCAGCGCAGCCAGTAGCAACCCAGAGTGCTATGAAGATACATGGGAGTGCGTTGATCATGGTGACGTGACAATACGATGGCAAATAGTTCCTAGGTGACTTAATTTTGAAGGATACTGACGTAGTTTAGAATATAAAGTGCAAAATTTTCCTTGAAACCATCTTTCAGTGTACATGGGATGCACCCAGTAGCGTTTTTTTCTTTTCATTTTTCTTCTTCTTATTTCAAGAGCACTTATTACAGCAATTTGTACGAAATCCATTTCAAGATTGAGCGTGTTTTGTTGCCCAGTGTCTTTTCAAGTGGACGCATCGTGGGTGACAATGACAAAAATCACAAGTCAGTGCCTAGCCTAAAATGCACTGACGGCTCCAAGCGGTCCGTTTATGGAGGCCCCAACCGCAACACAACTGCTCTCGTGCAGTTGGTCTTGACTGATCTAAGCAGTCCGTCTATGGAGGCCCCAACCGCAACATGACTGCTCTCGTGCAGTTGGTCTCGACTGCTTTAAGTAGTCCGTCTATGGAGGGCTAAGGAGCTCAACAACTCGAGGAACAATACCAAAGAAAGAACCTATGCTAGTAGTCGCACAGTGGACTTGCAATCACAATATCAAAGAAGTATAGTCGGAAATCGATTGTCACAACACACTGTTACATAGTAACTGAAGTAGGTAAACGTCAATTGAAACATGATTCTATTTTGAAAACATCGGCCATCTTGTTTGGTGAACTGAAGAGTGTTTTGACTTCATGTTGATGGTACGTTGTCACTTGAGACTATGTTGACGGATAAGTGGAACAGCTAGGAAACTTGTTTAAATATTGTAAGTTGACTTTCTCGTTGGTCTTTTGATGTCAGACGCGACTCTAAAGCATAGAGTTAAAGTAATGGCCTGTGAGAATACCACCCACTTCCAAACTGACAAATAAGTAGGTACCTTAAACCAACCCTTCAACCCCCGCGGCCAAATCCGGGTTGTCAAATTGAACCCCGACGACAACCCGGGTTGACAGACGATTTTTTTTTTTTTTTCTCTTTAATTTTTCGATTCACCAGTGAGTCGCGGGGCTTTCTTCCACACAGTTGTGTGTCAAATCATTAAATGGCCTAAATTATTTTCGATTTGACTGTACCTGCGCGCAGTTGCGCATATTACATTATACACGCCATTGAATTTGACGAATACTATAACATGAGTAGGTTTTAGTCAGTAAAAGTCTGACAAACCCTCCTGCTCCACACAGAGCGGAAGAAGTCACTGATGATTTCCAACCCTCAAAACATAAGGCATAGAATCTTTTTTTTGAGCCTTCTGGACCCGTTCAATTGTGGTCTGTATGGATTTAAGTCCGGTTTTTATTAGATTTAATGGGAAGTGGAACACCAGAGGAATCGCAGAGGAAAAGCTAATTATGTCTCATAGGAGAGGACATCTCACCCACACGCAAAATGTATCGAGAATACTTTCATTGTGCGTACAATTAAGGAGCGAAATTCGCTGTCGGAGTCTGTGACTACTGACAAAACGACGATTTTGGGGGGAGAGGGGGGGGGGTGTTGGAAATCATCCAATGACTTCTCCCGCTCTGGGTGGAGCGGGAATGCGTGTCAGACTCTTACTGACTAAAACCCACCCCTGTTCCTTCCCTGCCACCATGACAAGAAACATGAAAACCCCGGATTTTGAAGCTTAGAACCCGTGTTTAGATTTTTTATTATTTTCGGGGTCACCGAATATATATGAAAAAATTGCGCTGCCGCCCAACGGCGGCCGGTAACTTGAAAACTTTTAAACCCGGACTACAAATGAAACCCAGCCCGGACGCTCTCCGGAAGCCCTCAAAAGTAGGACAATCCGGGGAAACGGATGGTCACTGTACTTCCAGGCAAGTTTGCTCCATCGTTGACCAAGACATCGGTGAGATATTGGTCTAACGGAGCCAGTTTAAGAAATACACCGGCACGAATGGTCCCCTCAAACTGCTCAAACCGAAAAACAACGCTGCTGGCATCACAAAAATGTATACTGCTGCGCTGCGTGTTGCAGGTTCGCTTCCCGCACAGAACAAATATTTGTATGGCCTTCAGATAAATGTTCCGGGTCCGTGTGTCGGGTAGGTGTATGCGTGTTTGAATGTTTGTGAAGGCACCCACGATACAGGAGTAATTCCTAATGTGAGCCAAAGTTTTTATTAAAAAAATATATTATATCATTCCTCACACAGTCTATCCATCTTTTTTTTTTTTGTGGGTTGGTAAATCATCCAATGACATCTCCCGCTCTAGGGTGGAGCGGGAGGGTGTGTCAGACTCTTACTAACTAAAACCCACCCCTGTTCCTTCCTTGCCTGAGTGCCCAGAGGTGCGGTAACTCTGTTAAGAATTTATCCGCTACCCCTAGGCATACCTGGGCATTCAGGGCAGGGAGGAACAGGGATGGGTTTTAGTCAGTAAGAGTCTGACACGCCCTTCCGCTCCACCCTAGAGCGGAAGAAGTCATTGGATGATTTCCCACCCCCCCCCCAAAAAAAAGGCATAGTCTATCCATCTTAAGTACATAGTTTTACTTCTCCGTACGAGCAGCTCCACAAAGAATTCTACAAAATTGTGGGAATCAAAGACAATGTTTGGCTTGTATAACTAGAGTACAATCAAGACTGCTGACCCAGTAAGTGATAACTGGCGTGAAGGTAAGCGAGCGTTTACGCAAACTCCATCAAAGGTATGTAGCTTACGGCTAGGGCTGCCTGTTACGGGGACTATGAAAATATATATTGTAACGCGCTCATCCCTGTTCTAATATAGCGTAGGGCATGCGCGGTTGAGAAGCCTGCGGGAGGGGCGGGAACGCACCCCCGAGGCGGGATTTGTGATGCGTTGGCGCCAGTCAGTCGGTCACCGAAAGGGCTCGGGAGTTTTTGCATGCGCACTTGTGTGTCGCTCGCGTCTTCGCTAACTCTAGTATTTGGACGTAGTACTTAATTGTGTAATTATTGTTGTACTTACGTGCCTATTTGTATTGTTGAAGAATAAACTGTTAAAGGTACAACGTGTTTTCTTCCAACACCGAACGTTATAAGTGGCGCTTCCAACTAGTGGCCGTGGATCCAGTCTAAACCGGTTTGTAACCGACAGCGCGCCCGTTGAAGTCGTGTGCTCGTGCTTCGTGATCCCGCGTGTACGTACAGAAAATACAGTGAAGATGCCACGCAAAGCACGTACGGCTACGGACGCCAACGTGAGTGAGGCACAATCCAGCTCGGAAGATGAAGCCGCGAGACCTTTGCCGGTACTCATGTCTGGGGACCAGTTGACTTCATTCCTTACTGCCTTCGCGAAGACTCAGGCGGAAGTGAATCGGCAGCTTGTTGAATCCCTCATGACATCGTATGCGAGAGGTGAGCCATCAGCACCCCTAGCAGGCTCAGGCGCTACGATCGCTTCAGCCTCACCGACACCGTCGCTGTCAACAAGTAAGTCTGGAAATATGTCTAAGTGTACGTCACGCTTCGATGGTCAGAGCCGAGACCCTGAAGTCGTAGAAGCATTCATCGACTCTGTGGAGATATTTAAAGAGTGTTCGTCGGTCAGCGATGACCTTGCACTACGTGGTCTACCCATGCTGCTCCACGGCGAGGCTGCAGTATGGTGGAGAGGGGTCCGGACCGAGGTGTCCTCGTGGCCCGAAGCTGTCAAAAGACTTCGATACATGTATGG